>OX454266.1:5407625-6607625 GCA_949715065.1 Periphyllus acericola
ATTATACTTGTCGTTGCTTGAACGATAGTTAGTTAATACCGAGTGTAAGTTTTCCACTGCGTTTGCACTCGTAGAGCATAAATAGTTTGAGTGTTCAGTTATGTGTAAAACACAATTTAAGTTATATTTTACTGCAAGCGACTGCGGTGGTTGTAAAGTGCGGCGGGTTCTAAGGAATTACCGTTTTTAATTGGAATCAGGCCAGCTATTTTTGAACTTTGGAGCCGCTCGAGTTTGCGTGAAACAGAGTCGAAGCAAATTTACGTTTTAGAATGTTCGAGCACTGCTTTCTTTCCAAGTATACACGTTCTTACATGTCGATTGAAATCACTCCATGGCTAATATGACAAAATGAGCACTGCAATAGTAACTAATTATAATTATACTCGGTTGCATATGGAAATCATAAGTTTTAAATGTATATAATTGAAAATCGCCAGACGATTAATTGTATCACGCGCTAGATAAGACTAAATTATGTAAATAATAAACCCCGCGATAAAACATATTCAATCTACTAATTTCTTTTCGTTTTAATGTCAAGCGATTAAATAAATTAATACTAATAATGGTTGTTTTTTTTTTCCATTAATTAATTTATTATTAATAACTCGCGTTCCTTGGGTGTGCGCGCGTGTAATCGCTTGAACTCAAATTGTAAACACCTATGTCGCTATAGTATGACATTATTCGATTAATCTTTTGCGCATACGAATGTCGTACGAAGTCGTGAAAACGATGTAATGCACTACCCGTGAATGCAAAAATAAAGATGAAAACCCCAAGCCATTAGATCCCATGACGGAACGTTTCCGAACCGGAGCCCGCGATCCACGTCTCGTACACGTGATCGATGATGTCGACGTACGCGTTTGTCGCACAACACGATATTGTGTTTTAACGCCACGGCGTCGATCGGTTTAGCGCAGTGGTTCTCAACGGGGTTGATATCGCCCCCTAGTGGGCGGTGAAGGGTTACCGAGGGGCGATGAACCAGTTTTGGTCGGTAGGGGGTGGTGAACTAGGTTTGGGTGGTAGGGGGGGCGAGGGTGTTCACGCAAAAACGTTGTACATGGTGCGACCTAAAAATAATACATACTTGATAATCCATATAGTAGCTATCTATCTCTATAAAAAATAATAGGTACTATCATTGATTATAAATACTAGTATTTATAATCAATGGTCCTATGTTGAGCAATGCACAATAACTTATCTTTGATTTTTTTCCAATTTATTAACTTAATTGTTTTTGCGACTGTGCGTGCACATTATATTTTATTACACAGTATTATCTTAAATTTTAGAATTCTCACATGGGGGGGGCGTTAAAAATTGATTGCTGCTCAAGGGGGTGGTAACTTAAGAAAGGTTGAGAAACACTGGTTTAGCGTAACGTTTACTGCGTATGCACCCGATTGCAGACCACCGTCGGCAGTATTTTGAACGATTCCGTTTCGTCTGCCGCAGGTACATACACGTCAAGGAGAAGCCGTTCAGATGTCCCGTGTGCGGCAAAGGGTTCTGCCAGTCCAGGACGTTGTCGAGCCACCGGAGCAACCGCAACTCCATGTGCCTGGACACGACCATCTTGCACCATCACAACCATCAGCGGGACGCCGCGGCGAACGCGCGCCGGCCCAAGATGATCACGGACTTTTCCATAAACTCCATATTGAATTTGTAAATCTGCATAATCGCGTTTGTATTACATTGTCCCCTCGAATCTTTTGATCTCAAGTGTACGACGTGCGCGACGTGTTCGATCGGCGAAGAACACGTTTTCTTTACTATTATCAGCATTATTATTATTATTGCATGATGATGATGATGATGATATTATGTCCAACGTGTCTCGCTCCGTTATCGATGGTCTGAGCCCCGAAAAGTAAAAAAAAAATTCGATACTATGTTGTATGAAAAAAATAAAAAAAAAAACATTCTATCGGAATTCCGTTCGCATTCTCCGTCTTGTGCAGAACGTCCCGCGTTCTTTTATTATTATTATTATTATTATCACTATCAGTGCGCACGACGATTTATGATTATTATTGTCATTGTAATATTATAATATACCACCCATCGGTTCCTCGCGTGCATAAATTTGTACCTACACGCACGCGAATACTACACGGGTCACTCGGAACAGCATATTTTCAATTTCGCACGTATAGATCGTACAAGATCCATATCGCATATTCACGTGGAATACGTATAAAAAATTCTTTTTTTTTTTTTCATCCTGTTAACGTTTTATCGCACATTTTATTATACCCATCGGCGTGTCGACGAGACGCGTAGTTTATTATGTTTTTTTTTTTCATACGTTCTATGTACATAATTATATTATATTAGCGCCGTTTAAGCAGTAATATTTTATTTTATTTTTTGTTTATCATTAGTTTTTACACACTGTTTTTACCAAAGATGTTTTTAAAATAAATACCCGCGTGTGCTCCGCCGCCGTGCGTACCACACACGAATTATTATTATTATTATTATTATTATTATTATTATTACTGTATTCTATATTATAATATTATTATTATTATTATCATATTATCTAAACGCATGTGTTTTTACGTACCCGTTTTGCGCATAATAAATATATACACACGCCAATCTGGTGTTGGTCATATACACACATATTGGTCGTGATCATTTTTTCGTAAAATAAAAAAATCAGTGATTTTCCTTTCCGCGTTTCACGTCATACACGACCGTGGCGCGTGTTCCGTGACTCGGACGAGCAGATGCGCGCGCTCGGCGAGAGAGAAAAAAGCCGAGCAGGTGCAGGCTACCACGCGCTACGATATTATAATAACTGTTTACTTGTACGCACTCGTGTACGCGATACACATATATATATATATTTACCGGCCGGCGGACATGACGATGACGATGATGATGATGATTATGTAACACGCGGTATGTGTGTGAGTGTGTAATATACGCGTGTGCGTGTACGAACTTACCGGGGAAACAGTGAGCGCGCTAGCGGAGAAAATAAGTAATATATGCAGCGCGCATGCGACCGCCGCGGTTACACACCGCGCGTACAAGCACGTATTATGCGTTACCTATATCCTCGAGCCGAACACGGTAGCATATCATATACCGTACGTGCCACCTGCGCCGCGGATCCTTAATTAGATATCTTACATCCGTCGCGTGATTTACCTGCGCCTCTCTCTCTCTCTCTCTCTCTCTCACTCTCTTTCACTCGCCACTTCACTCCGACGAGTCTATCTCCGCCTCTTTCTCCGCTCCCGACTCTTTCGTGCACGGACAGACGTGTTACGCGATGCACCGCGTACACGCCTTACGGTCACGTGCACCGGTGCACCGACAACTGCAGCGGACGCGCTACCGGTGTTCGTAGTTAATTGAATTACGAGCGCGCGGACGGCTGAATACGATTACCGCGGTAGTACGGCTGCGCGTAACGTCCTGCCCACCTATACCTGCCCGTACGGCTGCGTAAACATGTATTATAAACCGGTACAAGTTACGTTTTGTCGACGTCTTACTCGCCGGGGCGATCACAAAGTACGCGGCGTACTGTCAAATCAGTTCATCTTACCAAAGGCTTACTGGCCACAGAGCCGTTTCATTGTTATGCACGATAAACTTAACGTTAAATAATGAGAAACGAAAACATTTTATGATATTTGAAACTGTACCGTATTTTCTCATTGATTCCATTATGTTTACTATTAATAATTGTTATCGTACTTAAAGTGTAAATTCTAGCTAGAAAATAAAATACCAGTGTTCCAACAATATACAAGTAAAACGTCGGTAAACTTTCACTTTGGAAAAGTTGAGGTACTCGTTTTGTTGCACATACTGTACAAGCGAATTTACATAGAATAAGGATAAATAATATTAGCGATATAATTGAAAAGAAAATATACGCAAAAACCTCGAATACTACACAAAAACGTTCCGTTTTTCATTGTTTATTTAGCTCGTCATTAGCAAGTTAGCCCAGGTAGATGGTAAAATTGTACAACGATTAAACATCATTTGACTGCAGTCTGCCTAGGTGGAGTAAAATGCCTGATTTTACTCTGGTATTCCTACGACTTATCTTTCCGTATAATATGTGGGAGTGCAGCGAGTGTAACGTGTTTGTTAAGTTCCGGAAGGCGATAAATAATTATCGACGATAAGCGCGAAGGAGGAGCAGGTAAAAAGTGAAGAACAGTAGTGGCAGCTGCAGACGGGTGCGACGGGAGCGCGTACCATTAAATCAGCTGCACCCGAACGCATCGTCCGATGTCTATGGTCCGCTAACCCGCTGCAGTGTTGATCACGAGGAGCAAATAACAAAAAAATGTAAAGCAGTCCAATCAAATGACCATCAGGACTTCTTTGGTTTAAATCAATGTTTCCTCAGATTAAGCTATATATTCTAATATGTACAACGCATGTGAAATTTAACACGAAAGATGCAAGTGTATACTACACTTTTATGCCATGTGAACGGCTCGCTGATCTTGCACCGAGTGCTGCGTACAATAGTTTGAGGAACCCTGTCGGAGTTCAGTAGGTGGTTGCACGTAATTTGTTTCTTATGTAATACGCGGTTCGGTCGGACACTACCGACGAAAATCCGAACAAAAAACAATATATTATGCTCGGATCTGTATTGCGATATACGTGGTAATATTTTATCTTGGTAAAAAAAATATATATATATATATATATATATATTATATATCCATTAATTAATAACTATTAATTGCACCCATCGACCGAGTGTTGCTTAGTGCTTATCTATTTGTACAGTGAATAAGTTTTTATAATGTTTTTTTTAGTTTTTACTATTGCATGAAAAAAAATAATTACCAAATTAAATTAAATATCTGAAGCGTTAAAATCGACGGAATGAAAAAAAAGTCAAGAAACCGAGGGGCGGGCAATCATTATTATATTACGTAATTTATATGCGCCTAAAATAAAGTATAACCGACAATTTATCAGTTTTATGTTTTCACATGTTTTCAATCATATGACATACGAGTGGTACGTACGTTAAACTTATGTGATATAATATACGAGCAAATCGAACGAAAATACGGTGTACACTGATAATGTAAGCACGTGACGAAAATATTAGCTGCTACGTTATAAAATAACAGTACACTCAGTAAACCGTGGAAAACATAATAGTCTATAATTTAATAAATACATAATTTGTCGTCAGTGCAATAACAATGCACTTAAAACAATAATACTTCTTTTATTAAAAAAAAAAAACGAGCACTATACGTGTCGATATCACATGTATAGTTATTGTTATCAGCGTTTTCACCGAGAAAATTGATCTAATCGGTTGAACAAATACACCCGACTCACTGCAGGCCGGCCGAGACGGGAATTAACCGGGATCTTGGTCGGGACTCACAAAAAGCGTCCCTATAACGGACCCTGTTACTTACCAGTGTACAGTGTATGTACTGTACACGAATGTTAAGAGATCTGTGCAGGGACCAACGCGATTGTGCCAAATGAACATAATTTAATATTTTGCTATTGATACTTCATATTCTGCATACGACGACACAAAACACACGTACAGAATAACAGTAACAGGGCCGATAGGTCACGTATGTATATAATACCGACTTATAGCACACTGTAAGCATTACTTGATAGTATTAACTTTGTGTACGTCATGTATTAGTGACGTATTACTTTTTTTTACTCGTCAGCGCGTAGTTAATTTTATTATTGATCGTGCTGCAACGTAACTCTAACTTCAACGAGACCTATGCCCAGTGGTGGCCCGAAGATGTAGAATGCGCAAGGAGCAAACTAATTATTACTCTTCCATCCTAATGATAAATATGAATCGAAACGAGAAGTACTTACTTACTGATGACCAAGTATTCAAATTGTATTATATTTGATAATCATAGTACGATCGTTGCATAGAATAACCGTGATTTTCGGTACTTATTGACTCATTTTATTTCGACTATGGTACGTTGAGTATAAATTGTCACCTACCCACCTAGGAGCGATTGCTCACCGTAACATATATCTGGAACGCCTCTGCCTATGCAATTTATTTTTCTATTTTTTCACTTGATAGTAATATTATATATACATAATATATTTATGAGAGGAAAATACGCACGCTGTTCTCCATTGTTAAAATATAATATACTTCAAGTGATTTATAATTGCTTGCAAAATCTCGTATTTTAACAAAAGTTGTTTTCATAAACGGATCTGTGGTTGTTTTTTTTTTTTAAATATAGTCCGGGTATCAAATAAATGAAAACATATAAATAAAACCTAATGGATTAAAAAACGTCTGTAGAGTTCATGTTGGCGCGAAAACATATTTTATATAATACGTATTAATCTGATTAAGAAAATGTTGCTTGCAGCCGCTGCCGAAAGTCACGAAGAGCATATATGTTATTTGTGTGTATAAACTAGCTCTTAAATATTTTCCAAGTTACAATATAGTATAACATCTTATTTGAAAGTATCTTTTTACGATATTTTTTTATCGATCGATCTATTTCGATAGAGTCGATCGCACGAGTTCAACGTACAAAACGGTTAACTTATCACGGAAGTAAAACTAACAACAGTAAAACGATATAACACAGCGCAAACGTCGCTGAATCGAATGCGTTCAAATCCGAAATGAGCGTGTGTGTGTGTGTGTTTGTGTGTGTGTGTGTGGCAGTAGAACGACAAACGCTTCGAGACAAATACCGTATCTTTAATAAGCCATAAATATGCAACCTAATTTACATATATATATTAGAATACGTATAAGGAACAAACTGGGTATGATGGTACTAAGAGATGTTTTTAAATGAATTAATTCAAGACAGGTATTGTGCATTAGAAAAAAATAAATTATGAGTGTTATAGAATATCAGCAGGTATCCCCCCCCCCGTTCTTTTCGTGAAATATGTACGTATCGTATTGGCGGTAAAATCGAGGGACGGACTTACTCTACCCCTGTGCGCGTGGAATACATTTGCCGCTAACAATATAACAATAATATACAATATTATCGTCAAAGAACAACGAAAACCGTTTTGAATAGTGACAAAACTCATCGCTCAACGTCGTACCTCGAGGCCCACGGTTCGCGTTCACGTAAACCCGTCGTTGTCGACCGCAATATAAAATATCGTGTCCGGTGCTGTATAGTGTCGCGGCGACCGCACACGTCCGACAGCGCTGGGCCACCGATCGCATAATGGTATCGAGCACATAACATCATCGTAATAAGGAAATGAGATGTTTTACACACGCGTAGAAGCGTACAATGGTTAACGATCGTGTTGAAATCGTACGGTACACAACGGTGCGCATGGCTTATTGAAAAAGAAGGGAAAAAAAAACAACAACTAGATAACTAACACCAAGACGACGTGATAATAATATGATACGGACGACATTCTAACGACTTCAGCGCGGTCGATACCCACGAAATTCCTCCATAACATTTATTTCTATTTTGAAACACTACGATCGCTTATAATATAGCGAACGCAATCCACGAGCCGGTCACACGTAATGTATTTCACACTGGGTATTTCTGACCTCATCCAAACTGCTTATCGTATCATCACTGAATATTATGTTATGTAAACAGTATTATGAACCATATATAGGTAAATGTTATTAATTATTAATTTCAATTGTTATCATGTTAAAAATAAGCACCTCCAAAAAAAAAAAAAACTGTAAACATAATACCAATAGATTTAGATAGCCTATAGTTGGCTTTAGGAATGTTTTTTACAATAAATAAAAAATACTGGGTTATGTGTTATCAATTTCTGAAATCCCGCAACATTTAACACTGTTGTAGGTGCATTGTGTCCAAGGATAATGTCCGAAGGGTTAGGATATTTATGCACTAAAAAACAGCAAAATATACATTCAAAAGTTGAAAAATATGCGTTAAAAAAAAGGAATACGGACAAAAGGTATGCTATAAATATAGAGACAAATTTATCTTTAAATGGTAAAAAAAGTTTTAGTTTTAACAAGAGCTGCATTGAATTACAATAGTTTATTTGGTGCTAATCAGTGCAAAATCATAAACATTCTAACATTTTTAACGCTAATTATCATAAACGCGCACAGAGATGATAATCAAATCGCTCTTGATCTATAACACAATGAAACACGTACAAAGGAAATGCGTGAAGGGATGGATAGGAACACTCTTGAAATGCATACACAGTACACGCAGACCACGAGTATAAGTTTTCCTAATCTATACTTGGGTAAAAAGATTTTAGTTCTGTATTGCATGTCTTATAATATTATTTAACCTTACAATGTTATGGCTACAGTGATTTGAATATTACTGTCGATTCGAAAAATATAGAATGTATATTTAATTTTATTATGTGAGTACTGTCCAATTTTAAAATAGATAGTTCGATTTTCATGTTTTGCTTGTTTTGTACCTACTTTACACGCGTTGAAGTACTACATCAAACTATCAAAGGCTTTAAGATCAATGGGAATCATAATAATTCATAAAAAAATCGCACGACCTGCAATTGTAAACGATCAACTTGGTTTTAAAACTGTTTTCACCGGCAGGGAAACAAACGATTTTTCCGACTTTCTTCACAAATCGAATATGCCCGGCCGTACGAATACAATCCCAAATACCTGAGTGAAACGCCGTAACGCGCACCGTTATCGTAAATTTAAATATCGCCGTGTGCGGTCGGCCGCGGCGTGGATAAAATACTTCTAACGGCCGAGAATGGAGATTGGACCGAAATACAGCTATGCACCAAACTCCAGTGTATAGGAGGTATACGTATATCGTGTGTTGGAAAGATCGAACGGATAAATTGCCGAAATGCTGCGTCCGAGGATACAAACGCAACGTATATTGTGTATGATTAAAATACCGTTGACGCGAACATTTCTATTCGACAAAAAATACAATATCTTAAACACACACGTACGACTATCGAATACAAGTGTGCACCATACACGAAGTATGCGGCGAATAATTTTCGGGTCTAGTGCCAACATATTTCAATCAAATATTAAAAAATATGAAATTTTCTTAGGATGAAAATAATAAATTTAAGCTAATATATTATTATTTATATAATAATTATGTTTTATCAAGTGCAATGGGTTCGTTCTTATTTCATAAACTATGTATTAAATATAATATTCTTTAATCGGATGCGGTGTATATTGAATTGTATGAAATATAAAAATAATGATTTATTTACATTTATAGTGTGATTATTTTCGTCGTCGTTTCTTGACGGATAACGTTTTAAAGTCACGAGTGTAGCCAGTACATTTTTAGTGAAATCATTTAAAAACCAATTTATGATTAAAACGTATTATCCAACGGGCGATCTTCGCCACCCCAACTGTAGACGGTGTACCCCGGGCACCGGAAGTCATCCGCTCCAAATATTTCTGGTGGTATTTAAAATCACGTCTTAAACGGTCAGATCGTAGTAAAGCGTTTATATTGATCTCATTGGAAATCGTTCAACAATCAGCACGTCTTGCAGGACCATCTCAAGCAGACTCGTCGTATTGTGGTTTTCGATATCAATAAAAACGTCCAGGGCACATCATTATTGTTAGTTGTAAACACGTTGTATTCTCGACGACGTTTATTCTATAGATTTGAAAACGCGGCGTTCGATGGGAAAAAATATGGACCACGTGTGTGGGTGCACCGAACACAATATCGTATAAATACCCGGTACCGCGTTTGCACCCGACATCATCATTGTATTGTTTTCCAGGGACACGCGCAACGTCGATGGTCACGCGGACACGTCGTGCGCAGGAAACGTACGGTGCGCGCGGCAAACATGAAAGGCGGATCAAAGGTATCACTCCGGTCCTCTCGTAGGTACCTACTATACGTCATATTATTGTTGTACAATATTGTTCCGGCTAAACCCGCGTACAAGTCGATATCACACGAGCGGCGGCGGCGGCGGCATGAAAGAATTGTATGTACACAATCTGGTTACCGGGAAACGCGCGCACCCTAGCTGGTCCCCGATGATAATATTATTATAACGAGGTAGGCGCATACATATTATATATTAATCTACACGCGGTTTTCTTCTTTCTTCTCCACGTTGACGGTGCGTGTGGCATTTGCGAGGCCTGCGACGCGGCTCGTTCACACACGTGTTATACGTATATACGTGGACCGATTGAATTCGATTCGTGGTAGAAGAGATGATAATACGTTATCCGTACATAATACCGTATTGTCCACGCGAAGCGCGCCGTCGTAGGATCGGATTTGGAAAACGCGTCTTGCCCGTATGTTTGGATATTTCACCGGTTTCGACCGATATAATATTATCATACGCCGCGTCCGTGCAGGGATCTTACACGAATAGACGGTGCTCCTGCAGATCGTGTGCACAGTAAAAGATTTAAGCGTGTCCTGTACGTGAAATTTAAGTGTGAATACAATAATCTTACTATATCCCGCGTGCGGGATCGCAAAAACAGTATTTTCGCCACGCTGAACAAGCATCGTACACTCGGTTTTCACTGACTTCGGGAGAAAAAAAATGACATAATCCTGCGTAGCGTCAACGACTTTGTTTGAATTAGGACGTTAAATCGTAGTGGTTTTAGGTTTTAGTTTAGTTTCACAAAAAGTTTATTGTATTTATTTGTTTTCATTATCTATTTCTAATTGTATTCTCAAAAAAATTGCAAATTTTAAGCTGAGTATAATTCGTGTACAATATCGATTTACCTGCTATATGATACATTCAGATATACGTTATGATAATCAGGAAAAGAAAAACGAAACGGTTTTAACATTGTGACAACGTTTTAACATATTATTTCGTGCGGCGACCGAATTGTAAATAATGTCAATTTCATAATATTGTATAACGCGCGTGACGCCATTACGTACATTAATGCGTGTTGCGTTTCTTATACGACGTTGTAGGTACATCCAGCGACCGCGTTACTGAATATCGAACGCTTATCAGTAAAACGTCACATTAGCGAGCATAGAAAAAATTTACAAAATGTTTCCTTTACTGATAATAATGTTAAAAAATGTTTATACAACTGCACAATTAATGTGGATTGTGGTTTTTTTTATTATAATTTATTTAATTCTTATACATTTTTGAGACAATCAAAATAATGATTATATTTATTGGTAGGAACGCTTAATTTCATACAGGTGAAAAAAAAAATGAACGTTTCATTTTTACCAGTTCGTCTTATCGAGTAATTTCATTTTTATTTTTATTTTTTAGTTCTTCAGCGCAAGACAATCGTTACATTGTTTTTTATATGCTAAGGACTAATGAGCCCGGAAAAAGTTCACTACATTGAGAGTTATCCTTTTTATCCGGTTATCCTCCGATGAAAAATTGTTTATCTCCACGTCCAACACACATTTGTAAACGGGAGACCTAAAAAGTGTCCGCTACTGAAAGGTAACCGGAATTAGAGGTGTTGCAAATTAAGTAGAAGCTTAAAATCTCCGAAATCCTCGAACGAAGGATAGGTATTAATAATTAAACATAAATATATGTTTTCGAATTACAATAATGAGCGCACCGCGATCAATAATTAACAATATGACTGACGAAGTTAAACGCGTGTTCAACACTCGCAGTACGCGAATGATACGGAAATACGTGATCAAACATTATAGTGTATTCTTCCTTTAATAACAATATACATAATAATCGTACTGTACGCGTGAGCGACAGTGCAACAGTGTAAACACGCGTGAACATTTTTTTTCGTACAACAAAAAAACTATACGCACGGTGTTTTAAACGTTTTTTTCCCCTCCCGTTACACGTCGAACGGTAAAACTACGGCTACCAAAAGATAACACGTGAAGTGCGTCCGAACTAAACTTACCGTTGAGATTTATAATAATCGAAAACGGTACTGTGATGGGGCTTTTTTTACAATTTTTTCTTCCTGAAATAACAATTTTTTTCGTCGGAAGGAAAAGGAAAAGGATTTACCGTTGTGCACGCGTATAATATCAATACATGTCCATTGTTTTTTTTTTCTTCCTTCGTCTTGGCGACAAAAACCGCCGAGTACACGGCTGAAAGCGAAACTGCTGCAGCCATTCCGTGTACAATTTACACGCGTCAAGGTGAAACATAAACATAATATTATATATGTCCGTAACGGTTCCCCGACGAAAATGTGATTTTTTAAAAATTTTCGTTGGGGGCGGAAGAAAAAAAACGAGCACGTATTTTTTTTTACCACGGCAAAACACTATTTGTTTCGTTTTTTTGCCCATAAACTCCAAAAAAGCAGAATAGGATAGTTTTTTTTTCTTCGGACGTTTGGCCTCCTCGGTTAACAACCGTATCGACGACGACGCGGACACGACATGATGCGCGGGCTCGACAAATGGGATCCCCTCGAAGGTGTATACTCAAGTGTTATGCGTACTCACATTAAACGTGTATACGAGCGCGTCGGGTTTACTTGTGTGATTTGTTTTGGACCAGGAACAGGGAAATGTGGTCAAACAATATGACGTCCAGGAAGGGAAAAAAAAATGTGTGCTGTACGGTCGTGTGTACCGCTGTAAATCACGGACGCGCGCTAGCCCGTGTGCGAGACGCGCACCTTTTATACGTGCGTGCGCGTCCAAAAAGGATTTGTCGCCGTTCCGGGTTCACGTAGAGTTTGGTGACCCTTTCCCACGTCGGTTTACGCGTGTGCGTGTGCGCGTGTGTTTGTGTGTACACGGTCTTGTGTGTACACATTATGTTCATTTGTATTTTTTTTTTTTTTTTCACTTCCCCGTACGCATTATTGTAATACCTATACGCACACTTTACTGTATCGGCCGAGATGCTAATCGCGTGAAATGTCCTTCTTGTCCCACGCGGACGGGCGCTGTAGGTTACACGAAGAAATCGAATTAGTCACTCTCACACGAGTGTGTCTCACGCCCTGCGAGAGCCCGATAATTTCATCTGCACGCGCTACGTGTGTCGAAGCGGTAACTACGCGAGACGGGGAGGGAAAAAAAATGAAATTTATAACGACCGAAACGTACGTACGTCTCGGGCAGCCCGGGGACGCTAAGCGGGTTTTACGACTTTTTACGCCACACACACGCCCTCGTCGAATGATCGTAGTAGTAGTACAGCAGTGTAACGTTTCCGGGAACGTCATAGTGTTGTATGTGCCAACCAGGCCAAAGTGTAATTATTACAAAAATGGTCAAATGGACAAAGTTTATCAGTAGGATAGGCCAATGAAGCAAATGAGCTGAGGTAGCATATTGTAAATTGATATTTAAGACAACCGGTCGGACGAGACCGGGGCAGAGTGTTTCGGTTGAAGCACGTATGTGTAGAGACTACGACGCCACGCTTTATTTTTGTGTTTTAATTAAAACGGGCTTTTGGTGTGAATTATTGTTTTATTTTGAAAACCCGTCAACTCTTAATAATTGAACTAATATCTATTAGTTTTGGTTAATAAAGAGAGGATAGAGCGATACCCACGAAAGTGCGGTACACGACAATAGTACACAGCGAACAGCCGGTGTAGACAATCCCGGTACGCGTGCGAGTATCGGGCGAGGACGACGAGATTGCAGCGGTGACCAATAGAAAAGTGTGCGATTTTCCACACTAATAAACAATTAATTTTCGCGCGCGTGCACCAACGATTCGTGTAATTTAATTGTCTCGTACGCGATTAATGCCGGCGATGTGATTATATGCTTGGAAAATGTATTTCGCGCGGGCCAATATTTGCGTTCTGGGTTATCTGAAAAATAATGGCACGCGAAATAATTGTACCACGTGATATAATATAGCCACCGTCGGGATATTGATTTGCGAATCACACACGTGATAATTAAATGTCCGAGACGGCGAGTGGTCGAGAAACAAATAAATAAATATATGTAAAAAAAAAAACGGCCGACTCATTTTCTCATGCGCAATACATCGGTCGTTTCCGTTTAAGACCGGTGAGAAAACTTGTGCGCATATCGTATTCACGTGCGTTTTAACAATCGACGGACGAAATGTGCACTTGTAATTCGATCACTGTACAACGCATAAATGCTTTCAATTATAATATTATAATTCGGTTGTGTAATGCATCTGTAAGATGCGTAAATAATGTACAATAATTAACACGTCTTCGAATAGAAATGAAATACTGTTTATTTCGTATTTCGGTGCAACGCTTCGGACACTGAGCAAGGACATCGTATTACAAACATTTTATTTTCTTTAGAACCATAATATACTATCAACACGACGGGATCAAACACGAACAGGTGCTGCAGTTTCGATTAATTATTGTTAGTATGGTTTCGAAAAAGAATCCCACCGAAAACGATATACGTCGAATATTAAATTGTTCAATAATAAGACCTTCGTACAAATATTTTAAATGACGCAGAATTAAAAACAAAAGAAAATCCATTACATGAAATAGCCAGACGAAAACAATTAAACGTCTATCGGTGATAATAATTTTAATTTATAAAAAAAAAAAAAACCTGCAATTACAGTACAGGCCGTAGACAAATTATAATAATAACACTTGATAGCCGCTATTCGTCAATATACAGCTGTCCGCGGAAAACCACCATGTGCCCGTTCCGATTTATCAAGGTGTAAAGAATACGTAAAGAATTGAGAGACCAAATATTATCGGTAAACACGTTGGTCAAATCGAATCGTTTACCTTTGAAAAACCGCGAGTGTCACGGCAGAACGTGCGCTCGTGACAGTCGTTTTGATGTATGCAAGCAAACGTTATACCTAAGCAGCGTTAATACATTCGCAGACCTTGAAACTCGTCTCGTTCGACAGTTCTGATCGATCGAAAAATAATTATATTGTACGCGCGATACGGATTCCGAAGATCTATTATACGCTGACGATCACTTCAGTGCTAAAAGCGTGTCGCTAAATATTATATTTCAGATATAAAATAGTGACTCACTGTCCTACGATGGTAAAATGTAACCTACAATAATAGTAATAGCACATATAATGCGACAAGTACAAGTACATATTAATTATTATCACATGGAAATCGTCCGTAGGCTTTATTTAATTAAATTTGATTTTGATTTTATGAACGGGCTACGCTCTTTTTTGCAAAATTGTATGCACAATTTGTAATGATTCGAGTAAACAAATAGTTAGTAAGCTTTATTATATAATATGAGGTTAAATTAATATTGAAAAAATATAAATATTTATTGACTTTACAGTATTAATGATATCAAATACGTGTAAAAATTAATTAATAATAATTATTAAAAAAAATTATGTTATTATACAGACGTTATCCGATACGTACGTTGTAACGAAATGATTGGTTTACATCAGCGTGCGCCGTGCCCTGACCATTTTTCACTCGCGTTTTATTTTTGCGATAGATATTTTTCATCTTCAATAACATATTTTCACTCCATATTTCCGCGAACGAACTGTTTTGAATAAATCTAATTCTACACTTTACCCTTTCTTACCTCTTGAGATGACCTCTAACGTACCTCGAGTTGGGAAACGAGTTGGCTTTCACAATAATATATAATTACAGTATACCGATTTTTCGTCATTCTAAAAATCGAAAACGTATAACGCACAGTGACGGTTTCGGCTACTTTAGCACTCACGAGTGCAGGACCGCGTAAAAACTGTAGTATTGAAATACCTATTTGTACAACCCGGTAAAATGTAATAAACAACGCGGAGGCAGTTTGAAATCGGAGTATGTTAATAGACATTCCGTTTAAGCTATTTTTTATTTTTTTTTTTTTGTACATATTTTCGACTGTTGATAATCGCTCGCACGTATTATTATTATAATAATTATTATTATTATATTATGATGAACAAAAGAAGTTCTCAGAGTAATTACGATGGTTTGAAAATCATTTAATATGTCAATACGTCGGTGGCAGCGGGAATGTCTGCTTACACATTTCGTTATTTATAACAACAGTAATAATAATAATATACGCACGTATACCTGTACGTACAGCCACGACTGTGTGAACGTATTGTAATTCCGCCGCCGGGCGAATATGCATAGTGTACGCTTGTAAAATACCTTTTTACTATTTAACCGATTTCAGCCGGTCGTCCGTGGATATCGTATTATATGCTGTAGGTACGTACGCAGCTCGTATGTAATATATTATGATAATTTAACGTTTAGCTCGTCAAACCGCTTTCAACGGGAAAACGGATTTCAGATAATTCGTCGACTACAGCTGCGGCGTACTATAATATTATATTATTATTTCGTATTATTTTATGATACAGCGGCGCAATATTTAACGTTGACCGTGTGCTCTTTATCCTCTCGTCCATCTCCGGATCCGAATAGCGCCCGCGTGTTTTAAAATATTACGCGGCGTACCCGTGATCCGTAACACCGATGATTCATCGTCCGGTGGTACGCGTAAACGTTCGTAATTGTCGAAAGACATGATTACGCAGGATTCCGATTGTGTTTTTCGCACCGCACTGTAATATGCGGTGGATACCGGCGATTATTGTATGAATATATTGGATTCATTTATAGTAGACATACCAATAGCGACCTGCTTGTTCCACTCGTCTTGTTCGGAAATTCCGTTAGAAATATTGTAGTCTCGTGTAAAAATGTTAATAAAAATAAAAAAAAAACAAAACTCGAATGTCTGCTCCGTTGCAGACGAGAAGATATCGCTAGTAAGTCTTCACGAGACAATATACAATAATATTGTATAATTCCGTGCGTCTGTGCTCGAGACCGTTCAAGGTATGCACGTCGTGGTCTAAAACTGTGTGCACTTTGACACACTTTGTGTTTTGCAAAAGTCAAAAAGTGAAATGTGTGATAAGAAATTTGAAAGCGTGTAGCATATATCTTTTGAAAAATGATTGAAAAAAAAAACCATACGGAAGTCGCTAAGCGTGGTTTCGATAGTTGGAACAGTTACTATTTACATTTTTAACGAAGAAACTCAGATAAATGAAATATCGAAGGAGTTTAAAATGCATTATTTACCGAACTCATAAAAAACAGTCACCTTCACAATGTACGAAAATCACAAGATATTATGCTTGACAAAATAAAATCACTTTTCATAAGGGTGGCTATACCGCACAAGCCTATACAAACGTTCATTTAAAAGTTTGTACCGAAGTGATGAATAAGAAAAATTGTAAATCGTACACCCTGACTCGGCGTTACTGTATATTACTATAACATGCACGTACCACATGATATACACTTAATAGTTTCGGGTACGTGCAAAGTACGAATAATATGTTGTAGCATCTATGGTACGGTATATACAATATTGTACGCGCGGTGAGAAATAGAACAGAGATGATTGTTATCGGACGCGATCGTATTTGTCTTCCGGGCAATACCGCAAAGGATCGCGGAATATTTAATTCGCGCATTATACTAAATCACTATTTATACACTATCGATATACTGTATATAATATGTAAGACGCCGTGGTACCGTTCGTGCGATCCCGATCGGCCGGTTTCGCAATCGGACTTTAGGCAAGACGGAATGCGGCTTCACGACGAGCGGCGGCGAATGCGATACGTATGATATAATAATATGATACATTAGTTCCTACCCCAACGGACATCTCCCAATCTTCTGTCAGTATCAGACTTTTTTTCGGGAACAGGGACAATGTTGCTACTTTTAAATGGGAAAACCTCCGAATAGCGGACTCCCCGATTAACGGAAGACGGCCGTTTCATTTCGTCAATATAGGTTGAAAGCAGTAATAATTTCTCCCACTCACGACTAAACTTAATCTCGAGATTATACGGAGACGGCAAAATTTTAAATAAACCGAATTAACCGATTTTACCCACGGACTTTATGGATTATGTATGCAATTTATGTATAGTGTATACTTTATATATATTTCCGTAAGTATTATATAAGGAATACAAATTTACATTTAAAAACTATATTAAACCCAGCATAATGTTTTCTCATTTTACACACATACCCTTTATTAAATTTAAACCTTTACCGGCTTAACCCCCTCTGTACCTTTATTTCTATCGGACACCTCCGAATAGCGGACAACATTTTGATTGGCCAGAGTGTCCGATATTCAAATGTTTCACTGTGTTCGCATATTGCACTCTACGAGTGAATAGCGCTCGAGGGAACACAATATTCGCCAAAATTCACCTGTATCGTATACTATACAATAGTATCTGCAGTCGTCGAGCAAATAATGTAGCTATCTCGGGGTCGCCGGGTCACGGAACTCCGTTTGTCGGCGTGAGAAAAAAATATATAAAAATATAAACTGAAACGAATAATACACTGCTGCAGTCGTCTACGCGCGATCCACCGCCGTCGGCCGACAGTAATAGTAATAATAATAATAATAATAATAATAATAAGAATGTAATAATGTAATCCGTGCTGTACGAGTTTGTGTATAGCGCGTGAACGTTGTCGAGAAAATGGACAGCAAATGTATACAAATCTTACGGCACTCGATGTAGTTTAATGCACGTACTGCCATCGTTATGCACGATATACCTCATGTGCGCAACTGCAGCAGTTTAAAAAAAGTTATGTATTTTCGATTCTTTCCACTCACCTTTTCACAAGATTATAGTACTCATGAAAAGTGATTGCTTACGTTATTTTCAATTAAATAAGCCTCAAGGCTAATGGTAATTCTACGTGACGTTAGATGATTGGGATTTCAAAGATATAAGATAATTTAAAACGTTTTTTTTTTACTACATCGTCTTAATTTGTTATTTGCCATCGTGTTCAATTGCACTGAAAAGAGGTTAAGTCGCCGAGAGGCCAATGTTATTAATAAGATATTAACTATGAGCCAGCTGATCTTCTGAACCACCTCCTTAGATCCACTCCTACATTATAATATATGGATATAATTAATTCGATATTTCATGTTTATTGAATAAATATCGGGACAAAAATGGTACCTCATAATATTTTATGTCTTCATTGAATACATTTTAGAAAACAATACAATTCATTCGGGGCCCGGGCCAACAGTCCGTGGGGTTCATTTCGATGGCTGTATTATATTAATTTATATTTGTACCGAAGAATGATTAGTACACATTGCACGTATGATTGTATCGATGAACTAAAACCTATACAGTTTTATACGTACGTACGTCGCCTTGGCCGACCATGATAGCACAGATATGTGTTAATATAATTTTGCCAATTTATCACATAACGACATAATATAATCCGCGTACAGCATACGCGTTACTTCGTGACATGACTTGTCTTATATGGTGCTAAATTATCGCATCAAATAATGGCAGGTGCAGTGTTTTTTTTTACAACACGACCAATCATCATTCCGTCGCATTGCGAACACTTACAAACCCGAACACGCTATAGGTATATCTTGTTCAAATTAACGTCTTCGAAACGACATCGCATTATATCGTTTACAATAATTTGTGAGGGAAGTCGAGATCATGCAAGAATAACATAGGAATAAATCACGTATTGCAATAAAACCATTTTGTCACAGTATATAATGAATAATACTAATGAACGTTGCAGGGACTCGATTTTAAACGCCTGGGTTAGTGGGTTGTAAGAAAATATGCACTTTTTATAGTCAAAATATGTTCGATTGCGATGAAGAATTGCATCATTTAGTTCGGTTTATACTCTTGTTTGTCTTACGCCTTGTTACACTTCGGATACTCAAAAGTTGATCACTTGCTGAAATATACCTCCATAGCATGCAGATATTGTATGTAAGTTATAGAGGAAAGTTATAGAGGCGCACCGATGGTTTTCTGGTGATTTCTGTAAAAGCATGTTTGAACGGAAACGAGTCATAAACTGAGTACAAGTTTTTAATATCAACGGTACGCGCTATTGGAACAGTATACGTTCTCGATAAATCACACGTGGAATACCCGTCGTTCGTAAATCATAAGTCGCGATCGCGTACAGATTTCCTATATTGTTCCTATAGGTAAATACGAAAAAAAAGTGAAATGCTCACACGTATGCGCTATAATTAAGCGTGACGTGTGATAGAACACGTGCCGCGGTTAATAATTCAACTTGAAGTTTTCGAAAAACGGTAAGTTTAACAATGAATACGCAAAGGATCAAAAAATTTTAAGATCTCAATCCAAAAAACAAATATATATTTTTTCACGTGTCCAAACGACAGTGATAATAACGTGCGAAAACGAATTTCGCAATTATAACATGATGTGGTTACGGTCGGCACACGAATCATTCAAATCACGCAAAACTCATTGGATTAAATCAAAAAAACTATTGAACACGCAACGTTGTCCGCGAGGGCGATAACCGCGGACGCGTTCGAATGATTTATTCACCGTCATTTATATAAGTGTATCGAGTCCACCGCGGGGGAGGGAAGAATATTGTCGGTGCTCCGAAAACGCCGTCGGTCGGTGGTAATGGTATTTTGATAAGATTACAGTAAATATGTCGATTTTATGGGTCACGGGTATCGAATGTTATGTGCAGACGGACACAATGCGTCGTATTACACGCGCCGCGGGACGTTTAACGCGTGTGATACTTGTGCAACGCACAAAGCCGACGAGGAATCCCTTGACGGTTTCGACCCGGATGAGAAATGAATACGATGATGATGATGATGATCGTTTAGACCGGATCGATTACTATCGACGTTATAATACAGTAGGTATACACAATCACACACGTGTTCAACTGCATTACTATATTGTACAATATGCACTAGTCGGATTCCGTTTTAAATCAATCAATTAATCTGTCGACAAACGGACGTGCCGAGGACGAAAATGATAATTACTTGTATACGCGGACTTGCATACAGACTATACTCTCATATTGAGATACAGGTATATTTCAGGATGTCCCATGAGGGACCGAGTTTACCTATTGCGATATCTCCTGCGAGATAATAAAGACATTAAAATTCTGTTTTTTTATTCCAAGTCTCTTAGACACAAGGACCACAAATATTTCATGTTTAAATTGAATCAAATGTTTCGGTCATCAGAAAACTAGGCGGGATAATATCCAATCATTAAATTGTGGACAACTGGGTGTTAAATAATAAACAATTTCTCGGGAAACTAAAAAAAAAAAAAATGATTTAAAGTCTTCATTATCTCTGGAGATATCGCAATGGGTTGATCTTCGGTAGGACGCCCTATATATTATAGTGTGCCGCTTCACAAGTTCAAATAGTTGAAACTTACGGCGACTTCGTTTTAATTCCGTTTGTTGGTTTTTTCGGATCCGAAACGTTCACACGAGCCGCTTTGGACGTTATATCATATTATTTAGCATATAGCACGCGTGTATTATATATTATAGTGGTTCTATTTACATGGTCACTGAGAATACTGTACCTGCATGGAAAATAATTTTATTTAAATTACACTAGCATAATGCATCGTAATAAATAATAATAACATGGTACCGCCGACCGTATAATTAACTTATAGAATTAGGTACAAACAGTGGCGTGGCCAACATTTTTACTCGGGGGCAGACTGTACATAGGTATTAGGTTTATAAGCGCTTGTTGTAACGGATTGACCTAAAAAAAAAAAAAATACTGTTCATTATGTTTAACATAATTTAATATACATGTATACACGTAGATATTTACGCAGAACGTGTGACAGTTAAAAAGCAATCATTTTAAAAGCACGCATTTATTTGATGTTTATTGATAAACAAGTAAATGGATATAGGTGATGAAAATAATTGCCAATGGTAGATAATACCGACAGTCAACACTTGGGTACCTAAATATACCGGACAAATTTCATTCCGAAAAAGTACAAGTACGTCATTATAGTGATAGGTACGACAAACATTGGTTATGAAATATGAATAACATGCAAGTACAATAAATTTTTGTAAATTTAATATTAATAAAAATAAAAAATATCTAATAATTATAAGTAGTAGTAATTGATTATGAGTCAATTTTGGGTAGACATATATGACAAAAATTAGGAATGATTTATGAATGTCATACGTTATTAATTTTGTTATTGTTAAATTTACTAATTTGAGTTTGAATAAATTTCATTGTGTTTTTGTTCGCTCCATTATAATTTTTTTTTTGTTTGTTTGATCAAACTGTTCATAAGAAGTAAGAACATAACACGTACTCATTTGGAATTATTTTAATACTGTATAAACTTCTATTATTTTTATACGGCGTGATTTCGACACGGAACTAAATACTGGACGCAAATAAAACGTCAATAAATATGATAAGTGAGTTCGTCCGGGCATGTGTGACGCAATTGACCTGCCGTGATATAAAAAATTCTAACCAACAATTTTTTTGCAAATATAACATGCAACCTTTATCAACATTAATACTCTCCCGGTAGAACATCAGTTGTACTTCAGTAGCTCAGAACGAGTCTTACGCGTACAGCCTAAATAATCGAGTACTCTGATAGAAGGAAAAAAAACAAATCGTAATTATATAGCTAGGCTTAGTGATAAAATATTATCACGCCGAGGAAATTGAGATCATTCGTTAAATAACTTTGTAATTTTAAACCTTCTCAAATTCATCCCTTACAAATAATTACAGCTATTAAGAATGTCTGTGGACAAAACCGCATAACACGCGTGGTAGTATGTAATATTGTACAAAATAAAAATGTCACAAGCAATCTCATATATTTATCTCTAGTATAGAATTTATAATATGCCTTTTTCAGGAATATGTGTAAGCCTATACGTCTAAAAGGAGTGTGATTATTATAATACTCGCCTAATTATCATTTCATAAAATTATCTCACACGTTTTTAGTCACACACGATTTAACATTTTGTCGTTGTTCCTTATACTGCGCCAAACACTCCAAACCCGCATGCAAATCTCGATCAAACACGCCTTGGGTTTTGATTTATTTCTTTATTGTATCATTGTTATCAGTTTCCTTAGGACGCGTTTGCCGCGCATTAACATGGGATGGGTTGTACTTTTTTTTTAGGTTCTGATTACTACGCCTCCTCGTAAAACCTCGACTCGATGCGTCCGTATCATAAAATAAACGTCTCGTCTCGTTTACAAAGAGAATAGCCGACCTTTTAACGCCCCTCATGTCTACAACACCAATGCTATAATTAAAGGGACGGGGGAGGGTGGAATGATAGTCTTATAGATTAGTGGATCTTTGTAAATTAAAAGTAAAAAAAAAAATAAAAAAATTGATAAGATAATATTTTACTGCACGGATACGATCTAATCGTTCGAGATCACGCGGACGTCGCGTGTTTAATTTAGGATCAACGTACAATAATAATATGGTTTCTTACACATTATACGCTCGAGATATACGTTATAATTTTTATCAAATAATATAAGCTCAAGTTTGAAAGTTTAAGTCAAGCAAATCTCGAGTAGGTACTGTCGCGGATGTTTGTAGTGGTCAACGAATAAAATGTAATACTTGAGATCGCGTTCGAGATATAAATTATGTGATTTACTATTCTGGAAAACGTCGTAAGGCGATGTAAAATATGTTTACCGATATAGTTTATGCACTAATTCAGTGGCAGTTAAATATTTGAAATCGACGTGTTTGAACTTAAAGTTTCGACAAAAATAATCTTCTACACGAATATAATACTCCAAAATATGAGACGTGGTCGTCAAATGTTTTTTTTTTTAATTCTCGTGTCTTGAACTGTTTCTGTTGTTTAACAACATTTCACGACCCAGGTGTCGACACCTATTTGCTGCGTTGTGATTGTGAATAATATGCATAAACATGCAGTTCCTACTTATTACACTAAAGCTGACGATCACCATCGGGTATAGTGATAAAAGGGACCTCCCCCACCTTGGACTTAGATTCGAACAAAAAAAGAGTGTTTCACTACACAAAATGTGCTTTAGAAAAATGATTTACATAATATGTAAATAAACATTTATCCGTCCCCCTTCAATTTTCATTCGTAGGTGCTCCCGTCGCCTATGCATACCTGTATAAGGAGCGTCCCATAATTTAGGAAGTACCTACCACTTATAAGTGCAGAGAGGGTGCGTTCATTCGTCCGTATGCATTTTATGAAGTAAAAAGCCACTGTGTTCGCCGAAAAAATAATGATACGTCACATGCTAATCGCATTATAGTTCTTGTGATATTTGCAGTGACTTATCTTATTCTTATCTAGATTATGTGGGAGTTGCTGTTGTAAGGTCGTTTTTTTTTCAGTAGCCCTAGAAAACTTGTCGCACCTTGAAATATCTGAAACACCCTCGAAACGACGTCACTGCAAAAACCGCAGCTTAGGCATAACATGTGGTGCACAGACCAAATGTGTACATGTATACGCGTATGCATACTGACATTTTTGCACTCGCAACCGTCTGCATAAGTTAATAGAAATGCGAAGGTCAGTAGGTTGGGCGTGTACCTAAATTATAATGTGTTATACTGTAATGAAGGCGACACTATATGCGATACGGCACTTGTGTGTGAACAAATATGTTCCGTCCGGATTGAAGTATTCGAGGACCGCGTAAGAAATCGTTTATTATGACGCGTGCGCTGTATATACGTACAGTATCAGTGTTCAGATTGAAGGAATAATGGTAGGGGGATGTAATATTACTTAAAATCCGTACTCTAAATTATTTCGCCCGAAATGCCCAATCACTAAGGGTAAGGGTAAAATTTTGAAAAAAATTAGTTGAGGTTCTCGCCGTTCTCGGTCCTCCCAACTTTCAGTTTGAAGATTGCATATAAGTACTATCTTGTACGGGATATATATATTATACAGTCGAACATCAGTTTATCGAATACCAACGAATTGTTCAATGAAGCCCTGACATTTTCATCGAAATACGTTTCTTATAAACGAAATAATTGTATATCTTTATTCTATAATAACAATATCTCCGTTTCGGAGCTTTCAAAAGTAATGCAAAATAATGATTAGGTGAAAGTTATGACTAATGAGTTAATACTTAAACAATATTATTAATATTTTTTTACGTAATTATTAAACATTACGCGGGTATACTTATTACTGCGTACATTTCGTAGAGTAAATACGCGTTTAAAGGCGCGAAAGATTGCATTTCTTTCCAACGAAAATTCTATTTTTTCGAAAAACCGTCAAGTTCGTCGAACAGACATTCGGCTGTACATCACGTACTCGTACGTGGGAGACATCACACGGGCAAGGCGTTCCGTCTTTATCGTCTCGTTTTGGTCCTCGCAGCTCCGGTGTTACAAACCCACGGTCTCGCCGGGTCGCCGGGACTACGTGCAGGGCGCGAGGGCGTGCCGTGCGTGTATCGCAGTGTTTTTTATCGTTTTAATAAAGCCCCGTGAAATTAGACGTTGCGCGGGTCCCGTGAGAAAACGTCCCGTTTACACGTGGGCGTCGTTTCGGTGCACACGTCGGAGCTACGAGAGAGGACCGCCGCACAAAGACGCTGCGCACGTCGTACGCGACTCATGCACACGCCGTATTGCGTAGAGGGACTTTCGGTGTTCTAATAAACCGTCCGGCCGCGGCGGTGAAGGTATAGTGTAATAGCGGGTTCGCGAGGGTGCGGGGGAAAGCGATTAAAAATAAAAAAAAAACAAGCGCGCGCGTATACGTGTACGTGTACATATATACGTGTACAGGCGGCGACCTACTACGACCCTAGGCTGGGCCGACGGCGCCAACCACCGTTACCTAACCGCCAATTAGACCGTTTCGGGGGGCGCGCCTGCCGCCGAAGCGCGCAACCACTTTGGACCCGCCGCCGCCGACGCCGACGCTGGGGCGGCTGCTGTTTCTGCGAGGTCTCTCTCTTTACCCGCGTGTGACTGCATCGTCATCACTCGTTCGATCACTTCACCGATTCGGGCCCACGGATATTGCGATAAAGCTTTGAAAGCATGACAAAGCCCTAAACGGATTTGTGAAAAAATTAATTTTTTCTTCTGAAATCGCAGTATTGCATTTAGTTAAATGTGTTTTTCAAATCAAACTTCTTTCGGTGTGTTATTATAGTCTTCGGTTTCAGTTCAGTTGCAATCCGCTTCATTAAAGGTCGATAACACACGACGCATCGTTTTAGAGATTTTTTTCCCGATCAATGGAAAATGTTATATTAGAAACGAATAAGTCTTAACTGTATTGTCAAAAAATGATTCACAAATTTAAACAATTTTGGCCAGGAAATCATTGTATAAGACCCTCTATATAAAAAAAACCCCTATATTTCCAAAACCCGGGCCCAAATACCTAATGATAAATTTGACGCATTCTACATAAAATTGTTGACTTTCAGAACCTATACGTCAGTGTTACCAGGTTATCGCACAACACGTGTAAGTATTTTGTTCTATACAAAAGCTCCTTGAGAAAAAGTTGAAATAAAACTGCAGCGCAGTCCGTCGAACCGTTCTGATTTCTATAGTTTTGCTGTTTCCGGAATATTCTCGAAAACTACTGAAAAAAACTAAAAGTGTATAATATCAAGCCTGCTATAATAATAATTTCGGATGATTTACTTTTATTATCAACATTTTTGCTGACTTGAATCATTACATAAGTATACAGTGATAATAGTTTGATGTAATACTCGGTATACTCCTCGCACTACTAGACAAATTCGACTCTGTAATCATGATTACATGATTAAATACGATTTGTTGTTGATGCTATGTAATTTTTGGATGTCGCAATAATCTCAAAACGCCGTGTGTTTTTCGCCATAAACGTGGTATGGTTAAAATAAGTTTGGTATACAGGTATACGTTTTTTGGATGTTAGGAATGGTTGTAATAATCGTCGAGTGTACAAATCGCAGGTGTTTCAACTCTACAACCGATCAGAAAACAAACGAAACACAATTGACTTTATAAAAATAAAAATAATTCAAATACTAACTGATTCGTTAGGCTAATTTAAACAGGCTAAGGATAACTAATGTATACAGCTATAAAGCTATATATACTTGTGGATGCTATATTGAGTAGAATGTAGCATTAAACATATTTAATAATTTAAGTCACGTTTTAATTGCTTTCTATATGTATACATAATATTTAACCTCGTATCAATTTACTTCCGAATTTTTTATCGATCGCATTTTTTGCCCTCTCCTAACCACCAATGACATATATTACAAAAATATAATATTTAGATGTATATATATATATATATATATATAACTAAATTTAACCTTTTTGGTTACACAACAAATTGTCCCTCGGTTTTACGAGATTTATGATTCACAGCAGCATGACCTTTTTTCGTTGCTTTTCGGCGATTCGAACACGTCTTGTAGATTCAAAATCCCTGATGGGACCCTGTCAACATGATTTTAGATATATTATAATTTATGACGTGATAACGTGATACACTAGGGTTCCTTTCTATCCGGCTGCAGAGAATAATCAATATTAATGTGACACCGTGACATGAGGTTTTAATAGTCCGAAGAATACATGATTTGTCACACGATTATAATCATCACACATGATATTGGCTTTTGATTATATACTTATATTAATATGCACATCGATTCATACTTCATTAGTCATTACCATACGCATGTCATATTTGAATACTTAAAAAAAATTCTCATCCGTTGACGTGCCATTTAAATGTAACAAACCAATTCGAGAACATCGTATTTAAAAAAAAAAAATTGCTCAGAGTTCTCGATCGGAGTGTGGTGTAAATACCCACGTGTCATAAATAATATCGATCACGACGTATACAATAGTGAGATCATAAATCAATATCAGTATTGTGGTTTTTGTGGCTTCCTAGAATCCGCAGCCTCGGGTCGGTGTATTATGTTTTTAAACGGGTACTATTAGGCTGTATCATATCGATCACACGTCTTTTGGTAGTCTGGTTGTGCCGTTGGCACCCGGTAATGTTTTTTAAATATTGTTATTATTTATTAACATAATTTCTAGCGTTCGTGTCATCATCATCATATTTATTTTTAAAATTCCAAACGGATAATTAGTTTTTATTGTTATTACTGTGTACATATATCTATAGATATATATAAATATTATTATTCACTAATCATTATTACTGGTGACACACAGTAACTGTTCAGACTAAGACGGTCTTATTTTTCTCAATTATTACGTATATGTTATTTTCTTTATATTATTGTTTCAGCATCAACAACATGGTTATTAGCTTATAGTTAGATTATATAGTTATGTACATTACGGGGTTTTTACAAAGATGTTTAAGAATATTATTATGATATACTATAAATATAAATATGAATATAAATTAGTTAAATTAGGTTGTACATTTCAATTTTTTTTAAGAATTTGATTATTTTCTGTGGGTCAGCATAGGGTCCAATGGCTTCGTATACATTGTCTGGTATTTTGTATTCTTTTCCGACCTCTGTGAAGATTTGGCATTGGATGATGATGTGTTTTACTGTGATTAAAGAATTGCAAGTGTGACATGTAGGCGGATCGGTCTTTTCCATTAGGTATCCATGGGTAGCTCTCGTGTGGCCGATTCTAAGTCGGTTCATTATAACCTCTTCTTTTTGATTTGAGTAGTTGAGTAATGGCCAAGGCTCGACTGCATGTTTGATTTCCCTTAATTTGTTTTCGGTAACTTGACGCCACTCTTAGTCCCATAATTGTAAGCAGTATTTGTCAACATTCTTAATTATATCAACTGGAGAGATAAGAGGAAGTGTTAAGGCGTTGGGGTTAATTATAGCATTTCGGGCTGTTTTGTCTGCTTCTTCGTTTCCTCTGATATGCAGTGACCTGGAGTCTATATAAAACGTATTTATTGGATAAATATATTATATTTTTTATTTTTATGATTAAGGGGTTGATCTGAGTATTATATTTTATGTTTGAAAGGACACTGAGTCGGAACAAATGTCGATTCTGTCATAGTTTGTGTATGCTATTGTAAATCACTTAATCTGTTGTACTAAAAACATCTAAGTCGTACTTTTTTTTTCCACCCGATCGTAAATAATCTCGCTATACAGGCGTAAATGTCTCATAGACCGCGTTTGGCAATTGGTTTGGCGCGTGCGAGCGAATACCGAGTACGACCAAGACCACCGATCAATTGCAGGGTTTGCGTAATTTCGAATATTAGTCAGCGAAAATAATCCAAAGTAATAATAATGACGGACCTAACCTGCTGCTATTCACGCAAAACGAGTATTGCAATCGAGCGTCGTACAAAAGCGTTACAGGACATTAGGTCGGATAATTATTATATTATGTTTTTATAAACGCGCTTAAGTGTTCGTGTGCACGATCGTCCTCGCATATTCGGTGCAATAATAATATCACGGGTAATTTTTCGTAATTGCCGCGGTGAATCGCTGCAGCAACGCCCCGAATTATCCGTTTCCGCGGTATTTTTGCACCGTCACTGACGGGTGGTTCTCGAACGATTATTACAGAACAAACATTAAATACAATATAATATGAGTTTTGCCATTAGGTGAGGTAGCAGCAGCAGCAGCAGCAGCGGGCCACAATGGAAACCGCAACATTACTCTGCGCAGGTATACGGTACACGCCTCAGCCCTCGGGTAATCGAAACGGATAATACGTGTGCAAAAACAGTAGGCGCAACAGTTCAGTCGTATGCGCAGTGAGCGAGCGAGTGAGTGTGTGTGTGTGTGTTTATGACAAGCCTGTTCAGTCATAAGAGACGAGACCACTGTAATTTTATTAATTATAATTTTTTTTATTTTTTTTACGGTCTTTTACGATAGAACCCGCAGATCAACAACAATGTTCTCGAACTCTACACTTAGGTATACGAAAAAATAACGTCCTTTTTTCGGGTTCGCAATAAAAAGAGATCCTTTTTTTTAATCGAGCATATCGCTGACCTGCAATTTAATCCGTACAGAAGTCTTTTCGGTACATTCGATACCTGCAGCTGCACCTACGTAGTTGTTAAAAACAATGTCGTTGTTCTGTATATCGATATCTTGGGGCAAAATACTATATATATATAGTTAAAAACTCGCATCGGAAACACGTTTAAACGATTTTCTTTCTTTATAGAAAATATCTTTCGAACGCGAGTTGAAAGATTTGCTTAAGTCAAACGCATAACCACACGAACAATATTATTGATATAAGGAGAGAAATAATATTCTAAAACGATCGAATTACGTGAACAACTGAACAGCTATCGGTACACATACGTGGACATTAACTAATTAGAGAAATAACAATATTTGGTTTGTAAAAAATAACTTTTTGCAACGCTGCATTTATATAAAACATTATATAATTGTTGTAAAAAAATGTTGCCGACCATTTCCGGTAGGTGAGCTGCGTCGGCGGTTGCGTCCTCGCAGCGATCGAGAAAACGTGAGTACACCATGATATTATATACGTATGTATTACGTTACGCGGAACGTAATTACATCGATTGGAAAGGGTTAAGGGTCATCGGATCGAAATCGTTGAAACAATACGAGAGAGACGGAGAGAGATGGAAACGAGAAGAGGAGATCGAACGAGGACAAATCAAGTGCCGGTCGCGTTCTTATGGTGGTGTGTGGGACTCGCGCGCTATATTACAATATTAGTATGTAGTTGTGTGTGTATGTGCGCGCGTATGCATGTGCGTGTGTGTGTGTGTGTATACTCCACTGGTTGGATCAATAAACGTTATTTATGAAACGCCAGAAGCACCGAACGGAGAGAAGTATCTCCTGGGTCGTAAAATTCTCACGGTAAATCACCGTGGTCAGTGTATACGAACGCGCACACACACACACACACACACACACACACACACACACACACACACATAGATATACGTATATACATGTATTCTAAACGGCTTTCTAAGTGGTCCGCAGTTTACGTTATTAGGTGCATATACATACCTATCTAGAATTATACATTTATATACTTTATGTATGTATATATTTTTTTACGTTTGTTGCGCCAGCTGTTACACACCGCAGTCGCGCGTGCGCGTGATCGCGTGAACCCATCGAAACAGAGAAAGAGAGAGAGAGAGAGAAATTCCGGGAAGCTGCGCATTCACCTCCCCAATCGGATAGTAAGATAAACTTAAAAAATAACTCGACATGATATATTAATAATTTTAAAAAATAAACAACAGTACAAATAAAATAATGGTACACGTCGTAGTTAGTACATGGTACGTATTATATGTCTTATGAGAGCTTTACTAGTATTGAAACTTAAAGTACTGAAATTTGAAAACGGTACCGTTGAACTGCACTTATTCAGCACTACAGCGGAAATAAGTGTTCAATTTTCATCACCAACTTCACGGTCCTGTGATCGGTGGTCGAGGATCAGGCTGATCATTTTACTACCATCCCTGTTCACGCTCATATTATGGCTTTGACAGACGGTGCTCTCTCGAAAGAGTAACAAAAGATTACGAGTATACCGCGAAAGTACGAAAATCCCATGTCACGCCACGAATAACATGGAAATTATCAAAATACTTATCGGAGCCAAAAGACAATGCTAATGAGTCCGATGATTTCTAAATATGTTTGAAGTCTCGCCTATTACCCTCCCCCTTCTCATGTCAACACAAGGTACGTCACCGAGTGACTGCAGTGTGTGTGTGTGTGTGTGTGTGTGTTTGCTTGATGGGCTAACTGAAATTTGCCAATCGTTGAATTATTCCTCCCCCCTCCCCCCACCACCACCACCAATTACTTGACACTATTTGGGTTTGCAAATGTGTAATTTAACGCCTACAACGCAGTCGTAAGGCCACCGTATATTATGCGAGCGAGTGAGCGAATGCCATCTTCCGACGACGGCGGCGGCGTAACTATCGCCTATTGTTACCGAAGGATAAACGAGAGCGAACACGCATAAGAATTCGGTGAATCGTCTGACGCATCTCGGTGAACGCGCATGACGAAAATTGTAGCGAAATACGTGCGTCGACGTAATAATAATAATTACTCGAATATTGTGCTGGCCAGTGTACGGTACGTTAAGCTAGAGAAAAAACAAAATAAACGAACGCGAAAAAAACGACGCGTTTGTTTTCGGGCCGCGATGAATATTTATTTTTTGATTACATCAGATTTTAGACCCCCTGTTACGCGCTAATGCGGTTCATCGCCGGTTTGCACTTTGTAAATGTTTTGGACTTGACCGCAGACTCCGGTTAAGTTTCGTCCGGGCGATGTTCGATTCCGTTGAAGTAGTCTATGTGAATATTGAATATACATATTCCGTACGCTACACAAAATACATTGTAAATATAACAAAACAAAAACAATTTATTCGAGTCTACCGGTTACGTAATGCATCGTGTCCTAATAACATTATCGACATATTTCGATGAACGCAACGCAAGTAATTTATTGTGATCAATTAAAGAAGTTGATTATCAGTTTTGTAGAAAAAACAACACTTTTTCGTTGAACGCTCAGCTACGATGTATTTGTTTCAGAAATAATAAATTAAATTCTCTTCGATCAGAAGCACTTAGATCGTGGTATACATATTTACCTAAATTGTTTATTAATGGCAAGTGATTATGTAAAAAATAAATACTTCTTTATAATTAATATACGATTAAACCGTCAAACTTCCAATTTGTTTAAATTATTTAACACGCTTATGTCATATTCATTTCGTCTTAAGACCGCGGTATCACGATATCAGACATGCAACACAAACAGTTATAGTGATAATCGTTTTAACAACGCGATGATTGTGGTTTTATATTATAATTATAATATGTTTATTTTCACTAATAGTGTGGGCTCAAGTAATATAATATCCATTATTTGTGACTCATAAATTGTGAGCGAACTCTTCGATACTAAAAAAATAAAATAAAACATAATATAGATATCAAATAATTGAAAATTTAAATTGAAACTTTTAACTTGTGTTTTAAAATTTTAAAGACCAATAATTTATCTCTAGTCGATTAAAATTAAGTTCGAATATTATTGCGTAGTTGTTCGCTCATGCTTGGATATATTAAATTTGAAAATAACTATTGCTGTGTCTAACATTAATAAGATATTGTATTCTTTTAAAAATGCGAGATTATAGTTTCGATAATCAACAATATGTACCGAAATTCTTATGGAAACCACTATTGATTATATTTTTTTAACAATTAATCGGTTTTTTTATATCATTATTCCCGCGAAATGAAGAGATTCACGACTGAGTGATAAAACAAATACTGGAACGAATTGTAAACCAACAAATGGGTGTTGCAGTTTGTGAGACCCAATAAGAAATTCTGATAAAGAAACCTTTTTTTTATACGTTTTCATTGGCGAGATTGATTGTTTATTTTTCTAAATAAATTGCTTGAGACGCGCGTTCGAATTAGTTCGAATTAAGTCCTTCCACGATTAGCTGAGGACACTCGTGTTTTTAGTTAATTTACATCAGCGAACGTAATATAATGATTTAAGTTCGTGAAAAATGTAATTCTTTAGACGGGAACGGAAGGAACCGTTTTTATTCGTGTGTAAGGGGCAAGGGACCAACGTGGCTTGGTGCGTGCACGCGTATAACCAAGTCGCCGCGTCATCCCTTGCGGTGAACTCGTCTAAACTCGAACGCGGGCGAGTAAGCAATATTAGTTGCCTACTTCACAATACGCTGGGCGGACCGGTTTCCACGACCGTTTGGATGCGGTAATAATAATTAAAAAAAAATAAGAAAAACGAATAAAAGAAAAACAATGTACGTTCTAAAACAAAAATGTGATTTTCGCGGAAGGACTTTGTTTCGAAACCGTTTTAAAAGCTCGAGAAAAAAGGAAAAAACGTTTCGCTAAGACCCTGGAGTCTTAATACGAAAAACGCGTTGGTCGTAATTTATTCACAGTTCCATATCGTGGTTTTGTTTGAACACAGCGTGGCCCGTCTAGTATGAACACATTAAGACCTGGAAAGTTATGACAGTACTAATTAATGTATGCAGAACAACCGCAGTTTCAGATCGCAGACTTTCAGAACTAAACGCGGTCGGTTCTATGATATATTTTCCGTAGTGAACGATCTCCACTGTAAATCGACCGCATAGATCGGCGGTGAATTTAGCCGCTTTTTGCGCTTTTTACGAAAAACACTGCGCGTTTCACCACTCATCCCCTTCAGCAACGAATAACGTTTCTGCCAAAAAATATTTGGCATTTAAAAACGTAATATTTACCAACTAAAAAATTGCACAACCCTTTTTCGTTTTTACAATAAAAAAACGAGTGCAAAAATATTATTTTACTACCGCTAAAACGTTGACTTCCGGCACACACGGGCACTTCTTTCTCTCGATTAAAATGCACCGCGGCGATTCATTTTTGTTACAAATAATATTACAAGTTTAATCGATAAGCGTACGACATTTTACGTGTTACCGGTACGTCGGTGGAAGGAGCTTTCATCCTGAAGTTGTCGTGTCGTGCAGACGTCCTCGAGGGTCTTATAAAAAACGGTGGTCGTGGTGGTGGTGGCGGCGGCGACTGTACGCGAAGAGTCCAAGGACGGCGCGACGTGTAAAAGAGCAGAGGAGGAAAAAAAACGAAATTCCCGAAGGAATTTCAACTCGTTTTGGTGCGTATATAATATAACAGGTACTATACGAGTATATACATCACGTCGTTGTTTCCCCGTATCGGGCGAACGATCGCGCATGATCCCAAGTCGGAATAATAGTACGACGGTGAAAATGAACTTCTCCCGAACCATAAATCTCGGACCTAACGCTTTTTTCTCGACTCGCGCGTCTAACGATAATATTGGTGTCGTGCGAACGTGTAAATAACTACGGTAATAATAATAAAGGTAATACTAGTAATAGTACATAGAGTATTGTTATAGTATAGACTCACATCTTATACGATTTAACGCGCGTACGGACACGGAACGATTATTTCGACGCGACTGAAGTTTTATCAAGTTATTTTAACGTATGTGCGGTGTGATATACTTTCCTTACGTCTCCTATCTAAACTTTCAATAATTATAATTTATAACTAATACCGCAGTTATAGTGTGTCGCATTCGCCGATCACTTAAACGTACACAACACCACGAACACACACACACACACACAATTGATGTAAAACTAATCGAGGCAGTTGTCCTGAAGTGATCGCATGGCACACGATCACCAGAGAAGACTTTACGCTCAAATCAAAACTATATAAGCACTTTATTAAATGCATATTTCGATGATAAACGTTTTTACGTTAGCCGCCGAAGATCTCATATTATACGAGATAGTCATATCTCTTTTTTAATACAACTTAAGCCGGTTAGAAAATATTCGCAAAGTTGTTGTATAGAACGCGTACGTAAAATTATAGTACTTGACCTATTAACAATTACCGACTTAACGAAAATATTGTTTCTATTTCATTATACGTGTATCTTGACCTAGTTTTGAATAATTTTTTCGATTTTGACATATTTTGAAGCACCGAGAAACTTTTTAATATTGTTGACTATGGCAGTCTGTAATAAATACACATTTATGATAGTTGCAGAACACAATAAGCCTGTAACGACTACAACTTATAGACGTTGTATGCAACACAGATTTTACGGAAAAATGATCCCTGTTAGAGTGTATAGAATGGAAAACAAGGGATGGAAATATTTCAAGGGCGCGGGAAAAAAGTAAAAAATGTACGTTTTTATCGATTGAAATTCTCAAAATGAATGCTACAAGAACGAATAGCATACAACGCATAACGTTATACAGGCCCGCGATTCTCTTTAAAATAATCACCTCGTTTACGAGCGTCGCATATCGTACGGTGAAATCTCTGAAGAAACGCTAACGAACATGACGTGTGTCGTGGAGGAGGTTGTATATAATGTTTTTATTATTGTTTTTTTTTTTTTATAATTATACGATACTTGTACAAGTATGTTGTTTATCATATCGCGGTTGGTAATACGGTTATGCGCGTTCAAGACATAAGCCATACTCCGCCGAAAAAAAAAAAAAACCGTAAAAAACGAGACGAGAGGCGATACGCGAAGGAGGAAGACGAGGAGGAGTAGTAGTAGTAGTAGTAGTAGTTGTAGTAGTAGTGCAGGAAAAATGGTTAGTTCCCATAGTGTTCGTCTTTGGAACGGAGCCCGAGGACCCGGACCGGGGTCATGATGATGATGATGATGATGATATTGCGGTGCGTGGGGATGGTTCGCCCGTGACTGCTGAGAAATCCACGGCACGCCACTTGTTGCCGCCGTCGTACATTTATAATATTATAATATTATGTGTACGGATAGAGAGAGAGAAAACAGTCGTCGCCGTCGCCTTCGTCGTCCGAAGTCGTCGTCACGCGCGCGCACACACACACACACACACACACACTCATAACGCGCACACACGCACAGCGCGCCAGCAATAATCGGCTTCAATCGTTAGCCCGTTGCCCCCAGGACTCTCCCATGGTACACCTGGGATCGCCGGCACACTACAAACATCACGCGGACCGCCGCCGCCGCTTAATGTTAATGATCGTGGTAATGGTCGCACACAACGCCCATCCGGGGGGAGAGGGTCCGCGGGGAGGGGACCTATCTTTACGGGTTTCGTTTCGTTTTGGTTTTTTTATTTTTTTTTCCCCCTCTCAACTCGACTGTTACAAACATTCTTGTGTATACGATATAATAATAATAATAATAATAATAACAATATTATTGTTATTACGCGCGTTGCCCGGTCGTCGTGAGTAGCTTACAGGTCTCGCTCCGCGTCCATCTGTCCGCCGCGATTCGTGATCTCGCGTGCCTCGTGCTTTACACCTTACACTCGCCTACCCATGTTTCCATTGCCACTCGCTAATAATCGCCGCACGTGTACCTATACGGATACGCGATACTCGTGTGCGCGGTGAGAACTCGGATAATCATCGACTCCCTCCCCCCCCCCCGCCCACTCCGAGGGATATGCGTTGTGGGAAACCTGGTTGCAAACTATTTCGATTCTGCCGGTTAGGCAGCTTGGTCGTTAAATAGTTGATGAATACTGGTCGTGCAAGTCCCGCAAAGTTGATCGGACAAAGTCTGAAAGTTAGCTTAAAGTTGCTAAAACGTTACTGAATGCTCACGCCTGTTTCATATATGTACGACCAACAAAGTCAGGGAGTCAACTTTACAGAGGTACGTAATGCCGCGGTACGTCACCACCGCAAGATGTATAAGATGTTCTCAGGTCGTATACGAGCAGTCTTCGGGCGGGGTCAACCGAGTCTAGGAGGGGCTTGTTAGAAAACTTAATTGCACGTCTTACGTGTATGAAAAAAGTAATTCGTCGGACGGTTCTGTTACTTAGTCCCACGTTGTTATATATTTCATTTTTTAGCAATTCGAGACTAAAACACGTATAAAACAACGCGTGTTCAGTGCATATGACGACCGCGGTGTTATATTTTATAGTGCGTCGGTCAAAATCTCTACTGTCCGTGCCGTACAGACGAGGGCTAATTATAAACACTTTACAGTTATCGTGGTGGAGTTTAACGAATATGAGGAACGGAGGAAGTTCCTATAATATATTGTACAGGCACTATACAAAACCTACTTAAAAATCACCTGTAACTAAGTTATTACAAACGCTATCGAATGTTTACGAATCGATCAGATCGCCCTTTTTGATAATGCATTACATAGTTATGCGCATACGAATCAAAGCGAGAATTCATGGCGATACCGATTGACAAACACTTGTGTTATGATTAATTATGAGGTCGAAAATCGTAAGTATATGTGTATTGTTATTGGGATATTATCACAAGTATAGATGTACCGACAACCTGCTATCAATTGATCGTGCCCCGCAGAAAATATTTTCTCCTCGTTTATACGCCGAGGTTTGTTAATGAAATAATTTCAAACGAAATCCTCGTGATACTTATCAATTTGGCCGAAAACCATAGATTTTTATCTAGAACATAGGTCTTACGGCCTGTTATGAAGTAATTTTTACACTTTTATAACACTATAATTATTTTTTACGCAGTATACAGACGGTGTTGAATAGTTATAACTTATAAAGTTATATGGTATAATTAGTGTAATAATTTATGTTCACATAGAATATAGATAATACTATCCATAAGTTTAATTGGATAAATTTTCTGAGCACTTAATTGTTTCGATATATGCTGCAATAGATGATAGAATTGAACGTGTCGGTATACACTATTTGTATATATTATTTACTATATACTATTTATATATACTGTTTTCACGACTCGAAACAATTATGTTATAATTGCGTTTAAATGAAGAAATGTTTAAACATTGTTATACAGGTGTATAATAAATTATCAAATATTCTGGTGCGTTAACCATTTGGCTTGACGTGGGCTGCAGATGGTCCACTGTCGCCTATAATTTAAAACCTTAACGTGGGACACTTACCTCATTGGAAAAATGATTTTGAGCCAATAGCTTAGTGCCTTAGTCATTACTCATTATGTTTTACAAAAAAAAAAAAAACAATCGTTTTTCTACATTTACTGTGAACTTTATTTCCAATAATGTGTCGTGTATGGCATAGTTTGAAATATATCACTATTGACAGTACAGTGTATAGTGCAAAAGAGAAAAAATATAAACAAAATACAGAATATATCAGGGGTCCGGTGCAATGACAAGACGGACGTCTCAATTTTTCAAAACTGTTCAAAAAGTTACCCGGTCCTGGCACCGAATATCATATTATTATACTAGACGTACTGAACGCTGTCTGGTTATTACACTGATATGTAGACAATTTTTCTCATCATCGGGCATTGTTGAAAAAAACACGACGTTGATCCAAAAGTGGGGATATACTCGTATAAGTAAAAAACGCAATCGTAACACGTGATGGAAAACGATATATATTTTTTATAAAATACGAGTATACTGCCGGTGATCGATCGTAAACCATCCCGATGGTAAACTCTCTAGGGGCCTACTACTGCAGTACTACCTGAAGTGGCTAAAGAGCATTTCACGTAAACTGACACGAGTCTGTAACAACTTTGGCTGCACTGTTGTCGAACTACAACAGTCGATATATTACAGTAACTCATTAGTTAAAACTTCAATGATATACGTTTGAATAACATTAATTTCTTACAAATTCGAAAAGCTTGATGTGTTTATTATACACAATAACTTATAATTTTTGGTGATAATGTTTCATTAGTATCTCGGCAGTGTTGTTTATTTATTTATTCATTAGACAAACGCCCATGTAGGCTCAAGTACAGTGATTAATACATTCAATACATCATGATAAAAATAAAGATTTACAAAAATTACATTAGAAGTATGATTAAATAACATGATAATAGGATTAAATTTACAAATATTATACGGAGATACGGAGATAAATTGAGTAATGTACATCAAGTGGATGAAAAACAAGGATTAAAATTATTTAATTCTCTTATACTAAACGAATAAAATTTTTTCAAATGATTACATTCTCCGGCTATTCGATCAATATTGGATTATTATTGTCACAGGACGTGCGATGAAAAGGAATTTCAACGATATCGTACAAAGATATCGCAGACTCGAGGCAGTTAACATGATGATACGTGTAACGTAGGCGGGAGAGTTTACGTGGTGCGGTTTCATTTTCTTTGGACAACAACCGCGTACGCAACTGCATGTTATATATTAGGGTGGTCCAACCTTATAGAGGCAAAAAATTAATTTAAGAAATGTTCTCATAGCATAATATGCATATTTTGTTGTGAGATACAAAAGAATGGTTCAGTAAGAATTTTGACTTGATAATTAAACCCCTTCACGTGCCGCATAAGGGTTAAGAAATTACCAAACGGGGATGATTTGTATTTTTAATTTTTTTACCTTCACCATTAAAATCACAAAAATATTAATAAAAACAAATTTGCGCTATATTGTACGTATGTATGTATAGGCGCGTCGTGCTGCAATGCGTTATCGGATACGCAGACGTGTTTATGCTAATCGTTTACGTCGACTTGTGGCGGTCGAAAGCCGAAGGATGAGAAAACGAATAGCGCGCGTGTGCCGCGTCCCGAGATCGATACAAGGCGTCCACGGACGTTCGGGCGAAATAATAATATCGTGGGAGTCGACGGTACGACGTTCCGGGGAGCGCGCTCGCGGCAAAACGGGTTTGGTTAAGTGCTATCATGTGCCGCGACACCGCCGCCGCAGTGAGGTCCGGTGTGATTTGTTTGAACAGCGCGTGTGGCACGTCCTGTGTCTATTTCAGACGTCTCGTACGCGCGCGTGTATATATTTGTATATTATAATAAGTGTACACGGCAATATAATAATAATAATAATAGTAATAGTAATAATAGTAATAATATAATGTCGTAAATGTTCTCGAGGTTCCCGATAACGACATCCAAAGACAATGTGCGCACCACCACCATGTTCCGACCACCGTGATGCGTGTGTAGCGGAAGAGATGGTCGTCGACGTTGCACGCGCGCGCAGCACGTATACCGCTCAATTAATCTCGGACGTTTGTTATTGGTTTTTCTCAACGAGTATTTATTTTTATATTATTTTTATTCGTTTGTTTATTTTTATTCGTGTGCGCGGACAACGATAGCGCATATATGGGCCCCGATCGGCTTTTTTACAAACGTGTCGTCATGCATATATAGGTAGTAAAGATATTACAGGGTAACTACAGGTACTACAGGGCGGGAGGGATACATTATGACAGCTGCTCCCCTGTGAATCCTTGCACCCATATACATTTTGAATATTGGTTGTGCTCTAAAAGCTCCTTACAAAGTGCATGGTGAAAACTAAACTAAGAAGTACTGTGTTGGAGTATAACGTTAAGGCAATATTTTTACTGTGTTCATAGACCAAGAACTAGCTTAAAATGTAAACCTTGACGAAGTAATTGATGCATTCGAAACATTGAGGACAGTTGAACTTTGAAATAGTGCGATAATATAAATAAATAATTGAGTAATATACATGATAGATATTATAATATTTATAATTTATATTTTCAATTATTTAAAACCTTCAATAAAAAGAAATAAACCAGTATTTAGGGTTAAAAATATTGTTTGTAACGTTTTTGTTTATTGTCAACTTAAGACTTATGAGTTATGATTTAATATTTTAATGTATTATTGTAGTTGTGAAAATAACCTTTTAATTTGGCCCAGATATAGTGTTTGTAATTTAACAGTCGTAGTTTTGAGAGGATAACAAGTGTAATCTCCACCTCAAAGGATTAATATGGTTAAATTAAAATATTTGCTTCCTCCCCCTCAACCTCGAAAATCTGTAACCGCCTATGATGGAGATAACTCTAAAATAAAAAAATCTCACTGAATCTTGTACGGCTCGTTATGGTACGGTTACATTATATTATTCTATTATTCACTCTCGTCGTCAGGGCTTTCGTGTCGATAACGCGTAGCTCGCGATTCGAAACGTATTATTATCATTTGAAAAGACCAAGGCCACGTCAATATACGATTTACGATCCTGCCGAAAAAGGCAAAGATATTAGCACGCGCTTGCTACGGAAAACACAACGGCAGGGCGTAGTACGATATAATTACTATATTATAGTGCACAATATTGTACGTTGTTACCATCAATGCTATTGATCTATAGATGGAAATGCAATTGCGATTGTCCACGAAGATATACCCATTATCCGACATCTCCGGAGATAATATAAAATACGTATATTATAAATGATCAAATTCTGTTTTTATTTTTTATGCAAATCACAATATTAGTGATAAAACATTAAACAAATATTTATATTTTAATTACGTTTTTCTATTTCGGTACAAAATTTAAAAAAAAAAAAACTAAGAAAAACTAGAAATTTATTTTTCTGAATATGTAGTAGCTTCGAATTTTTACTGTCATTAACCTCATGATTTTTAATTTTTTTTTAGTTTCCGGAAAAATTGTGTGTTACCAGTATTTTGATATAACCTTATTTCGTTTTCCGATGGTTTTTCAATACTGTTATGGTGTGAAATAGTATCTACGCTATTTTTTTGTGAACTAAAAAAAAATGTACGAGTTAAGTGAAAATAAAAATCTGGAACTTCTAACCGTCAGAGGAATAAAATCTTTATAACGGATATTTAAAAAGTTTCCGTACATTATGTATGGTAAAATAAAAGGTTTATATTTTTTTATATTTTTTACCGAAATGTAGATAAAATATTAATACATATTTATACCCATTATCCGTAAAAAAAACTGAATTGAATTAATTCCATGTCTCAGAAGATACATAAATATCTTCTTCGTGGGACATTTTGAACATTATCGGAATACGCCAAGCAGCCCTGATGACGCAATGCCGCTGCGCGTTCGATCCAACACACGTACCGTGGACATATCGTCGCAAACGTTCAGGGGATAGACGTTCGCAGAACGGATTTTGCCCACACGAGCTTCACGTAATAATCAAGTGGAGATTATATTATAATAATCATTATTATAATACACACTTGTGCGGCGCAACGCTCGGTGGTCAGCCGACTCTCGCGATTGCAGTCGAATTATAAAGCCGTTTTCAATGTTTCATCATACACCTCCAATTCGCCATTAGGATTTCGAGAAATTCGGTACACACACACGTATAATTAGGATTTAAAGGGAAAGAGAGAGCGCAGAACATTTAATACGAACAATTACGCGAACGGATATCGAATACACTACCTATATTATTTAGATATTATACGCGCATCGTACGCGGATATCGCTTCCATAAAAAAAGAGAAAAACTTTTATTATTAATTATACCGATAGCCCGTAAGTATACTTTTAAATAAGCATGTGTCGATTTCGTTTTGCCTTTTATAGGATGACACGATTTCGGTTAATCGATTTCTGCGGTCGTTTTATTGTAAAACCGACGGTTATGCCATATTATACGCGTAACTATACGTCGCACTACTAATAATAGCCGATGATTACTACTTTCAATACAACCGCTTTGCGTCATTCCTCATAAGTCATAACAGAACACTGCGAGTTAAAGTTATCAAGAAAAAAATCTTAGTCACACAGTATACCGGTGTATATAAAGTTGTAACCGTATAAATGAATATAGAAAACCAAATTAATTTTAAACGTTTCAATCGAAAGAGTATAGAGTTAACTGCACGATTGCCCGATTGCGAGAAACATTTGTGGTAGGTACTATATTATATTACATGTAAAACACAATTATGTGATCCATACAAATGTTGGTCTCCGTAACAGTGTTTTCGTCTCTCCGATCAGCCTACGAATCAAGATCGAGGTTAAACGAACAACGTTTGTGTATGCCGTACCATATTGAGATGTTATGAGACGAGGTCGATTGCTCGATAGCTAAGAAGCTAAACGCCGTAGGACCTATGGGTCCTTGAGGTGAATTTTGGTTGTTCTAAACAATATCCAGGATATAAATTAACTATCCTATGAGAGTGTGTAATTGTTTAATTAATCGATATCTATCGTTTGCCTCGTACTCGTAATATATTAGTATATCAGGTCGCCATGACCTACATTATAAAAGTTATTTGGGGCGGTATTATCAGTGTCTGTCTTTTTTGTGTTTTTTTCTTAATATTTAAGTTTTAAAATATCTGAAAGATGGCACTATTGAAAAATAATACAATTAAATAGTCATAAAAATAGTTAGTATAATATTATAATATAATTAAAATGTAGGTAATAATTATAATATTGATCTCAATAACTTTTGTGACATGCCAATCTATAAAGTGAACGATGTAGTTGAAATGAGCGTAGTACGGAGAATAGGAACTTAATTACTACATTATACGTTCACATAATCGTATGCAAGTCCTCAAAGTTCGAAATGACTAATTTCACTATGACCCACTTTAAAAAGTATCTATCTAAAAAAAATCTATTCTTAAAATATAATTTATACTTAAACTATTTATTAATAATGATTGATTAGAGGGTTTTGTTGGTACACATAGGGGTTCAAGTACACAAACAACACAATAAATAAAATAAAAGTGGGTATTTTTTGTAAAAAGTTATCAATTAATCGCACTTTTTATAATAACTGTTTGAGTAAAAATGAGTAAATTCGCATTTTCTGCTTAATTCCCTCATGAATCCAGACTTTTAAACTAAATAAGTGTTGATAGATAGGTACTAAGCTTATATTATTTTTGCATTTATCTAATGACCTAATTTTATTTTTTATAAAATTTCTATAATTCCAATTTAGTATATGTACTGCCGAAGCAAGTACGAAATTGTTATGAAAAATATAATAAGTCCATCAAAAACGTGTATGCCACAATGCAGTATGAAAAAAATTATATATTATATATTAACAGTAAACATATTTGAATCACCATGAATACATATGTCATATAAAAATACGTAATTCAATGAATTAAAATTAAAATTTAATTTTCAATGAGATCATTTAAAATCTTAATTATGACACCCAGCAACAATAAATACTTATAATGATTGAATATACTTATAAGAAAATAAAAAACCTGTAAAATGTAGTGTTTGCCAATTCCAATGTTTAACCTCTTCGTCATCGAATGGACATTAAATAATGGTCTTATCATTTAACTGTTAAAAACGCATTGACCCGTCTTTATTTTCGATTTTATTTTGTTTTTGTTACATATGGGAGTTAAACGCATCGCATTTAGTATTTACATGTACTAGCTATTTAAAAATGTTGTAGTCTCAATAACACAATTATTATTACCTACAATAATTATCTTATAACTATGTATCAAAAAGTTGTCAGAGTGGCGAAGTGTAAGTACTAATAGAAAAATAACACTATAACAACGATAATTAAAATTATATTTTTTTTTTCTATTTCGTTTATCACTGAAAGTAATACCGAGTTCAGTATCCTCTTAGACGAGGAAGTCTCGAAGTTGTAGATTTGTCGACGTTTCAACGGTATACTGTTTGATCATTGTTCTGGTGCGCATATAAGTTGAATATAACGATTAGTTGCTCCGTGCTATTCAGGAGGTATACATTTTTTCTGAAATCCGTGTTCCTGTGATATAGGAATCGAGAAATATAACCGGAATGTCACGCGAGCTATAATGACATCTGTAATATGTATATATACATGGCGCGTTCACATCTGCGCGTGATCATTAACGAAAATTGAAAAACCATAATAGTACTATGTGCGATGTGTATGCATACATAATTCGTACATTTATATTATTACGTTGTCGTCCGACTGGGCGTATAAAGCGCGACCGGTTTTTCAGGAGTCGAATTCGGTGAAGAGTGTGGTTTCCATCGACCGTAAATACATCACGATTTTTTGAAAACACAGAGAGGGAAAAACAGAAATGATGGACAAAGAAGTTTGAAAATACCGAGCATGGAAATGAATACACTCGCTATATTTACATATTTTAATATAATATACTACGTATCTGTAACATGTTCTATATTTATACAAATAATAAACTAAAACGTTGTTTCATATTATATATACATTATACATGTGTGGCTGAGAACATGTAAAAGGTACCTCATTGAAGTAAAACATTTTGGTAATAATTGATAGCATTTACTTCAAAACGATCATGATTCAGTGGAAAAGGCTTTAATTTTCTGCCCATGCTTCGGGAGTGCATACGTTCCCCTGCGCGCCCCCTAGTAGCGTCCATGTCTGTACTCTAAACATCTGACGAACATGTTTTTGAAACAAACTACACCTCCGTTTAGCGACTAACAATTCAGTTTCTTTGATACACCGTGAGACGTTTTTAAAAAGCTGAGATGTCCGCAGATAACTGCACCGGACGACCCACCGATCCCGTACATACGCCGATGGAGTTAAATATGCGCTTCGGCTCTGTCTACAGTGTAGGTTCCCAACCTATGGTCCGCGAGCCATACTTACAAAATGTAAAAATATTTTAATAATTTCATTACACAGTGAAACCCATGTAATCTAATCTTTTTTTTACATTGTTACATTAAGCTTAGATAATATCGGCACAATTTAACAGATTATGTTCAAAGTTGAATATAATGTTGTTGGTTTTTGTGATTAGTGTCTCCACTCTCCGTACCCGTATTCCGTAGTTGACGTTTGTGCTCTTTTTAATTTTTCGTGTGTTAGATTGTCGACGTGTGTTAGACTCTACACGTAAAACGATTGCATAACGAATAAAGCATATTGAATTTTTACTGAAGTACACGTGTGCATTGATAAAACAACCGAGGCGGCCACTTCTCAGCCACACGCATTATAATAATATACACGTTTGTGTGTGTGTGTGTATAACTATATAACGTTTATTGAATATGTGTGTGTACGTATCGCGTATAATGGAGATAGCTAGGGGGATTTATGGTCCGGGAGCCGAGGACGAGGAGATAAGGGGGCCCACACACTTGCAGGTGACAAAACACCGGTTTCAAGACCCGACGACGACGGTCGTGGTATATACAGTGAAGACAACACACACGCATCGTGTAAGGAAAAAAAAAAACGTAGAAGACATATTATACGGTAATAATAATAATAATGATAAAAAACGCGCTTTTCCGTCGCCACACCCCGGCCGCATGTGTGCAGTGTAGGTATTGTAGTACACGGTACGCGTATAAATAAAACATTCACGTGCACATAACATACTCGACGGCGCGACCACCCCGTTGCTACCACAATAATGAACGGGCGACAGCGGTGGTGACACTACTCCCGGCGACGGACCGCGCGAACAAAGACGACGCGATGTCTCGTCCCCGCCGCCGATCAGATAATGTGATCATATTGCACGGGTGGGTGTAGCGCCCGTAGCCGACCGCGGACGTGATTGATACATCCGAAAACGTTAACGGCCGAGTCGTGCAGGTACGCTCGAGACGAGTGTGAAAAACCAATCGTCCTCGTGGAACTGTTGTCGTTCTGACCAACTGGATACGTACGTGTACAATATATTACACGTCGAGCCACGAGCAATTTTCCTTTCGTTTTTAGAGCCGAAAATACCTTTCAACGTTCTCTATTGATATCGATAAGAACGCAGGATTCGTTTCCTCGGACATTCATCCCTAAGTATGATCATTAATAACATTTAAATCAAATCAATTGTATATTGATATATCTTATTATAACAATTATGATATTAAATCTGCAGTCTGCACAATGCAGAATCGTTGCGAATCTCGTTTTCGTCCTATACAGGCGATTAATAAATATATGACTGATACAAACTCTCGATCTCCTCCTGTCATATTCTCTATTATCTTTTTCAACCTTGGTGCTAAAAATCTTAACTATTAATAGTACGTAATTGTTTTCCATAATCTGTTATAAACCCTTGCAACTTAATCGCAGTGCTGTAAAGTTAATTTCAATAAAGCCACGTAGTATGTGTTTTTCTTGTTATTATTACGAAAGTAAAAAAATCCCTTAACGTGCACCAGGCACCTACATCAACGACAATCATAATCATATATAGTCTGTAAAAATGTCACAACAATTAATAATGATGGATTTCTCATTACCGCACGTGTTTTCTATGTAATATGCCACGTGGCGTGTACCAGCTACAGTTCAGCGGCATCAATCTACTTTTTAATAGGTGGTGAAAACACAAATTTCAACCACCCATACCCACTCATCTAGATACCCGAAAAAACATTATTACCATTTATGTTCAACGTGAGGAGTACCTCAGCCCCTAAAAATGTAATTTAATGTTTAGTAATTTTACATAAATTGTCATTGTTTCTTAAGCGACGAAGCTATAGAGTTGCAGTATTTATTATTTAATTTATACTATTTAGTTAACTAAAGTGCGAAATATTAACATGTATATAAATATTATTATTGTGTAAATAAAATATACCACACTACGAAGTTAATATGATTACCAAATCAATTTTGTCTACCATAGTGTTGCATACTTGTTTGCCCATTTAATCTAGGTGACTAGACGTGCTGTCTGTTTCTGTGCTTAGCCGTATCAAACTATCATGTTCACACTGAGTACCTACTACCTAAAACCTGTGCGTACCGTAGTAAGTTACAATTCAAAATCATACACACCCAGAACCCCCCCCCCAATTTTAGATTGCGCATTTGCACCACCTTAAGGTGCCACCGAGCTACATTCTACATTGGTACTCGTACTGTTATCACGTATCGCGAGCGTATATCATTGTCTACCCGAGGACACGCCAGCAGCACGCGTCTCGACTGTAAATATTTGTGTTTATTTTTATTACAATCTAGTCGGACGTGTGCCGCCATTACCGACCGCCACTGCGGCGGCGGCGGTGCCACACACGGCGCTGCTCCGGCGCACAATAATGATAATAATAACGATAACGATGACGATAATAATAATAGTTGTAATAGTAATAATAGTGGAACCGCCGCGTAAATCCCGTGTCGGCGGTGACGATGGTCGGTCGCACTGTTGTCGCGACGGTGACAAAATGATAATTACGTTCCCGCGCGGCCCCGTCGGAGGACAAACGAGGACCACCCCGCGGTTGGAAAACAACACGTCGCCGCGCGCACGTAATATCGCGACCGTACGAGAAACGTGTAATGCGCGTGCGCGACTGCTAAGACAATAACACGTATTTTATATCTTTTTGGATTCCATCAATCAACGTGTTGGTTTCGTCACGAGGGCGCGCGTGTGCTGTTTTTCCTTTTCGCGTCCTTGCGCACGCGATTTCGACCGGAAGGATCGGTGAGATGCTACTTTTCTGAAATTTCGTCTAGTTGGTACTCTCGAATTTTTAACCGTTTACCGATGAGTTGAGAAAAACAGCGGAAAAAACTGCGCCCCGCCGTCTATAGTGTATTGATTCGCCATAAACTATTTCGTTGTTTATGTTTCACAGGTACAAGTTTTTTCATGAGATTTCCTGTTGCCGAAAAAAAAAATTAGACCCATTTTATGAGCGTGAGAAAATTAAATATTAATGAAATTGAGTAATTAAACGAATTTTGATCACATGATACATATCTGTTATTTCAATTAACTTATTGTTATGCTATAAATGTTGATCGTAGTGACTTGAATCATTTACTGAGTATTTGGAGTTTAATAATATTCAACAGACATTTCAGAATTTTCGAAAAGTTGTTTTTTTTGCAAAAGTCCAACCTACCTTATTAAAAAAAAATTAGTTCTACTACGATAACATAATTTGATCTACCCGACCTCTTTTATTTAGAATCGTTTTTTTGAGAGTAATAGTACATTGATTTCAAGTTTAAAATAACAACACAGGCATACATAAATAGTATTCACCCCTCCCTGTATTTCACCTGACCGTAGTCTCCCACGATCAAGGAGTTTCGCCAGGTCTTACATGTTATTTCACAGTTTGTAACGAATCCAGCAATAACGCGATAAAGGGCGTATAAGAACTATTCGAAAACAAAGTTTTATTTATATTAAATTTACTACTATTCTAGTCGGATGTCCATTTATGGGCATTTTATCGTACTATAACCAATAATATGGACAAGTAGTTTAAACGGACACTAAAATATCAACGCAATAAAAAAATCCTTTTGGTCGCCTTGCATTTTAAGTAACACGTCGAGACTATATAAACAGTGTCTATAATACTTCGTTCTAATAGTTTTTTCCGGTTATTGAAACTCAAATTCGAACGTCGTAAGATCTCTATAGTGCTCGTTTTATTTATGGATTGATTACAGGAAAAATTGGCGGAATCCGCTTTGGTTACAAGAACTCTGCATCCTTGCTCCTGGTCGAACCAGGCTTCAAGATTTTCTATCTTCCGGACCAATTTACCAAAAGATACAATTTTAACCGCGAACGATGCCCATATTATATAATAAGCGATCCTGCATGCAGAGAATGTTCAAAATATTCTTCAAATAGATCCCTTCCATTACATCAATACACGTCAATCCAGAATCCTAGGCTAGAATCTAGAAAACCTGCTTATTTAACTACAACCAGACTCACTGATAACCAGTATAACGGTATGGATGAATAATGGAAACTAGAATGACAGAATTCTGCCATAGACAATTATAGCCTAATCAAAAGCCTGGATACCCTAGTTCCTGGACAACAATTAACGCGACATGAGTGGGTAACACTCAATCCCTACCTACAGGACATGGTCGCTCCGAAGATAATAAATGGAAAATGAGAGATAGTCCAGGCTGTGACTGTGGCCACTCTTTACAGTCCATCTCCCATATTATAAGTGATTACCCTCTCCGCACATTTAACGGGTCAGTGGAGGAACTCCACAATGCTACCAGCAACGCGGTCAAATGGATCAGGACACTTGACATCCAACTCTAGAATACTTAACTAAATGACCACATGGAAAAATTACCAATAGCATTAATTTTTAATGTTTAATATTGTTTTATTGTTTGTGAATTATTTATATTTATATATATATATATATCTGTATCTAGTTTGTACTGCTTGCATATTATACCATACGATAATAATAATAATAAGCCATCGTTTTCGTACTAGAACCACTATGAAAATTATTATATCTCTTACTTAAAATAATCGTAATGCATAATTTATTGTTTGAACCAAGTAATATCCATTTTGTGCATAACAATTTTAATTGATATTAAAAAAAGTCATAGTCTGGCGTGAATTTGAATTCAATTAAAAATATTATGTTGATCCGCAATAAATTATTAACCATACATATTTTCTTGTTTTTTTTTTTTTACGATAAAAAATAGGACATTGAATTTTAACCATTCCGTTTTGTTTGAATCCAAGATCTCTTATGATATTTCAAAATCCAAAAAGACGTTACCGTTGTACGTTGCAGACTGCAGTGCTGAGCATGCGCGACGTCGGTATACATGATTATTATATTTTAGCGCGTACACGATTATAATTTTTCCCTAACAACTACTAATGGTTATTGTTATGCGCCGCGCGGACCAAAATATGTGAAATGAGCAGTGCGACGTGAAACACGAAACGGTAGTGATGACGTGCGGCGACGTTAAGTATACGGACATAAATCATCGTAAACCGACTCGTACGTCGCGTACTACATATTACATGTTGTACGCGTTTAAATCGAGCTACCACGATTTCGTAATAACCCCAGGCGGTATTGCGATCAAGATTGCACTCTATACGCAGCGTACTCGCAGTGCGATTATTCATTATACACTAATTTTTGAGCTGCGAATAATTTACTCGATATAATAAAATGAAATTCTGGGGACTTTGGGGGAAAAAATAATAAAAAGGTATGATGTGATAACGACGTGTTAGTAGATGTGAGATATATCATATATGTCTACAAAGGTTATATTATGAGATGCGAGTGACGTTTTAAAATATGACAGACATAGTGCAGCGTACGCTTGTGCATCGATCGCCGCGAGATTAATAATATTATAAAAATGATATAAATAATAATACGTCAATTCTATCTTGGCTCGTTCGGCAGCTTACGGCTAGAAAATTTAGTCCCCCCCCCTCCACCGTTTGCGTATTTGCCGATTCAATTGGACGTAATCAGAGCGAATACGGGACGGTAACAAACGTTAATACAAAATATTCTATTTAAATATTATCATTTTCGTATACCGTACGCTCTATTAGCGTTCGTTTCTCGTGATGCAGAAAATGGCATTCTTGTACATTTGGATGCATACCCGACGTTGGTTCGAGGAGAATTCTTACTGTTAAACGTTTTACGGCGCACAGACAACCATTACAATATTTTATATTATATACTTAATTATTTTTATATCACGTTATGATCGTTTGTTTTCGAGTTACACAACTGGCATACGGGAACCACAATTTCGGACGAACGTTCATCGTTTGCATTTTTTTATTTTATTGTTTTTTACTTTTAATAATATTTTTATTATTATTATTGTTGTTGTTGTTGTGGTCGTTGGCGTCTGCTAATCCGGCGGTGAGAACTCATGCCCTTTTATTTATTTTTTATTTTTAATTACGTTCAGACGCCGCGGGCGCGCGTCAATAGTAATTACAACCGGTCCGCCAGTTATTAGTATTACGCGAAACGATGAAAAAACGTTTTATAAATAGTAGGCGGGTCGTCGGCCGCGGTTATTGTTGTTTGTTGCCGTGCGTTTCGGCGAACTGAAAAAATGAAAAAAAATTATAAAATCGAAACGTCAGCCGCGAAAAGAGGTGGTTTTCACTGTAATATAATATAATGTTATTACGATGAAACGACAACACCGACGGTCCGGCGCCAGCGACCCTCGCGTTCGGCACGGCGATGACAATCGACGTAAGATAATAATAATAATAATAATCATAAGCGATTTTCTACGCGTATTACAAATTTACAACACCCGCGGACGTCGAGTACAAACGGTAAGAAAGAAAAAAATCCGTACGCACGTCATCGTACGCGTACAATACATCACACGCATATTAACGCCGCGGCCGGAGATTTACGTACACGATTAAGAATAGAATAAAAAAAAAAATGAAAAAAAAAAAAAAAACACCGAAAATGTATACCGCGCACAATAAGACGAATTATTACGTATTACGTACGGGGCGAACGAAGGCGGCGTAGGTGGTGTGTGTGAGAACTTATCGTGTGTTCGGTATACACCGCGCGGCACCGCTATAGGTATGAACCGCGGTACCGGTGTTATTACGTTTCGTGTATAATTCGTGTGCGTGTGCGTGTGCGTTTACATGTATATATATTGGTGTATACGTACACACACAAGACTTAATATTTACCACGATGTAGGCGCCTGGGCGTGAGAACTATATGGATACCGCGCGCGCGTTCCACACGAGAACGGTTTACGCGTGCGTTGTGTTACCGCGTGCGCGCGCACACACGACACGAATGATGGGTAACCGCGTAATTATAAGGTGCGACGTGTGCGTGTGTACCTGTGTGTACGTGTGTTGGTCGGTGTGTGTACACTACGAGTACACATGCGCGTGTATTATTATTTTACATAAAATATACATAGATTATATTATGTACGTATATATTGTACGTGTGTACGGCACCGAGGAAAAACTCGATGGGGCGAATTCGAGAAAGACAATGCGGAGAGAGAGAGAGAGAAAGAGACAGCGAGAGAGAAAAACGACGGAGGAGGAGTCGTGCGAGAGAAGGAGGAGGAGGTGGGAAACCGTGGTCAAGTGTGTTATTAAAATTGCGACCGCGCCTACTCGTTTTTCCTTTTCCTTTTTCCATATTATCTCTTTGATTTTGGCATTTGTTATACGCACAGTATACCATTTATTATTATTACACGCGCATGAGAACCAAATAATGGATATCGTATGCGTACGTATGTACATATATTATTATTATTGTTATTATTGTATTACACGCACTATTATAATGCGTTGTGCGCAGGTATATAATGTCATGAGCGCGCGCGCGCGCATTGTATTATTTATTCGTGTGCGGAGAATCTTCTCTTGGATTTTGAAACGTGCGAGGCGGGGGAACGACGAAGAGCGTGTTTTTTTCTTAGTGAAAGGACGCTCCGAGTCGGAGTACGACCTATAATTTCCCGTCCTGGAATGCTGCAAAATCGTTTAAGAATCTGCATCGTATATAATGTTATATATATATATAGGCGTTTACATCGTGAAAAAGTCTAACGGGAAGGTCTACACTATTATGGCGTTCCCAGAATGTATATAATATAAACATCGCCACCGATTTTTTTGTTAGTCCCGGACACTGAGTGCAGTTTGTCATAAATGTTTATTTTCTACAGTGATCACAGGATTTACGAATTAAAAAAAAAAAAAATAAGTAGCTAGTGTTTTCGGTGATATATTTTAAAAGTTTACACTAAACAGTTTACAATGATTACAATTTAAGTGTAGTGCAATATTATAATTCGACGAGATATATCGACAGCTTAACTGTGAAAACTATCGACGAAACCGTTATACTGCTATGTAGGACGTCCGAACCGTATTCGTCAAAGTTGACAATGTACATGAAGATTAAAGAATATATCTATTTCCGAAAAAAATTCAAATGTACGGTGTGGAGGATAAAACATTTTTAAATCGTGATACGTCTATATATGTATTTGTACGTAAAACGGATATAACATAATATTCAAGCGTCATAGTATACTTGTACAAATATGTAGGAACTGTTGGGTGTTTGCAAATATTATTATAATCTTCTTGTTTTGATCTATACGTATTCTACCATATTATATTGACCATTTAATTCTAAGCTCAATACCGACAATACCTATAACGTTCGAATGTTGCAAAGTTCTAGCAAAAATGGAATGATTTCCATAAGCTTAACGCCGCAATAATGCGTATTTTATTCGACTTCTATAACAATGTATTACACCGACCTAGAGGTCTTTTTAGTAATAATATCGATATAATAATAATAAGATAATAATATTCATAGTAACTCGTGTACGCTGATTGTACTGCAATATTTACTAAGCAAACTGTTTGCAGACAAAGACGCTGCAAATTCAGTCGCTCGAACGATATTCGGATGAAATGGCCAATAGCGTATCCATAATATATATAATATACCAATGTAGTTCACTAAAAGTGCGGTTAATCACTACTGTCCATTATGTAGGTGGAATTGTTTTGAGATAAAACAAAGAAAAGGAAACTCAGTTTTCGCGTAAGCACTCGTGTTCCAGTGGCGTACATAGGCATTTTTATAGTGACGAGGGGGAGGGAGGGAGTGGGTTTAATTTACAAGATTATTTAATATTATAATTATATTTCTTTAATATTTATATAAAAATATACGTTTTAAACAATGATTTTAGTAATTAATTAAGATAAACTGTTGACAATATTTAAATTTTAACCATTTTCATATAATATAGGTATACAGGGTGATCAGAATTTCATGTTACAGTTACAAAATGTATCTCTGCAAAAACACAGAAAATAATAACTGAAAATATTATCCCGTTTCCGAAAAAATCTCGTTTTATGAATACTTCTATGGTTATTATTCTGCTTATTTTTATGAGAAAACAGCTGTATAACGTGAAATCCTGATCATGTGTATCTTCTTCTTGTTCTAGAGCTTTTACAGTCCTCGGAGGACTTTCGGTGCCTCTACTACTCACTCCGTTTATATATCATATATATTTCGTATTCAATGACCGAGAGGGTTGAACGTTTCACGCCTCGACCACGGGCGATTTATGTACAGCGCGTTTACCGGAAAGAAAACTTTCGTACACATTATGCAAACATATACGCGCGTGCGTCCTGTACCGATTTAACGTCACCTGCAAACGCGCGGCTTCGACGATAAATATTATACACTATAATGTAATAAATAGTTGGTACCCACTACCCGTTATTATACCGTTGTGCACCGTGCATAGGCACAGCGTACAGAACATATTATCCACTGTACGCACGCTGTATACTCGCGGATATGATAATGCGCTGTTATACGCTATTAAATACGCGCACTTGAACGTACTGTAACCAGGGCCCGATTTACCAATTTGTGGGCCCAGTACATTTTACAATTTTGGGCCCCAAATTGTCCATCTCTATTTTCTTCAATGCTAAAATAAAAATGTACGCATAATATATTTTTAAATTAATGTTGTATATAATTAGTACGAGTATATGAGTAGTTGGATCATAGAATAAATATTAGGTATATTATATAGGTAATAAATATTATATAGGTATCAAATTAAATGTTTTTACGTTTAATGTTATAAATCTAATTTTATTTCAGTTTTCACAAACATTTCCTTGCTTCTTGCTTAGAAAAGTGGTCAATAACATCATCAAAATTTAGGTTTGCTGTGATATAACGTTCAATAGATAATATTCCCAGAGCGTTTATATTTTCTTGACTCAATGTAGATCGTAATCTATTTTTAATTCTTTTTAATGAAGAAAATGATCGTTCACTGGAACAATTTGTAACAGGCATTGTAAGAAAAATTTGTAGACACGTTTCCAAGTTTGGAAATGCATGTGATATTTTCATATCTTTAATGAATTTAAGTTATCGTCAATGTTGATTAAAGCCATCGTTTTCGCGAAATCCCCATTATACTTTATACCCAAAAAAATATCCAAGTAAAATTGTGTTTTCCAAAAATTTGATAAAAATGGTATATAATTAATTTTATAAGGCTGAAGTCAGTGGGCCCCTCTTTCGAGTGGGCCCAGTGCAAATGTCCCATTTGTCCTTGCATAAATATGGCCCTGACTGTAACCGTGTGACACCCGTGCGGACGTTAAATTCTATAGTTAACATACGCATGCGGGTAGTGTTCGGTCGTTTTCCACATGATATCGAAACGCGTTCGTACACGCATAGGTAATACGTGTATTTACGACTTGGAAACGGAAAGAAAGAAAATAAATAAACGTTAATGTCCCCGAGGATAAACACGCACGTGCACGTGTACGACGCGTCCGTGATTTTCGTCAAAGACACGGCGTTGTGAAGCCATGGGGTCACCGGGGGACGCAAACCGTTCACGAGGCTCTAAATGTATATTATATACGCGCGACACTATTTGAAATGCCGACAAAATAACACACTCGGAACGAACACCTCGGTCCTCCGTCCCCCTTCCGATCGGTCCCCGGCTAGCTCTGGCCCGCGAAACAATGACGTTTGGACACGCTCGATCCGCCGCCGCCGCCATTGTGTATTGCGACGTGCGACAACGACGCGCGGGGGAAAAGAAATTATAATATTATTCGAAAAAAAAAAAAAAACGCTGTCATTACGTACCATGAATGGTAGTGCTGTACACAATAGACGTGGAAAATGGCGGACGTACACGGTTCGTGACGTCGACGCATGTACGTATTACAATCAGTGCGGTCGGAAGTGGTGTACGCGGCCGTGACGGAATCGACGGAATCGTCTAGAAGACATATTATGCGCAAACGGAATCGCGGTTGCGTAATATTTATTTCTGTGCCGAAAGGATTGGTTCACGCTCTCGGATCCAGGTACTTCGGGAAAACACCCGAAAATCGTCGACGCGCAGCCACGCAACAGTATCCGTTTTCGTCCGGCCGACCGTCCGTCGTATTGTTACACAGTCTCGCTTAAGAAAAAGTGCTAAACGATGGTATTTACATCACGCCGGGACGTATAGTGATGTGATATGAATCCGGATTTTGTGTTTGAACACTTACAGTCTTAAACGTGTTCAATTTATTCGTGAAGTCGTCCGGAATCGACAATTACGATACATCCGGTTTCGGATCCTTTGACTGCAGAAAATCCGGACTTTTCCCATCACATAGTACTTTCTTTAACGATATAAATTTTTTGACCGATGTGACTAGCTATACTTTTCCATACCTCCGGGGCACCGTCCGCACTCTGATGATATGTTACTCCGTGCGCGCAACGGTTTTCGGACAAAACGTTATTTCGCACGAACACCAGCGCGTTTATTTTATTTTCCTTACAAGCCGCCGAAGGGTTTAGTTTGAAAAAAATAATGTACATGCAATTATTATTCGCCCGTGTTATCGGTATTATTAATTTTGTTGGAGTTTTATTTTTACTCAACAAACTATTCTTAAGTGATTGACGTTTTATTTCAAACGTGCCGTGTAACTTACGTGTTGGTAATAAAACTGCGTTTTGAATTTTTACAATTTTCATATATTATATGTATAAAGGTACTGCGGTTGAATTCGAAAAATTGACTCTCCATTATACAACAAACTGTGTTAAATTGTATATGTAACTTTGTGCAGGTAATATTTAGATTTGTCATTTATGATAAGCTCTATTATGCTGCACGATGTAAGAAAAAATAAAGAAACCAACCAAAAAAAAAAAAGATTGTCTATAATAAAAATGTAAAATTATCATCTTATTGAGTAAAGAATAATTTTCTTCTTATTTTTAGTTTCTATGCTTATTACGAGCTAAAAGTAGTCATTGCTGTATTGAGAACGGATTTTCGAGTTTTCGAGTAATTTCTTTATTGGTTGAAAAAATTGTATAGTTACTACATATACTTAAATAATAATGAGCGGCAGAAGTGAAACCATCTCAATAGTACTCCAGAGCGATTATGACGGGCGTTCCACGTATTTTAAATAATGTATTTATTTATACGCGTAAAACATTAATTAATAAAACTGCATATCACAGACGGATGCTGTGAACATAAAATACTGGGATTATTATATTGGTGTTCTTATAATAAATAAATTTGAATAAGTTAATAAAAATATGTAAATATGATTCTTGGTATAACTGAATATTAAACCCTATTCGACTACATTAGTTCATAAATAATATTATATTTTGATGAAAACTAATGATATGCTTATACCTATATAATAATATTATTAATAGCGTTAAGTGTGTGTAAAAATGTGCCACTGAGACAAACATCAAAGAAGTGAATTTGCATAAAAAATGTTACCCGTATAAAATCTGTATAATGTCAACATACGGAGAAACAAATCGCAGAGAGAATATATAAATGTTGGCTCCGCGGTGCTAAATACGATCTTTGCATATAATAAATTGTCAAGTCGCGGCGATATTGAAGAATAAAAGCTAATAAAATTATAAAATTGAATTGAATTTATCGCAAACATTAATAATAATAAATATTGCGTACCATTTAAATTCAAAACGGCTGCGCGACCGTTACGGGTGTTTTCGTACGGAACTCACATGATATGGACGGTGATTTGCGAACCAATTTAAATCTCGAAATGAAACTTATATACCTTGCAGCGCATAAATAAACCGTACAATAACCGTATCGAATAAAAAATACACATAATACTTTAAATGTATTAATAAACGATTGAATAATTCGACTCGCGCGCGCGTGTTATTGATATATTTTGAAAAAAAAAAAAATGCGTTTTATAATAATAATTATAAATCGCAGCGACCGACGGCGAAATGCCGGTAATACAATAATAATTATTGTAGTGCTTCGGTGCCGCCTGCGAAACACGGTTCGACAACCGCGGTAATTGTTGTTGATGCGGTTTCCGATCGCGCGTGTTTCTGCAGCAACAGCTGCTGTTTTCGTATTTCGTGTTTATAGCCGTAAACAGCGTTTGACGTAGGTTCGAGAACGATTTTGCGCGTACAACGTAGTATAATGTAGTGTACATATTTCTGCGGGTTACCGCTTATTGGACTTGGCGATATCACGTGCAAAGCGGGGCGTTTTTATTGTCGAAAAAAATAATAATAATAATAAAAACCAAAAGATATGTAATACACGTTCCGCGGAGAAAAACCTCCCCGCGCGCGTAATTATATTACTGGCAACAGCAGCGAGTACGGCGACACGGCGTGTCTGGATAATTGGCGGTTAGGCCGAAGACGCAATACCGTCCGTGGAAAACGGTAGAACGAACGGCAACATATTATATTGTAATGTACTGCTGCAAGAGGGACTCGAAAACGGTTATAATTGCTATATACGTGTACGTCATGTAGTATAACGCTATATCTATGTATGTCTGTGTGTACAGGAAGAGATACGGTTATTTCTCGTGTGTGTGTGTGTGTGTGTGTTTGTGCATGTGTATACGCGTGTTCGCGCTCACACAAACCGTACATCGCGCATATACAGGGTGTCCCACCGAGAATTTTACCCATTGCTATCTCCTTAGATGATAAAGATATTGACATTTTGTGTTTTTTTATATATATAAGACTCCCAGGGACGAGGACTAAGGATATCTCGTATTTCAATTAAATTTAATGTTTTGGTAAGAAAATGATTTTTTGTTTCATTATTTTCGAAAAATATTCTAAACTTTCTGGAAACCAAAAAAAAAACCATTAAAAATCACAAGGCGAATGAAAACTAAATGTTGAAACTTTTTTACCAAAAAAAAAACACGTTAGTTCATAGTCCTCGACCTCGTGAGTCTTATAAGAAAAAAAAAACATAATTAGAACATCTTCATTATCTCAGGAGATATCATCGCAATGGGTAAACCCTCGGTGCGACACCCTGTATGTGTATAGTATATAATATTATATGATACGGTGTGTGTGTGTGTGTGTGTGTGTGTGAGATTTTTTTTTCTTTTTCTTTTCATGAATTATCGGTATCCCGGGCACAAATCGTAATTACACGACCAGATGGATATGCACAGTATAACATATTGAACACACGTATAAACGTGAATTATTGCTGCGAACGGCGTTTAGGTTTCAATCCATAAATTTCGTCCGTACGATGATGTGGTGCGCGAGCATAGCGACGGACTACGCGAAACTAATTATATCACGGGTTGTGCGGCGTGTGGCTCTTACGCGCGGTACTAGGGGAGGGGGGGGGGCGGGTAGTATATTATATGATGATGATAGCGTACGATGGTGCGCGCTTGTCGTGGAAAAAATGCGCGTGCGCCGATTCGCCGACGCCCCCGGGGCTCTTTCGTTTAATTAAATTTGTCTAAACGGTTTCGGATGCGCACAATACACACAATACGTGCGTACCCAAGTAATGCGTACACCGCAACATTGTCTGTATAGTTCTTCGATTCCCGTTTATTCCAATAATAATATTATAGCTACATTTCAATAGGATGTACTCATCGGACGATCATTGAACGGATTAGGTCCAATAATAATATCGATACGATACTCGCAGTAAAATATTGTTCAACATGATAGGATAAACATTCAGACACAACCGATGAAACGAATATTATATTTATACTAATACATTATAATATATATTCGTTAGTCATTTTTGAATATTCATTGAATGATCCAAATCGATGATTCGTACGTATCCAAAAGATTTCTATTAAAATATTATTAATGTCTACGGGTTACTTGGGTACGCACGCATGGAATCTATGCAGTCTTGTGAAAGATAATTTTTAAAATAATTCAAATACAGATACTTTATGAAAAAAGTATTCGAGTACGAATACAGATAATCCAAAAAAGTATTCATAGATACTTTCAGGTACTTAAAAAAAATATTTATATTATATTACATCAATTTTATTATCTAGATGATGTGATAAAGGACCATCGATATGTATAAACTATACATATGTGATACATAGTATAGGTGTGTACTGTTCATAGTTTATTTATCTTGATGCAAAAATCATAGGTAACGCTACTAACACTTTAAACTAATATTACACATCCTGAAAATGGTTGATGAATTATATAAATATAAATTAACCAATTAATTTATTATTTTAATATGATAGGATTAAAATAAGTATTTGATTTTAAATACGGATATTCTGGTAAAGTATTTAAAATACTAAGTCTGAGTATTTTTAAATACGTATTTGAGTACTTAAAAAAAATGTCCACACATTTATTCAAATACTTTTACCCAAGTACTTTACAAGACTGAATTTATGTGTATATGCGTATAATATATACAGGGTGTCCCACCGGAATTCACACACAGACCGATATATCCCGTGTTAATAGAGATATCAGATGATTAAATTCTGTTTTTTGTGAGCATCCTTGGGCAAAGGCAATTTTTTTAACGATAGTTTAGTAAATATAAGTGTATAATATCAAAGAAGTTAAAAAATTAACTTTTTATTATAAATTTCAAAGATAGCTAATTTAAAGAGCTTGATTTTTGGAAAATTTTGAAGGTTGAACTTTAAGTTTTCATTAAGTTCTTGATTTTTAATAATTTTTCTAGATTACAAAAAAATGGTGTAAGTACTATGTTTATGCGATTTTAAATAATGATATTATCGGCAAACTTTATCGAAATAATGACGAGGTGATAATAATTTACATTATTTACTTTGTAAACCAAGAAAAATATTAAACACCATGGAAACTGAAAGTTGAACCGACAACATTTTCAGAAAACGAAACCCAATAAAATGACCGTCTTCGAGTCTCACAAAAATTATAAAATTAAAAGTTACTGTGATAACTTCTTTAATAATTTACTTGTACTTTCCAAACTATTGTCAACAAAATTGCCTTTGCCCAGAGAATGAAAAACAAGAATTTGACAATCTCTATTAACGGGGGAGATATCGCTCTGTGTAAATCCCGTTGGGACACCCTGTACAGACTTTGCGTAATGTATAGTACGTATAGCGACGACTGCGGCGGGGACGACCGCGACGTGGCGAACACCGTGGCGTCACGATACAGTCCGAAGACAGCTGAAAACGTCGGTCGACCAAATAGGTGAGGTCGTAGACTTGTAGTTACAATTGCCCCCCCTCCCCCCTTTCCCACACAAAATCCGTTTGAGTGCGCAAAAGGGCACGCGTTCGAGTAGAAAATTACACGTTTACGAAAGAAACACCCCTGATGGTTCGGGGTCGTGCAAAAAAAAAAAACACAAAACGTTCTATGAACCGCGATGTGTCCTCCGCGGTTTACTGTCTATTGTCATGCGTGTCACGTCATACACCTCTACGAGCAATGCGAGTCCTTCGCACCCGATGTCGGTGTCGACGCAGCATCTGCTCTAAGGAAGGTTAAATAATAAAACGCGCAAATAAAACGAGTTGATAATAATATCATACACTTCCGCGTGACGCGTTGCAGTAAATTATTATTATTATTATTAGTCGCACCGACGTCACCGCTAACTCGTTCGGGATGATACGGTCACGAGGAAAAAAAGTGGGCGAGATGTACAGGGACGGGTGCAGATCGATTATTATCGTTCTTATGATATACGTTCGAAGTCAATACGTACCATTTGCGGTTTCGAAAAACGATTCCGAGCGCATACGAGGAGGACAAGTCTCTCTCACGTCTGAAAATAGTTTATACTGCTGTATTATATCGTAAAAGTAGGTATACCTGATAATTTCGTGATCAGGTTAAACCGAATTTTACGGGGCAAACAATTAATATTACAATTAACAATTTGTATGTGTAGAGTATAGACGGATAGAAGAAATAAAAAGAATAAAAAACATATCACAATAAAAACACACATTACGGCAAAATCGATACATTCCCCGCTCCACTCACAATGAGAAATCGCTATATATTCGTGAATAATTAAAACTCTAGAAAGAAAAAAAAACCGGAAATGGCGAATATAAGTAATACTTATATACTATGAGTAATACTCGGTCGGATTGAGGTCGGGGAAAAAACATCACAAATTAAACAAAGATGGGCAGATGCGCTAAAACGGAATACGCTCCCGCGGTGAACCAAACATATCTATACATACGCACACTAAACGGGTTAATACATTCGACGAGTTCAATATTTTGCATCACGAACTTTTTTAATCCGTGCTTCGGTTCGTATGAGCACATTAAAATATTATGTGTTATAAATCACTTATAATTAAGTATTAATAAACATATAGATATGTATACAGGTTTGTTGAGAACAATTAGAAAATATAGTATTTAATAGAAAATTATAATTACGGCACAAGATTGTTGTAGTTAATTGTAATAAATATAGTGTACGGTCGCGAAATTGCAAATGAGCGCTTTTATACAGGAGTGATTGTCTTCATTAGATTAAGATAAAAATAACGATGGTACCGGAATTGACGAGAGTGCGGTGATTGTGCAGCCGTCGTTACGTGTAAATGTTCAAGTATTGAAATCGTTAAATTTATAATCGCTTGGAACTTACGCCTGTAAGTTTTAATTTCAAAACATCTCATGTCGAACGAGCTTTACGAGGCCTAGGCAAGCGGACTTGTAACACACGGATATAGGGTGTTTGACGAGTACACTGCAGGTACGGATACCGCGGTATATGCTATTGTACATTATGAAATGATGGTTTCTTACGGGTTCGCTGCCAGTCTATATAATACTCGTACGGTTACCGAACACATTCCGCGGTGCTGCACGTGTACAGATTTAATATTGTACAATCAACGTCATGTTGCCTCTATACCCGACTCGTAACGAAATAATACAATAATTGCTCTGTACCTATATTATAAAGTCGAGACACCGAGTCCCGACGTACTGTATACAGCCTGTTACTCGAATTATCGATGTTCGGATATATTATACCGTGCAGCGCCGCAGCATCGTAGACTTCACACGATTATAAACGCACAATACGTATATATTATATACACGAATTGGCATGTCTGTAGTGCGTAATAACAGGTCAAGATCCGTAATTGGCTTCCGAATGTCTTCACGTACCGTTTTCGGTATGTCGATCCCCTAGCCGGGACCGCGACGACGCGACGGTTGTATGCGTGTGTGTGCGTGCGTGCGTGTGTGTGTGTAATATACGTCTCGTGGGAAAGCCGAAAAACTGGCAAGTTTATCTCGCCGTGCGGTTGTTATGGGAAATGAGAGCTGTACATCGTATATGAGAGTTTGTACGAACGACCGACCCGAAGACGGTGTACAATAATAATCACAATGATTACATTCCGAATGTTTTTCGGTTAAACTGGTAAATTAGACCGATGTGTGTAATAATAATGATAATAATAATAATGATATCGATACCCACGCGGCGTACAAAATCCGTTCGCTCACAAAGAGGGATGAGCATTATAATAATGTTCGAACGGACGAGTGCTGTGTACAAACGAGTTTTATAATGATCGAGAAAAATAATAGTTCTGGAGTAGAGTTGATAAAATTGTAGGCGTATCGTACACGTTGTGTATAACTGGCACGTTGTTGTCGTCAAAGATACGGAATTGATTTTTTTTTTTTTAACTCGAAATACGTCGTACGGTTTAAGGGTTTTGGATTCGAAGAAGTTAGTTTACAATAAACCGTACGATGCGAAAGTATGGTTTAATTGTTTCAATAAAAAGAAATAAAGAAACAACGATTTAGTGCTGTGAAGAACCTTGTGGGCTGCAAGTGAAATTTCCTAAGAAAAATGTTATTCTATAATCGTATAAAAAATATATGTTTTTATGATCACATTTTTTAAACAGAATGGTCGAATCGCTACGTTCTTATAATCCAGTAAGTATACGCGTAAAACTAGTCTGAATTGTTTGACTTATTGATTTTTTATACGTTTCTTATCGGAGTCATTAAACGCGTGTACAATAAAATCGGTTTTAAATGTTGATACGCTAATATTGCTGTGTATACTCCATAGGTGTGCTATTCTTTTTCTATACTTCTACAAACAAACCGCATTTTATGAGACATAAAATGACTAACACGTTTGAATCGTAAACTCCAATTCCTTTTATGATTTTTTATGTCTTTTATTTTTCGCATATTTTGAGGTTTTTAAACTTAATGGTATTTCCGCCTAAGCGTTGTTATTTCAACTCGTAGTGTTCGTCCTGTGAACATTTATTATATTGTTATACTCACACCGTTCTGTTTTCATTTTAAAACACGAAATCAATAAACAACAACGCTTATCATACTTTCATAATGTACGTCAGATATTTCGGTTTAGTCGTTCGATCAATTATTGAAAATTCTCGTTGAAATGTCGCCAAGTGTTCATGGCCGCGAGTTCAAGACGGTGTTGTAGTGTAACGATCGTAATAATACATATTACTTTTACTATAACTATTGTATAAACATAATATAAGCTGACTATACATTAAGTTCTCCCATCCACAGTTTATATTGTAAGGTCTATGGTCAATAATCGGTATGTAAGAGGACGTCAGTTCTCCGCTACTACCATCACGCTAACTTGAACTCCGTACAACTACGAAACAACCCTATGATTATTAACTGTGTCAGTAAGTCTTAATAAACCTTTATATATTTATAATTATCTGTACCATTTATGCTCCAGAACTACGGTTAATTATATTCAAAAGAACCTAACTTCCTCCTTGAATATCTTATATTTAACAGGTCATCTTCGACCACGTTACAAAAGAAAACCGTGTTCTGCAGTTGGAACGCTTTTACGCCGGTTCCACAGACGCGCGGCGTGCAACAACAACACTGGTTTTTATCGGCGATAGCCTCTTCACGCGTTATAGATATTATTGACTATACATGTGTAACGTATAGCTGATGGTGCGTCTGCAAATGCATGATGAGAACGAATTTAAATGCAAATTGTATTTTTTTCTGAATGTCTTTCCAGTTTCCAAGCACAAAGCTCATTTCATACATCAAGGAATTAAAATGTGTAACTTTTATTTTGAATTTTTAAGAATTTTTTGATTTTTAGAGCGTTTCATGATATTTTTTGTGTATTTTTATAAAAATAAATATTGATTATGTTTTTACCGATCAGATAAATGTGACCCCAGACGAAATTATTGTTGACACTAAAATATATACGTACATATATGCAACATACATACAATTATATGGTATGGCTAGTTTATAGCAAAGAATAAGAGTTTACATAAATATAATCGAACAAATTTTTTCAAATTTTCAAATAATTTTAAGAGAATTTTTTTACTTTATTTTTTTTTAAAAATGTCTGTTATAAGCGCATTAATTCGTGTTTTTTTTTTTTTTTAAGACAGCGGGACGGCGCGGCGTCACGGACGGACGTCGCGAAATACGGCTGGTAGTTTTCGACGCAAGTCGTTAAACGTAGGTACATACATAATACGCGTATTTTATTTGGCGCGATGGAACCCGACCCTCGCCGGTGGTCGGGCACCGGGTACCTGTGTACACGTATTTAAACGCGTATTTACCTAGCTCATACCGACACCGACGGAGGCGCCCGTGCACGTGTGACGAAGTGTAGGTAGTCACCGTGACGTGTGCGTATGCACTGAATGCGTCGAGCACGCGGATTCATCGAACGATTGTCGTTCCCGAACGCTATTTCGTCGGAGGGGGAGGGGAGGGGGCTCGTGTTTTCACGGGTCACCGGCGGCTCTGCGGTCTTCGCGTGTGCGTCGTATACGTGTATACGGTCTTGTAAAAGACGATACCTTTTTAAACGCGTTCAAGTACAGATACAGATACTTGATTTCAAAAGTATTTAAAATGCATATTCGAATACTCGATAAGAAAAAAAGTATTCGAGTACGAGCACTGATACTTCATAAAGGTATTCATAGACACTTCCAAATACTTAAGAAAATTTCATTATTTCGTGGCCAAACGCAGTGGCTAAACATAAATACAAATTATATATATTATGTACAAGGTCATCTTCCCCAAAAGGTCAATGAAATGGTAACCAAACGTGCTGAAGAAAAGGACGAATTTTTTTTCGTCCTTTTCGGGGAGGGGAGAGGGCCTTTTCGTCGTACACGTACATTAAAAATAAGTATCGTAATAGACTTTCTGTAGACTAACAGACTCTCTGTGAGTTCAGATTTACTTATCATCCGAGGAGCCAGATTTCAAAAAATTATGTGCCAGCAAACAAGCCCAAGGGTCTCATTAAAATTAAATTCTAAAGCTTATATTACTTTTATGTATATATATATATATATATATATATATACGTACATTGTATGGCTAATTAAATTAATTAATAAATATTATTTTCAAATTTTCCATCATCGAACTTATTTCATAATATCTTATTTGTGTTGTGTGTGAATATATAATAAATTGACATTTGGGGGTACGTAAAGCAGTGATGAGAGGTTAAGGGGTACGTAAATGGAAAAAGGTTGAGAAACGCTGTACTAGAGTACTTAAACTATGCGTGCTCCAGGCTCTTTAACGACGCCGGGGGCTTGAGCTGTAAACAAGCCGTTCGAAAACGCGTATGTGTGTTTACAAATAAATTCGTTGTATGCACGCGGCATGTATACACAGATATTGTTAACGCAGGGTTGTATAAGCCCGCCGTGACGCTCCGAAAGGGCGTGGTGCCGCAAAGGGTGCACCGGTCCCCTGGTTTCAAAGGGCCCCGTGTGCTCGTGATTGCGAATATAACACAGTTTTTATTTGTCCAATCTGAACAATTAAAGTTAAAACAATTTCCTTTGGTACATAGATCGAAATCGGTCGTGGGGAGTTTTGTGCCTCGGGACATTTCTTTAATGCATACCTAGGTTATGCATTGAAATCACATATTGATTGACAATTTAAGGAGATTCGTGGCGGCCACGGCGTGTGGAATTTAGTCGCACAAAAAAGGAATACCTGCAACAGGTATCAATCATGTCGGTGTTGATAAAATTTACCGTTTTTTAAGATTAAGATCTTTGTTCAGCGACGCGTACAACAATTGCGTTGCGACAACAATTTCGACGACGAAGCTTATAATTATCTGCTATTCAGCTATTGTTTACCATTGGATATAAGGAGAACGAAAAAAATTAGCCCGTGTGATAACGATTTATATTACGGTTTTTAATTTTGAAAATGTGACGGGACATCGTTAACAATATGCGGCCGTCGACGCCCACTCTGGTATACGGGTGGGTTGATTCATTAAAGTCTTGCTACACCGACCTGCGGGGTTAGGTCAAAGCAGAAGTCCACAGGTATCCGATTGCCGGTAGTCTATTTCTTCGTCTATGGACTTCACCAGTTTGGGTTGGGTCTCATAGTCCTAGAGACGAAACAGGGTGAGAGAGAGAGAGAGAGAGTGAGCGACTTTCGATCGCATGGACTTATGTATGGGTTTTGGCGATGACCCAATTTAACGGTGACATGGCGGACCGAGGAGCCGCAAACAAGTGCTGTTATCGATAATGTGATAAATAATGAGAAATATGCGTAGTCATGAGTATAGACTGTTAATATTTAAATATTTAATGGATACAAACGAGCGCATTAAACATTGTACATACAATTTAATATGAATATAAACCATCGATTATGTTGGAAAAAAACTAAACTTTTTGGTGAAACTTGAAAGTTGAATCGAATAATAAAAAAAAACATATTACTATTATTTATTATTTTATTTTGACTTGTACAACAAAAATAGTTGATTGTACTTCTCGGTTAGTACTTATTGCTGGTAAGTAAGCCATTGAATGTTTGAACCAACGAATTTCCACGAAAATCCTCACATATGTATTGCGTACAATATATTGATATTATCATTCACTTAAAATTAAGTAGAAAAAAAAGAAAAATCTATCTAGTAACAGTAAACGAATAGTTATTAATTCTAGTCTAGTCGTCTAGCTCTTACGCTTTTGTACACCTGATACAACAATATAATCTAAAATAACGTGTAGGATAACGAATCCATTTTAACGATTTTCAAGTTTTCCTTTTTTCAACACTTTTACAAACAAACGGAAAATAATAACGGCTTGATGGTTTGAGATGACGTCGTGATAATTATTGTATTCGATACGTTTCAGCATGAGGCGCCGATAGCGCGTGGCGGACGCGCCAAAACTTCGGAAAAAGTATTGTTTTTCCGTTAAGTTTTTTACAAGAATAGGGGTACGAATAACTGTCGATTTTTTCCCCTTTATTATCTTCCACAGACAAATGTTTCCCGTCTAAAAATAACGCTTGGGGGCTTGGCGAATAAAATATGTTTTCGGTCGACGACGACCGCGTTTAATATAATCGAATACGAAAACGATTATAATCACCGGACGTGCGGCAACGCCGGTGTAGCATCTCGTTATGATGATGATGATGATGATTCGTATACGCTCGTTTAAGTACCGAGTAGAAACCCGTTTGGCACTGCGCCGTCGTCGCTAATACTGCCGATGACATTCGCCGTGGGTGGCGCCTTGTCCGTCGCGCCTAACGCGTATCTCGGTACTTATCGCGGCGCATGTTACCATCCTTGCGTCCGTCATCCCTACCGGTTTGCGACCGGCGGCGCGAGGGTGCGAGATTGAGTCGTCCGCATGATGTAACGGCCGTATGTTATCAATAGGGAACGGATTTGAATGCAAAATGCATTTTTTTCTGAATGTCCGAAAACATTGGTTTCCAAGCAAAAAGTTCATTTCATACATCAAGGAATTTAAAAATGTAACTTTTATTTTGCATTTTTTTGCATTTTTTGCATTTTTAAGACTTTATTACATTTTTAGAGCATTTTTTGACATTTTTAGTGCATTTTTATGGTTTTTAAGTCATTTTTTCAACATCTTTTCAACATTCATACTAAAAAAAATAAAAATACCTAAATATGTTTTATGTTACGAAATAACCAAATTATTGTTGACACGTGTAGACACAAAATATATACATACAAGTTACAACAGATTATTACCCGCATTAAGATAAGATAAGCTATTTATCCAAATTGTACAGAAGATAATTGAGAGTTAATTTATTAAAGTTTTATTGTATTTAAATATTTTTTATCAGATTTTTCATAGTAATGTGTTTTTTTTATAAGTTTTAAATTCAAAATTGTGTTTTTATTGAATATAAATACATTTTTAAAGTTTTTTAGGGCATTTTTTTAGTGCATTTTTTTGATGTTAAAGCATTTTTTAAGGCATTAAATCGTATTTTTTTAAGGCATTTTTCTTGTTTTTTAGAGCATTTAAATCCGTTCCCTAGTTATCACCGTAATACAATATAACCGTACGACCACCGAAGAACAAAGACGCAAAATCAAACCTTGTCACTCTAAACTTATGTTTTACACAAATCCCTCGGTTGAACCCCATGTCCGGTCATGTGGCATCGAACTCTGTGGGGTACTGCAAAAAGGTGTTCAATACAAAAAAATTCAAACTCTTCAGTCCGAAACCCTACACTGTGTCCTCGATGCACCATCGTATATCTTCAGGACCGTATTTAGGGGGAAGCAACTGGGGGCTGTGCCCAGGGTGTCAGATCTTAGAGAGGCGGCTGATTTTTTAAATGTTCAATTTTTTATATTAATTTGTTGACATAATAGTTTATCAATCTTTTATAAATTTAATAGGTTTTTTAAATTGGAATATATTTTTTTGAATTTTTTTTAACTGTAGATACCTAGTGAGGTACCTTCTCGAGACAAACTGTGTCGATTTTTTATGAGAATCAATAAAAAATAATTTGACATAGAGCGTATACGTATATTATGCTCGATTTTATGTTCAAAATAAGAATGTCCAATAGGGTAGACGAAAAATGCATTTAATAGGTAAACATTATAATTCAATAGTTTCTATTACTCGTTATAATATTTCACATAAAATATAAATACGTAATACGACATAAACGTCACATTTTTCTTTTTCACTGAAGCAAAAGCACATCGCAAACGGCTTATTACTCCAATAACATCAATCAAAAAATACACCAGCTGAAGCCTCATCCCTAGGTTAACATCACGTTACACGACCTGGATTCGTCCGGTTCTCACGCCGAAACGTTCATTGCAGTTTTGGCTGCACGTCAGTTTAAAATATTACCTCGAAATGCGTCACGCTGCTGCACTTAGCCATATGGGTGAACGGACGAGATAGCCGACGCGATTTAAAACACGCAAATTTGTGACCTCGTGCGTGTAAGCGGCCGGATAAACGTTTGAATATTTTTCTCCTGCACTCAGAACGCTGAAAGAAGTGAAGCCAAGACGTTAATACATATACGCGTAATATTTTTTTTGATCTGTTTGCGCGGGACGCGAAGGATGAACAAATAATATGATAACCGCAAGGAGAGAAAACAGTCTCAGGTCACAACGCGTATATAATATTAGGGTATAACGATGAATCTTAACATTATTATTAATCATCCGTATAACAACCGCACCGTTGTTACATCTTTTAAATTTGTATATTCCTGTATATCGTGTACAACGCGTGACTATTCGAGTTACAGACCTGCAGTGCTGACTTGCAATCAATTGTTATAAGTCAAATGACGCGATTAATATAATCGTCGACGTAAACTATAATATACATTAATATTTTAACACAGTTTTGTATCTTACGAAGATACTTATACTGTTGATTTCGCCGATAGTTAACGTTACTTATAACGTCATTATGACATTTCATCGAATTGATACGAAGTAAAAAATTGCACTTACAATTGCAAAACACATTACCGGGGCTTTCTGTGGCATATGTGCACGTGCATAATTTATTTGATGGTATAGCTTGTTTACACGTCGCATAAATTGAATAAATAAATGAATAGATTTATTTATCTTCTTTTATTTCCAAATGGTCCTCAGCCGGGAGCACATCACAACACAGTCCCCCGTATCGGAAGTAATTTAAAACATTTTGTTTTCCGCGGTAAAAAGACTTTTAAAAAGACAATATTTTTATGTTTGGATAAAGCGATTTATCTCACTATTCAAAATAATTGCTTTAGAAAAACTGCACTCTGTATAATAATTGTTATTGGTTAATTCTGTTTTTTACCTCTGAGTTGTTTTTTTCGTAAATGTAACATTTCGAATAATACTTCGATCGATTCATATATAATATACTAAGTTTTAGATTTGCCCTATATTATATTTACATTGTTCTAATGATCTTTGACGTCCGTACGTGATTTGTGAGTTTAGTCGCAGGGATGTTGGGTGAAATCCAAACTTCCTTTATACACTCAACCTCTGTTGAGAACTGAAGTGGTTCGCTAAATATATGATACAACAGTTGAATCCAACCATCAATCAATGTGCTTGACTCGTATTTGTCGCTGACACAAAATTATTTTTGATTTTTCCTGATTAAAATGCTCTAAGGTCCATGGTCGCAACAACCAGATATATCCACTTCTCACCAATCTTTTGCTACCTTTTCTGGAGCGTTTTATTCACCAGCAGCAACATTCAAAGGTCTTCATTTGTTATCAGTTTGAGTTTAGCTTCCATTTTGTTATGCATGTCGAAATTCCGGACGATATGGTGAAGAAAGTGATGGGCAACTTCAGGGACCGTCTTGAGCAGTGCATCGCCGAAGAGGGTCGTCATTTAAATGAAATAATTTTTCACACTTAAACATTTTTTATTTTTTTCATTTTGTAAATAAAAATTACCATGTTCCACTACACATTCCTTTTACTTTCAACCCAATATGACCAAATTTAACAATTTGACAGAGTTTTTAAATGTATCCGCCTTTTCTTGACCACCCTGTATTACTGCTTTGATTCGTGCCCCGACCATATGATTATACTGCGCTCTTCACGGCCCCCCATCACCCTGACTGTAAAATATGTTCAGAGTACCCACAAAGGTGTACCCATTGCGTGAGATCCATTCGTAGGGCATCAATGTACAAACAAAAGAGATCATACTTTCTCGGAATCCATTCGAGCGTGTTTTACATTGGTTTATCGCTACGATATGCAATTTATACAACAACTTCGCAAACGTTTATTAATACAACCGTAACGATTTCGAATGCCTTCTTCGGCGTACACTATAGGTATCTGTAATACTTCTTCGCATGTATGCGCGCTTGTGTGTGTCTACAGTTAACCGTGTAAAACTATTACGATCGTGTTTTACAATCACGATGTTCTAAATCGTTGTCCGTATCCTGCGAAACATGTCTGTAAAATCATTGCGGCGTCACCGCTGCTGCCGTATACACACACACACACACAAACACACACGCGTGTAATATATCTTTATACGCGTATGTTGAGAGTGTAGACGTAAAGGATTACAAGTACGAACGTCTGATACACATTATACGTTTGCAATAATAATTATTATTATACGGTTTGGCCGTTTGTCGGAAACAATATCACGGACGTCTATCCATCCACCGTCGAGTGCACCGCGGGTGTACAGTATATTATTGTATTATATAGCATTATGTTATGCCACGGCCGCGCTAACGAGATGATGACCGAGCGCTTGCACAACTGCAGTTGTACAACATCATATACGTCCTCAGACGGTCCGTGCGCACGCTTTAATTGCCCGGTCGTGCGTTTGCAGTATAAACCATGTGCAACGCGTGTGCACGTTAACGGATGCGTTTCAAATTTTTGCAGCACCGCTCTGTGCCAATCCCACTGCGCTTACGAGCACAATAGTACAATACGCCGGGCATAAACGCTCCTTACGCGGTACGCGACGGTGCACCGAATTCCTTTTGATTTTTATCGTCGCGTTTAATCGCCCGCGAACATCCGAGACGACGGCTTTTTTTCGTTTCCAAATGATTATTAAAAATTAATGACACCCAGTCGATCAAACCGTGATCCGCGGGGGTCTCGCGCGCGCACCCAGTTCACGTACTGCGCCAGCGGCAGCAGCAGCAGCAGCAGCAGCAGCAGCAGCATCAGCATCGGCCCAGACCACCTACACTCGTCGAGTCGGCATGAGACACCATTAACGAAGACGACAATAATATTATAGTGTATAATAATAATAATAATAATAATAATAATAATGATAATAATGATAATGGAGGGCCTTGCCGAATAATAGTAATGTTTAAAGTTCGACGCACGTAGGTGTAATAAATATGTTAAGTGCGGCGTACACATATATACTCCTTCCCTCCAACGAACACGACGGTCGACGTACCTATATATACGTATCGTTAAACCGCATATATTATATTCGCTTCTCCGCAGCAAGAGGCGTAAGGTTTTATGGGCTCGCCGTAATAATCTATATACCAATAAAAATAACAAAAAGAAAGAAAAAAAAAACAACCCGATGTCCTATAACCCATTACATATATTATATATGCGCGGCTGATGAGTTCGCAACCGTGGGGGTATACATGTACTCGTATATATATTTAAGTATATTGTATACGTAGCGCCGCTACGGATTCCACGACTGTACTTGTTATATACTGTTATTACTGCAGTGGACGCCGGCCGCCGCTCGTACAACACTCACGGACGTATACGGTTCAGTCACTTGCGAGAATCGTCCAAACCGTCCGGAACAATCCGGTCTCGCACTCGCAGATTCGTTTAAGAATAGTCGTTTTATAAGGCTCAAGTTTTTGGTGAGATTTCGAAATAAATAAGTTATGGAAAAGAAGCATATCTTAAAAGGTTCCAGATAAATGATAGATAAGAGAACTGTACGTCACAACCGTAGTGGCACTAATATGTTACACGAGTTCGAGCAGAATGTATTACCGAAATAATCGGAAGTAACAAAAAGCAACTGAAAACCAAAAAAATTTTTATTAATACCGTACTTTATTTTTATTCGCTGGCCTTGAACACGTATACGTCATATGAATCGTAAGCGTACGACCGAGATTTGAATACCCAGTGGAACCTATATTTAACGAACTTGACTTTGAAAAAGATTCGTTTAATGAGAATTCCGTTATAAAGAAATGCGGGGTTTTTTTCATTTGATAACACGTTGTTTCCGTACGCAATGTGCGAAAATAATAGTATCAGATACGCAATATGTACAATAATAATGTACAAAATAATAATGATTTTTTACGGTAACGAATAATAAACGAATAATAATGTACAAAATGATAATGATTTTTTACGGTAACGAATAATAAACGACATTTATAAAAGTATGTTAGTATATTATGAACAGGTACATTATAGTCCACGACGAATAGTGTCGAAAGCCACTTGTTGTTTACAAAATTAAATTTTGCCATACTTTTGAAAGCTCCTAAGTACAAAATGTACTGTTATATAATTTATCATCACGGTTAGAATCTTAAAGCACTTTCACATTTGTTATAAGTTGTTTAATAAATATCAGAGTGAGTTAGAAAAATAGTTTCAAGATACAGAGAATCTGAATTTAAAATTTTATTTTATATATTTTCTCATTTTTTGGATTTAAGTGGTATTTTTTTTTTTTTTTTTAACTGTTTTGAGATACTACTATTTTATAATTATTAACTATAAAATACTAGTATAAATGGTTTCGTTCAATAAACACGTTTTACAATGATAATGTCAAGGTTCCATTAAGAAAAATCGGTTGTGCGGAGTTTTGTTAGATAGAAGTTTGTTCGAGATGGATGTTCGATTGTGTTTTGAAATTCACACGTGTATTAATACTAGTAGGTACATAATATATACGTAGCTGCACGCGATGAAACAAATGTACGTGTACACTGGATTAAAATAACACGCTTAACATGTATATTTCGTATGTACGCGGCCACGCGCTGCGAATCTGGTCGCTAACCGATCACATTGATCATCTTTTAAATTCCGAGTAAAACGAGGAATGTACTGATGTCTTACCATTGATGGGCTTTGTGTGTTCCTTTACTTTTTCACCAGTCGGCGCAAAGTGCATAATATAATAACGTACTGAAAACGACTAAAAAGTGATCAACAACTGCAAGCGGATGCATCCGTGCGATAAGATGGCAAATCCGTAATGAGGATCGATCTAGGCAAAACGTATGCCATTATTCTCATTTGAAACGCATCATATGCATTTTTCTGCACGCACTCCCGTGACTCTATATTGACTATACACGTGTGCAATTGCATATTATGTATTGTGTATGCAGCATATCGGTCGGAAAAAAAATTGAAAATTGAACACCGTTGTTGAAAATATCGTATAATGTATATTGTGTACGATCAACTATATTATTTACTCTACCACTGTGGCACTGTCTACCATGTTCACTGATTAATGTGTTTTCAAATGTTTTTTTTTTTTACTCGGGCTTGATTTTGTGTCTTCGTAATAATACATAGCGCCAAAGAAATTACTTAAATGCTTAACAATGAGGATGCGATTTAACCGATCAGCAGGTAGTCAACGGAGAATAAAAGACTATTAACGTTTCCAAAGTGAATATAGACTGTAACATTTATGAAATTAATTATATTCAAATCGAAACCGTATCTAAATACTAGTATACATGTATATTTATGTAATTTGTGTACGATGTGAGTGTAGAACGCTATAGTATAATAATGGTTAGCCATGTTTATAATATGGTATCGACTAAAGAAATTAATAATAAACCTTAAACATTAACAATATTAACATTTTAAACGGATTTTAAATGATTTGAATGAATAATATTCGAATAAAATTAGTAATTTGATATTTTCAAAGTGTATTCTGATTCATTTTCAATACGCGTTAAAAAAATGTGTATTTTAATACTGTTCGAAATTATGTGTTTAGTATATGTAATTACTTTTATTTACTATACATCGCATTCGAATACTATGAAAAAAATGTTGTTGATTTAATTAAATAATAGCTGAACAAAGATAAACATCAAAGATATAGGTACATATTATTATAATATCCTATTCGAACGATACTTTTCTATATTTAAGTGTGGCTACATACTTGAATACTATTAAAACATTTTAACGTTTTTTGTTATTCCGACAACAAGAATATTAATTTCCATTACCTACATTTAACATAATGGTTTTACGAAAATACAATACATAAATAAACGTGTATTAAACATCCAAGAAAGACGATGGAAGTATGAGATTTATTGGTGTACAGTTTGTATTGATTCTAGAAAAAAAATTCCATTGTCGAATTCATGCACATTAATTGCACGTCGCTTTTGAGGCACTTTATACGAGTAAATTCACTTTTTACAAAACCGTACATACAAGATGGCCCAACCTGATAATCTCGATGGAAATATCTCCGAAGACAACAATTTTGTTTTTTCATTTTAGTTCAGCTCAATAGAATGGGTCACGTTTAACACTTATAGACGCACATGTATTTTCATCTCTCATCCGACTGGGTAAAATAACTTTTGAAGACATTTTTTATTTATATAAAGTTACAAAAAAATGCAAGTTTTGTTACAAATTATTATGAATATTTCAATGTATCGCAATCAAAAATCGAACTATCGGTTTCATAATAATTAAAGTAAATGTTTATAAGTGAGGGTGGTAAGCGTATCCCATGGTTATATCGACTGTTGAATCAAATTAGAATAAATAAGATAGTAATGTGTACCGTGTACGGCAGAAACGTTAATTAATTAATATAATAATACGATTTAGATAAGATGCAAATTAATAATACATATATGTATAAATGCCTCAGCTAGTCCATCTATTAAAACGTTAAACCTGTTACCTCTATCTTATTTACACTAATTCATTAATTATCCAGTATCAATTCCTGACACGAATATCCTCCCATAAGCTTACATTGAATTAACTTTGATTATGAAACCAGTTATTTGATTTTCGATTGCGACAACTTCAAAATATATTTTTCTTCTTTCAGTTAAGCCGTTAAGGGATGACAATTTTAATTTGACCATCGGTGTTTAATGTGACCCTCTTCCATTGAACACATTGTTCTAAAAAAAGAAGGAAAATATTTCAAAAAATTAAAATCCACGAAGATCTCCACCCTGCAGTACAACGTATAGCTATTATACACTTTATTTCCATTAGTACGCAGTTAGCCAAAGCGTGTGGTATACGTATACAATGTAGAATAACGGCGATAATTTTGAATGGATACCGAACGTCATGGTTTTCAAATAAAACTCGTTGATCGATGACTGATTTAACAGTATAACGTTTAATTTCAAAACTATCTTCTACAAGACACGATGATAATAACGTGCAATAACCTGTTTATACACGCTATGTATACACGAGTTTATAATATACATATAGTTGCGCGGTGTGCATACTTAATAATAATAATAGTAATAGTATCCATACATATTTTACAGTGCAGCTAATGTGCATCGAATAATTTTGACACACCTATATGGCTATATATCGCGATCTCGCGGTTCACTTGTACGCATCATCTCCTCCGATGTTTTATCTAATCCTTTTATTCGTACATAATATTAATACGTGTTTGTTAAACCGGCCGCGGACGCGCTGCAGTTGTTACGTATAACAACGTCTTATTGCGATAAAATTATGTATTGTGCTTTCAATGTTTATCGCTAACTTGTAATATTATAATTATAATTACTGTACCCGTCCAAGAAAAAACGAATGAAGCGTTTGAGAACCGTCGAAATTTAAATAATACTTTCCAAATTGTCTAGTGAGCTTAATTAATGCTGTATACCGGTAATGAAGCTTCATGCATCCTAGGTTTCTTACGTCGAAACTGTGGTGACGATTCAATAACATAGTATTACGTTTTTATCATGTCGTTTACGTGTAAACGGCTATGTATGCACGTGAATTACACCCCCCCCCCAACCCGGCTTGGTGCAAATTTTTAAAATTAATCGTAAATACAATTTTGAAATTTGTAAAACATTAAAACTCTTAGAGATTCAAAATTAAAATTGGGAGGTGGGGGAAACTTCAAGTGGTCTCCCGGACATTGTGAGATCGATTCCCAACAGTTGTAAATGAAATGCATTTACAATTATTTACAATGTATTTACAATTTTATATTATTAATTTGAAAAATACTGCTCCAAGTTAGGGGACCAACTTCACGTACGTCACGGCTACACTGCAGGATCTAAGTACGTGTACATCTGCCACGTTCACCGCCGGGATAACGCGTACTAAAGACCCGGATTTTCCACCGTGGGCTAGACCGATGTGAATCCTGCAAGCACATAGTATTGTGTGTGTATAGAACAGGTGCTCCCGAACTTTTTCGTCGTAGGGCTCCGCGAGGTAATCTAGAGGTTCCACGGGCACATATGAATTAAACCAAATTCATATATTATAACAACTTGAACGATTATTGCGTTTACATAGATCGTACATTAGAAAATCATCGATACATCTTTTTTATACTCGTTTTTTTTTTTTCGAAACCGGCATTCCCGCGGCTTTGTCGTGCTCCGCGAATGGTTTTTAGCCATAAGGGCTCCACGAGGAAACAATGTTGAGAACCGCTGGATGGCGCGCGGAAAAATATTATTATGATTTAATGGTATAATAATACCGCATGAAACACAGCCGTACACGTTGCGGTGCGTTTCAAATGTAATACGGTCGTCGCATTGAAAAACACGCTGCTGCTGCTGGGTCATCGACTTCGCAGTTCGAACGATAAAGTATCAGCTATAGTACAGCTATAGCATTACATATACTTGTGCGAACGTTATTGTTTTGATGTTGTTACGATTGTGTTTGTACCAACTAACACTGAATATTATTAAAACGAATTCACTCCAACGTTGATCATTCAAAGTCTAAGCCTCAAGCCTCTAAGCATAGTAAAGTATCTCAATCAACTCTTGGGCTTCGAACCGGTTTGCTCATGAACTTTTAGTTCTTCAAATGTGAGGAGAGAAGTGTTAACCATTTACTGAACGCGAAAGTGCTTGTTCAGCAAAACTTAAAACAAAATCATATCAGGTATATAAATAATAAAAAAATACGTTTCGAAAAAATTCCGTTTTGGAAAAGAAAACGTTAACGCGAGTGTGTTATAGGTACCGTTTTATAATTGATTTGATTACCGAATTATGGAATACGCGTTGATCTCTTGGGTATAATTTCGGAGTGCGAAAACGGTTACGTAGACATTGTACTTCGACGGGGATGTCGTATATTACCGTTTCGTATCCACTGAATGTTACGTTGTTTTAAAAATGAATGTTCGGTCATAAAGCTGTCACTTACCAGTAGATTTGAATTGAAAATACGATTTTTTACGATAAAGATTTTATTTTATAAACACTTGAAAACTCATTATTTAAAGATTCTAAGCATTTTGTTCAGTGTAAGAGAAAACTGTAAATTTCCAAGTTGAAAAACTCTTCCACCATCATAGACACTCGTCAAAATATTTAATCTGAAACGGAAATGGAGAAATTCCTTATAATAAGAGCTATCAAGAATCACTTGATACTGATTAGTGATTACTGACCACCGACCACAGTTGCGGAACCACCATGGTCATAAGACCACCACGCCACCATCCAAAGTTGCAGAACCACTGGACACAACCGGCTACGGAATACTGGCAGAAAAACCGGTCGATCCAAAGGGCAGCCGTTGTGCCCGGGTAAATTGCAAGAATTGTCGCCGTCTACAAGCCCATCAGCTAAAATGCACAGAATTCTTTGGTCTTATTTTTCCCTGACCCGCTGGCAAAATGTCCAATTATTGCCAACTTTGTTTATGTCCAATTATTGTCAATTTTTTGCCAACAGACATATATTGACAAATTGTTTTCTTATACATTAAGTGTTTGATTGTACTGTAACAGGGTTGGGAAACCTTGATAATATTTCAGTCGTATAGTGATCAAAAATACAAAATATTATAGGTGTGTGCACTTACATCATGATACCTGTACTAGCACTTGTTTCATGTTTCTGATCTCAATTTAGAACGGTTGTGTGTTATATTTTTCAATTTTAATCAAAATAAAAAATGATAACACGAAACACGGGTACAATTTTATTTATCGAAATGCAATGAAAATGGTATTGGAAAATTAAAGTTGGCCTTAATTATTCAAAATGTTTAATTTTTTTTTTAAATGTAATGAAATTCAAAAAATATAAATAAACAAACTATAGAACAGATACGATCGATGATTAAAATCAAACTAAACATTTGTTTACAAGAAAAAAAAACTATAACAACAAAAGCTCTCGTTTAGGTTAAAAAAAATGTTTTATCCTTGTAGAAAACGGCGTACACCTACCCAAGACACTTTTTACCAATATACCGCCCTGCGCGCGTTACAGTAATATAGCAATTTACTCATGTCCGTTAGACGGGTGTAATAAATAATAACCAGGGCTCGTGAGTTCATGCTCTAAAAAATGCCTAAATAAGTATGCACTTATGCACTAAAAGCTGGGAAAATATGCATTGAAATATGCCTTTAAAAGTTCAGAAATATGCATTTATATGCACTACAAATCTAAAAATATGTATCAAAAATATGTAGATTAAAAAATAAAAATACTATATGTAAATTTTGGAATAACAAAAAAATGTCCACTCATATCATAATACGGGCTACGTACCTATACGTTCGTATACGTACGTTTGTACTCGCATTATCTGCTCTATACGTTTTATTTTTAGTAATTTGATGTTGCGAAAACTCCCATATATTTTGTACTGTGTAAAAATATAAATTATTGCATTTTGATCAAATTTCGGTAAAAATATGCACAATAAAATAGAAAAATACGCCAAATAGTTAAAAAAACCTCTAAATATGCAAAAATTTGCAACATAAAATTTCACATACTTAACCACAGTAACTTGAAATGGATTTCTACGTAACCTAGCATTAAATACGACTCGGCAAGATTGATATGCAAATGCATGAACTCACGAGCACTGGTAATAACCATTAACGATAACGAGATTTAATAATTGGACCGCGGCGTCGGTCTATTACACGGCGCGCGGAACGTGTAGGTGATAACCGAGACGACGGTCTCCGGTCCTAACCTCGGGGCCGAGGCGGTTACCAATGCATTTGCGGCGCTACCGCGTTACCCGCACACACACACATGTAAACGAGTGCACGCACACAGCGCGCGTGCACAAACACACGAGCGGGTTAGGTTGTAATATTATTATTAGTGTACACCTAACCAGACGTGTTACGGCCGACAGGCACGCGATCGTATCGGAATGTCATTATTACCGTTGAACATGTACGCCCCGGCTCGTATAATTTTCTCGTTCCGAAACGCACGCACGCACGCACGCTTCTCTTACGGTCCTCACGAATCACTGTAATTTCGACGGTCCGCGCGGGCCCGTCGTGTTACACGCCGCGTCGGCCATCTGTCCGCGACCGAGAGAGAACGCGTGCCCTACATAACGTAACGTTTCCCGGAACACGCCCCCGGCGGCGCGACCCTGTACAATGCCGGGGCGTCAAAATCATTTGTATATCCATACTTTTATCGGTTAACGATTTTCGGGTTTTTTTTTTTTACTATCTTCCGTTCGTACCTACGAGTTACGGACACGGTCGTCGACGACGCACCCGGCGGCGATCGGAAAATAACATAATGGAAAACAAACAACGGAACAGCGGGTAGTTTTGCTACGTGTTACGAAAATAATAACGATGATCGCGACCGTTTACTCGCCCCAGAACGATCATTATGATAATATAACATTCTACTACGTACAAGCGCTATATCGACATATTGTTTATCGCACTTTCGCATCTTTCCAACGTAAATGCCGTATCGACGTTAAAGCCTTTTTTCCCTTTCATCGTCATGCAGATTGCTTTTCGCCGTATATTCTATTCATTTTTTTTTCCCATCCGCGCGTCATGTACGTATAATACAACGTGTACACGACCACGGTGACGGATCAAAGGATTCGCGAGATCGCATCGCATTTTGTTACGATAATATTATCCTGTTTTACGATCACATCAATATAAATATTGTAGCGTATTATACGAGCATGTAAAGACCGTTCGTTTCGCGAACATGATATGCGACGCAGAGTCGCCCGTCGGGGGTAGAAAATTGAAAAAAAAAAATGTAACGACCAAAAGTCACGGGGAATATTATGGAGGCGTTGCGTTAACCGACAAAATATAACCCTTTCGCGGTATAAGGTATACGGTTAACATCGCGCTTCGACGCTTTAACTTTTCTGATCAGTAGTCTATGCTATAAATATCAGACCTATTCGTCCGCAAATATATTATTCCCAACGTGTATGTAAAATGGCGTGGCTGGTATGGCGAACTCAAATGTTTTCAGATGCAAGTATTTTTTCTGATATCTACCCACCTACCGGCGTGTCACTACCCCCTCGCCAACCCATCTGATTTTATACATGAACATTCAACACCGGAATTGCTATTGCTTTCTTAACATTTTCATGAAAGCGTTCCCCGTTATGTTACGTGGTAGTGGAAGATTGTCATTTGCAAACAGTTTTTAAATCGTAATACTATATAATTATAAGATAAAATAAAATAACACGATATGAAAGAATATTTTTAAAAAGGTCCTTCTGATCCATGGGCTAAAATAGGATCATGTTCGAAAATACCTTTTTTTAAATATAATTATTACTTATATTTAAACAATTAATACGGCATCAAAAGATGTGAGGACATTGCGAACGGAATGGGACAAATAAACGAGACCATTTGGACGCGGTGTAATTTAGACACCAATCAAATATTATTAATTAATAAACGTAAATCAATAACTTAAAAATGTAATGTCTTATCAAAATTAAATAAAAATTGGGTATTGTAGCAATATAAATATAAATCATATTTATCACTGGTTGATTATACTACTGAAATGTGTTGAGCTATTTCTTTAAAATATTTATGATTTCTAGTTGCTTATAATTTTGGACAATTTTCTAATTTAATTTATCTATGTCAACATATTTTTTAAATTTTTTAGACGGACTGTTCCTAGCATGTAAATGATTATAATATAAATCATGTCCTCTTAGTACATGTTGAAGATATGAACAAAAAAATCACCACAGACTCCTATTTCAACGTTAAGTAGTTTTCTATTGAAACATTCAATTTTTAAATAACCAATTTACGCGAATACGTCAACTATTATTTCATTACGGTATATTTTTCAATAACTTTTTCAGAACTCAAAATTAGTCTACATAATATACTCTCCGACCGGTTCCTACTTTTCCCGCGCTATTTTCCTACAACGCTATGAAACTAAATTATTGCCCATATAGCCATCAGTTGGCCATCACCCGCCCTTCCGGCGCCCCTTAGTAAATTCACAGTCGACAGACTCTCGATAACCCTCTTCGCTACGCCACTGCTGAACATGCACTACTTGTACACGTCCATAACGATAAATTTTTTTTTTCATCTTCAATTTTTCCGCGAATAAACAATGTAATATTATAAATCGTGCACAGTGCGCGCAGCACCTCTATAATACGTGTTACGTATACACACAGCGCGTGGTGTATGCAAACACAAATATTTTATCGGCGCTGTAATGGACGTATACATTCTGCGCGTGTGTACGTTATAACGTAGCGCTGTTTGTTGTGTAAAATACGAACGTACGAAGAATTAAAATATACAGTTTTCAAGCGTCCCGCACAACATAATAACATTATAATATTACTGTAACCGCGCGTGTATAGTCGTATATACACACTCCACGTGTGACGACCATACGTGTACACATAATGCGTGTACACGATATCTTAACGTACGCATTTGACAGAGTTAGTTATTTATCAATATTCGATTTTTAATGTACGCATGAAAACGAATACCATTATAATATTTTATCGTAATAAAATGAAATTATTGCCGTCGAGGTGTGGGAACGTTTTCTAGCGCACGCGCACGCATAGACACTTCAACAACGTCGTTATAACACGAGTATATATATATATATATATATGCATTTAGGACATAAATTATTACGACTCGCTGCAGTGTTCGCTACGATATTATTATGATGTATACTACGCGATACTTTAAACGTTGTATATTAATATTAATATGTTATTCATGTGCGACGTAAGGCATTTTTTTTTTTTTTGTAAGTCGACCGAATTCAATCGTAACATATTATTATAATAAACGAACGCGCGATTGCGATTGTCCAATACTCTGGTCCAGGCGTCGGCACCTCTAATTCCGACTTAACATTTTTTTCTGCTGCCCTCTCTCGGTACCTATATATTTACCAGTTTAAAATTCAAATTTTATACCTCAAATAGTAATTTAAAGTAAAGTGTTCATTTTATTGGTGGAAAATCATTTTTTAACGATTTTATCTACTACTTATCTCGCTCAACTCATTATTTGTTTATTTTATGTTCAATTCGTGATGTCTACAGTCAGTTAGTTTATCGCCGTAAGTACGTACAATTTCATTTGGAACCGTCCGCGTTTTTTTTTTTTTTACTTTTCTTAACGTTTGTGTTCAATGAACTATAGGTTTGAAATTCTGAAAATCAAGGCATCAAAGGTACTCCTTCATAAATGTTATGGTCGCGTTACACAAAAACAAGTGTGAAAACCATTTCGTAGACACTCGGCATGGTTTCACGGTTATATTTCAATTAAAAATAAATGATAAATTATCAGTCTCGGAATGTGTAGCTGAAAAAAGTGATGCTAGGCCCAACAATTTGCACTTAAAATCATTCACATATGCGCTTGAATATGCAAAAACAAAAATGTTATTGAAAGTGAAATAACAATTTATATATGTGTACAGATAATTTATGTAAATGTATGTATATATAATATATGCAACAAAGAATATCGCCAAAAACAGTAAAAAAAAAAACATCTAAACTCCGAAATATGCGAAAACATGCCGCAACGGATCTCGCGTAATAAGTCACTTCAAGAATGTCTGGAACGAAGTTATAACTTGCTCAGAAATCTCTAGGACGTATCAAAACAGTTATGCAAATGTGACACGAGTAACGAGCAATGGATATCACGTTGTATAAAATATCTGCGTAACATTGTACAAAACACGATCGCAGTGACGAGTAAACGCGCATTGTATTTTTTTTTTTTTTTGCAGGAAATCCTAATACGCATTTTCCGCCACCGACCGACGACGAGAAACCAACCGTTCTAGCAGCGGTCAAACAGAAGTACCTACCGGTGCATCTTGGTATCTTAGCGTACCGTATCGTAATACGTACGTATATTCTCGGAACCCGCCGCAGTAACGGGCTTAATTTAGTCGACGTCCGAAACAATGCACGGCCACGGCCAAGGGGTGTCTAGCGAATATAATATAATATCGTATACGCGCATTATATTTATACGCTTGTACGACGCATCGCGTACGCCTGTCGTCGTGTACATAAATACTATTTTGCGAATTATGCGCTGTGTGCGCGTGTGTACGTACGCGTTTCGCATCCGCTTGCGAAACGAGAGTGCGTTTCTTTTCGAGGTTGTTGCTCCTCGTATACGCGTCTGACGCCCACACGTAAAACTGTGCCGATAACAGAAATCATAAAAAATAAATAAAAATGAAAAGTAACGAAAACTGAAGAAGAAGAAGAAGAAAAGAACCGCATTATTATATTATGGCTCGTACGGAATAAATCATAAAAAAAAATATCAATTGTATGCAAAGCTTGTCGTCGTCAGCGGCGCACTAAACGCGTGTACACTATATACACTTTACATGTACACACACACACACACACACACACACACATATATATCCGTGTGTACGGCGTGGGTACGTAATATCGTACGTACATATAGCAAGCGGGAGACGCCATCGTGAGACCGTAAACCCCCTCGTCGGAAGCTCGCGCATCGATTCATTCCGGCCCGATCATCGGTTCCGCCGCTGCAGACGTTGCAAAAACACTCGGGTTTTGTATCGAAATACTGTTACTGTCGAACCGCTGCTACGTTCAATAAATCCGCCGTTTTTCGTTTCCTTCGGTCGTTTCTCCGTGTTTATGTTATAAATTATAATGTACAAGTCTACCGACTTGCAACAGGTGTATATACATTCCAAGCGCGCGGTATTGAACGTATCTCCGGCTCTACGCGCGTACACGCACGGCCAATATAATTATTATTACCGTATTATCTATACGCGCACAAAAACGCCGTCCGGAGTAATATCGCAATAAAAATGTTATGGTCCAGCACCGGGACGCCGCCGCGGTTCTTTTCGGACGTTGTACGTAAAACATTATTTATTGGACGAACCGTATTATATTATCCGAGGGATGCGCATATTGTGTACGCGGGTACGCGAACGTATCGTCGCGAACTTATCGTCAGAATAACATTTTGAAAACTTTATTTCACTCTCAAGTAAAGAATTTTGAATATAAATGTGTTTTTCGATAACTGCCTACTGGAATGTGTTGGAAAATATCTTTATACGTGATATATAATATTGTTGGGGCTTTAATTTAGTTTTTTTTTTTAAATCGACCAGAAATATTAAAATACACTTGCGTCTGTAGTTTGCATCATTTATTGTAATATATAAATACGAGACAATTTAAGTGGACCCATAGAATTATTTGATTACCCTGTACACGTCACGTTCCGTATATTATGTAGGTTATTTATACATATTATTGGTCGTAAAAAAAATGTATGATTGTATGATTTTAAAACGTTGCTTAGGACTATTTAAAGGATTCGAGTGCCTTATAAATAGTGCTACGCAATATACTGTTCAGAAGATTATTTTGACCACTTTCCATCGTCTGTCACGAGCAGCGTTTATCGTACCGCGACTATGTACAATTTATATACATACTCGTTATACTATACTTTTCGAATAATTGAATAAGCGCGTTGGACGCAGTCGTATAATATGAAAATAGTATACAACGCAAAAACATTTTGTTGTCAGAAAACTCAGTTTTTCTCAGCCAATGCGCTTTTACAATCAGCATTAAACATATAATATATATAGGTAGGCAATATAATTACTTTGTATTGGAAATCCACATTTATGGCGTTCACACCACAAATATGCGGTCATCGCGGCTTCTTTGGCGATTCTCGGTATACACGGAGAATAAAAAATACTAGACCGCAGTTTGTATTATAATAGCTGTAAAATCCACAAGATTGATACTGTTAGGCAAGGGCTGGAACTAAAACGAAAATATATATGTACGGTGCGAAACAGAATAACATATCGTACGATGTAATATTTTAATTTGCCCATTTCGTCGGAAATCAGATTGTTTACGAGGGACTTTTAATATCGCCGTTCCTGACGTTTCTCGGAGAGAGCTGAAAAAATTGAAAAACACAATGAGCTTGTCAATGCAAATATTTTATCTGTTGCGTCGGACTCTTATACTTTTATAGTATAATATATTACGCAATATGCGTTTCGAATCTGAACGAGTACCATGATATATATATTATGTTCATTGCGCTGTGTTTATGACATGTTTATTATTGAAACATATTATGTATATTAGGCGCGCACGTATTGGTTTCGATATGATACTTCAAGTGCATCGTGAAAGCGATAACCGCGTAATGCTCACTCGTATAGTTACGCGCACGAGTTACGATAATATGATGTCCGCGAGTTCGGTGGTCATTTCGTCGTAGGTACGCGGTACGCTATTATGCGCGCACCACGCGCTTTACCGGGGAGAGAATACGAACCGTAAAAGTTATGATATTTTATGGTATCGGGTTGTTGAAAACCCAAAACGAACACGGCGATCGTAAATCGTTGGTATATTTCATTATAAAAAAAAAAAAAAGGACGATCGTCCGAGGACAATGTAGAAAAACGACTTCTGGTCGGCGCGACGGTGGCGGCGGCGTTCAATAAAACGCGATTCGGGCGGCTCGCGTAGGGCATCCGCGTTATATATAATATTATTATATACGGTTTTATGACATATTTATTGTAATACGGAGTCGTGGAAAAATATGTAAAATAATAATAATAAAGATTCTCCGAATCCGCTTCGGCAAGACGCGCGTCCTGGTAGCCGTACCTCGTTAAAACGTTATTAGTGTGCGTGTGTACGAGTGTACGGGTGTGCGTGCGTGTACGTAAACGCCGGGAGGTTCCGGACGGCCGACGGGACAGCAGGAGCAGCTATAAACGTGTCACCTAAACTGGTGCTAATATAATGATCACCGGTGGCCCGCCCCGTGGATTTAAATCCGTCGGCTGACATATTATCGTAGTTCGTCGCGAGTAGAAACAAAAAAAAAACCCGAAAAAAAAAAAAAAACGATTCATACTTGACGTTAAAAAAAAAATAAAATAAAAATAAATACCCGTCACCAGATGTCGCGTACGTTGCGAGGGAAACTGTATTTTTTTTCTCTTCCCCCGTACACACCGCGTACGCATTTCTACGCGCACGTGTAATAATAGACGTATACGATAATGTTACGTGTAACCGTGTTTACGACGACATTGTTAATTAAATTTGACCAGGGTGGTCCTCGGACGAGGAGAAACCGTATTATAATATGTGCGCGTACGAGTTTGTATAATAATATGTAATATTATCATCGTATCATATACACGTGCGCGGTGAAACGGCGGCGGCGGCGCGGCGGGGACTTAGACTTAAACGGTCGTGATAAACGTGTATAAATAATGACAGTCGAAACGCGAATAGTATTTATTAACCGTCGTCGTGTACAAGTTCGGCTGAAGCACTATGCTACGTGTATTATAATATTACGTGTCTACTCTATACGGTATTAGGTGCACGGTTTGAAGATAATTTATGCTGTCGGTTCGAGACGCGCACGCGCACGTACACCACACATGCATTTTTTTTTACAAGCTTATCATAATATGTGGCACGTTTATGCGTTATAGCTAGTCCGCGGAGGCGAATAATCGGAATATGAGCGGATTTTTAATATTCTACAAGATGCACTGCAGCTTATAAACTCGATGGGGGGACGATTATAATAACTATAACATATATATATAATTATTATAACATATATATATGTTCAGTGGCAATAATTTGAATTGCTTATTAACAGTCCCTTCCAACGGGTTTTTATGGTAATATATTTTTACATAGCGCTTGCACTATTATCCAAAATGCTCGAATTGAACTCAGGACAGGCAGAATAAGCTGTGCCGTTCGTATTTCGCACTATTTTTAAAAACTGATAGATATTTAGTTTTGCCACGACGTTGTGTAGTAAGACTACGAGTCATAAGATTGAATACGGGTACGAGAGTCTTTCCCTAGTTGTCATAACTTTGCATTGTTACTTATTAATTAAATGATTAAATATTATGTTTTTTTGCGAATTTTTAAACCAGAATTGTTATAATTAGCATTCTGATAAAGATAACGAAAAATGCCCTTATGGTAAAAAATGACCGAAAAAGAACTAAAAGAAAAAATGTGTTCGTAGTTATTCAATGTCATGATATTAATTTGACGATTAAGATAATTCGTGGTATTGGATGATGGATGGAAAATAATTTTTGTATATAAGTGGTTTTATTATCATCAATAGACCAATGAGATAGATAAACAATCTGTATTTAATACTAAATATATTTATATAAATTAATTTTTTTTTTTTTTTTCGTAATTGTTTTTCATCGAAACGACCGTTAGGTCTTCGTCAATGACTTGTCACTTGGGAGGGATAGAGTGCAGTGTAGCACTTGATATCCCCTTCTCTAAGAAGAGAATTTGCACGTGTGTAGACTTCACTCCCAGTGGAGTGAGTCCGGTGAGGAGCAGTGTAGAGCAATCAGAACGATGGCAGGGGGAGAGACTACAGAATTAATTCTGCAGAATATTTTTTGCACTGAGCCGGATTCGAACTGATGACTGCGCGCGTCTTTGCCAACTGTGTGACCACTGCACCACACTGCTCCTATATAAATTAATTAAGAAATTATTTTTGTTACAAATTTTTAGCTATCATCAAAATCATTGAATGAAATTAAAATAACAAAAGTATTACTCAGATTTCTTAAAAGTGTAAAAAATGCACTTTAAATAAATAAAATGACCTTAGAGTGTTAACAAATGACCTGAAAAGCTTGTGCTTGAAAAGCTATATATTGTAAATCGTGAAAAAAAAGGTGAAATTCTATACTATCCTAGCCCTAGTCATAATTTATATTGTAGCTGTTTATCAATTTGTTGAGCCCGATTTGAACTTTGCTTTTTAACGACAAAAGTGCAATAAAATTAATAAATATATACGCACTTTGATCATACTATCCCTTCTGATTCGAGTGGCCACGACTCGGCTGCATTATGAGATTCTCCTTCCCCTCCCCCTACGTTCCTTATTGTAACATGTACGATGATATTGCATGACGATAGAAAGAGACGAAATCGATCACACGCTATAAATAGTAATAATTGTGTTCGGGGCGAAAAAAACGAAAATTAGTCATCATTAATTTTGTAGACGCTTGTTAATAATGCTGTCACAATTGCGCGTATACATTAAAATAGTATTACGTATACCCGTACAAACGGACCGATGTAACACAATGCGATCCGTGCGCGTACACGAAATATTATGCGTTTTAATCAACATTCCAACGTGATTTAACATTTTTCTCCGCCTTCGCCCCCGCGTACACTCTTTTCGTCCGTTCTTTGTAAAATATTCATTGGATACTAAACGGATCGCGCAGTCGGAAAACAATAAGGGCTCCGGGTGGCGGTAGCCGCCTTTTAAGGGGAGCTCCCTGCGCGCGCGCACTTACCTCCTCGTCGTGTCCTCTAGCGGCTCTCTCCGTATCGATCATTAAACGCGACGGGGCGCACGTTCATTAGTAGACATATTATACACAGGGCGTACGTACGTATACATTTGTCGATATGTATATATATATATGTATGTACATAGACGTCTACGAGTCACCGCTGTTGCGACGGCCGCAAACTTCTCACGAGCGAACGGAGTGCGCTGTTTGTTTTTACGTCTTTGGTTTTTATTATTGTTTTCATTTTGTGCCGCCGCGCGCCTCGGGGCAGTGCGCTCGAAATTTCGTTTTCAAATTACAATTTTTTCACGTAAACATAATATATCGTACGCGTCGTCTACCTACTGCTGCACAACTACAATACAAGTATAGTATAATATATGCGGAGTGTGCACGACGATGCGTACGAACAAAATGCGTACCGTAATATATAACACGTGATACATGACAGGGGCGTTATACGCATATACAGAGCCACGACGACGCACGACGGAAGGTGTTGTACGTAATTGTTATTAATAATAATAATAGTCTTACGTTTTTGCTCCACCCGATTTCGGAACAGTCGCGCACATCCAGGGATGTGCAAGATACCTCCTCGAACAAAGCATCTAAATAAAAGATAAAAGATACTATGATAAATTTAAAGATACTAGATACAAAATACATGAATCTCAGATACATAATAGATACAAGATACTTAATACATTTTTGGATACAATTTTCTCACGTTCAATTTTATCGTACACTATTTATATTATAACTTATAAGTACATAATAATACTGTGTATATTTATCATTAACAATATAATTTCAAATGACATTGGATGCGCTTAAATTAATAAATAATACTTATAATAGAAAAACAAAATAATAGGTAAAAAGGTTTATAGTCTATAAAAAAATTACATACACAAAAAGAAAATGTTATGAAAAAAAAAATTTATAAATTATAGAAAATAGTCGTTCAACAGCTGCTGAAGAAATTAAGCTTGTAAAGAATCTTATTTTATAAAGAATCTAGTATCTAGTATCTTAATCATAAATTGATACTAGATACAAGTCAATAATATATTTACTTACTCGATACAAGATATATTCAAATTATGTATCTCGATACAAGATACAATTGTGTCTAAGATACGAATCTTAAATACTAGTATCTGAGATACTGACCAATCCTGCGTACATCCACTTTATACTTCTGTTTTGTGTTCGGACGCGTATCATATCCTATAGGCCTTTTTATTGTAAACATATAAACCGATTCCGACCCGCGGGATTCTGTAGGAAATCATACTATGACGTTTTTACTTGTTAATTTAATTGTTTATTAACCTTACTAGGACATATCAATTATCAAATAAAACCACGCGAAATAACCCGAAAGAATTGTTCTGACGTTGCTCGATTCACTTAACAAATCTGTTTAAACGTTAAAAATGTATCACTAACTATGCTCATAAATTCAGTTGCACACTATATTGTACTTAATTTAGAAAAATTTGTTCCAAAAACACAGTGTTAGGCTTGAGAATCTGTGTAAAATCTATGCATCTATGTATAATAGGCGAGATATAACGATTCCTTTTTTTTTGTATAAACTATTATACGGAACTGTTAACTTTCCTGAGCTTTTGCGTGACATTGTCCATTTAGCTAGAGCTCCCCTAGCCAATACATAAGTCATAACTCATAAGCCATAACGCTATATTTTATACTGCATCAAGTAGTTGTAATTTTGTCTACGCATAGCCTCATCAATATAATTTTACGTGACTACAGTAAACATTTATATATCTATCAATGTTTTCTGTGGTCATATTTTAGTTCTAAAACAAATAACAATAATTGTAAACTGTTTTTTTAGAATCGCTTCAGTTTATTGTTGTCGTATTTTTGTGTTATACCGTACTGCACTCGGAATACTCTTTGCCCTCGCAGGCGTTTCTATTAATAATGAATAAATAAACATAAAATGCGGTATACGATTAGCCTGACCCGTCGTGGTACACATTATATTACTATATAATATATTATGTACTATGGTTATCGTATTGTATAATTATTTTCACGCTATAACCGTTTTTGAAATTCCACAGAATTATAATAACACAACAACGATGTGTGTGCAGGTACGAGCGCATCGTGGGAATGACGAGTTTCTACGGATGCCAAAGTGTCATATTAATCTCCCTTTCGTATAATAATAATAATAATAATTTTATTTCATTTTTTTCCTCCTCACTCCCAGTCGATTGACTTATGGTATATACGCGGTAGGCCCGGAGGCCGGGGAATCAAAACATACAAGACGTATTCGCCCGTTCAGATAACGTTGCGGAGAAACAATGTAAACCGGAGTCTCGTGATAAATCACAGGTTTTCGAACAGATATACGATTAAAATGAAAAAATAACACGAAAATAAAAACAATATAATACACTACACTACACTGAACGCACACACACGCACACTCGCACTACACAACGCACGCACGCACGCGCACATATTGTACACACACATACTATGTTATACGAGTATGTAGGATTCCAGTGGCCTGAGGCTTGTCGAAGGCCCCCCGGTGAGTCGGTAACCGACGCTCCGAATAATTGGAAAATGTTATAATGAATGCGGTAATTTATGGGTCTACCGGACGATCGATACGATGTGACCGCTGTATACCACCGTCAACTTTCGATCTAAATACTACACCGAAAACTTATCGTGAACTCGTTCGATCACGCTTTTATCTCCTTGTCACCGCGCATCATTGTAATTTATAGCGTTTAAATCAGGGGTCCTCGCTAGGATTTCTGAGAGAGCCAAATAGTTCATATCAAATTTTCCTCAGGGCCGCAAGTACAAATTGTACAGTTTAGTCAGGGCCTATACCTAAACGGTATAGGTTAATTACAAAATATATCTTTCTTATTGTTATAATCCACTATGAAGTGGCGTTAAATAACTTACAAACAATATGATTATAACATAAGTGTATTACATCAAAGAAATTAACTTTTTTGCATATAAAAAAGTAGGGAAATGTCTTTTAATTAATTTCTTGAATTTATTAATTCGTTGAAGTTGAAGGGTGAAATCTTTCACAACTCTCTAATATGGCATCTGTTAGCATTTTTTTTAAAAAAAATTATTTGTTTCAATAACTCTTAAATTTATGTTTATCTATCCTTAACAATCAGTCTGAGAGCCGCAAAAAATCGTTTCGAGGGCCGCGTAGTGAGGATCGCTGGTTTAAACGTTATTATGAACATGGGGCGATCAGAATTGAACGTGACAGTGATTTTATCCGTAATACAAGAGTGCGCAACGACAAGCACAATATTATGATAATAAAATATTTTAATACACAACTATTCGCAGTATTTACATTTTTTTGATTTACTTGATTTATTCATTTTTTCTGCATTTTGCATGTTTAAAGAGAAAACCTATGTCACATGAAATTCTGATCAACCGGTATATACCTAAATGCGATACATGTATACATCTTTAAGGTATTTGTCTCGTTCGAATGCGTAGGATTCTCGAACAATGAATGAAAGAAAGTTGTACATATTATGTTCTACATAAATTATATTTGTGCATTTGTACACGTATACGCGTACGATATGGGAACGGATTAAAGGTGAGCGGTAAGAGCTTATTCGTTAAACATTACTAACATTTGCTTATAACTGCTATATCGGGTTATTTTAATAATAAACGGAATTATGGTTTTTAGATTGAGTTTTGAAGAACTTTTTTGAATAATTCGAGGCGCATGTACGTACAGTTATTACGTCTTCGCACAACAATTGTTTACATTTTCCTTAGATATTTTGACTTATTAAAAATGTATAATGGATATCCTTCAAAAAATATGAAAATTGGTGATAAAACCTAATGCAACAACATTCTTATATCGTTTTAGGACACTCGACGTGTAGTTATGAATATCTAATACCGCGTTTCGACCGCGAAGATCGCGGTTATGGCTTATACGATTGAGTTTGGAGTGTTTAATTCGTAAGCGGATAATGGCCAATGTATGAAAACGAACTTCGAAAATTTTGGAGATTTCCAACCCGAACTATTCAGCATGTATTACGTACGTCGGTTGACCGATCCGATTGTGAAAATGTCTCCACTCACATGAGACATAATATATTCACCAGCGAACTTCACGCAGTAACTCGCTGCGGTCACGGATCCTCAATAATTAAATAGCCTCCGTGGTCATACGAGTACAGCTGCGCGTCACCGCGGTCGACACTCGCATCAATATGGTAATACGTCGCGGCGATTGCCGACGAGTAATCTCCCCACTAGAGCGTTATAATATATTGTTTGGCCGAATTCTACACGGGCAACATTTAAACGGGTCGTTGCCACGTTTGTGTTTATAATATATATGTGTACACACGGTGTTTATCGTTGTACACATCAACAGATGCTACGCACGCATACTCATTATACAAAAGCGTTTATTATTCTACATTGTAACTTGTAAGTAAAACAATGTCGTAAATTAATTACCAAATTAATGCACGCTCGGGTGTGTATAACACATCGAGAGAGAAAAAAATACACTAATTTCAGGAATTAGTAGCCTATTAGTTATCCGATTAACGTCTTCTGAATATGTACATTAAAAGAGAATAATGAATATTAAAATCAAAACGTGTTTTGTTTCTGTTTTTTTTTTTCGTCCGTAGTGCTACTTACACGTTTTTCATTATATGATAAATTAAATACGTTCGAGATGTGTTCGATAAAACAAAATTATACCATTTTAGTCGGACCACCGAACGGTCATTGGGCGCATATGTTAGCCTTGATACGTCGTTTAGGTGGACTGCACGGTGAGGTGTATTTGGAAACCAAATTTTCCCTATACCTATAATAATATATTACAATACCAGCACGGATGAAAAAAAAAAATCACAAATTTATCCGACAAGAACAGTATATCATACTATCTTTCCCACCCAACCAAATTTATTATCTTGAAAAAGTATTAGACTTTTCTCACCGCTTACCCACCCAACTAGAACGAGTTTTTCAGTATCACCGAAGGCCGAGAACCAATTTTCAAAATTGAAATATTTTGATATGACATAAAAATCATGATTATAAGCTATCACAACATGTGCAATATATACATTGTACCTACATACATAACATACGCTTGCGATTTCCATCTGCGTTTTGAAAATTGTTTTTAGGTTTTATTCATCGATCAAAATTAAGTTTTCAAGAAGGGATTGAAATAAAGTTTACTTGCAATACAACTAGACCGCACGAAGTTAAGCGTCGATAATATGATGCACGTACGAAACTGTCACGTGCTCGCAAAACACTCAGTAGTCGTGTGCGCTCTACATATTATTCTATATTAAACTAGATCATAGTCAGCTCGAATTTGGGAAAAAAAATAATAATCAATGGTTACGTAAGGCGTTGTCCGCTTGACAGTAAGATTGAAAACGCCACGGTCAGTGTATTATATTGTCGTGAATAACATTAGCATACGTTTGATTATAAAGTGGACCGATGATGCAGCCGAAAGCTGAGACGCTAAAAAAAGATTAAACATAGTGTGTCGGTGATTTTTTTAAAAGTTACCCGGTGAACCGAACAATGTCCTGAGAAAACTTGAAGATGCGCGTAAGCAATATAATATGACCGTCCACCCCAGGAAAAGGAGTCTTGGTCGTATAGATTGAGAGCTCTCGCCGTACAATCGATCCCGGAAACGTAGACGTGCGCGTGCTTCTTTGCGTATTCCGTGCACGACAAAAATGTACCGTAAAACAATTCCTGGTATGCCCACGGTTGTGGTACTGCAACCACCGCGGCTGCTATAAAATACGTGGTCGGTCAAACGATCCGTCCCGAAATGGAAACGGGGGGAAAAAAATGTCGACCGCACCGCCGCGGCGTGCAAGATTAATTATTATCACTCTGCTGCGCGTGCAACAGGGGTTAAAAACCGTGAACCCGTCCTGTGGGTACCCGTGGTATGTACAGGTACGTGCGTTACGGTGCACGTCATACGCGCGCGCATTGTACACGCCTTAACGTGCTTTCGATTTTTATTTTACTTTTTTCTACCAGTCAGCCGGCCCGCTGTTCGCCGTGCCGTACTTGTACGCGCACGTTATTATAATATTGTACGGACCGCACGTTTACCATTATAATACCGCATTGATCGATCGCTTATCAAAACAATCGGAAATTAGTGAGCCCATTGTGTCCGTACGTGTGCACTGCACATGATAACTGCAGCGGCCTACCGCACCAGTGTACAAAATTGTACACAGTCATATGCCTATATAGGCAACGCGAGTGTACGGCGTGTGAGCTAAACGAAAAGGAGCGGTAGATGAATAGGTACTTTTCGGCTATCCCGAATGCCTATACAAAGTATACATACACGGATGTGTACCGGGTGCTTTATTGTTATTAACCATGCTCGACCCTTTTTTCGGCTGTAAAAATGCTTAAATTTTAATTGTTTTTCTATTAAACGCACAAGTAACCGCATAATACCTATGTTTTCCATAATTTTTTCCCGTGCCACCTTAAAGGTGTCCTGCGGCGATACAAGCTTTAATTTTTCAAACGGCTACACCTTTTTTTCACTGCGCTATTTTATTGATGGCGTTTTTCTGTGAATTTCGATGTCACGAAGTCAAAATTTGATAGAGTAGACGTACTCATATTAAGAAAAATAGTATTGTAATACCTAATAGTATGAAATGATTTGTTATTTAATAGTTATCGCTGATTGCTACTAATTCGGGATAACGCGAATCTTACACTTTTCACACGTAATCTTAAATTTGAATAATTATTCCGCAAGTATTTGTCCGAATTTTGACTACTTTAAATAATTCCAGAAAAATTAACTGAATAATATTTTTTGTAAGCAATAGGACATAGGTTGTTTAAATTTAGAAAAACAAAGATTGTATTGCCACAAGGCACCTTTAATTTGGCATGAAAAAAATAGATAATGAAAACATAGGTTTTATGGTAACTTTAACATTAAAAAAAAAAATCCAAATCTCAGGATTATTATACGGTGAAAAAAGGTAACGAGTGTGGTTAATTAATCTATCTGTATTACGATTCGTCGGTAAACACGCGCGACAACAACTCACGATAGTGGTGGTTCCACACGCATAAATCTCAGCGATTTAAAATCACTCATAAAACTTGACTTCACAGTAGAGTCCAGTGCTTGACAGGGCAGGCACGAAGAACATTTTTTAAAATTTATTTTTAAACCACTTTGTCGTAAAACTCAAAATATTGAATATGTGAATAATAAATAGATTCAAACAACCAATGTAAGTTGCAACCTTTGTCTCATTTAATTTATTCGTGGGAGGTGCTGGAATGGGCAATAGTTTTTTTTTAGGGATGCTTGAATGAAAAAAGTTTTGAAATCGCTTTACTACTGGACGATTAGATGCGAGTTGTCTGCGAACATTTTTTCCCTCTAACTTTTGAATGAAACAAGAGTAAATCTTAATTTGTCCATAGTCGTGTAGTCAACGGGGGTATAGTGCAGTTCATTTTATCCTCGTAAACGCGTTGTAAAAATTGACTTGTGGTATATAACATAGGAGCTGCGGATAGCAAAAATATTATAACGAAAGATAATATATGGAAAGATGTATCGACTAAAATTGAAAAATGTGGTAAATAAAATAGTATACCTATTACAATAAATATAAAACAAAGTTTAAATTATGTAGGTATAATGAAAATTAATTCTGAAATTAATATTATGACTGACAATATTTCTGTTCGTGATGACTGGCCGAAAAAAATATTTACTAAATTATTTATTAAATTATTTTATGTATTTTCATCGATGAAACGATGATAACCGTTCAAACTCTTTTGATGACCATTGGAGGTGTACTTAAAAATTGCCAAAAAATCCCATGCTTAAATGAATTAAATAAGCAGATAAGTCATAGAGAATGGTTGTTTTATGTATTTTTATCTTATAATTGTTAGAAAATCACACCCTTGATAAGAACTATACTCGAATTATTATTATAATCGGACATCAAATCTAAAAATTAATAATTAATAATAATAAAAATGTTTTCGCTATGGGTTCAGGTTATTAAAACTATACAAGTGGTTCAATTCGGGCCGCCACCGATACTCTGTATTTTAGGTCGGGACAAGGGGCGATGTAGGGTCCCGGCCGTTATTCGTTAATACAGAAATACAGTACCCAGGGGCGGTGGCGACGGAAAACACTCTCGGGCGAGTCGCATCGGGTGGGAGCAGTGACGACGGGTGCAAAACGTGCGCACGGCAAAAAAAACAAAGTATACATATTATAAATATCTCGTAGCAATAACACGATACGTACGCCGTATACTGAGGTCGGATTTTCCGCGCCTCGGCCGACATATGGTTTTCGGGCGCCACTCGTGTGGGGCGATTTTGGTTTTATCGGATTAGCATAAGGCGGCTGTTATCACTATGCGCGTGTAATGCGTGGATAGAACGCTGTTCATTACAAAAAGCGTATAATACACGCGGCCGATGGTTGTGGATGTTTGTATATTAAACGGTAAGGAAAAAAAAAAAAATAAAAAAGGAGTACAAACGTGAGGCTCGTTCATGATTAATGGCCACGAAGACGACGGTGGCGTAGACCTCGCGCGGTAAATAACATTCGAGGGGTTATTATTATTATTATTATCATTATTATTATCATGTTGCCAATTGAAGAAGTCACTTACTAATTTTTTTTTCTTCCCGTCGGACAGAACAGGAGAATAAGAAACGTAAGAAGAAGAAGAAGAAAAAAAAAAAGCTAATTAGAGAATCAGCGGGGAGTGCATAGCCGGGTGACCACAGGGGTCTGCGCGGTGCTGCTGCTGTTGCAGGTCCTGGTGGGCCCTTCGTCTGCCCGCGCGCGGACACGCCCTGCTACTGTAGGAGCGCTCGCCGGTGTAATAATCGTCTTTGCTGCGCGCGCGGTGCCGATACTACGCGAGGGACGGACGCGTTTAACAGAACCAATAAACCGTCTACCACTGCAGACGGCGGCGCGGCGGCGGCGGAAAAGTGCCCGATCTCTTCGCCGATTCTTTGTCGGCGGGTGGCAAAACTGTTGGTGAGCATTTCGATGATTAAACGTTTTTTTTTTTTTCCATTTTTTTTCTTGTTTTTTTCTCATTTTTTTCTCTCATACCTTTCGTCTCGTCCCTCTAAATGCCGACGGCGCGCCGCGGCATTTTCGCCGTCGTCATCGTGTTGAACGCGCATTATTACTTCGTCAGCCGCATGTTTACTGTACCGCGGTCAAGAGCGAAATCGCTACCACGCAAACGGATTGTGTGCACCGCGACAACCGCTCAGCGGGTAGGTGTGTACGCGTGGTGCACGGATAGGTACATAAAACACGTACGTTATTACGCGTCGCGTGTTCGGTACGAGCCGTGTTACGATGATGATCGACTTTACATGGGAGCAGACAGGCCGCTTCGTCGTGTTACACGACTGGACATGGAATATAAAAAAAAAACAAAACTACCGCTTGCTTGTCGCTAATAAATATTCAGATCTTGGACTGTGTGTGATTTTTTTTTTTTTTGTAATTTGTCATAAATGACGCACCTAATAAGCAGAGTTGGTGGTGGAACCATAATTTCTAAAAAAATTTTGCTCACAGCTGGTACATACTCTTATGAAATAGGTCAGCAATGCCCACTCGGCTGCGAGCCTTCTAAATCCGCCGGTTTCTAAACGTATTTTAAACAATAAACTACATATTCGTATACAGTTCAAAAATATTTTAGTAACTATTGTACCGCGTAACGTATTCTCATGACGTGCAGACACCTAAATATTTCAAACTTCTTGATTTCTAAATAAAGCATTTGTATTTTGATGCCTTTTTTTATATTGGCTCGTATGTATCAATATTCAGTTGACACCGACTCATATTTATAATAACCAATAACTACCAACAATCGTAACTATATGTACGTACTGGTAACAAACGGACACATTGGATATAAAGTGCTCTACACTGAAGTTTAGAAACCCAAGGTTTCAACCTGTCGCAGTAATTCGAACGACGCTAGGTCTGAATTAGTCAGGACTGTCGCTACTGTAAAATGTAATTGTTTATGTGTTCCCAAGACCCAAGTTATAACAATCCTATCGCTATATAAATATGAGCCTATGTGCTACTTTGAACCGTAGCGTACGCACTGAAGTCCCAGATCACGTGGTTAAATACCGGATAGACGTTAAACTGGTTTATTTTTTATCTTATTTTTGTAATTTACGATAAATATGTATTATTTTTCAGCAATAACTTAAAAAGGTTTATATATCACGGTGATACAGTTGGGCATGGCAAATGAAAATATAAATTATAATAACAAATTGGTTGAAACGTATTATACGCACTAACAAGGGCCGTATTATATTTATACATATATATTATATGTATATACGTATACCGATGGGATATACAATGATAAAAAAGATTTACAGAGTTAAATGACGAACATATAATGAATATATTATAACACCGTCGATTTCGAGAAAATAATAAATGGCACTTTTGAATACATAATATATTATATAAATATTTAAAATCACAAACGTTGTATTTTATATTGTTCTATTGCAATGTTTGGTGACGAAATGGTGTTGCGAAGAGAAAAATATTTCACCTTATTGCCTCAGAAATCGGAATCAGGGTTTAAGGGTTGTCATAGTTGTATCTTCCAGATAAAAATTGTATTTTCAGTTAATTTTTCTATTTTATAATCTTATATATTATATTCATTGCCATACGAGTACTTATTCTTCGACGTGTTCAAGCGGGTATATTACGTTATTTATGACTTCACAGTTATACACTTTAGCAATAATTATTAGCTATATATTATACTTATTAGTTATACGTATGAAAGATTACCACTGTAAAAGTTTCAGATTTAAAGATCCGATCTCTTCGCGATTGCGTTTGGATAATTAATCTCTTTTCTGACACAAAAAAAAATACGACTTGATATTATTCATTATGATGTTGTCTTCCTTCCTCATACACAGAATAATTAAGATATTATATTAATGGGGTTTTTGTCAATTATTGCGACTATGATTATTGTCGGACGAGTGTTGAAACTTGAAAGCGTGCCTCACTGTATTATTTTTAATTTTATTACAGTCGAATCGTACACTAGCTAGCACACGATTTATTCGGAGTCGTCTATAAGTTTTTGGTTGACCGAGAAATATTTATTTTTTATACGACTTAACTTTTACATAAATTCGTTTTAAAATACTTTAAGTCAAATCATCTACCTATTACATGGAAACCTTGAAACCACGTGTCCGAGTTTAAAGTGGACACGAATGTATTATTTTTTGTTGATTTTAGCGCGTATTTAGCGACATTTAAGGTAATATTATACATATTCATCCAATTGTGTGTGCTATAAAATCGCAGCTCTATTCAATTTTTTAATTTTAGCCAATCATCAAAATAACAAAGCAATATAAATTTACCTTATGATAGCATTAAATTCTTAATTTATTCAACCAATTAGTCCAAACTCCAAGTACAAGAATTTGCCTTATTTTTGATTTATAGCGTTCTGACATCAAATAAAAACGAATTTGCATATTATGTGTTGAGTGTGGAACATCAACACTTAGAGTTGTAATGGTACGTGCAAAACTATCATACTTCGATTTATAGCATACAAAATTTGCATGTAACTTAAATTAATTACTGCCACAATTCATTTGGTATATATATATATATTCTTAAAAACTATATAAGCTTGTTTCGTGCAGCAACATCTTAAAAAAAATAAGGCAGTCTTTTGCATATACTCAAAATATTGTATAACATTAGAATGTCTAAATGTCTGTGTATTGTAGTATATTTAATAATATTTTATGATGCCACATTATATAATTTAAAGCATGTTAGTAAGTATTTAAGTTTTCAATTTAAAATTCGTAAGTAAAAAACCGTTTGGATAATCTTAGTTTTAAACTTCAAGTATTAATTTTACTCAAAATTATATACGAGTACATATCGAGTGGTTGTAATCTCAGTCAAGAGACATATGTAATACAACACTTTTAACAAAAACCAAATTTTCATAATAAAATAATCCCCATGTGTCATATGTTGCGAGAAATTCTATCGATTTCACCGAAACTTCTGGTTTTGGAAAAAACTATCTATCAACTCCGCCATCTACTCGTATATACTGTTCAAAAAAATCACATATTCACTCCGGCGGCTCATACTTTGACGTATTATTAATTATATAATGATAGAGAAAAATAGTAAGAACAAAATTCTAGAAATACATCATGTAATATACAGACAGAAATACATAAAAATGTCTTGCCATGGCATGGACTTATCTGGTATAAAACAAAGTTAGACATTTATGATAAATGAACTTTGCGGACCGCGGAATACGCTCGTTCGTGATAGAGACGTATTGAGATACCTATAAACTGTAGGTATTACCAATTACCATTTTATATAACTTATAATATATATATTTACTAATTAATTAATTTGATTTGAATGAACCATTTTCATCAAAAATTCTTTATTCTCTTGTGTTATCTAGTTCATTTGAACTTTGAGTATTGTCCATTTATCTGGATTAATAATACCAGCAAAGTTTAATTATTTAGTCCGTACAAAATACATTTTTGCGTTTTATATAATTGAAATGCAACATGCACAGGCGATAGGCCAACGCATGGTTCTTACGATAATATTTTTTATAACCTAAATCGTATTCCTCTAATATAGACAGGCGTTCGCAGCTGCATTCCAATATTCTTCACAAACTTATTTCTCCTATATTGAACGATTGTCCAGGTTTACTTTGTTCGGTCGAGTTTAAAATCAATTCCTTTAATTCTACAATTCCAAAGCCCTTTTAACCAGCTCTTTCAGATAAAAACTATATCGTCCACCGATAATCTGCTAATGGTTGCAGGTAATACTTGCACTTTTGACTGTATCCTGCGTTGAATTGAGTTTTCTATTTCATTATACCGTACTCGATTCTTAGTGTGCTCTATGGTTGTTACATTCGTCTGCATCGTAGTTTTTGTTTCATATTACTATATTAGTGCGTGTGATCGTACTACTGTTTCTGTAAAACTTACATCGCACAAGGACTTACGAAACAACGAGTGCCTAAATAAACGTAACATCTCGCACCACGTGTTGTGTCTAGAAATGTCACCACGAACCCTACACGGGCGGCGATTAGTACGAGTTGTCGGTGAAGCACGAAAAAAAAAAAAAAACGACAAATTTATTCGATTCCCGTTCTGGAGAAAACGCGTACCTATAACGTACGCGAGTCCTATTGATAATATGTACATATAGCAGTCCTTTTGCGCAACAATAAGCGCGACAGCGGGTTTCGCGAGACCCGCCCGTGACCGTGCCGCCGCCGCCGCCGTAGGACGATAAACCCATCAGACGTCCCGCGTGGCCCTTTCCGGTAGCCTTGTACATGTGCGCCGAACACACGTTACATATTACATATTATTATTATAACGATCGCGTATACACGTGTAGTAGAACTACGCGTTACTGGCAAACCATACGAGAACCGACGCACGCACGCATTATTAGTACGAATATATCACACGCGACAACGTATTATATTGTAATATTATGATAATAATACGAGAGAGCGCGCGCGCGCGCGTGACGGTGGCCGATAAAAAAAAAAAAAACCGTAAAGGAAAAAAAAAGCGGAAAAAATTCGCGGCGGTCACTGCGTACGGCCGTATAATACGCTCGCAACAATATTGTAATACCGTGATCGCGACGTTTATTTATTTATTCGCTCGTTCGCCGTCCGCGTGCACGGTAATAATATCTTTCGTTGGCGATCACGCGATCTAAATATTTAGACAACGCAGCGGCAGCGGCTATGAATAATCGCGTCTGCGCGGCGGTGGACTGGGCGAAAAAAGAGAAGAAAAAAAAAAACCACGCACAAATAAATCGACGACATCGCGCCGCAGTCGCCCGGTCGTTCGCGCGCGCGCGTTTTGCCAAGCGTGTTCGACGACGACAATGTTTTGCCCACACAGTGCACGTACACGCATACGGTTAGGTCCTTGTCGGTCGCATATCATTATAATAATAATAATAATACAACATTGGTGGGGGAGAGGAAGGGGAAGAAAAGTTATAGACGTTTGCGCGGTTTACGGTGTACGAACACGTTAGGAAAACATTTTAAATCAGCATGTACAATACATTATTATTATTATTATGATCTCGTGATATGCACCGAATGCGCACGTAATAACGCAATAATTATAATCATGCACTTGCGGTGCACTACCTCGAGTACGCTCCCGCACACACTGACCACGCACATATTCGCGAGGTCGGCCGGAATGCAGTCGCCAGAGCTCAGAGGATGTAATTCGCGCGCGCGACAAGTGAGACCAGTTTGGCAGCCATTTGTCACGTACGTGTATAGCGTAGTGTGTGTACATTGCCTAAGTCGCGCACGACAACGACGACAACGACGACAAGTAGATATAAGGCACGTCGTTGCTTTAACGCACATGTTTCGCGATGGCCGGAAGATGGAAGACGACAAGTTGCAAGAGGGTCTCTTACGACCTTACGCGTAAATATCTATTGTACCTACAGTACGACAGTATCTATTTTCATTGTATCCTCTCTCGCCGTCTTATACTACCGAGTACCCGCGTATCCCGTTTTCCAATAGTAATAATACGTACCAGGATCGCGATCCACCAGTCGACCTTTGGCGTTTTGTCAGACTCCGTGTTCTTATGCATTGAGCGTCACCGACGATTAGGAGTTCAAGTCGACGTTCTTTGCTTAAGCCGGTCATCTTTCCATTTTCTCAGCCGTTCTCCAATGAAAACGGTTTAAATCATGTCATCCCTGACATATACCCATAAAACATATTATGTGGTGGTTTAAAATGGTTATTATTTGAATTAATTTCAAGCTGAACTACCTATATTTAGAGGAGACTATATAACAATTTCTAAAACAAATGTATTTTATTCTATTATTTTTTTCGTAGTTATAATTTTTTTTACAATATTTCTTAAATGTTAATGAACGAAAACTGAAATATAGTTCTGGTAGATACTTAGTTAAATTATAATATGTTGGTACACTTTTATCACTCGTCGAAACCTGAAATTCTTCTAAATAAATAAAAACTATTACGATCAAATACAGTCGAACAAATTAACCGAAGGACATTTGAGTAATTGGACGCATTGAATTTTTTTTTCTAAAACGTAAACAATAATTGAATCTGGCAATTGTGTCACTATACTCGTATATTTTAATAAAATAATGAATTTAATTGTATGTATAGGACATAGGTATAACGTAAAGTCTTAATACTAAAATTAGAAGCGTAGGATCATTGAAAGCCAGGAAACAAACTTTAATTCGAATTATATAATTAATGAAACTAAAAATACGAAGAAGGGTAAAAAAAACCCAGATTTGAATTTGTGAGATCTGCATCGCACGATTCAACAAAAATAATTGTAGTTTTAAGTAATTGAAAAAAGATGAATTTTTATACCAACACGTATTTTATTCGTTTGTTGTTGTGTTATACATTTGTGGCCCAACGGCCGGGTAGTAAATATTGTAAACAAATATTGCACACGCGTAGCAGGTAGTTAAAATTTGGCACAATCGCGGACCGTCCAAAAAAAAAAAAAAAAGAAATCGCGAGAAATCTTATTTTCACGAGCGATGCAGACACTTGAAACTCTGTTTTGATTTTCCGGACAAACACCAAGCACCAAACGCGATTTCATTTGTCGCGCGCACGCGAACTCGTGTTCGGTCGTATTTCAAGGGTTGTTAACGCTAGTCAGCTGTTATGCAACGTGAAAAGAAAACGCCGAGTAAACGATAAATAAACCACGGAAAATGGGTACAGTGCCCGCCGTCTTTTGTGCCGAAGACCGCCGCCGCCGACTGTACGATTATCTGCTGTCGTTTGCTCAAAACGTCACCACTAACTGGAAATCAATATTTACACCCGAAACACGTCGTAAACCGTCGCAGGTACTACGTCGCACAATTATTGTGTTCGGAGACGGACGGCGAAGACGTGTTAATATTCCGTGATCGCGACGGCAGTTCCCACGGGCAGCAGAGGTGCCGTGTTTGCCCAACGCAACTAATGCCGATCCTGTGCACACATCGGTGTGTGTAACGTCATCGTAATGGCAATTATACAATATGAATTACCTCGCACAGTACCTACCTGCAGTCACGTGTTGTTACTGTTGCAGTCGAATAAACGCGTGTAATATAATTAGTGATCGTGAAATGATGAAGAAATGAGAAACGATGGGATTAATATTAGCAAAAGCATCTGCATTAGACCCAAGATTTCGAGAGTTGACATTTATATCGGAAGAAGAAAAACAAACTGTTTGGAAACGACTCGAAAATGAGTTGAAAGAATTAATTTCTGATCCGGAAATAGAAAATGAAGAAGAATTAATCTCTGAATCAATATAAGAAAATTAAGAACATTTTGAAACACACTCTCCTCCTCATAAGAAATTACGATCTTTAATGATATATAGCGATGATGGTGACGAAGACGATTATTCAGTAACTCAAAGTCCTAAGATAAAACTACTTGAAGAGTAAAACAATTTGAATATCAAAATTCCCTACGATCAAGATCCTCTAAATTGGTGGAAAGAAAACGAATCTAAATACTCAGCTGTATCATTACTAGCCAAAAAATACTTAAGTATAGTGGCCACGGTTATTTAGCGAAGCTGGAACAATTATATCAATGAAAAGAAATAGATATTCTCCTGAGCGACTCAATCAACTGTTATTTTTTAATTCATTTTTCAAATCGAACCAAAGTTCTGAAGCATTTATAGAAAAACTGCTCGAAGAAGAAATTTTTTGATTAAATACATTGGATACTTTTCAGTTAGTACAAAATAATTTATAATAGTTAATTAATTTACACTCCTAATATATTAATATAATATGTATTCTATACTTTTAATATGCTTTCAGTAAAATGTAACTTGTTATGTTGTTATTTAAATCGATATCGATATCGGGAAAAAAAATATAATATCGTTGGCCAACACTAATAATTACCAGGGCTCGTAAGTTCGTGCGCTAAAAATGAATAATTTAGCATGCATTCGTGTACTAAGAAATTCGAAAATATCCATTTATATGCCCTTACATTTTAAAATTATGCACTCAAAATATGCATTATATAAAAAAATCATGAGCAAATTTTAAAATAATAAAAATATATCTATTAATTTTGAAATTATTTTATTAATCTTAATTTTTGTACATTTAACACTCAAAATTAATATTTGTGAAATGTAAAGCTTTATAAGTTCCGCGGTACTGCGTGAAACGCAAAAGCATAAAATCTATTTAGGATAGTCACACGAGAATAAAATTAAACCAAACAAACACCATCATTTTGTGAAAGGGAAAGTAAATAAACAAGACATTTTTCAAATATTTGTCTATAAAATATTTTTTACGAAATAATATGGGCTTGTAACTCTAAAAAATCGACTATACGCCCGTTATGCCTTTACACCCGAAACATGCACTGTTAAACTTTATATTATTATTACTATTGTTGTGAAACGGATTTGTATCTCAGTAAGCATGTTTTACTGTGTAACAACAAAAAAAAAAAACATGCAAATGCACGAACTTACGAGCACTGATCATTACACTTAAAACGATACGAAGATAGTAAGTATAGGTGCATAGTACGTCGACTAAGCGCGTATAATACCTACAATATTACTGAGCGATAAATTATCAGGTACGACACGTTTACGGTATGATTTGTGAACACGCGTGTACCGTAATATTATTTTTTACGCGCGCGGTATCATTTTGATTCGAGAACGTTTTGGAATAATGTTGTACTGTAAGGCCGGCCGCACACCAAAAGAGCAATACTGTGTTAGTCATCGTTAGTCATTTTTGTTTAAGTCAACTAAAGTCAACTAAAAACAATTTGTTTTAGGCCGACCGCACACCAAAAGAGCAAAACTGTGTTATCGTATTTAGTCACCAACATGTCTTCCGACGGAGAAGAAGTTATTGTTTCCAGGTCTATATTTTCAGCGGTCATATTAAACTATTAAAGTCTGAGTAGAAAAATTAAAAATAATACATATGTTTATTATTTGTTCATATATTATTATGTGGATAAATAATATAATATATACGCATAATAAAGATATATTTAACATGTTTATAATTACCTTCATATAGGTACACAAAATGTATAATATATAAAAATATATTAGTACATCAATTAAAATATTAATATATAAAAAGTGAAAACAGTATTAATATTATAATATAAAAATAACGAACGACCGTTTTGCAACAACTACGGTATCCATCTAGTTTTGACTGACGGAATAGAGCATGTTCTATATTGATAAAACACGATTAGTCATGACTAGAATTGAAGAGCAAAAATGTTTTGTTTCGACTATGACTTATCAATGTGCAGGTTTTCACTGAATCGCATGGGTTCTATTTTTAATTAGTCATAGTAAAGCTGACTTGGTCTGCTTTAAGCAGTTTTGCTCTTTTGGTGTGCGGCCGGCCTAGCGGGTATGACGCGTTTTACTATTTCCGTTAAGTATCATATCGCCAGTTGAACAGCGTGCGCATAGTGTTTATACGCGTCGCGTCATTGTGTACAGTATGCACTCGTACGCTGATAAATTACGAATACTATTTCCATGGAACACCGCACTGCAGGTCGAAATAAACCGTTTGCTTGCATATATTGTACACCTCACGGTGTTCGCGTCGTATCGCTGTCGTGGGCCGCGGCATGAATAAAATTCACATTTCAATATAATATATTGTCCGACGTTTTTGTTTTCTCCGAACCCCGCGACTGCGGAACATGCACTACACGTGCGTATGCGTACAAATCTAGGTGAACGTGTCATTTTCGTAATTATTTCTCGACGTAAATCATTCCGTCGGATACATACCATTTAAATCGATACACGATGCGGTACTCGTACGCAACTGCGCGAGATATTTTAGTAATATTCATTTATCTTATATATCACTAAGAAATATTACCGACATCACTAACTCTTCCACCGATAGCATTTCTAATATTTATGATGCATACGATACTTAAAAAATAAATAAATAAAATAAATAATTTAATGAATTATTCAAACTTTTGCAAATGTATTCTCTGACTTTATATCTGAAATAAAACAAAAACATATAAACACCAATACCTAAGAATACTCTAAGATTTAAGACCTACGACGACTTGATATATTATGAGTGGCTGATTGTAAAATTATGTATATCGACTTCGTAAACAAACAAAACTTTTAGATTAAAATTTTAAAACAGCATAAGAACACCTATAATATACATGTCATGTAAGTTACATTACACTTATAACTGAGTACAACGCAAATTATCAGCAACACGGTGAAAACCTACAAAAATTCTCCATTATGGACGTGGCAAAAGAAATTAGAAGTAGGCTAAAAGGTATTTCTAATCTCTTGGCCGAAATCGAAGATATTCTATGTCAAAACAACTGCGATCGCGAAGAGCCAAAAAACACTTCTTGCGTTTGTATTTGTGTACAAGAATCGGCAGATGCTGATGCTCAAACTGATCGCAGCGAAGACAAAGCGTGCAGTAGAACGTTAAGAACGAAACGAAAATCGCATAAGACAGCGTGTCCGGAAGAACGTCACGTCAAGTACGAAAGTTTGGTCCGAAAAAAATCGTCAACCGATTTCGATGGCGTCAGCTCGTGTTGTTCCCGGAAAAATCTGAAACAAGACTGCGAGGAAATAACTTCACAAGTCGTCTGCGATATGCTGCGCAATAGGTTGGACAAAAAAAACAATACAACGACACAAAAAGACCGCGATCGAGAAGATTTCAAAAACAACTTTAACGATGTGAGACAAAAGTTTCTGAAATATTTTGACCAATTCAACAAAGACGAGCCGAACACCCACTGTGATTGATTTGAGAACGGGCTCGTGCACCCATGTACAAAATAGTCACAGGAAACCAAAAACCGAAATTTAACCAGCAACGGCACCACGGTTGTACGATTATTGAATTTGAATATCACATACACCGTTATGGATAACGACAAGGGCTGTGTAGACTTTGTAAAAAGTAAATCTTATATAATTGCGTTCAATTTTCTATAATATTATCGTTCGCTATATACGATACTCTACTTTTTACTCGAAGAGTAGTACACCGCTTTCAAAAAATTAAATCAAATGCTCTTATATTTCTATAGAAAATAAAATTAATAATTAAGAAATATATTGATTTCTGGTACTTTCAATTAGAAAATCCATCAAGCGCACATGGTTATTAATTATTATCTTTACCTATAAAACGTTTTAAATAGAAAAGGCGAATTAGAAAAGAGAAAATTCGAATATATTTTCAAGCACGCCACTAACTAACATGAGATGATGAGATGTAATGATTGTTTTAACAAACTGAATTATAAAAACGACACTGTAGAAGTAGGTATATTTAAGAACACGTTTTCTTCTTGTCTCTATACAAATATATTATTTATAATTGTGTCAATCTGTCCACTGTTTCCGACGAATAGAAAACAATCGACTATAAAACGTAATTTAAAAATGCCTTACTCGAATACTTCTATTTGCATACCTAGGGTGGTACGGTATACGCCAAATATAATTCTCACTTTGGGTCTTGGGACCTTCACAACAAAATATTCTTATAACCTAGTAAGAATCTATATCATAGACGAAGTGGGAAAAAAAACTAAAAAACATTTACAATTAATTAATGACTACATTTTGCTATTTTACTGATTTAAGATTAAAAAAATATGTTATTTTTATTTATTTTCTATCACTTTTGACTTTCTCTACTGCTCGTACTTAAATTCTAAAATAACGACTTCAATAACGATAATTTCAGTAAATGTGAAACACATCAAAGAATGTTGTGCTTACGTAGAGCATGAATTGAAAGTCTACCACACAAAATCCTTTTTTAAAACTAATTTATTTTGAAATGTTACTATAAATCTTACATATTTTTAACAATATTTACGAAATTTGAAGTGTTCTTGAACGAAATTCGAGTCGTATAAACACCTTTTTTAATGTAGTTGGATATGTTCTGGATGCTCCGGGTGATTATGTATTGGGTAATAGCGACTGAACCTTATGTCCGCAAGCTTAAAAGCGTCGTCCACAGTATACTGATTAAAAATACTCGTATGTTGTGCTTATATTACTCTATGGTCTATAACAATTTATTAGCAGGAAAATGATTGCGTGAATGATTTAAACGATTGAACAAGACAATATGTGTGCTTTTAGATATTTTAATATTAATAATTCAAGTTTCAACGCCCTCCTCGAAGAGTACTCTTCAGATGAGTGTTCTAAAGATCACAATTTACCAGCCAAGTGCGCTCTTTGTGCAAGAGCTCACACAGCATTATATAGAGGATGTCCAGTTTACAAAAAGCTCACCGTTACCTACAGTAAAAAAAGAAAAGAAACGGCAACTAGTCAACCGCAATGCTCTATAGTCTATAGGGACCCCAGCCTTTCCACTCTCAAACAAACATACGCCGATATCGCAGCCAATAAACCACCTGAACCACCAGTCAGGTTACTCTATAGTCTATAACAATCTGTTATTTCAAAAATATAAATATTCGGTTTATTTAAAAAATGCACAGCAAGTCCGCGGACCTCCAGGAGGTTCAGAGGCCATAAGGTAAAAACTCTGCTATAGGTTTGATAAATCTATGCTAAGATGCCCCACCCCTCCCCAATCAACTTGTCACCAGGCAAGTTGAACATATTTTTTCAGTCTGCCTTCCGCTCTTCATAAAAACTACCTGTTAGGCGCCCATATGAGCATTACAAAATACGACGTTGGGCGCAGGAAAAACATATATAGACGGATAGTTGTTCAAGATTGAAATGGTAAATTATGTACATCCCACAACAATATCGAAACCACGTGTCCTATATAGGTGGTCTATAGTTGATGTCTGTACACATATATTATACGTGCTGTGTTTCGATACCACACGTCGCTGCAATGGGATTTTCACCGGCGAATATAGAAACGAGATGACACCTCTAACGAAAACGTGCTTGAGTGTGATTGTGAGTGCGTGCATGTGTAAGTATGTGTGTGCGTGTGCGTGTGTGTGCATGTGTATATGGTTAAATTATTAAAAACGATGTAATCGGCACCGGCCGGGACCTATTCATCCCACTTGAATGATCACTGCGAGAAAATCCGGTCCGTTTGGTATGTCACTGCAACCAACCACCAAACGCTGTACGCAGGACGGTGCTCGTTCAATTTGTATATCTGTGGTCCTACGCAGGAAATGATTATCCAAGTGAAACAAATAACATTTGTCATAGTTAATGAAACCACTTGTTAGACTCGTTCGTATGACACGATAAATCGACATTATAATAACATTATGCACACAAACGTACACACGTTATACACACACATACACACATACACACACGCGCGCGCGCACACACACATACATGTACACGACACAATCACCTATATCTATAAATTAACACAGACTGTGGGTGACGGTAAATCTATGCCGCTCAGAGGAATACGATTTTTCAACATCGCCTTTATATCGTCACAATAACCCTCTTCAATTGTTTTTTAACACAACTTGCATTTCTAATCATTTTATCCGAAGAATTGAAGAAAAGTGATAAATATCAACTAAATTATTTTCACTTGTATATTCTTTCATTTTATTTTATTTTCAGTGCGCTTTTTATACCTGACGAATCGGCAATATTCATTAGCACTTTATTAAATAATCCTCTGAAAGACAACATTTATATTTTATTTCATTTCTTATTTTTATTTTTTTATTGTAAAGTATATTTATTTTATTGAAAATTTCATCAGTTTTAATAAACTATTTATGTATTCAATGTTAATTTTTTATTAATATTAATTGCATTTCCTTTAGTTTTTCGTTAGTACGTAGTACCTATTACTCATGTATTCTCAAAAGCTATTTTGTTTTTCAACTGTAAATTACAGTTATAGCTAAATATAGGTATATGTATTAAGTATATTCTAAAGATAAAAAGAACTGCAAAGCCAATGTATTTTACCATATAAATTTCCGAAAAATATTTAAGGTATTTCTTCTGCCCTCACCATCATTCAATCGACCGTTAAACTTATAAAACATGTATGGACGCACCGAGTTTCGAGTTACAGAAATTCCGCTTTAGTAACGATATACAATATTTGTACGCAGAGAACATTTCGTTGTGCACGATTCAAATACCGTGCGGTGGTATGACAGTTTTTAATTTTTAGCGTTCAATTATTGTTAGTATTCCTAACCTTACCGAAATTAATTAAATATTATGAAATACTTCTGGGCAAAAATTAACGTAACAAATTAGACGTTCATATTATTCGTTCGAATACACCGTGAGCTAAAATAGAATTGTTATAACTACAACCGTTTTACCGCTATCAAGATTAACTTAATCTTACTGACTGGATTAGAATATATACCAATACATACTATTAATTACCCACGGCCGTTTGTAGTAAGTCAGAAGTCGAGTAGATGACGTGCACCTGTATAATAGTAGTGGTAAAGTGGACTGCTGGTGTAGGTATATTAAGTGCATACAAATATAAATTATAGTGATTACGATAATTATATGATTACAAAACGACTGCGCATTGATATCAATGTTGAAAAATATAAAACGTATATTTATCTGTTCGACGCGCCTGTGGATTTATAATAAAAAAAATAATGTAAAAATCTCTGGTCTATCTTTTCTTTTTTATAAACAAGTTAAAGTTGAAAAAGAAATGAAAAAGGAACATAATACGTGGTTAAAAATAAGTTACTTTTTTTCAATTGAAACAGTTATATTGTGATTATTATACAAACATACATTAACAGTGGATTTTGACCTCTATTGATATGTAGGAATAGTGCATTCAACGCATCCACAATCACAATACCGATAATTGTTATTAAAAGAACAGTTTATACGAAACAATATAATTTTACCGTTTTTACTTAAATTGAATAAACAATGAATTATGTGACCATGCATATCGTGGAAAATAATTTAACTCTATCAGTTCTTTAACTTTTTGACTCGCTAATACCTAGCCTTGTGTACGCAAACGTACTCGAATGTATGCGCGTATACCTACGTATTTCGGTGGGCAGGCAAGTTGACCGTACTTAAAAGATCTCGTAGTCCTGCAAAGACGGGTTCTATATGAAACGGTACGGTATCATGATATAATATAAGATAATACCGTTTTGTACGCTCCGGAGTGTTTTGATATGAAACGCGTGTGTGCGCGTGCATATGGATCATGGATTGTTTTTCATTTTTTACTCTATCAGTCATGTATTGACACGGCTTCATCGAGCTGTCCGGCGCACGAGAATGCTGTCCGTCGGAATGCAGGAGGTACGTGTACAACATATACGTACGTTTTACATACCGCCGCGGCCGACGTTATTAATATTTGACCGCGTACGCACTACAATAATAACGTTTTAATACCTTGATAGGATCTGACATGTGAAAAATGATGCGCGAAGCTCGTACGCGTACAAGATATACGGTGGTGCACGCGTACCTGCGCGTACGAACCCCGCTCGGCCGGAGCTGCGGCAGGAGGAACGAGAAAAAATTCGTCCGCTCATTGTTCTTACCGAATTTATTTTTTAACCTCGGTACGGTTCCATTATTAAAAAAAAAAAAAACCAACCCGGCCCCGACGTCATGTGGAGAGCGACAATATTGTGTTCGGTAGGACCGTTTTACCGAGCACCGACCAATAAATCTTGACACGCCGCGAAGAACTCTCGCGCGCACGCACGGGTCGTCTGCGCGCGCGTCTCGGTCTTATTTCGCTTTCGGGGAGCTGCTGACGGCGTGTAATAATCGATGATTCGGACGCGTACACTCCGCGAGACATTGTACGCGTCATGTGCAGCATTGTGCGGCGTACAATACGATGTGACGGGACGACAAAAGACCTGGATCCCTTGCGATTATCCGTGGTTAACAGCGCCGACACGTTTCCCGTCGACCGAATGGAAAAGTAGCTAGTGTCTCGCGCGCACCCATAAGTATGTGATTGATCGTACCGAACGTTGTACAAGACGACGAGAGCAGAAGCGTGGACGCTGCAAGTACTCGAGGAAAGATGCTGTAGCGTGTGTGAAAACGCGTCGAAACGTTAACGTTGAAATTGTCAACCCCGTTAGCCCCACTCTACTTTCCTCCCCACGAGTAATGTATACTGCCATATTTAGCCTACACCGATGACGCTGTTCAGAAAGTCTACGTTCTGCCGAGGAAATGTTCCCTACTCGTTTATAAATCATAAGCGAGCGTACTGCTTAGTGCACCGCTTACATATAATATAATGATTGTCCCATTTTGGGCAAATGTGCTTGTGATAAAACTGCAATCATTCCAAAAGTCAAACCCTAAAGAATAATAAACACATCCTCCGTCGTTCGAAAGGAACATAATCATTCACGAAGACCTCTGGATTCCCAAGCTCCAAGACAACGAGATTATAACTAGGCTGAAAGTTTCTTCATGTCCACTCACGCAATAGTCAACAGGCACCACCAACTCGACGTATAGGACTACCACTTCAATGCTGTCTAAGAACGTCCTCTTGACACTTTTAATTAAGTCTTTTAAATGTTTAACAGCTTATTAAGCTTAAGCCATTCATTATTTAGTCACTACTCCATTATAATTAATATTATTTTTATTTATCGCTTTCTGTAAAATCAATCACATACATTTTTATGCATGCATATGGATGATGTAGATAGCGCAAACAAAGAATATCTCACTGTGTAGAAAATATAAAATAAAAATCAATCGGCTTTCAAAACTTACATGTATATTTCACAGTCAATCCGGTTTTTTTCTAACTATAAGATAAAAAATATCCATTAACCTCGAAGTTCAAAATACGCCACTGTGCGCTGGTATTAAGCACCACACAAGTTGCGGAAAACTCAGACGTGTCTGTTGTTTAGTGTAACTACCTATGCAAATAATAACCAACATTTTGCGAGTGCGTTTTGCGTTTGTGTCTCGGTACTAGAACTATGTAATATGTAACTATAGGTGTTTAATATGTAATAAATGCACTTTGTAGCTATGTAAAATTTATTAGGCAGAACGGAAATTATTTTTGTTGGGAAATGCGTGGTAATGTGCAAGCAAACTTAAAGCTTGATGGTGCCCAAAAGTGTATCTCCTATTGGGGGGTTTTCCAAAATAATTACGTTCGTTCAGAATTAGCTAGATACAAATTAATTCAACGGTTATGCAAGCATGAGTAACACTAAAAAAAAACCGTTTAGCGTGCATAATAATAATAAGAAGTGGTTGGGGAAAACAATATTATATAATAATAGCGCTGCAGTGGAACATATTATACTTGGCCGGGATGTTATAGCCATCGTCATGACCAACTACAATAATCATAATATTTAACATATTGTGTAGAGGTTTTATGCACATGTGTCTTATCCATATATACGGTACGAGGTGTACCAGCAGGATTTACACAGAGCGATATATCCCGTGTAAAAGAGATAATCGAATTCTGTATTTTTCATGACCATACCTGAGCAAAGGCAATTTTGTTGACAATGGTTTGGTAAGTATACTCATAAAGTGTATCGTTAAAAAAGTTAAAAATTATTGGGCTTCTTTTTCTGAAAATGTCGACGGTTCATCTTTTAGTTTTCATCCATTTCATGGTTTTTAATAATTTTTTTAGTATAGAAATGAATAATGTGAATTATTATCACCTCATTATTTTTCCGATGAAGTTTGCTGATAATCTTATTTATTACTATTTAAAATGTAGTAAACAGTACACTATTTTCTTGTAAATTAGAAAAATGATAAGAAATCAAAAAGTTATTGAAAATTGAAGGCTAACCGTCAACGTTTTGAAAAATTTTTTTAACTTCTTTAATAATACACTTATATTTACCAACAATTTATCGCCAACAAAATTGTCTTTGCCCAGGGATGCTCATAGAAAAAAAAAGCTTGATTATCTCTATTATTACGGGAGATATCCCTCTGTGTAAATCCCGGTAGGACACTCTGTATAATACATGTACTATGGCTAGATTGTCAAAACCTATCAAATGTTGAGCACCAACGTAAACTTCGACATTTATCAAACTAGTACAATAACGGTGATAAAAACACGTAGACAACGGTAAACGATGGGTTTCACTTCTTACGAGACATCGATTTCATAACGTTTTTTCTAGTTGAATTATCCTACTCGAAATATTTACCATATTATTGTTTATAACGTTGTACACAATATCTGCAAATACTGTATGACCGCTCATGCGAATTTCGCAATTAGTTTTTATGTTACTACGTACCGATCTTATCTTCAAAATATCTGTAAAATAATTTGTTCGAACAAGTTTGCTGTAGATCTCTCCGGTATGGCGGTATATATGGATATAATATATACATAGTATTATATAAGTTTTTTTTTATTATTAAGTTATGCTGTCGAATTTATATATTACCATCAAGGTTAAATCAAAAGGTTATACGACCAAAATTAGTGTAGGCGTGCATATGATTAAGAATAGAAACACACACACACACACACAAGTGCACGCACACAGAAATGAACGGTGGAAAGATACAAATAATTATTCAGTTTATAAACGGTTATAAAAATTGAATAGTGCATATACTTATCGTTTTTTTCACTCGATTTCGGCTATTCAGTTTTACGTCATCTTTACACGTTACGGCGCCGTCCAAGACGTTATTGGGCTATAAGCAGGACCCGTACGTATACATTATGTACTACAGCTGCCCGCTGGTTACGCATAGCATTACGTTATATAACATATTATACAGGTAGGACACACAAGGTGCTCCGAAAGGACGCGGACGGCGGGCTGAAACAAATGGTAATCGAACGGGGTGTTGACAACGAATAATAAAGATTACAATATTATTTTGACGTGAACCACTCCTACTGGAAATCAATCGTACGACTGGTAGCCACCGCAGACGCCACCGCAGCCGCGAGATTTACGGACGTTGCAGGATAATTTCAATCATAATCATTTTTCAAAACAACCGTTTCATTAATCACTACCGTCGAAACAGACGACGTAGTGATGATGTTCAACACACACAGCGCGCTTACACAACGTCATATGGTCAACTGTGATCGAGTTATCCATTTTTCATTTGGGCGAGGTACGAACGAGACGTACCCGATGTTCGACTTACAGCTTGGCCAACGTTTCGGGAAGACTGGGCCACACGAGGCGGGCAAAAGTTTTCGTACGGGCCACAGGCATTGAGAAGTGTTAGATTTACAATAACTACAGCAGTGAATATTATGTATGTATTTTTATATTATAACCACACATTTTAGTTATTACAGCAAGGATAAAAATACGTTTATTTGTAATCAAACAATCAAAACGTTTTTTACATAATAAAACAAAATAGTTGGATTTTTTTTTTTTCGATGGTTAGGAAAGTATGAAACCGACGTGGAGGCCCGCATTAGAATTTACAGCAGGCTATGATCTGGACACCAGTTCTGTTTTACAGTATATTTTCTCAGGGTAGATACTCGATGTGCGGTCGAAAATCGTCTAGAAAATTCGATTCGAGTTTCAGTTAGAATTGTATGTCTTTATACGCAAATATGTTTCGTCATGTTGTATCCACACGATGGAACTTTCGTCAGCAAACACAAAATAATCATATCGAACACAATACTGAAGACAGTGTGAAGGGCCCGCAGGATCGATAAGCACAATCAATATTGAGAAGCCAGCCGAGCGTTTATCCGATCGATATAATGGTGTGTATGAGCAACGATACATCTGCGGCGAGACGGGATCACGCGCGTTATTAAATATAGTGATTCCTGCAGGTGGTTATGTGAAACGGTGGGATAACCACGCCGTAGGATCATTATAGTAACGTAGCAATACGGTTTTAAGGCACAGGAACGGTCTGCGATGTTGTGACTGCACGCGGATGATTTCAAAAGTGACGATATCATTCACGCGATTACGTTTTCGGTTAACCCGCCAACGCGAAAAACAAATAATGAATGGATATGGGTGCCATTCTCGAAGCGCGTACGCGTTTCCATCGACGGATTCGCTGCGCGTGCAGTAATTAGCCGTCTGCTCTAATGAATCACAATAACTCACACATAAACGCGCGTACGGACGCAACAATACTGTCCGAAGTAAGCCACGGATGAAAAGAAAAAAAAATCCCATTGAAAAAAACCTCCGCTAACGATGTAGAAAATATTATAGCACTAAGTGTAGGTACTTACATCGTTTTTTATTCCTTCGAACAAAGCAATTAATAATATTACAGTCGACGATTAGTGTGTAATAACCATGAAATGAGATAAAAACAAGTCGTATTGTATACATATATAATGGGATTAAGATTTAAGATAATTAAATAATGGTGGGGGGGGGGAATGCAACAAAACACAACCGGTACACAATATGGTGTCTTACCTATACACTATGTACACGTGGACTTTACTTGTTCAAATAATGATATATATATATATATACGCGAGTAATATATTACAAAATGGAGATTCCATTATGCCGTTTGGCTTTTCAATCGTTACATTTTCGTGGGACACACCGTATTAAGCTAAATAAACAACGGTGTCAGTTTTACGAAAAGAAAAAGAAGAAACGTTTATGTTGGTCCCGCGTCAATACGTCATATAGGTGAACCGAAAAACCAATACAATAATGAATTCGGGTATCGATTGTGGCGGCGCACATCAAACCGTTCTCGCGTTCACACACACACACACACACAAACGCACGCGAGCATACACACGCGCAAGCACGTGCGTCATACCTGTACAATGTTATGGTGTAACAAACAATGAAAAACCAAAACCACCACTTGACACTTGGATGAAAGAAAACAACCGTGATCATTCGTATGATCCTTTAGATCTCGTTCAACGCCTCTCTTTCACACATATTAAAAGGTACGTATTAAGAGAACTACTATTGAACGGTTTTCAGAAATCTGGTTTGATAATATTGGTACGCTACAAAATCTATTTTGTTATGAAATAAAATATTATAGATGTGTCAAGACCACACACACGTAACGAGAATTATCTAATACGTAGTAGTTGATGACGATAATATAAAATATATTCGACAGAACTAGAATATTGACTCTTACAGTTGCGTGTTTTCAATACAAAATTCCAATCCAGCCAATGATTTAACATCTTCATGTTTCAAGAGCGTTTTTAGAATTTTTTAAATATTTCACGGTTTATCTATTGCACAATACCACGTACTCCCCCAGTCATTGCTTCATTGGAAATGGTAATTTTTTTTTCATACAAAAATTAAATTTTAAAAAATAACTTATAAATACCTATGATATTTCAAAAGCCTTTAAAGATATTCAACGTGACTGCTATAGTAATTTTAACAAAACATATTTAAGGATTTAAGTTTTACTATTAGAGAGACTAGATATTAGATTAGACTCAATGGCTTAGTAATGCTTCGTTATATTAATAAAGATATATCTGATATAACTCCAGAAGAAGTATTTGACATATTTCCTAAAAAACTACAGTTGTAGGATTCGTAATTAAAAGTTGAATTAACTGTAAGTATTATATATATTATATTATAATATCATATTATTCAGTAAAAACAAATGTTTTTTATTTATATTTCATATTAACTTTATATATATTTTTTTAATTTGTTTACTGAAAATATAAATATTTCCCCCTTAGCCTGAAAAAAAAATCTGAATCTGCCGCTGATATATAAATATTTTAATGATGCAGTTCATATGGGAACATCTATATTTTATGTTTAATAATAATATTTCAAAAAATGTTGATGTCCGTTAAGCATAATCTCCCAAGTAAGACTATGGTTCACGGTTATGATTATTTATACATTTATAATTAGTATTTTAAAGTTGAACAGTCAACAGAAAGAAATACATTTGCATCTATTTAAAGATTACTCATATTTCTCTAGGTATAAGTTGGATTGATGTTAAAAGAATAATTTTGTCGACCAAATTAAATTTAATGGAGACTGTTGTAGGCTCAAGTCATAGGAAAATATAATGACAGTTAAATTATAAAAAAAAAATCCAGTCTTGGATCACATTATTAACATTTTCAAATCCTCAATTGCGCTTGATGGACAAGTTTATTTCTGGTCATGTGTTGCGCCTTAAATATAATTTGAATAAATCTCCCTGAAATATACCAATAATCATTTAGTTTGACATGGATTTCATTTCAATAAACTCGCTCGTTTCTTATCACTATATTAATTCTAAACGTATCAAGTTGATAACTATCAACTACTCATAAAATATAATACAGTATAAAACTTTTATGCCTCTCATTCGTTCCTTCAATCATTATGTTTATTTTCATAATAATATGTTTCGACAAATTTCAATGAGTCAAAAAAAATTAATTCAAATCCAGCCTGTTCAACAAAATAATTAAGTGTATGTTTAGCGCCGGAAAAATATAAAGTTCATCAAATACCTCGAGGAGAATTTTTTAAGCCTGCAGGTACACTATTTATAACTGTAAAAAGTATGTACACATGTTAATAAGTACATAGTATAATATTTCGACACTTCATCACTGCATTTATATACTACCTAGGTCCTATATAGTATGTAATTGTATTAATGTAACTCATCAGTGTCTTAACATTTTTATCAGCTCACTATTGTACTATGTATGAAAAGATCACAATCGGCAAACTTCTTGATGAATATATTCATTGTAAACGTCTGAATGACAACCTTACCTCATCCTGTCGAAAAACATAACGTCGTGTGCGATATAATGTGATATTGATAACAGAGTTCGGGACTTGTTGCGTTCGAATATCCATTAACTATGACGTACAATTATCTAAGTCGGATGTAAATAGATTTTATGACACAACGTACTTCAATACAAACGTTTAAATTGCATATTTTTGCATATTTTACCGTAATTTTAGCGAAACGCATATAAATTGTATATTTTCCCATGCATTTCGGTTATTTTAGTCACACCTTATAGCTGCAGACAATGGAGACGTCTCGAAGTAAGTCCTACGGAAACTTGTCTGCGCGATGGTTCGGGTTTCGAATGAGGTACGACGAGTGCTTGAGCGAATCGAGTGTTAGGAATTCTCTCGAAAATGTAATAGTTGTATAACACGCGCGCGTAATATATTATGCATTTCTTAAAATACAAAAGAGAAGAGTTTAAAAACTGTCGGCTGTACCCCACATCGGCGGACCGTGGATGAAGACCGAAACCGGTTTCCGGTCGTCCGCGCGGGATTGGAAGTCGATAAATCGTGGCCCAAAACTATACGTTTTTTTTTTCTGGAGTAGTTTACACGGAAAAAGCCCCGTCGTAATATTTAAGTTATTTTAATGATCGCAATTAGTCATTATGTGAAGAAAAGTGCGCCGGTAGGTGCTTGTAACGAAACGAGCACGCACGCGCGGGCCAGCCGATTGACCGTCGTGTTTTTCCACTGCGGGACATCACGCGTTGGAGGCGCGCGCAGTGCTTTCTCTTTATACCAGTCGGTTAATACGATTTTTATACTATTTCTTCTCCCGATTCTGTGCCGCACAACTATGACACATTTGAAGAAGAACAACAGAAATGTTTATTTTCTTCACATGTCCGTGGCGAAGGCTATATTTCCGGGAGAAGGACCCCTTCTTCTGGTCAATAGCCCCCCCCCCCTCGAGATTTATTTAAAATTCTGAAAGTTGAATAAAATTCATGGAAACCGTTTTCTCGTTGAAACGATCAAAAACATACTTCATGTCCTGCTGCAGTTGGACGATACTGCGGATTAACGATTTCGGTTAAACAACAAAAAAGTATCTATTTATTAAAAAAAAATGATGAATGGTTTTTTTGTTTTCAAATAATTTTTTGAATTATTTATACATTATAAAGATAACTTAATACACCTACGTAAATTCCTCATCAGCACCACAACTATAACGTACCGCTGTATTTTATTTGTGCTACATAGTATATAGAACATAAAACAAATAAAACAAAGTTATGAAGTATTTGTAAAAATTGGGGACATAATTGAAAATGTAAATTAATAATATCTAGTTTACTAAGTTTTGTATGACAAAAAAAGTTCAAAGTCAATCACAAACCACGTTCTTCAATTCCGACTCGATTGTAAACATTTCAAAAGTGTTTGTTGGGTAGCGATGCATAAATAAAAATATAACAATTTTTTCAACTGAGTAAATCAAATTGGACGCAATTTAAGGGTGATTTTAAATGTGTTATTTTTCCCGTGTTAAAAACTGGGACTGAAATAACAAAATCGGTGCAATTAAATGGTACGGAATCACAATTGTCAAGCTCGTTATCATAATATACGATGGTATAAAATATTATGTAAACTATCAAAGAAAAAAACATAAATAATTGTCCAAACAATTAAATCATGTTTTTAACGTGTGTCTATTATATATTACGAAAATCAATTTTAATAAAATCCACGTGTTATTTACGAAACACCAGCAAATCAATGATAGTAATTATTCGATCGGATTTCGAAGAACGAAAATCACTAGCCGAAAACGTTGCAAAACGAAAAACGTAAGACATTCATCTTCCACGTGCAATATAATGACTAAATCGTATTATTTGATTTGTTTATAGATACACATTACGGTCGTACGTATATCGTTGGTGGATCGGTGTGTGAAAACGAGTCGCGGACAACGAAAGAATTCGACGGTTTTACATTAAAAACCGTGCAATACGTAATGGAACGAACTGCAGCGAGTATATTATTATTATTACAATAGGTATAACGACGGCTGCGGTGTATACCGTATTGTACCTGCCTCGTCTTTTTCGAGCCGTACCCCCGCGCCAACGGTCAACCCATTAATTTCGCACACGTCTCGGGACGGCGATGAATAATTTACCCAAAGCCCGCGGTGTCCTACCTATAGGTATATATATCCGCCGCCGCACTGAGTGAGATGTTCTCGTATAAAAGGTAAGTAGAAAAAAAAAAAAAAGAAGAAAAAGAGCCTTGCGCACAGACACCACGTGAATAAATCGTAGTCGTCGGCGAATCGACTCGGTGCGGTGTACATGTACCGCCGCACAAAGTTACATGCATGACGCGTACGTGTGCGCTCGTGTTTGTGCTCATGTATGCGCGTATTATACGATATTGTACGATCGCTTTTGCGCCGCCGCCGACCGAATGGAGACTGAATGAAACGGTGTGTTGTCGAAGAACGAATATGTTGTGCGCTCGTATATAAGTATATTATTGTGTGCATACATGTACCTACACATAAAACGGACCGCCATGCACAGTTGTTCCGTGGAGGTTGACTAAAGTACTTGTACACATTATAACGCGCAACAGCGCGTAGCCTAATAAAACGATTTATAACAATGTGGTGCAACACTATTTCCTTAAACGGCGGTGTATGTCAATACTGAATGCGACATGATATAGTCCAAATCCGTGATGTCGATTCAGGCCTGTGCAACGTTCTACAGCACGGCTACGCAATCACTTCGATTTTACACTATTACACGCATCTCGTAGCATTTTAGGCGTTATAGCTACTATGATAATAAGAGACGAATATAAAAATCTATAAAACAATCGAATAGCAGCAGATTTCACAGCTATAATGGGGAAAACGTTATGAAAACGTTACGACGTACTGAAATATACAATCCACACTGGTTCCTATAAGTAGTATCGCTCGACAACGAGAGATGTTTTTTCAGTGAAATACATGTATAACTATATTATGTATACTAACGCGTATTGCAAAAAAGTCATTTTTTAATTTAAATGCTTTCAATTAGAGGTGATTGCGCCGTTGTACCTACACGATTAGTTACGTTTCTGACTTAAATCAGTTTTATTTCCATGCCGACTAATTATTTTAAGGTAATGATATTGGGAGTAGTGTCGATTGATGCTCCCTTCCCTCAAGTTCCCATGCCTATAGTATCTATAGCAGTTTAAGTGTCAGCATATTTCAGTGATGTAATATTGATAAAACAAAAAGGCTATAATTACTCTTTATGTTTAGCCTCTTAGTTTATCGCTTAATAAAATGTTGATTTTTTTACCCAGAACACTAAATTATTTTTAAAACAATTGGAAAATATTGATTGGTTTCTTGAACTATAAAGATTTAATAATTATTTGTTCAAGCAGAACTGAGTAATGTATGAATTCTTAGTAATTATACCTATCTAATAGGATCTAATATTATAAGAAAAATAGAATTATAATAATAAAATAATAATACATTTGAAAGATAAAAACAATATTCTACAGTTAGAATATAAATCATTGCAAATCGGCTGCAATGACATTTCTTTTTAGCGTGTTAGATTAAAATTTAGCTAACGTGTCATCTTTAGAACGTAGTAGGTACCAACGTTTATAGATTTTGCCACCTCTGTTTAATGGTAAGCTCACTGTGCATTTAATAAACCGAAATATATAATTTATGGCACGTGAATTATTGAAAGTGACCAAATAACAAAATTCGGACAGTAATTCAAAAAAAAAAATTGACCATTAATTATTAATCAGACGCGTACTGGTCGAGTCCCGGTGAATTTAAGTTGATGAAATGGTAACCTTGTGATAAGATTTAACAATCGGATATTTTATTTTATCAAACAGAAAAATGTACCTTTACAATAGTTGGAGTGAAATCCGTTAAATAAACTATTCCATTTTTCACTGTTAGTTACGCTTTTAAAGGCCCTAAACATTTTTTAAGTACGCGTTAAGTACGCGTTATAAATATTTCCCAGTTTGAGTTGTATTTAATACCGCTGTATCAAAGAACTTGTAAACCACCAATATCTATTAAGAATTATAACTAAGTACACAAACAACTCGCAACGATGCAAAAATCAATATGCATTATTTATTATTAAAGAGCTCAAAATACGTTTTGTTTGAAAAAATATAAAACCTACTGAAATCAAGACTATAAAAATAATTTATGTACACTTATAGTAAACTGAATAGTTAACAGTAAAATTTTAAGTACATATAATTTAGAAAAAAATTCATTATTTAATTTTTTATTCAATGTGTGTAATAATATTGGAACTCGCTGGATACACGTTTCTTAACATTTATTTTTGGTTCTTTGAAACACGTAATATCTGGATTTTACTGGATTAAGGATTTTTAAAAAAAAATAAATAATACAGACAGCTGTTACGTATATAATAAATTTATAAATGTGTATAGTGCAGTTAAGTAAATTGGTTTCGATTATATTGCATATTCTCGTAATCGTATGTATATATGTAAAGTATTAAAATTAGTTCGAGGTACACATATATCTTTGGTTTCTATTAATAACACACTACGTTAATTTTATATTCAAAATGACGCAATTTGACATTTTTTGATTTCAATTGAATTTTACAGCGTCTTACTAATAAATAACTGATTTTATCAAAATATATAATATGTAATGATTTTGTTCGATCCTTACAGATGTACTTACCCATGTAATCGTATAATGCATAAGTGCATGTATAAAAATATACATAGTTGTAAAACATTAAGGTATTATTCGTATAACTTAATAGGTATAATATTTTGATAAATCGTTTGCGAAGGCGTTTTTGCCGGCTAATTTATCATTAAAGGCAATTAATTAATGTAGTTATATTCCCACTACACCTCTTAATTATTTTAGAGACTGTGTTGTGGCTGGTTTAAAATGATCGGACGGGAAATAAATATTTACAAGGCAATAATTGTAATAACAATAGGTACTTTTTGAATTTTTTTTTACTTAGTTAATTTAAGAAATTCTATATAAGTCCACTGTAGTTAATATAATCTATATACCTGTTATGTCGAGTGATAAAATAATGAACCTTTTTCGAGTCAAGTGCGAAATTTTTCCAATCAAGGTTTTGAAAATTGTTCACGTGCCTAATAAAAAATACCACTTTCCTATGATGAAATTAAATTACTGACGTATATACATACGAGTATAAATATAATTTAAACTTTAGAGGTCTTTATATACTTTAAAGATCATGTTTGTTTTTATTTTATAATATCCTTGAATTATATTAAGCGTTATATATTAAATTGCATGAATTAAAAATTATGATATATTTTGGAGTGATTTTAATTGCCGGTTAATAACGGATAAAGTTTAGATGTCTGAAGTGTCTTTAGTAATTTTCAGTGAAATAATTTAAATAAATTTTATTAAATTGTCATTAAAATTGCCATTATGGCAATGTGTCACCTTTATACTGAGTTAAAATAATTTTTTTTCCACTACGTTCACGAGTGTTACAAAATTGATTAATATACAGGTATCCCACCAAGAATTTACCTATTGCGATATCTCCCGAGATGATGAATATATTCAAATTTCAAATGCTATTTTTTTTAAGACTCAGGCTTTTTTAAATTATTTTAAATATTACATATTTTAATTGAATTTTCCGCTTTAGTAAAAAATATAAAAAAATTAATTTTTATGGGTTATGCCGCTATGGTATTGAACTATAATACACAATTTTTTTAAAAACTAATTAAAATTATTAAAAATTATGAAGATTATGAAAATAAAATGTTGAAACGTCAAAATTTTCAAATAAATTGAACTCTATAAAATAGAAGTCTCCAAATTTTTCGAAAAAAATCGAATAAAAAATTCATTTTTTTCAACTTTTCTACCGAAACATTAAATTTAATTAAAATATGAAATATGAGTAGTCCTAGTCATTGCGAGTATTGGAAAAAAAAAACATAATTTGATTATCTCAGGACCCAATGGATATCGCAATGGACAAATTATCAGTAGCCAGTAGGACACCCTGTATTATATGGTTAGGTTTGGTTTATGTTCATTATAAAACATTTACTCCGGATATTATTAACATTGCGCAGATATTATGGTATGACGCAGTAGTTAGCCGAAATCGCTGATCAGTGCTGTGGTTAGACCAACCGGGTTTTTAGAGACATGTCCATACGTTTTCCAACAATCTACCGTTCTTAAAAACCTACCGTTACAACCCTACAGCTAATGGCCATAGTTGCTGAAGCTTAGAATAATAGTAATGTATTTGGTGTAAAATATACTGCTCCTAACCGTGCACTAAACTATTCTACCATTCCGTTTATGTATTTATATTTCATATCAAATACTTTCTTTCTTATAGGTACTCAGAAAATCTTTGCTACCCCTATGAGACTAAACGTAATATTAGGTATAATATCGGATCTTTAAATTACTATTATTACAATATTGCAATGTGATTAAAAAAATGTAATTTTTACTTGTAGCTCGTAATTTGTACGTGTCACAACTGAAATCGAACAAAAATGATATATTAAATACTACAGTAATATGGTAAATCATGCGGTTACTGTAGGTACAGTATAGGTATGGATTTCGTGATTATTATCGTGGCTCGATAACGGTAAATAAACGATTTGATCTGTAAATGCGCGTTAACCGTTTATAATTATATGGTACAACTCCGATAATTATTTTTGTTTTAATAATAATGACGATAATAGTAATAATAATATAAAACCACAACGTGCCGTACAGACGCATTTTATTATTACGATACGGATGCGGAGGGCGCGTTGACCACAATGATTCGGGTCTTCCGCGGGACGCACGCATCCTTATACGATTCTATACATACACGGGTATATATATACCTAAACGTTTATCGTTTATATACCACTGCTTGAAATGCTTCAATACACGTATACGTACAATATACGTGTGTAAAGATACCAAACCACGCATATAGCGTGATATGCCAAAATTAATCGAACATACCTCATCGGAGACCCCGGAGGGCTCGTAACGACGGCATAAGAAGAATACACCTGTCAATGTACGAGTGTATATGTTTAATGTTGGTACCGTACGCACAACGGCAGCGCACTCGTCTACATATAAGCGCATTTATACACATGGGGTGGCGTATAATAACCGCCGTGGTTTCGGCCCGAGACGGCGATGCGATGATCCCCGGGTACGTTATGGGAACGGGCGTCGGAATTGTGCTCTAACCGGCAATTACTGAAACGGACGGAATATTATGTGCGTTGGCCGAGGACGGAGGGGCGGGAAAGAGCGAAACGGCCGTGAAAATAATATAATCGCTATTATTGTTTTTTTTTTGTTGTGTTGTTAATTTTTTTTTTTTCGCAAGAATTGCCGCCACCCGATTGCGTGCGTGCTCAATAATTATTATTATATATAAAATCGTTAATCGTAGTCGGTTTTTTTTTTTTTAGAATATTTGCGATTGAAAATAAAAATAAAATTAAAATTGACATAATATGGTATAATATATACATACGGTACGTCATACCAAAAGGCCACAAGGATGATAACAATTCCTGAAATGTACAGTGGTGTATTTACGAGTTGAAGGGTTCCCTGATGGGTGTACTTAGTGGCATGATTCCTGGGTAAATATTTGGAAGCACCGTAAGACATCATGGCCATTTTGTACAAAAATCACTTTAAACTCAGCACAATAAGTTTATTTTAAACACCCTAAATCCGCGCTAGACGTTTTTTTCTGTAATCAGGCGTCGTAGTGTTTACCACGAAATAATTCGATTGATTGAGTTTGTATTAAATTATTATTATTACATTTTATTTTTGAGCTTAAATTATTATTGGCTTATTAGATAAATAGAACTTAACGCGAATATACTCGTATAAATCACTACCTAGTTTATTTGCTTATTTGATAGTTTTTTTTTCTTACCGATTGTAAATTTTGAAACCTCTTATTGGTGAAATTGGAGTTAGAATAAAAATAAATAACTAAAAATAATTAAGATACTACATATAACAAACAAGACAATACATACGATGAATAAATTAAGGCATTTGAAGTGAAAAACATAGAATACTTGTAGTTTGAAGAAATTGTTTTATTTAAAAATTGTTCTATTACATATTAGATTAATTAAATAGATTCATATGATATACACGCTTATAAATACAACCTATTTACTTTATGCATTGACACACTCAATTTTATGAAACTCTTTTCAGTAATTTAATATTTCAAATTAGGTACTTTATTGTTGATACAAAATGTTCACAATGTTTTGAAAAACATAACATTCCAAACGACTTTGACGCTGGCTGTGCAAAATGTATTTTTTTATATTAATTTAGTTTTGTTCGATTTTATGCTAAACACAAATTATTAAATCATTTCTGATGGTCTGGCGGTTATCATGTCATAAGCGATTTATTATAAGTTCTACAATATTATTAGATCATAATACAATAAATCTTTTTTGAATCTTCATTTTTCCCTTAACTTCTGCAGCAATTCCTTTTGTGCAGTAATTGTTTTAACGGGAAATTAAACTCAGGTGGTAAGATGAAATTAACGTTTTGGGTTTCCATATACATTTTATGTAGCACTTATATTTTTTTGAACAAGTACCTACGTCATAACTGATTATTTTCACGAGCATTAAAGAATAGTATAACCATAGCATTATACGGAGGTAATACGTCGACTTTTTCTCGGGACACTGTTTTCAAACGTCTACAAATATACGATCGAGCAGGACGCAGGGCTTGCAGTGCCGCCCTATCGGAAGCTTTTTCTTCAACTGCGGTGTGTACTGCGGCGGTGCCTTTAACTCATTTCGTCACGCGCTTAACTTAGCGTCCGAACACTCTGACGGCGTATACGTGCAGTGCTCGAATGGGATAAGCAAAATATCGTAACCGGAACTCATCGCGGTTAAAAAACGTGGGACCAGGTTAGGTTAGATCAGCGATCCTCACTACGTGGCTCGCGGGCCGCATGCAGCTCTCGGAACGATTTTTTGCGGCTCTCAGACTTATTGTTAAGGATCGATAAGCATACATTTTAGCGTTATTGAAACAATTATTATTTTGAAAAAAAAATGCCAACATAGATGCCATATTAGAGAGTTGTGAAAGATTTCGTCATTCGACTTCAACGAATTAATAAATTCAATTAGGCCTATTCATGAAATTAAGTAAAAGACATTTCCGTACTTTTTTGTATCCAAAAAAGTTAATTTTTTTGATGTAATAAACTTGTGTTATAATCATATTGTTTGTAAGTTATGTAACGCCACTTCATAGTGTATTATGACAATAAGAAAAATATATTTTGTAATTAACCTATACCGTTTAGGTTTAGGCCCTGAATAAACTGTACAATTTGTACTTGCGGCCCTGAGGAAAATTTGATATGAACTATTTGGCTCTCTCAGAAATCCTAGTGAGGACCCCTGGGTTAGATGGTGAGGGAAGCTTTTGGAAAAATGTTCGGTTTAATCTCAACCGTCCCGGGCCGCTCCTTCCCCCCCCCTCCTAGTTAGAGCACTACGCTCCGCGACTAGCGCACTCTAATCATGAGAACGACGATGTAGCGCGTCTTGCCGCCCCGAGGTGCTTCGCACGGTCTTGTGGGTCACCGAGACTTGTGGCGTCGGAAGAGCCGACCGGTCGGGGGAGGAAAGCGCGCCGCGAAAGACGGGTAGAGCGATTTATGCGCGAGCCGGTCCCGTGCGCTCCGTCCAAATGGTAATTGAATACGGGTGTTGCGCGGCCGACGACAATAGTAGTACGCAAACACACACACACACACGTCGTACATTATATTCGCATGATTATTGTTGCAGGCAGAGTCGAACCTGAGATTTTTATGAACTTTTCTTTAACGTAACCATGAAATTTTTATAAAAAGAAAAAACCTTACCGTTTAACAAACTGATTTTGTGATCCCGTTTTCCATAAGAATATTAACAGTACACCTTGGAGTTTTCAAAATTATAAAAAAATACAGTTACAGAAACAACCAGAGCTGCTTTTCGACAACGTTCGTCGTGATTTAAATTTTTAAATAATCGCCATATAACTGCTATTACATATCTATAAATTTCGATAAGAATGAACAAATATTGACTACTGTCAATATTATGATGATTATTGTAATTATTTTATACATTAATATTTTACGGTACTAATGCATTTTAGACACAAATAATATTATTTTAATTACATACATTTTATTTATTTATTTATTTATTTATTTATTAAGATATACGGGCGAGGCCCTTTTTTCAAAAAATACATAAAGTAGGTACAATGTTATAGAATTAATTTTATGAGTACAATAGTATTTACAAATATAGGATAGTTTTAAATTTCATGAACCGACATAAAAAAAGATGGATCCGCATTGGCGCGAGACATTAATCGTCTAATGGGCTCGTTACCCATGTAGTTGGTGGTTGAATGAGGTATAAAGAAGGGGATAGCTGACCTGGATATGCGGTGAGGAACCTTAAATTGGAGTAAAGATAAGAGGACAGCTGAATCAACTTTATTACTCAACAGACCTTTAATGAATTTTATACCCGCTATTCTTCTACGCTCAGCCAACGAAGTTAAATTGAGTAAACTAGATACAGGGGTGTAAACATGTGGTTCACATGGGATTTTCAGCGAATAACTGACGAACCTTAAAAATTGACGTTGAACCCTTTCAAGCTGTAGTGAGTCACATGCAGTATGAGGATCCCATACAATCGCTCCATACTCAAGTATTGGGCGTACCAGTGAACAATATAATACCTTTAAAGACTCACTAGAATGAAAATCCTTAGTCAACCTCATAATAAATCCAAGGGTTTTAAGACCCTTACAACACACATAATCAATGTGTGAACTAGGGTTAAGTTTACAATCAAATTTAAATCCTAAGTCCAAGATGCTATTGTCTACAATGCGCAAAATATTTAACTCACCAAGACGATAAGAAAAATCGATAGGGAACAGAGTCCTATTAAAAGTCATAACCTTACACTTCGAAAAGTTTAAGGTTAAACCTAACTGCCCAAACCAATTGGAAAAAGTATTTAGGTCATCTTGAAGTTTACGACAATCATCAATTGTATGAACACGAATAAAAAGTTTAACATCGTCCGCGAAGCAGAGAAGATGACAATGACGCAATTGACGATGAATACAATTAATAAATAGTGAAAAAAGTAGTGGAGAGAGATGGCCTCCTTGAGGAACACCGGATGTAGCTAAGAATAAATCGGATTTAATTCCAAAAATCTTTACCCATTGGTATCTGTCTTTAAGATAGGACTTGAACCACGATAACAGAGGCTCGCCTATACCGGATTGTTTAATGACGTTAACAAGGGAATTATGGTTAATTGTGTCGAACGCTTTATTGAAATCAGTATAGATTACGTCCACTTGAGATCGATTTTGGAAAGCCTCATGTATAAAATTGCTGAAGATTAAGTTACAGGTTGTAGTGGAGCGCCCAGGGCGAAAGCCATGTTGCTCTTCCATAAGGATGTTATTGATGGAAGGCTGAATAGCATCCAATACAAGGGACTCAAACATTTTAGAAATATGGGATTGAATGGAAATCGGTCTGTAATTAGTAACTGCAGCTTTATTACCAGACTTTAAGATAGGTGTGACAGAACTAAATTTGAGCATGGATGGGAAAGTACCTTCGTCTAGTGATCGCTGAAATAGTATCCATAGGGGATAAGCAATGATAGACCTTAATTCGTATAAGAAATGCCCAGATATGCCATCAGGACCAGTAGTCCAGACATTGCGTAGAACCAGCAAGTGACGAAAGACATCATTTACAGAAAGTGTAACCTTATTGGGTAAGTCAAAAGTAGATATACCCATTTTGCTCGGTAAAAATGGTAATTCTATTACAAGTTTGGAAATAATTTTTTCCGATCACAGAGAAGCATCATGGATATGGTTTTGCCGGTTAGCATGTAACTATATGTACTGTACTGGTAACTATGGTAACTTTGGTCACTAAGTAACCTTAATCATGTTTAATCATGTATCTGCAATAATGCGAAATCGGTCAGAAACAATTGTACCCAACGTACTGTTTTAAAAACATATCCATGTTAATTATAACAATTGTACTGCTAGTGAACCAGGACATACAAATCGTACAAGAAATCATAGAAAGCATTATACTAGTTTACGGAAAGGCTTGTGGTGTAGAGCAACACGGTAAATGTTATACTTCATAGAAACAGTTGTGGTAAAATCGAACGGAATAAAACGATAACAATAAAAAGATCGATATAATAGTTAGATAAGTTGCAGTACGTGGTATTATTATATTATTTTGTTAACGCGTCGTCGTTTGCGCGCACGTTGTAGGAGGCGGTCACTGCGGCGGGGCGGTGGTGGCGCGGACGGAGGGGTGGGAGTCGGACACGACGGACGGGCTCGCAGAAACGCGGAGAGAAAAGGAAGAGAGACGAGATTAAAAGAAGAAGACGAAAAACCCGAACCGAACGAGACTCGCGCGCGTGTGCGTGTGCCCGCGTACGTGCGTGTGCGCGCGCGCTCTCGCGTAACCCGTGTGTAACCGGCGCGTGCGTGTGCACGTCGTGTAGCTCGCGCGCGTAGTGGGGAAAGGAGTAGTAGTAGTAATAGTAGTAGTAGTCGCCCGCAGTCACCGACGACCACTGCAGCGCGTGTATGTGCGTATATTGCACGTACCGTCCACGCACACATCCATTGTACCTGCGCGGCCGAGGGAGACCATCGACGGGCGCGCTAACCAAAAACCGTTGCACCGGCACGCTCACCCGTTGCACCGGCGCAGTGGTCCACCAGCGGACGCGAGACGACCCCCGGGTTTCCGGAGACACACCGGAAGCGTCACCAGGTAAAAAAAAAAAAAAATAAAAAACCTATCATAACAACCCGCGCGCGCGAACACCGTTGTTTCCGGGGCGCCCCGACCCCCCCGCCCCGCACGACCGACGCATCACCCCCGCAGGGCGACAACCCCGCTCCCCCCACCGCCCGCTATGAACTCTTCGCCGGCGGTGCAGCAGCAAGCTCACCACCACCGTCAGCAGCAACAGCAACAGCACCAGCAGCAGCAGCAGCAACAACAACAACAACAACCGTCCGTCAACAACAACAACAACAACAACAAAATTATCAGCAACAACAACAAAGACGAGATGGCCATGGGACAGCTGTTGCAGCGATCCCTGCAGAACGTCGCGCTCTCGTTGCAGACCACGTTCGTGTCGTCCCTGCAACAGGCCGCCCTGCTGCCGCCCGACTCTCCCGTGGCCGCCGCCCTAAACCTGCAGGCGCTCGAGTCGTACATCACGTTGCAACGGCTGACCGCGGTGCCCCGTCAACCGGCCGCCGCCGTGGACCGTTCGGCCGCAGCTGCCAGCGGAGTGGTGGTCGTGCAACAAGTGTTAAGCGACGATGACGACGACCACGACGACCACGACCACGACGACCACGACGGGCGTTCGCTGTTGGACGACCACCGCAAGCCCTTACCGCCGGCCCGCGCGAAGGACGGTGCCTCGGCGGCCGCTAAGGCCGCGGCCACGGCCGCCATCGTGGTCACCGCCGCGGGCAGGGGTGGCCGTCTACCAGCGTTCGCCAAAGAGCTGTCCGGCCTGTCGCCACGGGCCAACCGACTGTCCGCGTCGCTGACCGCGGCCGCCATCACCACCTCCACCACCGCCGCGATCCTCGATGACGAACCGTCGGCGGCCACGGCGGACGAGCCGATCTGCGGCGCGCGGCACCTGCAGTTGCACCAGGACAACGTGGGACCCGCCCCGAGGCCCAAGAAACAGTTCATCTGCCGGTTCTGCAACAGGCACTTCACCAAGTCGTACAACCTGCTCATACACGAGCGCACCCACACGGACGAGCGGCCGTACTCGTGCGACATTTGCAAAAAGGCGTTCAGGAGACAGGACCACCTCAGAGACCACAGGTAATTATACACCATACACGTATATTACACGATGCGCGCCGTTATGTATGCGAAGTTTAATCGTGTACCCACGTAAGAGCTCGAATGCGTTTAATATTACATACATTGTGTCGTTCGCGAAAAGCCGATATCCAAGCGAGTGCGAGACGGAGTGGGCACGTGGCCGACAGATAGATGGGTACCCACCACACCTTTCCCCCCGACAGGGTGTGAATTATCGGAATGCCGTGCGCGAACACTCGATCACCTACTGAAGTATTGTTAACGACCGCTATTAGCATTCCGACGCAATGACGCGTAGTCTAAACTTAAGCCATTTCTCGGGCGAAAATCACCGCTCCTCCCCTACTCGCAGGTTATCTTTGGCAGATAACCGTGAGCGCCCTTGCGATCTGTCGAACGAACCGTCGGGAGCATATGAGCCTTAGCACCGACGAGGGGAACTGCAGAAATAGTTAGAAATAGAAAATATTATTCAGTTTTGTCTACACACACGCCGCCTACACTTGATCGGACTAGACTCGCTTACGACGCGAGTAAACACACACGCACACGCGTACATATCAATCAATCGGGCCATTGTTGTACGCCGCGTTTTAATTAATTGCTCGTATGTATACGCGTGTATACCTGTAAGGGCACGGAGAAACCTTTTAACCCGAGTGACGTGCAGAAAAGTAAAATACTCGCAGCGCGTTTAGTACATGATATTACTATACCTGCAGCGCGCCCGGCGAACAATGATCCTTCGCGTACACCTGAATGCATCGTAAACGTGGTGTGACGCGATTTATGCGCACCGTTTAATAAACATTTATTATCACCCTTCCCCCGATGGGTAGAAGCAATATAATATTAAACCGCTGTTTTAAAGGACTGTACCGCGCTTTTGAGTGGGATTCTAAACGAAAATCATGCACACGCGTGGATATCGGATAAAGAAAAATGAAATATACAGGAACTCGAACAAAAAATAAACTAAAAACCACGTATCTGTAACACATCACTTTACATAATATACAGCCCACTCGATCAACGTACCTTGGCAAACTTTTTTTTCCTAAATATAAAAATCTTTATGCTTATTCGAATATTCTAGAGTAGGATTTATGTTTAGCGTGTGCGCGGACATATTTTCATTTGCAGTACTCTTGTAACTGGCCGGAATTCTATACTGTTTCCATTTCAAGCGAACAAGGACAATTTCCAGGTAGATTGTCGATGAATATAAAATAGAAATAAGGACGCTCTTATTGAAATTTTTTCGAATGAACAGTTCATAATAAATTAATGTTTACAAGTTCCAGTTGTAATTTAATGTAATGCTGAACTTCCCCCTACCCTCTCACCATTTTAAAAACTGAAACGCACGCGTTAACAGTTGGGTGGTATTGTCCACACAAGAATGCATTGCCTACGGACACTGTGTTATGCACAAAACGTTCCGTGGAGGTCTTATGATTTCGGGAGACGTATTAATTTTGGGATCATTTACGTTCCGTGTTTTATTGATATTACCCGCACACTTTGTCATTTCCTCGTTTCCTACGCGCGTGCTCACTTTAATCTCATGCACAGGTACCTAAAGCAAGTGGTTAGCGTCTGGTGTTTTACGACCGTTGTCGTTTCGTTGTACACCGAACACGGTAACCGCCTTAAGACGATGACGACCGGATCGTTACCGCACGAGTGGTGTCACAATAAAATCGGGGTGGTACTCATATACACGGTCTCCATGCGTGCATGTGTGAGTGTCCGTGTTTGTGTCCATCTGTGTGTGTGTGCGTGTTGTTGGCAGCGTCGGTTATCGAGCCGAGAGATGTTATCATTGTAATTCTCAAATAATAATTTACGGGATTCACCGAAAGCGGTTCGAAATATATGTCGTAGGTACCTATAAAAAAAATAAAAAAATAAGAAAAAAAAAACCCACGTCAACCATCGCGCGCCCGCGTATCGGGTTACACAGCCGCCACTTGTACGACGATTCCCGCTCCACGACAGATCTGTACGATCATTTGCGCGATACACGATTTTAATCGTCCAGCGTCCGGTCGCGTTCCTCTCGGGCCGACGGTTTTTAATAGCCTCGCGTCATCGTCGTAGTCGTATTATGTTACGAGAACAGTCTCGGGAAATGGAAAAGGACCGTCACGTACGGGGGGGGGGGAGATGTAAAAGCGAGAAAAGTCGGGCGCGCACCACCCCTACCGCAACGTATTGATCTGACGACAATATTACGGTGCCGCGCCATACGCGCCGTGTCGAATGAACCCCGAAACGTTTTCTAAACTTAAGGACAATTCAAATGAAACAATTGGACGGCAAATAAATAGTCGTTAATCGCATCACCGCGAGTCGTGAGTAGGGCACGTGGTGAAAACCCGAATCGCGGTACGGACACGGTTTCGAAGCATTGCGCAGAGAAAAGGCCGGGGGATCTGAACGCGACGTCGTCAATCGGCTGTTGCACGTTTCGGTGTCCACGAGTGTGTATTATTGTTATGACGTCGATAATTTATTTGTATAACGTGAAGCACTCGAAACAAAATGAGAAGATAAAAACTTGACCGGGTCGTTATGGCTCTCGTCGCATAAATTTTACGCGGTTTTAATTCGTTTATTATTACTATCGACTCGTCCGGGATCGCCATAAATATTATTACATCGCGTGGGTATATTGGTGTATTATTATAATTTCCCATCCGACTCCGTCCACCGGTCACATTTACATACGTACATTTGCGTTCGTTATGCGCCGCGTGTCGTACTTTTTCCGTTCCAAACGGTTGATGCTCAAACGTTTGGAAACAGATGAACGCACTACAAATCAAGTTGCAGCTCAGAACTTGTTTTATATCATAATAGTGTCCGTTTCGATTCCAAGCGGCAAATAGAAGGCATTGAGTGGTATACAGCGAACCGTTCATATACTTTACTTTTCGGACAACACATTATTTCTGTTTATTTTTTTGCCGTTTAGTGACATGAAAAATCGCAACGATTTATAAAAGTAAATAGGTAAAATAGAACTTCTATTAAAACTAAGTACAACCTTTTCAAAGCCCCCTAAAGCTTAAGATAAGTTCGGCAAAAAAAAAATTAAAAAAAAATACTCTATTAAAATATTAGCCAACACATTTTAAGCTAAATAAATCTGGATCTTTATTGTGTTAATCGAGATGGTATCGATCCGGTATCGTTTTCCGTGTAAATAAATTAAATTATCCAGCGGAAATGTCGTTCGTTACAAGATACAAGCAAAAGAGTAATTTTCGACATGAAGCAGCTGTTTGGTTGAATATTTTCCAAACCAGTTGGTTGACCAGTGCACTGGTCACTAGGCTTCTGCCGCGTTCCATGCACAATATTGTATTTATTCTTTCGAAATGTTTCTCTTTCTCCCGAAGAGATATCATCACCGTTGACGATGTTATCATCGATGTTATCTCGAAACGGATTCCGCGCACGCATCGGCTAGGCCATACATATATTTACACTCGGGCATTTCATGCGTGTGTACGGAGTGCTCGACAGACACACGTATATGCGTATCATGTTATCGCGCTGTAAACGTATATTACATACAGCGCGTTCGAAATCGCATTATCCGTGCACGTACACATTTTGATACGCCTATGTGGTATAATGTTATTACGTTTGTTGTGTGTGCGCGGACGATGAAAAAAAAATAAAAATAAATAACGAACGCGCCGCTCCGGCGTCGAAAACCAGTCTTCGCGCGCTGGAAAATAATCGACGGGCGCGCGCGCGCGCGCTCGCCCGCGATCGTACGCGCCGCAGGACGACCACGACAACGACACGTCGCGTAGTATTATCGTAAAACTGTTTTAACGTCGTCGTTAGGTTAGCGTTTTTATTGGACAGTAAAAACGGATGTGTGGCGCGAGCGCGCAATAAATTTGTCACCGCCGGAGCCGCGCGGGCATTCGGATGGAGGGAGAGCCGTGTGTATAATATAGGTAGTATATGGGTATTGGTACCCGTGTAATGCATTCAAGGCTGGGCAAGTTTACACTAAGTTTTTCGGCTCGTCAAGTTACGTTGGACTGGATAAACGTAGGTTGGGTTTAAAGTTCAATGGAACGAACAAGTTACTTGACGTCGTGGGAAATAAATTATGTTGTTTTTTTAACCATTATCATGTACGACTAGGTATGTTAACCCGTCTTCAACACTTCCACGATACATTATGATTCTTAATGTTTTTGTAAGTGACTAAAAAATGTATCGACCGATTAGCTGCATATCATGGAAAATAATCCAACTCGTCAAGTTAGAAGTTACTTTGAACAAAAAATCACTCGTATCTAACTCAGCCTAAAGAAACTTAACTAAAACTTTCGAACTCGTTATTAATGCCTAATATTGGCCATAGGTTACACTACAGTGTTGTAATGGTACAACGTATTTTAAGCCAGCGGTCCTCACTAGGATTTTAAAAAGGGACTTTTACTTACTAAATTTACTATACACTCTACACTATATTAAATTTATATTGATTTTTATTTAATTTATGTTAATGGACGGTGTCGGCACCTATATTTTTCTTGTATTATTTGATTCATGTCCACGGGTGATTTAGATGTTTACGATTTCACCAGAGTGAATCTTCCAAATGTTCATCACTCAAGTGATTCGTTTACTAAGAGTAGATTCACACAAACATATGACCGAAAAAATGTTAGAATTGTTCTTACATTTTGTAATAGGGTAAGTTCTTCTTCCAATATAGGATAAGTTCTTCAGGCGAAACCATGAAATACGTATTTTATTTCATTTACTCCATTTTAGTTTTGAATTTTAGAATGTACGACTTGGTTTTAGTGCGGGCCGTACAGAATTGGTTAAAGGGGCATCGGACGATGAGCGTTATCGTGGCGCGTTTGCGTATAAAATAGTAACTCGCGTTGGCGGAGGAGCACGTGTGTGATTCGACTTGGGGTAATGGACTCCACCGCGCCAGCCCGGTCGTATCGTCGTCGTCGAGTCGATCAAACCGGCTTGAGAGCGCGTGCGCGAACGTTTGCCGCGGCCGTATTTATGATCGTAAGCACTCGATTTTATGCTCGAGAGAGAGAAGGAAAAAAAATAAAAATAAAATACCGAATCGTGTGTGGTTTTTTATTCTCTTTACAATATTCTTACTCGTAGTGTCGCGCGCATTTGGAAGCCTGCCACGATCACAATAGCAATAAAATTTGTGTGTGTTTTTTTTTTTTTTTAGTAAAAATGAATATCTCTCCCGTCTACAATCGTTTATAACGTAATAATATAATGATATTTAATTATCATTACCTTTTTTTTATCTCGAAAGAATACTACAGCACCGCGTGTATATATACCTTTATTCGCGCAACGTATCCGACGTTGTCCTGGTCGCGACCCGATAACAGTTTCGACGATCGACTTGTAGCCGGTACACACCGTAAAAACCCTGCGCGCTCGTGCCTATAATAACGTTATAATAGACCCATTACAATAATATATGCGAGACCCGTTTGTGCCACGGTGTGCATCGTGTGTGCGCGTGTAACAATAGACATGGCGACGACGTGAGTAATACGACTTGACCGCTTTTGTGTGCGCGTACCTCTATGTATGTAATCCGTCCATTTATCACCTTCGCGTGTCCGTCGTGGGAATGAAAAGGTCAAGTGCCCGCGTATTATATTATTATTATTATTATTATCATCGTCGTACGTGGACGCGGTATCGAAAAACCGCCGCCTGGGAGAAAAGGTGAGTTGTACAACCCCGCGACGGTGCAGTACGTATATACGTATCCTTTTTAATGGCTTCATTATGTTTTCGTGCCCGCCCGCCCGCTTGTCGTGTGCCGTCGTCACGACACCACACTCTCATCTGGACTCATCGGCGGCGATCCATTAGAAACCGATTGAACAATAAAATGTACTATGCACACGCTGTACACAGTATAGACACCGGATGGTTCGGACCTAGGTGGCCGGAAAAACTGCACGAATCGAACTAGACGCCTCGCGGTTCTCCGAGAAAAGCTCTACGGCTCGAAGAAAATGCAATAGAATCATGTCGGTCCCCAAACCTCGACAAATCTTAAATGATAAAATGCGACACGTGGTAAACAGTAAACACTCTATAACACGAATAGTTTCGACCACATGACCTCAATGATTCGAATTTATTAGTTTAATATATGCTTAAAAAAAAATTATTTATAAGCGTGGTTCAACTTCCGTACTCGCATTCGGTAAGAAAATAGTATACTATATGTATTAAGCTTAGCACATGGTGTATTATCGCGGTTCTCTGTTCTTAAATTTATTTTATAGTTTTCCAAATATAAGTAGCCGACTGTTGTCGTATCATTTATCAACATTACAAGCCTCAGAAATTAGCGAACAGTTGTTGGGCTTGTTGCTATGGATGTCATAGACCAGAATGTGACCAAAAATAAATCTCCAAAGAAAATTACTGGTTTTTTTTTAAATTAAATATACTTGTAAGTAATATGAGCCAAGTGTACCTGTTATAAATAATAAATCTAATTAAATAAAATAATAAATATGTATCGAAACAAAAATGTTCAACACCCAGTAATTCAGATTATTTCTTTTTTTTCTCAATAATTCTAATTTTTATAAATATAATGTAAAACAATAAACTCGGACTAAATCGATAACCTCTCAAATCGAATTTTTAGCTCGGTCCCCTGAATTTCAAATCCTCTTGGATCTACTGTACAATTCATACGTAAATAACATACGTGCAAAATTAATGCTGTAAGGGTGTGTAGATATATCTACTACGTATGCAATGTGGGATTTTCGAAGATATTTCCACGTCTGGTCGTAACCAACGACTTTACTGAGGCTCAATGGTAGGATTGTTAAAAAGTATAAGAAATATTCTGTAATAATTGCAATAACAATGGATATTTTTCCACTGAATTATCGTTTTATAATAATGAATTATTTTCTTTGAAATTTTGAACGAGAATCAGCAGTTTAGAACCCGTATTTTAAATATTATTTTATACTTGAGACGCTGAGAAGCGATAGGAACATTGCCTCGAACAACAAGTATTTTTTCAAATTTATTTATCGTTTACTTAACATTTTTGTGGACTGTTGCGACGTTAACAATGTTCGCTACATCGTTGTAGGCGAAATATGCTTAAAATGGTCAAAAATTTAGAAATTTCTGTGTCAAATTAAAACAAATTTCAAAGTAAAATATAAATCTAAAAATGATCGCCATACGAAACGACAAATGTTTGCGAATAATTGGTTAGTTAAATTGATTACTCAAGCGCAATCGAGTAAGTACAAGCTTTCGTGGATTCTATAGTTATAATACCGTGCTGGAGTATAACAGTGCAAGAACGACAGAATTAATTACATTGCAGACCATAGTACAGTGCATATTATTTTGGTACGGTAAAAATAATGTGATTGCGAAATGAGTACTACGTCAAGAGTGGATATAGATATTCCGCAAGTAAGAACCTTTTCGATACTCGTAGGTACGTTATTTCGTTTCCGAAATATCAGTTCTATGAAGAAAATTCTGCACATAATAATATGTATAACGCCCACCGCCGCCACGCATTACTTTTTAGCATTATTTATTATTGCGGACAGTATATAATGTAATATCGCATCGGTCGTCTTTTTCCCCACATACTTATATGTACACGCATACATGCACACACACGCACACACACAATATATACTTGGCTCATAATATACATACAGACGGTTCGGTCGTTAAAAAACCATTTGGATTGTCGATGAACGCCAGTTAAATGGCTGTTCGTACCTGTATACATGTTTATATACGATATTATAACACGCGTATACAACCGTAAACTCAAGACGCGCCGAGCGAGTGATAATAATAATAATAATTATTATTATTATTATTATTAGCGATGGCAAATATTGTGAGCTAAGTGCAGTTGTGCGGTCGTGAATATTGAAACAATAATGATTGATATGACATCTCGATAGGCAACAGCCACGCACTCGAAGACCATTTATTAGGCGAAGACGCCTAATAAGTGTTCCAACGACTCAATACATTTTAAACATGAGTTATGCATTTTGGCAAACCCAAAGAACTCTTGTTTAGGTCGTCCAACTGTCAAAGCATAGTTTAAAATGTTACATAATGTTTAAGTGAAACAATGTTCGCGAAAAAAATATTTCCAATGCAAGGGAACGTTTAAATAACCGGCATTTTTGAGATACGTACAGATCATGACGCGATCCGCGGGGAAAAGTGAAGTGATATTGATGATCATACCGATTCGGCCTTCTAGATAAACGTAGACACTTTTCACGGAGGTTGTCTGTTTGGAATACATTACATGTCATATTTTATACCTACTCGATGGCGTAACGTTTTCGAAGATCCGCCGACGACCAACCGAACGACGACGCCAAAATGTTACACAATTATAATGCAGCGCACAATAACTATAAACACGAGTCGAAAAATGGTAGACTATTAATTGGTTTTTCGACCGACATCATTTCATACGGGGTTTTAGGCTGATAAAAAGTCGTGGTGAAGAGTGTTACTTGACAAGGTGTTAGAGGAACAGAGATGTGTTATAAATTATAAATGCGTTACAAGCGCAAACGACTGGATTTGTCAAGACTAGTTTACGGAAGATAAGGAAAAAAAAATAATAATAATAAAAATAAAAACTAAGTGGAACCGGTTCGGATTTTTTTTTTTCTAGATGACAACTGACAAGTACCAACAATGCAATATTTCACAATATTTATAAAATTATATTATATCGCCCACCTATATTGCCACTTGACCGAACAACCTTTTTAACACGAATTATTTTTTATATTAAAAATGTTACATTGAGCTCACGTCACACAGTAAGCAATACGTATCATAATGTTTATGCATGTATCACGTATATTTGAATCGATTATATTCTCACCAAATCGTCCATTTGTTTTGTTCAAAAGCTTTTAAAGGTATATGTGGTTTAAAGCAGTTAAACATGTTCATTGAAAACTTGTCAGAAGTTAAGTTGAAAATATAATTTTCTGTTCAACGAATACGGCACGAATTGCGATCAAAGTTCCAAAGTACAACAGTTATCAAACCGAGATTTTTGTTTTAGAAACGTCGAATCAATTAATCAAAAACTCCACGTTCATATACCACACTTATTTTGATGGTCTGTTACCACCCCCTGCCCCTCTAAAAAGAAAAGCTGCTAAACTAGTTTGATTGCATCAAAATTTAATTATTGGGATAAATGATGGGAATAAAGTGTTTACGTGCGCGCCGCGTGATAGTATCCGATGTGAACGAGGAATTCACCAAAGGTACATATTTTATAAATATGTATACGCAAAACTGCAACGCTGTAAGATACCACGCATACAGTGCATGAAGTGTGTGTGTGTGTGTGTGTGTGTGTGTGTGTGTATAATACCGATCGAGTTGGTTTATTCAAAAAATATTCTATTGCCTCGAAGTTGTATACAGCTGGATAATACGTTCGCGATTGCGATCTCCGATCGCCTTGAAGTCTGTGTAGATACCGGTAATAATAATTCATAGACGCACACACACACACACTCACACACACACGCACGCACGCACACTCACGCACGCACACACATATACACGTACAACAATACGGTGCATACGGATACCGCACCTTCTACCTTTAAAACCGCACGGGGCAACCGCGTTATAGTGCGAATATCTAATCAACACAAGACGAAACTAATTACCGACATTATAATATATCCTACAGATACATACTATGTTGTTGTTTTTTTCCAGAGTAAACCGCTGTAGGTATTAAAAATTACTGTTTAAACATAATACTGTAGTCTATACACTCCGTCCGCAATATTCTCCATCTAAGTGTACAACGTACATTGTACATGATAATTACCTATTGTACAATTATTAATTTATTAATTAACATTATTATTTATCATGTTATCGGGGTGATCTCGGTAAATGATTAACTATTGTAACCGTCGTCGCTCGTCGGTAAGACGTAGGTACAGCCACCTTAGCTCGGACCATTTGCGAAACACGGAAAGATACTGTTTATAATTATGATTATTCTCACTTCATTCACGAGGTGGCCTCGTGAATGAAATACTCAGACACTTATAGGTATTATATTCTAGGTTTATCGGCTGGGTCAGCTGTATCGTATCAGAACAGTTCGCATATCCATGTGGTTGGTGTAGCTATCCTAGGCCAATCTGTGGGGCGGTGCCTCGGGGGTCACACAGCTCAAGAGGCCTTGAAAGGGGGAGGGGGGCCTTGGCAAATTCTAAAATTGCTTCCTCGGGATAATTGAATATATTTCTGATGGGATAGAATGGGTAGATAATATAGTGTACGTCATAAATCAAACGTACGAAATCCAATCAAAAAATATCGTATGCGTGTTATCGCAAAGCAGCCACCAATAAATTATTCTTAAATAAATCGGTATTTAAATAAATCACTTTGGGCACAAAGACAGAAATAACGCACAAAACATTCGATAAACTTATTTCCAGGTTAACTGTATAATATCCGTATTCGTGTAGTTGGTAGGTACACCGCACCTACCGTTTACAACACCCATCACACTGAACTTTTACTGAGATTTCATATTTTCAGACAATCAATGTATAGTAGTGCGTACATTGTGCGAGAAAATAACAGCTGTAGCTAATAAAATATAATAATATTACACCTCCGCTGTTAATCATTGTTATTATTATTGTCACGACTAAAAACGGGTGAGGTGTTCAGAGAACACTCGTGACGCGTGCAATGATTATAATCGGTTATATGGAGTATCGCGTGTGATAGAATTATTATAGTTTCTAACATTATACCGTGGTTTTTGATCATTACGTTTAATTTCATTGACTTAAATCAAAATTCTGTTTGTTTCGCTTAAGTCGCTTAAGATGTATCGCTGGAAGGATGAATGCGGAGGGGGAACTCGTCGTGGTACATCATTAATCCGATGGCTCGTACCGCAATAGCTCGTACTTACAATGCGCATTAATACACTCTAACGTGTATGTATTGTGTGTGTGCGTGTGTAATGCCGTGTGCCCACAGGTAATTCGTCTCGCGCAATATCACACGATATTATACTAGGTCGACCTGTCACCGCGTGCACGTTAAGAGCAAAATTAATAATCGTATATTGTGTATAGTGGGCGGCCGAGTCGTTATCGCGCGGTAAACGTGTCGGTGAATTCGGATAATTCGTGCGAGTCGCTGTAGGTCAAACGCACTCGGGATGTACACAGATACTTAAAATGCACATTTCCTTCATACCGTGGTGGCCACGCGGACCGACTAGAAAGCACGGCCACGGATACAACCACCTACACGGGTGCACGGAAATTTCACCCAAATTTACACTTTTCATGCGCTAAGAATTAAAGACGCAGAGGAGCAGGTTCAAATAAATAAATAGTAACTCGATTGGCCGAAACACGATGACGTACAACAGTATATTACGTATTATATACGTGACGTGTTGATGCACGTTGTGTAATGTTTTTAAAAAATAACGATTAAAAATGTACAAGAATATCGTGCAGCTGTCCCCCCTTTTTTGGTCGATCACCGGTACATACAACACTGTTGCGTATAAATTGTAAATCATAAATATTATTTTCAATATGAACCAATCTAAATATGTAGCGATCGATAAGTCTGAGTGTGATAAACTCGTACGTTCATAGTGTACCAGAACAGTATATCCGCGCGTACTTGTTGAACGATGTTTCGTTTCATTACGATATATTATTGTGCGCGTACATATCGTACTATTCAAGGATACAATAAACGTGAACGCGCGAAAATAGAAATGAAAAAATTCCAACGATGATGATATTAACAAAACAAAGTGGCGTAACGAGTTACGACTTATAAGTATGACGCGTGCGATTATATCTTTGGTTTTCAGTATTCAAATCAAAACGTTCTGCGTAGGGATTACGCGACCGGTGAACGCGGACGGCCTCACCTCAGAATATATTATTCAAATAAAGCGCATACCTTGTATCTATAGCGATATGCAATAACATAATATAAAAAGGAAATTTCAAACGACCCTAAACATATATAAATTCTCGGCCACCGAGACGACCTAAAAAGGAGACGGGTTGCTGGTTTGCGCAGAGGAACGGATTCCGGCAATAATAATAAAAAAACAACATAATATTCTTATCTTTTTTTGACGTATGTTACATTATAATTTTGAAAAAACATAGAGATATAAATAGAGATAGAGATCGTTTAGGTACACCGTTTACAGCCATCATAATTCGGTTAATTATTAACATCCTTAAGATATAATTTTTTTAATCTATTTTTTCAAAATCAATGTTATTTATTTGAATACTTTGAAGATAAAAAGCGCCTGAAAAACTATATTCAATTAATCAGTGCTTACATTATACATGATATCAAATAAGGATTTACAAACGACTATATACTCGTATACTCCTGGAGTATTACGAAAAGGAGTCTTAAAAAACTGCCTGCGCCTCCTCCACATTCCATGACCAGCAATTACCTCTCGATCCGCCACCTCGCAACAATCCTACATTATTTAAATCTTATTCATGTTTGGCATAGGATATGTAAGTACCTAAAGTATTAGAAGAACCACTATGTATTATAACTTTTCAAGTTCTTACATTTTGTTTCTTCTGAGATGTAGTGATCATAGATGATTTGATAACCTATAGTTACTTTTAATCATGTTTTATTTACTGTATCAGCTGCTCTAGGTCAAAAAAAAAAATCAACGGTTAAACCAGTGGAAAAATCATATTACCCATGGCTATATTATATTATAGGAATATGAACTCAGTCTGCAGTAATATTAATAAGCTTAACACACAATATATTAAACAAAATACAATATTTCCTCGGCGACTAAAAACCGAATAGATATGCACACGCGTACCCAGCCCTGATTTCAAAACACTACTTGCACTGGTAGGCTTGAGAGGGTTTCAACGGGTAAAAAACCTCGAGAGAAAAACCGCGCGTAAATAATCAGTCAAGTCGTTCCAAAGTAACGCGGTGCCTACCACGGAATACACCCTAGAATCATATAGGTATATACGTATTATAAGACGCCGTTTTCCCGTGTTCGCAGGTACATACACTCCAAGGAGAAACCGTTCAAGTGCCTGGAGTGCGGCAAAGGGTTCTGTCAGTCGCGCACGCTGGCCGTGCACAAGATCCTGCACCTGGAGGAGTCGCCGCACAAGTGCCCGGTGTGCAGTCGCAGCTTCAACCAGCGGTCCAACCTGAAGACGCACCTGCTGACGCACACCGACATCAAGCCGTACAACTGTCCCACGTGCAGCAAGGTGTTCCGCCGGAACTGCGACCTGCGCCGGCACAGCCTCACGCACAACCTGTCGTCCGCGGCGGCCGTGGCGTACGTGACGACGACCGCGGCGATCGCGGCCCCGCTGGCCGACCGAGGGGCCGCGTGCCTCCGCGGTGACGCCGACGACTGCAGCGCCGCGGCGGCGAACGCTGATCTCATTTGAATAGGAAGAAAAACGAAGGTTAAGAGAGGAACGAAAAGAAAAAAAAAAAAGAAAATGCTCGATCGACGGACAATGATATTGAAAAGTCGACCTAAGCTCGGCGACATTGCGGGTGCGCTCGCAGTAACGGACCTAACCGACTTGCGGAAAATGTCACGTGGTACCGCCTGTCGTCGGGTGAAATTTTCCGAGAGAAAAAAAACATTTCGCGTTCGGAACCTCGACGTGCGCATGCGCTCCAGACTTTCCAGACGCGCACCGTTTGTACATAAACATAAATTCATTATTGTATTCGTAAACAAGTATTGTGTGATAACCGTACGCGATCGGTGTCGCTACGAGCGCGCGCAAAGGAACAGGTATTTTTTTGTTATCCCCCTCGAAACGCGTCGTCGATCGCGTTTTCCGCGACGTCCCTCTCGCTTCTCGAGTACCGCGGCGGTGTACGATAACATTATTTTCCCGTACACTTGACGCGATTTTGTATTTCAATAATATTGCGTTCTGATCGCCCGTATCGCCGACACGCGTAACTTTGTACTTTGTACGTCCGAGACCACCGACGCCACGGCCACGTTGTACATACGGTTATATTATCGTCGCGTTATTCAATCGCGATTCGTCAGAAAAAAAAAAAACAAACTCCTATATAATACTAATTTGTAAGTTGTAAACACATAATAAAAGCTTTATGTACTGATTATAACACCTGTTTTTATTTCTTCTGATGTCGCCCCTAACCAAACATGTGCTGTATACACAACGCGTAATGATCAACAAATGTGTACAAAACGTAGGTAATCCTTTGTCCGTTTGGTGATTTCATAAGTTACACGGTTAACCGCATCGTTTTTCGATAACAATTTGCTGAACACCAAGAACCATCGTTAATTTAGTTTGGTAAAAGTAAAGTGCAATAGTAAGTTATCACTAACATAAATCATATGGTTCACGTTAAGTGTAAAATGACAAAAAAAACGAATAAAACAGCTGATGTGGTCTCCGATATCGTTTAGGAAATTAATATTCGGTTTTATTACCGAGCGTACGTAACCAGAGTGTGCGCCAATTTGTTTTGTTCACAGTTTTACTACAACGCTACGTTTGAGTGTCTCGTTTTCTTCTACAGAAAATCAATATCAAAGGTGAGATTTTTCCTTTTAACTTAGCGTTCGTTTATTCGTCTTGAGATCGCGTAATTTTGACAGTACGTCGATTTATATATTTAGATTTATACTATATTTCCCGTGATCAGGAAATAATTCAACAGAAGACAATATTACCGACGAAAGAAAAAATCGCAAAACAAGCGAAAAACTCATTAAATACCGCTAATACTTAATTAATAATAATTCTATAAGGAGTATCGGATTGTAGGAATATATTTTAAATTGCGGACAACGCAAGTCTGCTAAGCTCCACTCATGAGTGGTGTGAACGACATCTCAATATTATAACGCTTCCACGTTTTCCGTCGGCACTCGTGTCAAGAAAAACACGTAATTAAATTAACATTTTTACGCCGTCACCGGTGCTCAAGATCCGACGCGTGCAAGAACGCAGTACTTAAATCACACTCGTAAGTAGTTTCATTTGTACTACCTAATTACAATAATAATAAATATCATGTGAGACGACTCGTTTTCATATCCCGGCGTGCCGTAGTACGCCGTCCCGTATCCCGTTCCTGACATATAAAGCTAAATATTAAGTATCTCCGCGTTGAACATAGTTACATAAATGGTGTAGCGTTATGTAGCGGTGTAATTTAATTTAATTTTTAAAAAAAAAAAAACCGCCAGACGGCAATAATTACACCGTACGGTTTATAGTCTATAATTTACAGGTAGCAGATGGCTTGTAATACGAAAACGTACCACTTGAGCAATGGAAACACACGGACATTATCACCTATTATGTACAATGTACACACTAATGTACAACAGTATTAATATTCATATCTGCGTGATAATTGATTTAGTGTATTATTATCAGTATCATTATGACCAATTAATATCGGGAATATTTAAAAAAAAAATAAAAAAAATTCAACCGTTTAAATCATTCAAAGAGATTATCTAACCAAACATATAATTTATCTATCTAAAAGAGTTAAACGATATTTGATTATTTCTACGTATAAAATTAGTTTACTCGGTTAATAATGCTGCGTTTTCGAAGAAAAAAATTGCGTTTTATGAGCATAAGACAGTGGGATCGTTTATTTATTTTATCAAAAGATTAGAACAGATTTGAAAAGAAGTTTTTTTTTAAAATGATTACACTCTTAACTTATTGTTAAAATATGCCTCCAGTAAAGTGACAATTATCTAAAACAGTTGGTGTACACTATCGACTATTAATTATTATTATACGTATATTACCCATTACTCGTTTGTTTAAAATAGCTTTTTTTCAAAAACATGTAGGTATATCTAAGAATAAAATAAAATTACACGTCGTAAAAATAACATGTACGTATACTAGTGATTATATTGCAAGCTAAAACATGGTTGCGGCGTAAACGTTTTATCGATACTCTATAATAAGTAATAACACGCGTTCGGTGTCTATTTCTATAGATTCTATTCTAGGAAATTAATTTTTATAATCATAGAATCAGTGATATAATAATAAATGTGCAACGCCGATGCTGTGTGTTATAATATTATGTAATACTCGAAGTAAATATAATATTTGATTTCATGGTGAAAATATTGTCAAGCACACAAATAGGTATTAATGTTACAGGGAAACGTGATTGAATCACGACATTGTAATGTCCTGCGCTTAGCTGCTGTTATAGTTATTATTAGGAATCAAAAACGTTTGGCGTTGGGAATGAAAATACGTAAAAATCGATCTGTCACCGGTATTTATCAACTCATTTGTAACAAGTCAAGCATTATATCATTATGTTTGCGTTGTCGCTACAATGACAAGAGATACATATTCCAATTATTTTTCACTTTTCATGTTTACAATATATATATATATATATATATATCGTATGTGTACGAACATGATTTAAAAATTAGCATTTTCAATGAATGCATGATTTAAGCATTACAAAGGCGTGAGCGTGCTCAACGTAATATCTGCACCTTATGTGGAGAATTTAAAAAGTAATTCAATTTCTACACGAGGCAGTATACATTTGTACGGCCTTTTCGGGATATTTTCATAAAATCGACCCGGGCAAAGGTTAGCAACTACCCGGCGACCATTACTGCAAAAATACGAACGGCCGCGCGGGAATACGTGGATTTGAAAAATAATTGTAACGACGGAGATGCGTTATAATTTATACGCACGCGCGTGTAGGCATGTGTACGCTCGTGCGCCACAGATCCGCACACTGCAGCTGCGGGTACACGTTTACCGCGTTATGTACGACACGGGAAACCGCGTCGAAAGGATTCAAACGAACGCGTACACCTATTACCAATGTGCACTCGTACAATTTGCGCGTATGCTGCAATAATGCGTGTACGTCCCAATATCGTATCCGTTCCGCGATCGCGCAGGCATCGTGCCATTATTCCGGTTCCATTCATTGTGCTCGTGTGTGAAAAACGAAACATCCTATAGTGCAAAAATTAATCACGACAAACGATTCCTGGGCACTCGATAAATTACAAGACGTCGATTTAACTGTTATGCACGTGTTTTTTTTTTTTTTGCTTTTATCCGATCCACAATAACGCATCGGTGGCCGCGTGCGCAGTAATGTGCACAATATATACCTACGCGCTATGTTTGCGTGTCCGTGCGTGTGTATACATATATAATACGTGTGCGCGTGTGTGTACATTGTCCAGCAGTGCAGCACACATAATTATTACAGCGGAAAACATAATACGATGTTACACAGATATTATGAGGTGCTTCTTGCCGGCGTGTGTAAAAAAAAAAAAAAACCCGCGCGCGTACACATGATTTCTTGTGCGCAACACCGTGAACGAATATCGTTGCGTGTAAATCGCAATTCACAAGTGAACGGATGAGTTTTTAAAGTTTAAGACCGTCATTAATTATTACGAATCGCGGAGATCGCGCATTCGCGTACGCATAACGGCAGTGTTACAACACGTTTACGTACGCATTCACACTTTTTTTTTTTTATTATTGATCTATTACAACTTCGGCTGCTATGGCCATTAGTTACATTTTTTTTTTTTAATTTTTGGTAATTTTAAACAATTTTACATTTTTTTTTTTTAAATTAATTTGTCCAGTCCGGAGTCCTTGAGGAAATGAATGAAATTGTCCGTGTGTATGGATTCACACTTTTTGTACCTACGCCCAAACACTGTCGGAGCACCACTCGTACGTGTAATTGCATTGCGGTTTGTTTAGTTGAAACCAGTATATCGCGAATTTGATCATTGTTGTGTTAAACGTAGAAGATGTACACATCAACGAGTCTAGACGTTTTTAGTGTTTGAAATGTATATTACATTAAATATTTTTATTGTTCAGCAATTTATTTTTAATATTCAAGATTCATTCAATAATATTTTCACTATGAGGATTTTCGAACACCCATATTAAAATTGACAGTTAATCAAATACAGAATGGTCCAGCCCGCATTGATATTTTAATCTGTACATTTCATTCAAATTTGTATGTAATGTGTTCATTATTATATAAAAAATAAATTATTCGTGTCTGTTGAGCATGAGCCAATAACGAGTATAACAACATTTAAACGTTTACACAAATAAATAAATAACGACCAACGAAATATTGATTTGCAAATATGGGTTTTGAATGATTTTTAAAATAATTGTTATTAGATATTGTATTTATTATATTTTCGTACACTTAAAATTAAATTGAGATAAACATAGTGACCATAATGTTATTTTAAACGTTAGTAAAAACATGTTGTTAAACTCCATCCGTCTGTCTGCTAAGCTTGTTAATTGAAACGACCCTATTATATATTGGACATCGGTCATCTAACAATTAGTTGTATTAAAAATAAAACAATCGTATTAACCACATATGTAAATGCCGAGATACACGTTGGTCTCGGAGACAACATGTGTTTTCTTAGTGGTAACTATATAAAATGTGGATTTTTATCTATTATTATAGATCTTACTATCTTATGTATTTCTCGAAATTAATGATATCATATAGTTGTCCAATTGTTGTAATGCTAAAATGTACTTTTATCACGTTAGGATATTTAAATTCCTCTAATATTATTACGTTTCGGTTTCAACGCCTGTAAGTGTGATAAATAATAAATGTGTTAAAAAAGAGTTGTCCGGTACTTTATGATTAGGAAATAAATATCATGTACGGGTACGCTATATCTTAGTAACGCATTATGCATAATATGACACAGAAAAACTACGAAATTGAAATGTCAACGAGGAAATGAGGACGAAAATACAAGCTGCAGAGCTACTACGAGATAAAAGATATGTTGCCGATGAGCAAGTAGTTATAAATAACGATGCACGTCAGGACCAATAATGGTTTTCAAGGTTAGCGAAGAACATTATTCGACTTGCAAAACTTGTCAAGGGCATTTAACCCCCGACGTTAGATGAGCGATATTTTTCGATAGTTTTTCATATATCTGTTCTAATTTTTAAAAAATTTAAGCTAAACATTTTTAGAGAATTTTGAAAACTAATTAATATAACTAAAATTATTAGTTACAATATTTTAGGGACGTAAAAAATAATATATTTGGCCTGTTAACTCATTTATTATTATTAAAAATACACAAAAAAAAACACTTGGCTTTTTTATATAATACTTAGTTTAATTTATAACAATATAGAACTTGAAATACATATTAACTTCAAATTGGCCAGAAGATTAATCTCTGAACTATACAAGTAGATACATTAGGATTTACTTTTTAATATTTCTAATAAGTCTATTTTAAAAAATTGTTCTAATAACATTATTGCAAACAAATCGGCTAAGCAAAAATAAACAATAGTAAAAATATACTATAACAGTAATTTACTAGCTAGACATGTGATGTGGAAACTAAATATTGGTTCTTTAACCACAATGAATGTAGACAATTTTGAGTCTCTTATTAAATAAAAACTTTTTTTTTCTGTTTTTACAATGGTCTTAAGTTACGATAATAATTAATTTATACAGTTTACGTTGGATAGAATACGATTCATAAAATAAACAAATTTGAAATTGTACATCAAATATACACAGCACAAAACCATATATTTACCTATACGATAAAGAATAATTACAGACACCTAATGTAAAAGTAAAATCTAAAATGTTTAACCTTCATTTAAAATGTGTTGGTAAAAAATCATAAATTAATAATGCTAATAACAAAGACCATAAAAATAAATTATGTAAATGTTGAATAATATTTATCGGTTTAATTTATCGATATATTTAAAAATAAATCATTTTTACGTGTGATATTTTGGCAAACATTTATTAAAGATTTATTTATGCAATTATAGATAAATTGATATTTAAAAAAAATATATCGAAGGGTAACAAAGAAATGAGAAATTTTAATGTATATATATCATAGATAATACTGTCAGACGTTGTAATAATAATTACTACTTCAATTACTCCCTGTTTGTGTACTGTTTTCCCCATTTTATTTGTTATCCAACAACACTGCTAACGTATTGAATCAATAAACCACAAGTATTTGAAAATAAAAATACATTTATTCTTTAAAATTATTTAAAATGTTTTAGTATTATTATTATTTTTTTTTTTATTGATTTATATAAAACATCGGCAGCTATGGCCATTAGTTTACATTGATTTAATATTTTATATTATATAAATATAATATATGATTATATTTATATAATCAGTTTACATTATAATATATTAAATTAAAAAAATTTTTTTTTTTTTATTTTAGCTTAAATTAAGAATTATTATTTATTGAACTAGTTATATCTACATGAATATACATCACAATGTCTACAAATACTTAATAACTCTATAACACACATTTTTATCATAATAATATAGTCTATACGTACGTTGTCGCAAAAGATAATCGCAAACAATCAATTATATTATATAATATATCGTGCAAGTGTGGTTCTGTAGTGTATTATTTTCACGAAATTTGCTTTTGAGCAATGTCGAAGCTATTATTTGTCTTATTCGAAACTTTAAAAGAAATTGTTTGGCCGTACTTAATTTACTTCGTCATCATTTACCCGTGTCCGAAACTATTATGAGCCGCTTCTATTCAGTTATAACTTTGTTTTTCAGTTGTATTTATTCTTAGTCGATACGTTTTCACGTCAAACTTGTTGTTCGGACATGCCGCGATTCCGATTTCAAAGCGAGACCGATCGAAATCAATATCATTAGCGTGCGCGTTCACACGTTACGGCCAGCCATGACTCGCGAACGGAAAACGTATTCGAAATCGAGGATAGATAAGATTTTCTTACGCCATTCTACAACGGCACACGTATTTCAGAGAGCGGCAAGCGCAAGCTGTAGGTACAAGACGCGCCGGTGTCCGATTACCGATAAACGTAGTCATATTATACCTGTGCACATTTCTGATTGGCAGAATTATTATTATTATTTTTTTCCACGTCGCGCCGGACCGCGTTTACGGAATTCTGTCGGCACGAAACGAGTTTGGAGCCGAAAAACGGTTTTTTCTCTCCTTTTCGCGCGCACAAACGTCGCAATTTTATCGCGGCTAATGGAATCCGAAAGGGGTGCCGGGTGAATGTGCACAAAAATGCGGAAAAAATATTACACTCCCGTCGCGTCGTGTGAGGTATTTGTTTATTTTTTTCGCAACACGCCTTTCAAACCGTTTTCTCCTTCTCCTGATTTTTATTTTTATTTATTTTTTTTCGCGTACGTGACCAACGCGCCATTATTCATGTTTGCACAGGGATTGGTGTCCGATACGTCTTGAACCGGAGGGCGATGCGTGCAGTGCGTGCACACAATGAAGATCGGCAGCGAAATGTGCAACAACCCCCGAGAGCCCGTACCACGTGCGTCTTGCAGCAATATATGTACGTATAAGTATACACATTATAATATTACGGATAGGTAGACGCCCGTGGGAAAATGTATGCGTCGCTCGGCTCCTGCAACGTGTGGGTACGTATACTTATTGTACAGTGACGTAGATACATAAATAATAATAATAATAATCGCAAATATTTAAACGATACTATCTTGACAAAAACCCAATATGGCGGTGTCTAATCGCTATCTCGTTAAAATAATACTGCAGTCGATTCGGGGAAGAATTGACAATTAGTAATACGTTGTTTTCGAGGTTCAGACCAGTTTGCACTTAAATTTTTGTTGAAAATAGAGATATCACAACGACTGTTAAGTTATTTTTGTTTCAATGTCGAACAGAAAGACGATACAATTTGCTTTTGAGTGCAGAAGATACGGTTTTCTTGTATTTTTTTCTAATTTTCGGCGAAAATCCAATTGAAGGTTTCATGTTGTCGTATACCGCTTTTTCGAGGATATCGCTCTATCCTCTCTTTATTAATCAGCTCTAATAAATATTAGTTAATTCTTAAGAGTTGATGGGTTTTAAAAAAAAAACAATAATTCACACCAAAAGCCTATATTAATAAAACACAAAAATCAAGCGTATTCTCTGCAAATACGTAGGTACTTTAACCAAAACACACACACTCCACCTCGGTCTCGTCCGGCCGGCTGTCTTAAATATTAATTTACAATGTGCTACCTCAGCTTATTTGCTTAGTTGGCCTATTCTACGAATAAACATTGTCTATTTGACAAAAACGAAATTTTAAGTTTGAATAATTCCGAAAATATTGATCCGAATTTCGACTACGTTACATCAAAAATTCGAAAAAACCAAGTTTGTATAGCCACAAGACACCCTTAAGTTGGCACGAAAAAAAAGTTTAAGAAAACGTAGGTCTTATGGTAACTCGAACATCAAAAAAGAAAAAATCTAATCTAAGAATTTTAAAATGTGGGTGAGCACGGTAAAAAAACCGCCCCGAAAAGAACTTTGTTTTATCCGGATACAAGAAGTCTATTGATTTTTTCGTTACACCCGGATATGCGGTATCGTAACAGGCGGATTCGACTCACGCTCTTACGTTCCACCACAAATGTATAACGAATATTTTTGTTTTCCAATGAACCTAAAGATAGATACTCGCATGACAGCGGTGTACGCCATCATAGCGTGTATAGATTACGGTGTACCCGTGTATTTCGTAAAGTAATGTATCTATAATACGTGAAAACTTGTTTTGAAAATGATAGCTCTGTTATTAATTCACGCCGGCACAAGACGTATTATCACTACCCGTGTACGACATACGCGCGTACGGTATTTATTATTATAATCGTGTACCTCTATACGTACAGAAACGTGTGTATATAATTTTTTTTTTATTTTTTTTTGTTTGTTTCCACCGTACGACTTACGATAAACCCGACGAATGCGTTTCCCGCGCGGCAGCGCACCGTTTAAAAAACGTGATATTAAAAAATGTGTGTATTCGCCAAATAAATTCCCATCGTTGCCCGGAACATTCCTGGGAACATTAAGATACGAGTCGCCCGCGGGAGTCGACCCGCCGCCGCGGATGACGTATAAATTATAACACGATCGCCGGCCGGCCAGCTCGTGTTAATACGATCATGATTCATGTTGCACAATAGCGCACGGCGTGTGATATAGGCTCGCGCGGGAAAATATCGATGTACCTACGTATTATTATACGATCCGGTGTGGAATTTATCCGGAAAGCCGTTCTGATATTTGACGATTCGTATAGTGCATTTATACGTGCGTTTATGCAACGTTTTTTTTTTTTTTTAAATGCACCCATTACGTCCATTGTGTATTCACGATGGCATTTCAAACTGAAGCGATGCTCCAAGATGTTATTTTAACGACGCGTCACGTTGTTGATGATGCCGTAAGACAGTGATCTTCAACCGGTGGGTCATGACCCATTTCCGGGTCGCGATAAGTCTTCTTTTTAAAAAAAAAAAATAAAGTTCATGAAATTATATAAAGTATAATAATAATTTTTCAATTATTTAATGTAGAGTATTAACAAATCAAGTTATGGATTAAAAATTATTGTAATATATTTTATATGTATCAACAATATTATATAATTTATATTCTATAGTATAATATTAAAATGGATATCAAATCGCACTGAACATGTTTCATATATACTTCGTATTTTACACGTAGTATGTATGACATTGGATGTAATAATTTACTATTTTTGTTTTTTTTTTTTATGTTTTTCTTCAAAGCTTACGTGGCCGTGGGTCACGAAAAATGTAGGCCTAAATAGTGGGTCGCGAGTCCAAAAAGGTTGAAGACCACTGCCGTAAGAGGTGGCTTACTCGCCGGTTCCTCGAATTTACGCTGATTCGAGAACGGCATTATTTTATTAGTATATCGTCTTTTTCGCGTTCCATTCAACTGTGTACGCATTTCACGTTAATTATCGCGGCACCAGTGCTCTTGCGGCGCCATTAGGTCTGGAACAAAACGTCGGCGGTTCCCGTGGTGGCCCGTCGCACAACATTGTTGAGAATTACTTGGTTTTTCTAATGTTTCAATGAATTTTACCAGCAGCAAATGACGATCTTTAAAACTCGTGATAACCCCTTCAGCCGGCATCGAGTTTATACCGTAACAATATAACGTATTATAATAAACATTACGATGTTTTGATATACATACTCTATAATATGTATTGCGTTTGGCGCATATAGTGTTATTGAGTCTCATGAAAAGTATATAGGTTCAACTGAAAATTAGCGTTCGTTGCATTTTTTTCGTTCATTTCGAAAAGTAATCTTAAAGCGAAAAAGATGTGTGAAATATTCTCGAGAATTGCGCCGAATGCGACAAGTCAGCAAGTTGAAGTCCAAAGTAAATAAAAGAGTCGCGAGTCGCACAGTATAGGAAAAAATATTTTAGAGTTGATTTTGAATGTCGATTTGAAGACTCAACGGATAAAGCAGCTTGAGAAATTGTACTCTTAGAACTATTGGAAGGTGAAAGGTTGAAGCAGTTTCAATATACAATTTATCATTCTCGGGTGGAATTTTTTGCCTGCTATAAAATTTCCGAAAATTACACTTCAGGCTCAAAAGTAAGTATACATTTTCGGAGCAGAATATTCTTATGTATTGCGAATTTTTATACTCGACAGTAAAAATGATAAAGTCTAAACATCGCTCAGCTAACAGAATTGTTTATGATTGCTCTTCTAACAACACATAATCCAGATTTCAAAAAAAAAAAAAGAACACGTAACAAATACGTTTGGGTTAGTTAGATATTAATCAAGAATTAAATAATACGTCAACATTTAAAAAAAAATAGTCAAGTAATAATTATGTACCTCACAAAAGTATATTATACGAGTATATACATAAATAAAATATGATATGTACTTATCAAAAATATCATATACAGAGAAAAAACGTATACGATTTGGATCATTCTAAATAAGCTCAATAGAGTTTTACAAATGACTACATATTTCTACATATATGGTAAATGAATCCATGTTTCGTAGATATTTGAGGAAACTTTGATTTTTCGATGTATTTTAAATTGTTTTTTTTTAATAGCAACTGTTATTTTACAATAATAATAAAATTCTCTCCCTGATAATATATAATGTCAAAAACATTTTATTTTATTTTTTATTTTTGCAAGTAAAAAATTTTTTTATTTAACGATACGACGCACGAGTTGCATTTCGGTCACCACTGCTGTACCCTCGGGCACTTAAATCCATGCAGGACGAATAAAGATTTGCTAAGTACGCGCGATGACCGGCCAAGTAACGGATACTAATAATTCCACCTCGTATAGCGCCGCTTGTTTTTACGCTACGGGGAAGGAGATAGCCGTGGCGAGTGCTGCGAGGACGACGTTGCGAGGACCGCGGGAACAATATTATAATATAGGAGCTGCAGGGGAAGGCGGTGGCGGCGGCGGCGGCGGCGTGTGAATGGATTTGTAGACCGTAAACCGCAGGAGGTGCGCACGTGTAATTTGTCTTGTACGCCGCCGCCGCCGCCGCGGTCCATTATCCTCGCGGCTCCGGCGGTGGAGGCGAAGGTGACAAAACCGGCGGGCAGGGGAACGCCGCCGCCGTGCCGGAGACGACAATGCGCACGATCGTGATGCAGGTCTGCTGCTGACGCTGCTGCAGTCGCTCACAATACCCGCGATAAAAGTGTGTAATAATAATAATAATAATAATAACAATAACAATAACGACAAAGATTGTAATAATATACGTAAATAAACGTGATATATAATGGCTGCGATACCAGCCCCGACCGAGTTGATGATAATACGTATAGTAGTGTTACATGCGATCTCTGTGCGTGCACCGCGGCCCGGTCCTCGTTTTCAGATGATTTTTTTTTTTCTTCTTCTTATATTATATATTATTATGTTTATAAAGCGCGCGCGTTAATCATACGCGGATCGAGGTGCACGCATTTCGAGTACGAATACAGAAAGAACCAGAAGGGACAACGACGAACAGAAAGACGTGTCAAACGACCGCGGTGCACGGATAGGAGTGTATAATAATGTATACTCGACAACGGGGGTAAAACGGACGATTCCGCACCCCCGGCACACTGCACTGGCCGTACTACCCCCGCCGGCAAGGCTATACGCGTCGACTCCTCGCGACATCATTATTAATATTTCATCTTGCGTCCTACCAGAAACCATCAGTTATTCCAAGGTTCCCGCTCATTCCACTTTCTTTGGGCATGATATAACCATGGTTGAGATTTCACAGCGCTGAATATCGTTTGAATATCTTCAAATGTATAATTAAAACGACAAAATATCCAACATATGTAAACGGTAACAATATTAGTACTCGTAAATAGACAATTTATTGTAGTCTCACAAATTTGATTAACTTGTCAAGCGTTACAAAAATGATATAACTGCACAACGATTTTATTTAACTATATTTTTATTCTATTACTACAGTGATGTCATTTAGATTTTAATATTTTATAGTAAAGTATTTAATCAAATTATTATTTAGTAAACATCATTGTAAAAGTGTTTTTTTTTTTCAAATTTTAGCTTAAAAATATGACCAATATTAACTGAAACTATGTCGAAAGGCAAGAATACCTCAAAAAATAAAATAAAAAGGGCACTTAAATGTGCAAAATAAATCTTTAAAACGTGGTACCTTGAAATAAATCTTAATCTTATACTGATCTATTTCATAAGGTCTTACAAGAAATATGCAAACGCTCTTAAATCCTAACCTTAGACATAAATACAAATCACTTCCACTGAATGTTACGCGTTAACTTGAATAATTCCATTCCAATATAAATTATTTAATTCTATGGCCCTGTCAAAGAATGGCCCAAGAATTATGCCAACTTGACTATTAAATCAGCTGTAACTGTTAATTATCGATTGTATGTTTTTATTCTATCTATGGTTTTAAGATAATTGGCTATTTAGGCCTTAAAGTACTTGGAAAAAAAAAATTTAAAAATACTATCATCGATACACATCATCGAGTCACGCAATAAGTACCTCCGTATAATACATACTGCACTGTTACCGTATATTCTATACATCGTGTGATATTGTAATAAGTGTATTTATACATGCATATATATATATATAAACCGTATACGTTTACGTACGCATATATTATAAGTTGTTATTATAAATTTTCTTCGCGCCTAATATACGTGCAGTATGTTGTGCCCTCTTATTGCTTTATACTTTTTATCGCGCCGAACGGTCATTTGCGTTTTGCAACGGATCGAAACGCGTGCGTTTACGTACACGCAATAAAGACTGTGGACGACGTGTGTCTTCAAAACGCATGCATACGTGCACTGCGGTGAGTATATAATATAATGTACAGTATAATGATGTATACGTTCTGTACATAACGCTAGAGTTTTTCCAATCAACCGTCCTGGGTGTCGCAGCGACAATAATTCTGTCACTGTAAGAACGTCACGTAACCGTCCAATCTGCCTACTATTGTTATGCAGTGCGGATTCTCGATGATTCGAAAGAAAACGGATTCTCGTCTAAAAAGTGCACTTAGTACAACTCGGTAAATCGAGAACTCGCTTCACCATTGTTTATGTTTCCTTTTAGAATCTCTAAGCGTCAAAATTCTACCTTCAATGTTCTATTTGTTTGAAATTGGAACTATTGTGTTCGGTTCAAATTCTAATCAATCCTCTTTCACCCTTGACCTGCGCAGACTCAATAGTCAATATGAATTAATTGGACTTATTATATTTTATTTTTTATAATTTAATTTATTTTAATTAATTTTTTCATACAGCGGTTATAACCATATTTTGTCCTTATTGTAAAAAATATATTTACGGATTTTGCAGTTCTATCATAAAAAATAAAATGCTTTACACATAAATATGTTTATTTATTATTTCTAAATAAGAAGTAAAAAATAAGACTTTAACTCTCTAAAAAATCGAATATGTGTATATGTAACCTTTTCTGACTGTACAATTAAAAAATAAATAGTTTAAGAAAAAATGACGAAAGATGCAGAAAAACTTTGTTTTGAATAATAATTTCATATAAACATGAAATGAAATAAAAATAAATAAATAAATATACCCGGTTAATAATCTGTGATTATTCAACGAAAATTGTTTGTGTTATAGTTAAATAACACTGTAATAAATTAGTTAAAGTCAGACCTAGTTTTGAAATAGTAATCTCACTAGGTGTATCAAACACCGGAATTATTAACAACTCTTACACAAAATCGGTCAAATAATAATATAGGTACATATAATGTGCATACATTTAAATATTACCTTTTTATCTAACTACCAACCATTAATTTAATTTATTTAATAATTTAAATTATATTATTATTTAAATTATTCATTTTTACAAACTGTTGATTTTATAATTTACATACATTTCATCTATGTATTTAAATATCAAATACCACTCATTCACTGACAATCGTACAGCTAAAACTGCTTAACCGATCAATTTGGTACTTTGAGGATAAGTACTTATTACTATATTGTATGGAGGTACTAAGAAATCATTTTCAGGAAGTCGCATTTTTGACACGGTTGAAACAAATTTAGGCTCAAAGCTGGACCTATAAAATATGTTTTCACTTCTTGGTTCCCAAGTAAATATTTGATTTTGTTTTATATGTTGATTTTATGGGTTTAAATGTGTATAAATAAATTAAAATAAATATCTTTCAACGCTTTCTTCAATCTGAGACTTTTGTTTTACATACAAATAGTAATTTCGTTAATCTAAAAAGATAAAACATCTTCTGAACGAGGCCGGACAGTTATGCTAGTAAAATTCATAAATTTAATTAAGTTCTGTAAAAGTTTAGGTTTCATGGACAATTATTAGTCTAAATAATGTTTGTCTAAATCAAAAGAAATGTAATACTATCTAGAAATGTTCGTTTATATTCTAATCACATATATTATAAAATAATAAATACAAATAATTTTTTTTACGAGATTGACTCGGGTTGTGTTTTTTCAAAAAAAAATATAAGTAAAATGTTAACTAAATAAATCTGTTTTTCAAAGTTTTTCAAAATATTCTTATAAACTATTCGTGAGGCATTGTTTTTCAGCATAACAGCGAATAATTCATTTTTTTTTTAATTTGCGAGTTAAACGAGATTATCACATTGATAAGATGATATTATTTTTGAGTTCCCCTCTACTTTTTTGAAATTGGTTGAGTATAATAAATAAGATGATAAATACGTAAAATAAATTACGAATAATTATGTAATAAGGTAAAAGGAGGGAATTTTGAAAAATCTTATCGTACCGTTTCAAATTCACCGATGTCGCGGGAAGAAAATATAATCCATGAAAAATACCCGTCCAAACCAAAGTTATGGACACTGCGATGGTCATTTTGGAACATATTGTAATATATTACATTTTATATATGTCTCGGCCGGTACGACGAAACGTTAAAAATTTAAATACTTTGTGCACACTGCACACGGATACTCTGCAGACATGTATACGTAATGTTCGTGTGCATATATGTATGTTGGTCCTTCGCGCTTAAATGAGAGGGAAAAAAAAACGGTGAAAGATTGTAATCGGCTGTTGTAATTGGTATTTGTACGCCGCCCAAAGCGGTGCGGGCTTTGCGGGAGGCGCCTTTAACGACAAATACGCCGACCGGTTGAAACGAGTAACATGAGAATAATATTAAATTTAAAGAATAAAAAATAGAAATAAAATATTATAATCGCACGTTTGAATTCCATAATGTCCCGATCAGATAAACGAGGGGAAAAAAACCACACAAATTGTCGGCAACATAATGGTAGGTACACCTAATAAAAATCCATTGATTAGACGAAAATGCTCAGACCGTGAGATCATTATAATGTACAGTACTAATTATTATTCAAACGGTAATACAAGTTATATGCACAAACACACACATGCACGGGCGCGCGCACATACACGCACACACACATATTGTACACTAACATAACTCGTACACAGTATTAATACAAATGTGCATTTTATTTGCAAAAAGTACATTTTGAACCAAAAAATATCGGGCTAAGTATGTGTTAAAATAAATGTGGGGGTGGGATTAATAATCGCGCCCTTCTTGGGCACGCCTTAAAAATTTACAATTAGAATATATTTATTAAGTTACAGACAATGTGTTGAATCTGGCATTCAATAAAATACCTAGGATATTTTATGAGCATGTAAAGTATAACATTTATATAAATGACTAGGAAATCTATAAAAGGCCGAACCTCATATAGAAATTGTATAAAATTGACATGAAATTATACATTCGTCGTGTACAGTAGTGAAAAGTGCATATACTGAATCAAACAAAAGTGATCCAACACGAGAACTGAAAAAGGTGTAGTCAAATCCATATGCAGTTCAAAATGTCATGCATCAACTAAGTGCTTCAATAAATAAATTAAAATAATGTAAATTTTTTGATTAAATACAATTGTAAACTAACAAACTAACAAATTTTTATAAAAATCCTAGAATATGAATATATTCATATCTATTTATATCTATATCTATAGAATGCTAAAAAACGCCACCGTGAATAAGTTATAAAAGCTAAAAAGACTCTACGCCAAGTCGCCCGCGTGATTTCGAATCAAATTTAATTTTTTTTTATAAAACAAATGTGATTTGAATATTTGATGCCATTTTCGCGTCATGGCCTAGACATTCGTCAGCATTCAGGTACCATACTATATAAAGTCGTCGATCGCATTCATTTTCGTTCGAACATATTTTTCAACAAATATTTCTTTTACATGGAAAGTTTAAAATTTTAATAACTAACTTATAAAAAACATTTTTTTTTTTTAATTGGTCCTAAAATACCCCACGATTTATCTTACTAAGGCGCGTCTGGACGTGCTTGTCCCACAGACGAGAGGCGGGTATACGATGAGAAGACGACGGATGATTTGATGATGATACATAGTCCGCAATCGCGTTCGGCGGTCTCTTTGCGATGACAACGATATATAATATACGGTGGTCTTGCGATGCGATACGATGTGGGCATTATGTATTATAGAATAACGTATTGCACTGCTTTGACGGGGTGAAAAAAGGATCACACCGACGAGAAGATAAAGGGTTGTGCCCGATGAATTCTCAGCTGGAAGCCGATATTGTCGGGCGCGACCGGCCGCGCGTTTCGAACGTCAAAGGAACGTCATTAAGTGGCTGTCTGCGGGGGTGCGCCTCGCTCGCGCGCATCTATATATATATAAGTATTATGTAATCACGGACGTCGCGTATGTTTATCGTAAGAACCCTGTTAAAAGGTAGCCCTTATTTTGCACCCCTCGAGTCGTCGTCAGTCAACATCAGTCATTGCCATCACCCTGCAGCGGACCGTGCGCGTAATACCGTTAAACGATTTACATACATATACGAGTACCTATATATACCACCGGGGGCTTACAGGGACGATAATCATGTTGTACGAATACAGATAATATTCTGTTTATAGTACTTTACGCTGAATTCGTGAAATTACGTAAACATTTGTGATATTATTTAATAATTTCGAATAACCGTCATCCAGTAATAATGTGTTGCCGAGTTCATGCATTCAGCGGAAGAAGTTTGCCTATACTCATGAAATTGCAAGTCAAATTCGCCGCAATGCATACGGGGGTTATATAACACCAACCACCTAACCAAATTCTTTCCCAATGGGTAATAATGGCAATATCTCAGTATATGTAATAATTCTTTTTTCAATGTTTTTTATTTAAGTGTAATTTTATAGTTGAAGGCGTAGGAAACACGTAATATTAAACTGGTATTATTATCCCTTAACCTTCTTGGAAAATAACTTTTCAATGTTTCTTTTACACTATACTCGCAGCAGACAAATTGCTAAATATTTAAATTTGAAAACGTTTTTAAAAACGATAAAATTTACATACGGAATTATTTTTTAGACATGCTCACCCTTTTTTGTGGCCGTAAAAATGCTTTAGATTTAAAATTTTTATTATAAATGTTTAAGTTGCCATAATACAATAATTTCCACAATTTTTTTTTCCGAGCTAACCTGGGGCAATACAAACTTTTGTTTTTCAAATGAGAATACCATATTTTTAAAAAAAATATTATTCAACTAATTTTTTAAGAATATTTTAAGTAATCCAGTCAAAATTCGGACTCATACTTTTGGAGCACCTATAAGGTATTATTATTTTCTTTAATAACACAGTTTTTATTTTAGCATTGAAAAAAAATTTAAATTAAAGCATTTTTACTGCCAAAAAAAGAGGGTGAGCAGTGAGCGCGTACAAAAAAGCGTCCTGGTCATACGAGATGGTATTGTATCATGGAACTCGTAATGGAACGCACTGTGTACGTGTATTATTGTTATGCTTGTTTCCGTTTAAGCGAATACGATTCAACGTTTGTTTGTTTCCCCCCCCCCTCCCCACATGACCTGCGCGCGCGCACAATCCAGCGAGAGCTATGAGGAGAACGGACGATGTTTTTATACGTCAATAACGATTTACGTGTTACCGTGTCGGTATATCTGTGTACGTACACATCGCGCGCACGCACGCGGTGACAAAATATATTATGAAAACTGCTATTATGGCCGTACGCTATTGCTCGTAAACCAATCGTTTCCCATCAGAACGCAGAGTAACCGGCAGTATATTATAATAATAATAACAACAATAATGTACGAGCGAAATATTTTTTATTGCCGCGTGCGTACGATAATGTGCATGCAGATTGCGTACAGATTGCACTACCGAGATAGTTACGTAGTGGGCACAATGTGCACACCAACAGTCGGATAACACGGGTTGGCTGAATGTACGATCGCCCTGTATAAGTGTCCGGTAAATAACGTTAAAGCACTCAGGAGTTAATTTCCTTCGACGCGTCACCGCAGGATGCATGAGTTCGATTCGCGTGCACAACGCGACAGAGTCTTAGCGCATTACGATGTACCCTGTTGTGTAAACGTGTTACACGTCGTGTTGTCGGTCACCCGAAGTATATCTATAAATTATATTTCGTATGCGTTACGTATTAAATGCACTGCATAATTATGTTATGCGCGTGGACGTAGTTCGTAACCTGGACGCGTACAGAGTTTTTTTTAATAAAAATCACGTGAGTCGCGGACACAAATATTTCCCTTCACCACTTTTTCGGGACTTAGGACGAGCTACCAAAAAAATTGGTAGGTGGGGTTAAAAATATTTGTGTCTTGCAAAATCGTTATTTTCAAAATTAAGCTTTGCGCTTGACACTATTACTTAACTTCTGCCCCGCACAAGTGATCGTTTCTCATCGGCCACGTGGTTGTTATGTTCGAGATTATTTTCTATTTCAACACCATGTGTGTTCAATTTTAAAAACGCATTGCACCTTTTATTTGTACACGCCCACCGTTGGATTTCATTTTTCATTACGCGATTAAAACGGAACTTAAAACCGTCAACCATACACGTAACTCTTTAAGTTTTTCACTATACATTTTTATACAGAAAGACGACAGATATTAAGCAAGCACGAGTAAGGTTGTCGCTAAACTGATGAAACATATTTTTTGACAGCCGTCTCAAAAGCACCGGCACAATCTTAATGCTGATAAATAATCAGTCCAATAAAGTTTATATATATCGTCAATATTGAACAGTAATTTCCCAACGTTTGGAAATTTGTACGCAATTAGTATGTTACCTTTTTAGATTTCGTCCGCAACCAGGAAACAACGCGTAACCTGAACAGAAGTTAATATAGGGGAGAGGGTATAAGAGGGTTTGAACTTCTCCGAGGCATTTCCTCAAGGCCTCCTCGAGACACGTATTTTCGTACACGCACTTTAAGTTAAATTATTATCAATCTCTCAGATACGTACAGGTTATACATGCAGATGCGCAAGTTATTCTATAAAAATCTATAAAAATTAAAAAATATAAAATATATTTTTTCCTCACTCTCATCAGTCTTGTCGACCGCCCTTCTCTCTTCGACTACCGTTTTTTCGCACGTAATGAAGATATTGTCACCTCAACATATTTGTACCATCGATACGAATGGTAATTTTCTTACGTCCCAAACAGTACCGCGGGGTGAATGCATCTATACATTGTACTTATGACAATGTTGGTAGGAGTAAACAGTGAGTATAACGTCGACGTATCCTTACGGCGAGCGAGTAGTCCTCGAGTACAGTATTAATTGACCACAATACTGTTATCGAATGCAATCTACACGTACGAAGCGCACGCGCCGACCGAGCAAATTGAAACGTCCATTTGCGACGGCGACGCTCGCATAATTTTTTCCTTACTCCTCTCGCTCCGCGTCCGCCCGCGGTACATACTCGTATTCGCCACAACACACATATATTGCTATGCGTGCGTGCGCGTGCACGCGAGTCCTGCGAACGTGCGGACGCAGGTGTGGACAAATGGTAATCGTTACGAATTGCACATCCGCTGCACGCGCGCGCATACGAACGGACAACTCCGTGATTTGAATATTTATGCAGTTATTAGAAGAAGAGAACGTCGCCGTCGCTATTCGTGCCATGTGCGCGCGCGTGTGTGTGCGTGCGCCATACGCCACGGACGGAGCAACGTGCGGGCCCACACGCCGGTGGCGTCCCACTCGATCAACTGCGGCTGCGCGATTATAATAATATCCATTATTCCCAATCGTGCATATGCGTCACACGCGCTGATGCACGACTCGTCGTCCTGGTGACTGACGTCCGTGAGACCAGGTATGTATCGCCAAATCGAATATTATGTGTATTCGCCACAGCAGCGTTTCTTAAACTGTATTCCGCGGAACCCCGGGGTTCCGCGAGGATCACTTCAGGGTTCCGCGAAGCGTAAGTAATTTTTTCAAAATTTGAAAGAAAATTACTTTAAAATTCCCAACTGAAGATCAGTAGTGGGGAAAAAAGTATGCATCATAGACGGAGTCGTCATTTAGGATCTGTTCATGGTGAACTTAAAGAAAAAATGAAGAATTCTTGCTCGAAAGCGTGGTGAACTATAAAAATCAACTGTATGGTTCAAACTACAAAAAACGTGAATGAAAAAGCAACCGAGGCTTCTTATTTTTTTAGCTAAATACCTTTAACACAATATTATTATGTAATTATAATTTATTTGCAAATAATAATAAAAAAAGCTAAAAAGCTAAAATAAAAATATGGGTTCCACGTTAAAAGTGGGCATCAAAAAGGGTTCCATGGATAAAAAAGTTTAAGAAACGCTGCGCTACAGTATATAGTATATACGACCGAGTGTCTGAGACAAATCACCCTCACCCCTCCCGCCCACCATACAGTAACGCGCGTACACCACCGATATAGTATACAGCAGTCGAACCTCTGTTTAACGTGCTCGTCAGTTCTTCGAGACACATTCGTTTCATATAAATTTCGTTAAAAATAAATACAAAATTGTATTCACCTGAAAACACGTTTTTACTGTACACGAAATATATGCAAATAATATATTATGTAACGTGTTTAAAACGACGTGCAAATACTATTCTTTATATATTATAATATTAAATTAAAATATGTCACTTATTCACTGATCAGTTTGCGTCCAAAACTATATTGTTCCCATTCATTTGAAATGTTCAGGGAATGTATACATTTGTATAGGCGCAGTCACTAAGATTGGATTTTTTGATAACCGCGTTCTTAAGAGTCGAAAGCCTTTTGGGCTGGATGTATAAAATATATTTTCACATTTTGGTTACATAGGAAATATTTTATTATATTGATCATGTTGGTTTTAATTATTATTGGTATACGTGTAAATAAATAGAAATAAATATCATTAGAATATAGGTACGACGACCGTGCGAAGTTTTCAAATTAAAATTATTTTTACTTCGAAGCAGTAGTTTTGTTAAAATCTAAAATTGTAAAATATCCCCCGGGCAAGGCCTTGTAATAATGTTTATTACTGTAGTAATAATAATAATAATAATTATTATTATTATAATATTTTGCAGTAATAACTAATAAATAATAGTAATAGTAATATATTTTAGTATTATAGGTGATTACAATATAATCCACGGCCATTATAGTGTCGAAAGCAGGTCGTTGGTTACGAAACTTAATCACACGAAACTCATAAAAGCTCTGAAATACAAACTTTATTATCTTGGTATATAAGACCTAAAATGAAAATTTTTGTTAACTTCAACAACAGCAATGACGATAAGCGTGACAACAACAATCATATAACAATCATAATAATTATACGATAGTGCGCTCTTTTCATCCTCAACATTTTTTTTTTTACATCAAATAGTATTCGCACTAATCATTCTGCATTCAAATATAAAACAGTCAAATACCTCCCGGAAGGAGCAGGATAATAATTCGACAAGTATAACTATATCATATAATAATAAAATAATAGTATATTTCATGGTTACATAAAAAATGTCCTTTACGTAGAGAGTTTCGTTAAAATTGTGTTCGTTAAATAGAGGTTCGAAAATTTTTATTTATATATATATATATATAATGCCATGTTAATACACGATGCACGAGTATAATGACTAATGAGCTTATAAAATATTGTAAAAGATAACACGTGCGCACATAGTATATAGTTACTTATTATATTATTCCCACGCGCTTAAAATAATATGCGAATCTTCTTCGATTAAGTTTGACGCGTATTATTACTATCGCATTACTGTGCACAGCGTATCATTATATAGTTATGTGCATGTATGTGGCGTATTAGTATAGTTTCGAGTTCAACGTTTCGTATTAATAAATATTATACAAGGAAAAGTTGCCAAACGTCGTTTTTATATGGTCCGGGGACGATTTGTTATACACCAAAATACCAAATATATAGAGTATGCAGTTAACATTTTTTTTCCACTTCGCCTATAAGATTCATTCGGTTATAAGACTCACTTCATGCTGGTCCCAAAGTGAGTCTTATAAGCGGTGTCTACTGTAATACGATGTATACTTGGACTTTATCACCGGCCGTAGTTTTGTCGAAGGACATCAACATTTGTCGATCTTAAGAGAACGACGCATGGTGCTGTCTCCGTCTTACAAACGTACAACACTACGAACGGATCTGCACGTTCGGTAGAACCAATTTCATTTTGTTAGCTTTTAGTGTTAGAGTAACCCGATCTGTTATCAAACTTGAATGGAGAACATTGTAAGTACTCTTGTTTGCGCGTGTTTTTTTTTTTTTTACGAAATTTTACTTTTTAAGCGAGTTAAGAGCATGTAAGATACATTTAAAAAAAAAAACTCATAACTAGCTTAAAAACTAAAACATTTAAAAATTCAACATATACAAAAACAGATATGTAATGTTCTTCGCTTTGAGATTGACAATGGGTCCGCTTACTCTAAAACTAACAACACAGAATTGAACCTAGATGAATGGCAGTCTCGCCATGTTTCATACGTTTGTTTGACAGGTATCTACAACAAATGCGAGTAAAACGTCCTGTTATGAACGGATAACAGTGAAAATTTACCATAATCGTGGTCAAGTATCCATGGACATACATTGGTACACGATGTATGTAACTCAAGGTAACGATATCCAATATTCACCCGAATAAAAGTTAGGATATAAACCGTACTGTGCTTATCTTCAAACTAATTCTGATGTGTATTATCCACTAATCATCTCACTGTAGCAATGAACAGTTCTTATTTTAAATATTGCTCAATGTGAAATCAACACAAAGTGCCGCTCAGCTCAAAATCAACACACACGACTGTGTATAACATTGATACCGACCCGCGTTAAACCAACACCAGATTTCTAACTTCATGTACACGGATATGTCTTACACACGCAACACAAACGAGTAAAATGCACCGTTTCCCTAACAACGATCTGGTTTTCATTGTAAATTCATGGTAAAACCATGGTCAAAATCATAATATGTATCCACAAATTACGCTTTTTTATTAAAATATTTACACAACATTTACTACGATATTGCTATGGCCACCAAATCGATGTTAGGTAAACAGTGCATCTTACTCGTTTCACGTTTGTACTTTGAACTCGACGATTTCGTAAAAGCACCGGTTTCGTTCATGTCGTCATCGTGGTAACATTCTCGGTGTTGATGATTAGTTTAAAATAAGTTTTTTTCACCACTTTTTCTATAGTGTTCAAGGAACATTCGGTTTTACGACTTAAGTCCTTAAGCTTTGTATTGCTGCCGAAGTGAGACTTATACGAGCCGCGCCCACTGTATATTGTACGCAGAGTTGGCCCAACGCTGTATAGAAAAATAGGCAGTGGACTAAGGCGGCATTAGTTTAGGGGCTGCAAATTGAATTTATTTGTCGACCGATTTTGCGCAAGAAAAAGCTTGAAAAATTAATGTTATTTAATTTATTGTGATTGTTGTAGTAATGTAAATTATAAAATATGTGTCTAGTATTTTTTACATTGCATTTATTTTTCTAAACCTACATCCTCCCCCCAAACAACAAGACTGTTGAATAGGAGTGACCAAAATTTGATTTACCTAGGACGAAAAACAACTAGAATATGAAAATAGACGCGTTGAAAATGTTAAATGAATGTATACGAGTAGTGTTACGAATCATTTATCGCGGGGTTGTGGGGGTGGTGGCTACGGACGTTCAGCGAATCTCGTCGTTTCCTACGCCATACGGTGTCGAGTATACGACTCATTTTTGCCCGCGTATAGTTTCTCCGCCTCACACACGCACACACACACTTGTTACGGGGCGGTTTAGATGGCGGCCGGCGCGAGTGATATATTATAAGCACGCGATCGGTGATTTATGCCCACCCGGTTGTCTGCGGCATGACGCGGACGTGTCACCAGCTAATGCGCCCAGTCTCCGCATTGAGTCGGGACCACATAAAAACGGACCTCCCATGGACCACGCGCGCACACGCGTAATATATACATTATATTATAATATACCTCTTTCCGCCGTCGTTGTTTTTTCATTATTATTATTATTATTATTTGAGTTTTTTTTTTCTTTTTCTTTACACTCGATGTATACGTATATAACATACTGCGTGCACGGGCACTACGCACTTATAGACACACGCTGTATACAACAAACGCGTGTACAAAACTTTTTACGGTATTATTCATACGCGCACATTATAATATATGTAAGCGGTGTGTGCATTGTACATGCTGGTACACACACACGCACACGCACAGTTGTTGGCCATTGTGAAAGCCGGTCCATTCATCCTTTTGTCTATACACATCATATTAAATGCGTATCTTTTTTTATGTACGCGGTCATTAATGGATAAACCTACCTATATCCTCTAACCCCGGCGTCCCCGCAAATCGGATTACACGTGCGCGCTGGCAGCCGTCGTCACCCGGTGCAGTGTACATAGGTTTTCGTTTCACGATTGAAATAATAATGTGTACACGGACCAGGGGTCCCCAACTTTTACTGCTATACGTCAAGCTTTTCGAACCAGTCCGCAAGACTTACTGACCATTTGAAAAAGCACGTTAGTTTTCAATTTAATCATTTCTTATGAAAAACAAATATATAAAAGAAACGGTGTTTTTCTTAACTGCAACTAACAATAAAATAATTCTTATCCATACCTTCAGTTTCGTTACGCTCTCCGAACGATTTTGGACCGCGTTGAACACGCAGATTTGGCCTTCAGTAAAAAAAAAAAAAAAAATGGGGTTGCACACCCCTGATGTGGCATAGTGTTTTCGTGGAAAATGCCGTCCGTATGTTCGGCATAGTATGAATACAAGCATTACCGTGTTCAGAGCTACCATATACCCAGTGGTAATTTTGAATTTCATCGATACCTCCTGCTGTACCGTTTATAATCCATCACGGTTTCACTCTATATACTCGCTACTGCATTGTATATTACGTACTTATAAATACCTATTCGTGCGCAAAAAATAATTTACAAAATGCATTTTTATAATTTTGTTATTCTCAGGTGAAGCAGAAGAAACTGAAGGAGAAGAAGACGACAGAACTTAATTTTTCAAGGTTTTGTTCAGTATTTCGGTACTTTATAGTATACTATATAGTATATATGACTATTATACAATGTATCCTCTCTATACGAAGAGCACTTGCAATGATTATCAACTCCCATAAAGTGAAATAATATCGATTGGCGATAATTGTATTGCATTACGGATAATACGAGTATGTTGTGCGACGTATTATATACCTACCGTTCGGGTACGGCCGCGGTAGCCGTACAATAGTCATTGGCGGTATCATTTATTTTTTTCCAATTAACCCGTGATGTACGTACGATGATAAAAAAAATAAATGTATAGCAATAGTAATAATAAGACGTAGGGGAAAGGGTGAAATCCAGCAACGACCATAGCCACCATATAATTATCCAATAACACGTCTGGCGAGTACCTCTTGAAAATATTTGCACTGGAGTAAATGTTATTATATTTTAGTGCTGTTCAAACCGTATATACAGTTCGCGCGCAGTGTCTATTTCAAAGTATATATACGTATTCAGAGTCTGTAATTATCGAGAGCGTATAGAAGTCTCACGATTTTCAGTATTTTTAGCGCGTTATCCTGATTACCTTTACGTGAATCGAATCACAGGTAAAACTGTTTTAACGGATTTGGGTAGGACCCGCGAGTGATTTGTTAATTATATATACGATTATATGTACAACGCGACGTATGTACTACGATGCGATAGTACTGCGGTAAAGGTTGCTACGTACGAATGCGTTTGAAATAAAATATATTATATAATTGTTCATCGATAATAATGAGTATAACGCATCTCGTGAAATCCACACGTGTAATTATATCCAATAATTATTGAAACTGCGGCTTATATAATTATTTATGGGTTTTAGTGGTTTGCGTTACTTAACCATTTATATAGTATATACGTATACGGTTTCACTATAGTTATTAAATTGTTATTGATATCGGTGTAAGTAACGGTATTACGATTATTGAAAAAGAAAAAAACTCTAGGCTTTTGAGTTTAAATGCAAACAGTGAATACTAAGGTAGTACAAGCTGAAAATATTTTTTATAACTCACGACACGTACGAATCGAAAAAGCCTATTTCGCGTCCCAACGGCGAATGAGTAGATCAACCGTGAGTCCATACCGCAATTTAACTGACTAATAATTCGTTTCTCGAGTCGGGCCGGATTTTTAGCCCAAAATTCAGGGGGCAAATGCGGTGAACAGAAAACTTTTTCTTTTTTTTTCTGGTGACAGGACCTGAAGATAGGTTGAAGTCAGGGTGTGAAGGCTTAATATGGCGGCAATTGCGCTGAATCCGGCTCCGTTCCAAAGACGACAAGTTCACGTAGTTCAGAGCGCGTAAAATATGTACAGTTTAACCATCAATATCCGCGAGTCCACCACATACGTTGTTCGCGTCGCGGTCGTCATCGTCGTCGCCGCAAAATATAATAGCCGATTGTTCGACGGCGGCCAACGGTATTTTTAATTTAATCACCGACCGCGCCGCACATAACTCATCGTTCACACACACACGCGCACGTAGTCGTAACAAGGTTTCCTTATAAAAAAAAATTAAAAACATCGTGTATGTGCAAGTGTATTACGATTCGTGTTGTATATATCATGATAATATATACGATATACGTGTGCGCGCAAATGGTATAACCGCTCCTCCACCTCTTCCCGCAGGAATCCGCTGCATAAAGACCGAACATATGAATACACCTATAAACGCGTATTAAATAATGTTTGCGTTTGTTTGACGACTACGTGTGTCGTCACGGGACTGCAATAATGAACTGCATGCGTACTGCAACTCAACTGCAATTTGACTGCAACAGGGTTTGCAACTCGACTGCAGTTGAACCTCCGAGGCCGGGAAAAACGCAATGGGTTCGATTGATGTTATGCGACGCCGATGTAGGTATCACGTTATCGACCACACTCGCACACTTATACATCTCGTTTGGTTATCGTCGATGATCGCATTTTTATTTTTTCATCAAATACCTATATAGATTTTTTCACATTATTTCCATAAACATCAATGTGTTGATATGAACAGGAATACCAAAATTATGAATAATATGCACAATCAAATAGAAAAATGTATAAATACATGTTAAATAGGCAAAAAACCTCTAAACATGCAAAAACGGTTTCGTAAAACTTTACATATTTAACCGTGGTACCTCGAAATGGACTTCTATGTCATCTATCATTAAATATACAACTTAGCAAGATTGATATGCAAATGCATGAGCTAACTAGCCCTGGATATCGATATCGTGTGTTCGTGTTGTGTAAAACGCCAAATGAACGACCCGAGAACGGCAGTTTTGTAAAGAACACTCCTGAATACAGTTCAGCGTACATTCGAACAAATAAATAAAAATATATTCCTAACATTAATGTTGCAACATTATAGAATTATGTATCCTAATGGTATTTCGCATACCGTTCCCATTTTTTGTACGAAAATAATGTCAAAAGATGCATTATTGTTTCAATAGCTTTAGTTATATGAGTACAACGAAAATTAAATTTAATAAATAAATATCGGGCTCGGTAAAAATGCAGACAACATTATAATACTGCCGTATAGTTCTTTTGAGTTTTTCAACCGGTTTACATAATTTATATATGAACGAACGAATGACGATTTTCACGGATGATTATTTTTCCCTTGTAGTCTACAAAAACAACCTTTCACTGAAAAAAAATAACAAAAAAACTGCAAAAAAGTAATGCTTGAAACATTCTTACAAGAATAATCTCATGCGTATTCGACATTCGTGTATAGGTTCGGTGCATTAGGTCGTGTTACGTGTAATGTATTATTACATATTATTGCAATAAACATCGCAGCACGATTGAAAAACTGCAACAACAGGACTTCATAGTTGTAGCACTCGACAGGGCTATGATACTGCGGCAGGGGTCTCGCAGTCGAGAATCTTTCGGTCGGTGCTTTTCACAAGTACATTATCGCACGGTTCAAACTCGCTTTTTTCAAAACCTCGGTCGGACGCACGCCCGCGATGGATGCACTCCGTAAACGCTTTTGAAACGTTCACGAGAGAAAAATAAAAAATATCAATTGAATTATTCACTCACACGCAGAGCCTTATGAACGAGCGCGCGTACCGGTTTCGTAATTACTTTACACACTGCGGCAGCGACACGATTAAAAATTAACCTCGGATGTGTTAACACGGAAAATATAATACAATACGCGCATTAAGTCGGACGCCCACGCGTGTGCACGTTTATGGTTTTTAATTTCACGCGTACAATCACGATTTTCACAACAGTTTTATCATCATACACGTATCTTTCTCGGCCGTTTTCGTTTTCGGGGCGAGTGACGATCGGCGAACACAGTACATACGCGCGGGTCTGCGGAATAGAGAAAAAAAATAGAAAAAACCACGTCTTCCTATGCCTGCGGCTCGGTGTCACATTTTGACGAAATTGAGATTATTGGACCGTTGTTATTTTTTTCCAACATTGTAGATACTGGTGAAAGGCCAAATTTCCACTACGAAGTGTGCCCAATTTAAGACTCAGATTGGCCATTTTAATTGTCATCCAACGCCAATGTCTAGGTAAAACGTTTAACGTACACATTTAAATAGTTAAAAACAAAATGAGAGTCGTACAATGATATAGAAACAAATTTAATCATCCAATCAGCATTTTTATTCCTTATTTCAATTTTAAAATTGTTATGTAAATTTAAAAAATTGGCCTATGGGTTTTTTCGAATTTCTGATCATTATCAAAATATGACGTTGACCTTCCTCGCACCAAGCCACAGATATTACATTTTACTCGCGATGTAATACGACGTTGGGTTTTTTCGCTCGCGCTTACCCGTAACAATATTATTCAAATGAAATAATATAATAAATAGTCGGTTGGATACATACTATATGCGCGCGTACACTTAATAGTAATATATAGTACACTTAATAGTAATATATAGTACAGACGACGTTCGCATCATATTTCATGGAAGAGCGTATATTTCAATAAGATACATCCGTTAGATTTATTACCAATAAGTTCATATGCATCGTTGACATTGCCGCGTGATTTATGCAAGACTACCAATAAAACAAAGTCCGATCAATTATTATATATTGTACAGCGGACGAGGTATGCACGCGCGCGTTCCATGTCCGCGGCATGTACACGGTTTTGTGCCGCTAAACGTATAAATCTTCGCGGATAAATATTATACTTATCGTCGAATGATAATTATTTTTCAACAAAACAATAATAATAATAGGAATCGTATACGTACCGCTACGTCATCGGTGTGCGCGTTGTGTAAACGTCCATCGTTGTTCACTATCAATATAACGTCTTGTTAATAATATACGGCGCTGGATATGCCGAATCTCGCTGGTGCATCGCACGCCGAGGGAATGACGGCGACAACGACGAATGCAGCTGCAGTACACCGCTGTAGCGTTGGACTTCGTAAGAGATAAACTTATAACGGGCATCGGTCGACTGTCGCTATATTTCATGCCTCCGCAAACCATAAAAACTGTTCCTGAAATGTTCCAACCGTTAAATTACACCGAAATGATCGCCAACCACACTGTAAAATAGCTACGATCCGTCGGGTGCAGTAAAAAAATACGCCGACTTTACGCCCAAAAACACACAAGCGCAACCGTAGCAATTATTATAGTTTCGGACACAGCGCTACAAAAATGTGGAGACCATATTGTATTCTTTCGGCGTGATTCGTAGAAAAACATTGTCTGAAAAAAACGGAGACGAACGAACGATTTGATCGTTTACCGATAATCGAAAATATTGAAAAAATCGCGAATCGCACTATCTCGTGAGTGAAGAATAGTGCGAAGAGATAAATGAGAATTTTATAGAAACAATGACCGTTGCGCTTTGTAAAAATAATATGTAAGTCCGGTATACCGGGTGATTTTTTAACCATGCCTATTTAAAGATTACTTTCCTTAATAAGTACTTAAATTCAAATAATTCAAGTATTAATAGTTTGAATTTTGATTACGAAACATCAATATTCACAGAACAATGAACTTAGTGAAATACCGTTGTAAAAAAAGAGTTTTTCCATTTGAAAAAATAGCTTGTATCACCTCAGGACACCCTTAGAGTGACACGAAAAAAAAGTTATAAATAACTGAGCTTTTATGGTAACTTAACTTTAAAAAAAAAAAAACTACATTTAAATAATCTTATGGTCAAAAACGATGATGGACATTGTTATAAAATCGGTTAGGTTGATGTTAATAATTTGCATTTAGAAAAACTATCAAGTCAAAATGTCAAATACCATTTTCTTATGTAGAATGCGGCAGGGAAACTGCCTTATTTTAAAAACTAATAACACAAACAGGATAAGAGATATCGAGTTTAATTATTTTTTATACGGTTAAAGAGCAATTTAAAATTTCTATTTATTGTATATCAAAAATCGAATTATTATATAAGGTAGTAACTGTTCTGGCCAATTCATTGAGATAGCCGAGTTTTGGTGTTCCTCTCCACTCTTTCCAGCATAACGACGGGTATATTGTCGATAGCAGCTTGAATATTGTTCTTTAGGGGCTTCTGGACCGTTAGTGTGACCTAGGGATTTCACATAGCCCCACGAAAATGAATCACATGGAGTTAAATCGGGCGAGCACGATGACAACTGAAGATCGCCCCGGAAGGAGATGAGGCTTTTATGTAGGTATACATTTTCGTGTATATAAATATATAATGAATATATAATATAAATTCCTTAAACATTTCTGAAAATATCATCCGCCTTTCGAAAAAAATGAATTAATCAATTACTTAAGCATATGATAATAATTGTTAAAATCCACAAGCACTTATTATTGCATTTCCCTCTAGAGCGATTTAGTACATTTATACGTTTATGAATACTTAGTGACCTGTGTGACCTATTATTTATAATGTATTGGATTTCTTTGAAAACTAAAACCACCACACGAACATAGGAGGATGATGCGCATTGTGGAATCGACTGTTGTACGTCCGGTGGAAACTTTCTGCGTTCCATTAGTAGTTCTAAACATTAATATCGTATTGACATATATTAAGCGATAATTATTATCTATAAATTATTGACCAATTCACAAGAATCAAAGTACCCGGCAACGTTGCAAACCGCATATCGTCCGCAGTCGAAAAAAGTGGGATCAAATACGATCGTCTGGCGATCGTCTATCGCCGGAATAAACGCCTCCCCTCGGGAATCCGTCAAAAACCAAATAGCTTTCCAACGTTTCCTCGCCGTCGGTTTGCTCAACCCCATTCTCGCACACTCACACACTCGGACGCACACACACACACACACACACACACACACACGAATGAAGACAATGGACGCTTTGTGCGCGTGTGCTTTCGGTCGTCGCAGAGGCGGCTGAACCCATCATCAGCAACAGCAGAAGTGGTCCGGCGTGTACTATAATAATAATATTGTATATTGTGCGCACCTAGTGTACGGGATGAGGCGGCGCAGGCGCGCGGAATGCGTCTTATTGATGTCCGGGGTCAAAGGCGAACACCGGCACGCCACCTACGCTTTTTTCTTTTAATTTTTATTTTTTATTATTTTTTTTTCTTCGTCTATGCGGCGCGCGCACGTGCAGAGACGAAGTAACATATGACGTCATTGGGTTTCATTCATAAACTCTCGAGGATGACGACCGGTGCCCCGTACAGCATGCACCTATACATAGGTAGGTACATAATATGCAATAACACGTACACGGTGCCCGCGCGTAAACCACGACGGGGGACAGGAACTCTGCGGCGGCGACGAGACTGTAACGAAAACATATACCACTGACAATAATAGTAATAATAATAAAACGCTCTCCTCCTCTTTGTAATTAACCCGGCGATTCACCTTTTCCACGTGGTACCGTACATCGCGTTTCCCCTACGACAGGTACACGTTTCCCCCTCCCACTTACACGCGTGCCGCTCTCACCCGCAGCATCTAAATATATATAACACGCTATTATTGTGTACACGAGAGCGCGTTCATTGTTTATTGTAATAATAATAATATTATAATAATATAACACACGAGCCGTATAACACATATCGCCGCTTGTTTGGACGTGGTCTCGTCGACAATGAGCTAATCACTCATATACGCCCGCGCCTTTTTCGGTCTCGTGTCAGTCAACACTTCATCCGCACGCGTAATGTATGCGCCTCGTCACGTTCGTACGTGCGCGCGATGTGACACGAACGACTCCGCCGCGACGACATGCCCGAAACTCGAAGTTTCGGAAAACAACCGCGGTTTCCGGACACGGAGCTCGTCGACGACGGTCCCTCGCGGTACATCCCTCCGTGCAATATTGTCGACATTGTACTGTAATTTTGGACATTCCTATCTTCGTCGATTCCAATTCTCAATAATCTCCCTGGATATACACTGTTCGGTAATTCAGTTGAATGCATTATATCATTGATCCTAATACGTCCACCCGCACCCCTTATACTGTGATAAGTACTGCTCCGCCAGCACAAGTATTGCTTGTCTCGAGGGTTCGCCGCAACATTGTAAATGTAAAAAAATCTATGTACTGTTGCGATCAGTTTATCGTTGCTACAGTGCTACACGTATCGCCCAAATCAAGCGTATAGTACGACGACCGAGTTACACGAACGTTCGCGGTCGTCTGCACAGTCCGACGGACGTCGAGCAATATACTACCCCTGCACGCAGTTACCAACCTCACGCACGGCTAAAAAAGTTAATGCATTATCTCAGTGGCGCTGTAATTCTAAAAAAGTACTCGGGCCAATTTATAGTACAAAGGCTCAAAGTAATAAGTATTTACATGTCTGCATATTATTATTTACAATCCATGTATCAACCTCCATTATCATTGTGTAATCATACACATGTTCTGGTCTGGCAAACGTCAAACGGTGACTGCTCTGCCCCTTCGGAACCCCAGACACATTTTTAAAATAGTTACTAAGCCATGGCCTAACTTTAGCATAGTGTTCGGCGCCACTACATTATCCTAGTTTCATTCGTAGACTAAAAAATTTATTACCGGATACGGTGTTATATCAGTGGTTTGCGTCCAAAAACAAGCGTACTTTGAATGTTGTTAAATTGACCGATAATTTGAGTCCTGCTTTTGGGACGCAAATCCATCATATCGATATTCTGTCGTATACCTAATTTGATATAGATTATTATAAACAGCATACGTTGTAGTCATTGAATGAGTCAAAGGTGCAACTAACCTAATGCAACAAAAATAAATAATGCATATTTAGTTTCATATTTCTTACTAGTCAACGAGACAAATCAGCCTAGAAAACCAAATGTATACATGATCGGACTGTCAATTAAGACGAGACAGTCTTAATAGAAGTACTCCTGCGTATGTGCAAGCTTGACCACTGACTCTATTACAACGATTCAATTTTCAAACTGGGAACGTTTTTGTTTTCTATCGTATTTTGTAAACGATAAAATCAACAGTCAACAAACTGTCCAACTGCACACCGATGAATGGTGGTTATTTACTTGCATTGAAATTTATTTCAATACCTTTTTTTAAACTATATTATATTATACCTAATGTATGTATGTATCTATTGTACCTAATGTAATGGATGTTGTATTTTTTTTTTTTTTCTAAAGTTTCATCCTTTTATGTATACTTTTAATAGCTTTTCTCGCGAACAATACAGTTTGGTTTCTACGTTAATGATTTTCTTTATCCAAATTGAACCCTGAAGTTACGATTATGGTGAGAGAAAATGATGAAGTTGTTTTCATAATTTTGCACGATTTTGCAAAAATTGATTATTCGGGATACAACTAAAGTAAGGTTTGTTTATTGGGACGCAAATACAGGCTGCGACCTGTTTTGTTAAAATGCTATACGCTTAGAATATTTACAGAGACGAAAAACGATTAAACGAAATATAACATCAACAACTTATTTAGTAACAAAAACAACTTTTAACGTTTTCCTCTATACTGCAGTGTTCGAAAAAATAATATAAATATTCAGCGATTAAAATAAATGTTATTTACAGAGATTTGTAATTCAAAAACATCTACTAAATCAAGTTATCATAATATATAAATCTATGTTATATGGTAAAACGCGCTTTGAAAATATATCAATTATCATATTTTAAAAATATTCGATTGTGGAATGGACAAATTTACATTTTGTAGTCAATTAATAATTATATTAATCTTAAAATAAGCAGGATACGCACAGGACCTTTTTTTTTTGTTAATATATCGTTATATGATAATGTTATGCGCGCACCGATGCCTATAAAATATTGAGAACGTTCGTTTATACCTTGTATAATATTATATTCCTGTAATTTATTCGAATATAAATGACCTCAGAAGAATACATTTGCGGGTTACCTGACGCTGCGGTGTGTTAACCAATCGGTCGACGGTCGTTTCGAAATGGGTTCCGTGTGTGCGTGGTAGTACACGGAATTCGTATGAAATTTAAAAATGTGGTTTTTTTTTTTTGTTTCTCCTTTTTTTCCTTCTGACGCGCAGTGTAAAGACGCTCCGCACAGAAAGGCGCCGAAAAACCGCAACAGCGATTTGTTTATGGATACGCGTGTATTCGTTGCGGGCTGCATGACATATCGTGTGTTGATGAAAAGTTAATAACCGCCAAACCCTTGTCGTCGGGTCATAAATTATGTGCGGGAAAAAAAACAAAATAACTAGAAATAATAATAAAACGATCAGGCGGAAAAGGAATAAAAATGTGTCGAAAAGTGAAATCGTTCAATATCCGTCGGGATCTGGTCGCACAACACGTGATTGATGCGACCAAGGCGTCAATATCGTTTTACCGCATATTATAATGTATACGCACACGTACAGCAAACACCACACGCGCACACGAGTATAAGATATATGTTTTCATTATTTATCTATTTGTTTATTTATTTATTAAATACTCTAGCTACAAGAAGTATACAATGCACATATTATCCAAGTAGAGATTTACACTAGAAGTTATACTCTGCAGTCTACGCTGAGGTCGAACCTCGTGTCGTAGAGTAATGGTACTCATTTTATTTTTTTTAGTAACAACAAAGAACAGAGAAAAATAAAAATTTTAGAGCCAAAACGTATTTAATTGAAATCATTTAAAATAATAAGAAAACTATGAGTGTTATAATACACATTTAGACACTTTTATTACTATATATTTAAATATTATATATTATGAAACCAATTTTTTTTAATTCACATTTAAAATAAATATTAATAATTTGAATAAATTAGTAGTTCCTTTGGAATCACATTTTCGAGACATTATAGTGTTGAAGCTCTATTTAACGAAACTCTCTATGTAACGAATTTTTTATACGAAACCACGAAATTTTCATTTAAAAAACATTTCTCTTTAACGGTTTTAACTTATTAATCATCGTGCACAGATTATTGTAAAACCGTTGACCGGTGTTCTACGTATACAGGTGTATACGCGCCGCGGTAAAATGTCCGTCTTGTAAGCAACAGTCTATAATATGGATAGGCATAGGTACACAGGTTCGAGTGTAACGCGAAAAAGTTTGTGGCATTAAGGCCAACCCGTGGATTCCAACGCTGTCATCAAAATCAATATTCTAGATTTCAAACGCTAATTGCTGACGATTATCAATCCCCTTATGGAACTCTTCTTTCTACCGTCCACAACGAAATCAACTCTCCACAATAACCCACCCGGGGAGAAGGGACATCTCTATCAATTATAAACAATCGTGTAATATATGTACCTTATGTAATAACGTCCGTCATCATTTAAATTCTCATTATATTCTAACTTTGTCGAAAAGAATAACTTAAAATATTTCGACCTTATTGTTAAAATGGAAGATACACGAACGCCACCCTTACGCAGTACACAGGTTCTCTCGAAGTGTGCTATATCGAGCCCTATGTTTCCGCGAGAATAATCTCTGAAGACTCCACCACGGACGACGGACGAATATCTGAGTACCTAATATTAAATACAAGTCATTATTGTTAGTAAAATATTGTTACATTCCCATCATATATCGTACATTAGGAAATGGAATTTAGAACGTACCGTCCGAGAAAAACTTAGATTAATGGGACAGTATAACGAACACACCAAATATAAAAATCAGCGGTCGGCTGTTGTCAAGTGATGATCTTACAAACGTGAGGCAATCGATTATAGAATATAATTGCTTGTAACCCATCGCTGCCATGTCAGCTTGAAATTTTTGTTACATTAGATTCTGTATTATAATTTTATTATCATTCTGCAGTACTTTCGCTATTGCTGATCTTTTATCGCGTTGCCGTTCTCGTACTAATTCTCATCAAATATACGGAGATATAGAATGTTTGCGACCGATTCCCGTGCAAAATATCAATGAATCTATTGTTGTTGCAAATTTTATTTTATACCATTATATTACAGTTGGTGATTGCCTTTAGATCATTGCATTGCCTTCATTTTTTTAATCGTCCGTGTTAACGCGTGGATATTATTTTTTTTGTTTTGCCCATTTCAACCTCTTAAAATTACAATTTTTCTTATTGCACGCATGATACAAACATACCCTGAAAATAGTCGCTAACTATCATAGTATAATATAGGCTGTGCGTTGATTATGAATCAGTCGGTCTGTCAGGATTTCTTCTTTTACATATACAGATGTACGCGCGCGTGTAGTGCTCGAGCGTACCGACGTATACGTATATAAACGCGCGTACAACGTGTACATATGTATATAATATCTATATATATATATATATATATATAAACGTATACTTCTTGTATACTATTTTTTTCCTTCGTATACATATATAAATATACACACCGCACGGGTAGTTTAAATCACTTGGACTAGACGTAGTCATGTCGTCGACGTACAGCCTTGTTGTAAAGTACATTACGTTTTAATAAGGTTTATAGGAATAAAGGGGGAAAAAACGCATGCATACGCGCACAAAGAACACGCGGTGCATTATCCGCAGCGGGACTGCACACGGCGCTAGAGGTATAATAGCGAGGCATACGTGACACCGGGCCCACGCTGTTGTTTTCGAGAAGCCATAAAAATGAGAAAAAGTAAAAAAAAAAAAAAATACGAGACCGGAGAACGACGCGTGCGCGCGTACACGATAATAATATATTATACGCAACGGTTGTGCATACAATAATATATACTATACGGTGTACACGTGTACGCCGTACGGTACGGGAATGGGAAACGTAGACGAAATGTCCGAGGAAAATTCACCATCGTTTAGCAGTGCTCGAGCGGGGATAAATAAAATCAGGGGGGATGGAGCGCACTCGCCGTTTACCCTGTAGCCCCGTAAACCACGTTCGAGTGATTAAATTAATTTCTCGTCGTCAAGATCAATATCGCGTACAACTGTACAACAAAGCTGATCGCAAGCTTTCTTTTCGTCTCTATCCTGCAGGCTGATGCACACAATTTAGTACCTATTCTATTCCGTAAGCACCATCTCGTTTTGGACGTGGCGCTAAAATAAATACGTAACTAGCCGCGTCCGTCATTAGTACCTGTCTCCACCTCGGTTCCTTAACGAGTTAATGTTAGTTTTTTACTGTCTCAAATGTTTTTCTTTCGAAATTCGACATCCCTAAGTCGGGGTATTCTGAAGCAGCAAGGACGTAACCTCTTCGATTCGGATCGCTGAACGTCTAGGTTAGATGACGACAACGACGAATATCCTCTCGACCGCGCGTATTAAGTCTTGTCGCGCGACCATATTCACGGTATAATAGACCCGATCGATTTGTTCCGCAAGTTACGGATATTTATCGTTCGCCCGTAGGACCGGGCGATGAACACGAGAAGCGTTGTAACTATGAGGAAAAAAAAGTCACCCGGATCCATTATGTAAATATTATTCGGCTTATTACCCGACAAGGTATTATGTCTAGTTAAAACGTTCGCGTTGTGTACAGACGAACACGAGTAAAATATCGGTTTGGCTGTGTGTACATTAAATTTAATCTTACACTTTTTTCACCTCTCGTGTGTTCCGCACAAGTCAAGGACGTACGATAGTTATACTATATTATACACACATACGTATAATATATTGGAGACGTGGCGTTCCATTCGTTTGTGTTCAAATGTCGTTGCTTTACATTTAGTTATACACGTTTCCCAGACTCATATTTTCTACGCAAACAAATGACATAAAAAAATAAATAAAACCGTCCACTCGGCTAAAGAAATTATACTCATATATAAATTGTTATAAACCTTTTCTTGTACGATTTCGTTTTTAAATAATGTTTCGTGTGTATAATGCCGTATAATATTTTTACGTTTGTTTACATTTCGCGAAAGTACTCGTACATAGAATTTCAAGTTGATCTCTGTCCCTGCTCCCTCCGTTTGCTATTTATCGCTTAAGAATATAAATCTTTTTTTTAAATCGTCCAGCGGTTCAATACTAATGTACTTAAAACAATCAAACGAATATATAATATGGTAAATGCGCTTTTCCGATAAAGGCAATTATTCTCGAGATGTAACCGGTTATAATTAAGTTTAATGTAGATATATTTATTCCATCAGCGACTCGCAGATTATTTAATTATTATTAAACACATTGTTTTATAACATAATAGCATACGTACTTTAGAACTTTGAAAATATGTAACAAACAAATGATAACAATATGTTAGTACTGCAGGATATCAGATTAGACAAACTAATTATAATACGCATGTTTGGAAAATGTTAAAAACACGTGATGATCATTCTTTTTCCAGTAAACAGTATAGAAATATAAACCAACTCGTAAAATTCACATATGCGAAAAAATAAAAAGAACAATTATTGGAATGATACAGGTGTGAACTGAGACATAATTTTCTGGAATTTCACCATTCCAGTTGAACACTTTCAGGTACCTGTGTAATCACGAGTAGAATAACCTACGTTTCCTAGAAATAATAGATACCTCCTACTTGACAACAGGTCGCGGCGCGTCGACTGCGAGAACGAAAACAAAATTCACGAAACGTACAATTATAGTACCCACTACGCAATAGCAAAATACTCCGTCGTGTTTTATTTGATAAAAGAAAAAAATGTATAGATAAAATGGTAAACGTGTCGAATCGTGGCTCATGTGCAAACATCTAACGAATCCCTGTACAACTGATGATAACAATGATGTGTACCGTGCGGTTAAACTGCTATTATGACGTATGTATGGGGCATCGGACGTACTACATAAGTTCGCTCGGGTCTTATCGTAGGAAGAGTTTGCTGAATTTTACAGTTACAGCTCTCGCGTACAGATTGAAGTGTTTGGACCAAAACAAAAGATCCCGGACGTAGGTACACGCCTGAGGCCAAGACACGCGTATATTAATTGGACATTTATTGTTATTATTCTTTCGTCTTGCCCATATGCTGCCCGAGTAGTAATTATAATTATTATTATAATTCAATGTCCACGACGGGGGGTCCAATCACTAGTTGTCACGTTGATTGGATGTGTTCCCACCAATAAAAACACACACACACACACGTATATATGATATAGACGTGCGCATATATAATATATATATTATACACACACGTATATATTTATGTGCATGCATATGCCGGCTACTCATTTAAAAACGGTTTCCAATCGTTCTCGCACCGAGAACCGGTCGTTCGCGCCGCAGTGCACGTACGCGCGTATAACGTATGTATTATAATTTTTCGGTTATGCTTTGCGTAAAAACTAACGAAATCCTGCAGCTATACTCGTATGGGCACGGTAAAGGACCGGCGATGTCGAAACGACAAAACGAATCATCGCGAGATCGTAATCGGCACATATATCATGTTACCGGATAGAAAAAAAAAATAAAAAAATCGTTTCCACGCGTGTAAAGTTAGGCGCGCGCGCGGCTCACCGGACGAACGTAATGTTTCGAAAATTACACCGCGCGGTGTGAAATCCGAAATGACCGTGGTTCGGCAACGTGTACCTACGTGTCCGCGGGACGGACACGAGACGAACGGTTTTTCGGCGTGGTAGGTATATATCTCGGTGTACACTGGTATAACATACCAATACGTTTTCGTCCGTCCACGAGAATCGTGATCCGACAAAAAATACGCTGTACGATGGGCACGAGTGATGAAAACACATATTTTCACTACACGTCTATGTGACATTTTGATGACATTTTTTCGGGGACATCTTTGTCGGCGTGGATCTTAAGTCTTGTTCATCGTACACGGTTTTCTTTGATCGTCGTGTACATTAAAATTACGATCACGACCGTAGTACTATGTAGTAGACTTTAAAAGTTTTCGATTTCTTTGGACTAAAAGTATATTTTTCCTTCATTGCCCGCGAAAGACTGTAACTTCGTCTATGGACGGGTACACACTGAATTCACGTATATCGTTGAGATGAGACGTGCAGACCATATGTATGCATTTTATACATCGCATATACCGTATTGTAGTGCACGTACTGACCGCATGTGCGATTGTAAAAATACAAACGATATTTATCATTTCCCCCCCGACCGTCGGTGGCGCAAACGCAAGATATTATATTGTTGTACATCGTACCGCCCGTGACCATACGCAGCAGCGGTGTAAAATGTCGTAAAATCCACGGGATTCCGCGGCTTTGCGGTGATCTTACGGAGCGCGCGTAATATATTACGTAAACGACAATGTATACACGTAGAGGATGGTGGAAAGAAGTAGAAAAAAAAAATGAAATTAAATCGGAGTATGTTACACGCTCGTGCGGCGAAGCGACTGGTCGGACGAACTTCAAGGCGAAAAGTATTATAGTGACGGTATATCGATACGGCGGCGTCGGCGAGGCTAATATTCGATTTGGCATTTATTATTATTACTTATTTTTTTTTCTTTCTTTTGTTTAATATAGGTCACATCGATATTGTCGCTGGAACGAGATCGCGAAAGTCCACGCGATCGTACGCGATCCCCACCACCGACGAACGCCGACCGCAGTGAGAGAAGGTGTGTACGAAAAACCGTTCGCCTTGCCATCTCGTCCGAGACACGGTGTCGGATACGCTTTGGACGATACGGATGCGTTTGAACGACATAGGTCAGTGGTCACCAAATGCCGGCCCGCAGACAAGGAAAAAAAAGTAAAAACCGATAGTAAAATACGAATAAACTTCGATAGCAAACTTACTTGACATTTTTCCCACTAATTTTACCCTGACTTTCTATTTATATTATAATATTGCTGTTAATTTGTATTTTCTTTTAAATTATATTTTATTTGAGTTATACTTTTGCTTCATTACATAATATGTTAAAAATATTTGTTTGGCTATTATGAAAATTTTCAAAATTCCCGATTCGGCCCTCCAAAAATATTAATTGGTGTACCCCTGACGTAGGTTAACCGTCCCCGAGACGAAAAAGTAATAGAAAACACAACGCGAGCAATAATAAATACGCGACGGGCGCGACTGCGGAGCGGCCGCAGGTCGGTCGGACCGAGTCGATAAATCTGAAATTTGAATTTGAATAATCCGGTAAGTGATAGGTTAATTAGGGACCGGCCGTGGTAGTCAGGCAAGCAAGCAGGTAGCTCGCAGTTTGAGACTGTACACGATAATGTACACCAGTGTTGACTGCACTCCGGTCCGGAGCTCTCTGCGCGCCGCAGTGGAATGCGCGACGGGTGCGCGCGTGTGAGCAGCACGGCGTGCGCGTGTGTTCGCGTGCGGGTGCGTGCGTGTGCGTGTGTAAGACGCTTGTCGTTCCGGCGGTGGACATGAGCGTGTCAGCGGGAGTCCTGGTCAGCTACCTGCTGTCTTTAGCGTCGGGACCGAGCTTGTGCTACGTGGTGCCCGTTTAACATTTATTTTTATAATAATGCCGGGCCACACGTCCGAGACGACGACGACGACGACTACTTACCATACGGGGTGATAAGTGCTACTTTATCAAGTGTCAACGGTCCGCGCGGCGAAGGATAAACTTATATTAATTACCGTGTCCCGGCGACGCGTAAACACGATTAGTCGAGCGAAACTTACCGCCGCCGCCGCATGGTGCCCCCAGCAGTGGGTGACGCGTGTTCCGTTCACGCGCGCAGTCGGGAACTCGAGCAAAACACCACCGACAAAAATATGTGAAGGAGAAATACAAATGTTGTGTGTGACCCGTTGAACGGTTCGTGAATAATAATAAATTATAAAGAAAAAACAAATTAACAATCTTGACTTTGAGCGATACTCGGACACGGTTTAGAGAGGCTATATATATATATATATTTTAATATTATGTTCACAACTAAACTTGTTTGTTATAAAAATGAAACAAAACCCCTCGAAATGAACAAACGTATACGATTCGAGTGCGATATGAGTAATGCATATTCGTTTCAAAACGCTCTACCCTCTTGTATTATAGTACAGTATAGCATTGTTTGATCGGTATAACTATTAGTAGGTCCAATGATATAATTTTATAATAAATAGTTTGTGTAAATACGTTAATACGTGTTGTGGAAACTTGGCAAATATTTTTTTTTGCATTATAAAAGTGAAAAAAAAAATAATAATGAGATGCTCGGTGGTGGACGTGAAAAGTTTCACTGAAAACTTTTATAATCGAATAACGTTCCAAATAGAGTACTTCTGTAGTTTTCATTTGTTTGTTAAGTTTGTGTGATGCGATCACTGTAGGACAACTGCGTCAAATAAGTTTTTACTTCATTTACTTATTCTGTGTGTTTTTGCGTTGTATACGTTAAAGTGATGGGCTTATCGGTCTTAGGACAGTACGTCTTATAAAGCGACATTTTTCTTATTCAAAACTTTCAAAATACTTGCACCCTCGAATGCCTTTGGACATTTCGTTTCGTTTGCGCTTTTCAACAAACCGTTTTCGACTTACGGAAAATATTCTGAAAAATAATCGTTTCAATTATTATCTCAATTAATAATGATTTTTACCGCTCTACATTTCGTCTTTTTCCGTTTCGCAAACGGTCCATGATGCGGTTCAAGTGCAGGATGTTTGCTACCAATTCGCAAGTGGTATCTTACGCTTTTCAATCATTTTTTCGTTCCCAGCACACGTTAAATGAACTATTATTTCTCGCCGCAGGCACTGTGTAAGAAGTGATTCTACGTGTCGGATTTCTATAGATGGTCATACTGACGATCAACGCTTACACATTAGAACGGCGAAAAAATTTGAAAAAATTATTTCATACGTTTTCCTTGATCCGCGGGTTTAATTATCGTTGCGTGTGGATGTACGAATACAAGTTCGTTTTTGCGCATCATCAAATATACATTTCACATATCTTTGTTTACATAACCGGTTATCGATCGTAACATATTCATTTTCAAATTTTAAAATGATCTCTATAAATTATTTAAATTATAATGAGTTATGTTATTTTGAGTTTTTCATTGAAAAAAAAAACCCATACTTTTTGCTAAATAATTTATGGGGTAGACCAAATAATTGTATACACACATATCATATATAATATGAAAATATATCATCTTAGAAGTATTTTTCAAATCGCACCTAAAACAACTATTAACTAAACATGTTTTGCGTACAGTGATTTTAATTTAAAAGTAATATCTGTGCGTTGAAATTCGTATTATAATATTATCTTAAAATTCTTAAAAAACAGACTCAAGAAGTATTTTAAAACTACTGTGGCTGCAATTTATTTTGTCGTGTGCTTACTGAAAATCGCTCAGCGCCTTAAAAGAGTATGCTTTGTAATATAATGTAAAATAAAACTTGAAGTTTAAAGTTATCCAGACAATATCCATGTTCCATAAGATTATGGGAGTTAAATAATTGATATAATAAATTATAAAATATTTTATAATTATCTAAATAAAAAATAAAAGAACAAATGAAGAAAATCCACCGGATTCAGCTCCTTTTTCCCAAAATAAATATCAAATACCAAATAATATTCATTTATAACAACCCAATAACGACATTAAACTTTGTAAATAAATTCCCACGTTAAAGTCTAGATAAGATATCAGTTAAACCAATGTCATAAATATACTTCATAATTTAATTTGTTTATTCAAATAAGAAACACATTAGTATACATTCTTTGTACCTATACTATATTGACATTTAAAAAAAATTATGTTGATTAGGTGTGTACTAAGAGCGCTATCTGGTTTTTAATATTATGAAAGTTTGACATATTTTAAAATTTTGATCCTTAAAAGTTCTTTAAAATAATAATCATAAAATACATGAGTTATTTAGAACCATTGTTAGTGCTAAAATTTTAAGATTTTATAGTTAAATCATTATATTTAATTAGCAGTTATAAGAGCAAATTTTAGTGTTAATACAATATTAAGTACCTACTTGAGTTGAAATCAAATTTTTAATACAGATACTTCAAGATATTTTTTAAAAATATTAAATCAGTTTCAAGGTGCATATCTGAACTACATATTATTGCATACATATAAATATTAACATAACTAAGAATAAAACTCATTGTATTCGACATTTTATTATATCCATGATTTTTGAAGTGAATTGTAAACTACCACTTACCAGTATATTGGTTTGTTTGGCGTTGTGTTGACATTTCTATTGCTAATCTCTAAAATTAAAAGTTGTATTAAGTGAAAACTTAATCGTTTCGGGTATAAACAAAATAGTTCATCGGAATATAAATGTTTTTGAAAGTGACTAGAGAATTCTTAAAGCATTAGTAATCTAGTGTTAATCTTATGTTTAATTTCCATAATATTATAATGGTTATGCAGACAAGTACATACTTTACATTTTTTTCTGCTTGTCAGGTGTCTTAAAATTACTGGAAGAATATCAATAGGAAAATATCTCTCGTTTAAAATGAAATGGTTCTAAAAAAAAAAAAAAATTCAAAAATGAATAATAAAACTAATTATTGAATTGAAAATGTGTTATATTGAATAATGGTTACAGTTCGTTAATTTTTCCATCAGAAATTTAAATGTGATACATGAATAAAAAAATTATAGATAAATGGTTTTTTATCTCTTTTAAATTTAAGAGATTTCAGTGAAAACTTTTCAGCTCAGCAGTTACATGCATTAGTTTAACAATCGATCACAACAACTGTACATGGTAAGGCATCGAACGCTATTACATAACACAACAAACTGAATATAACAGCAATTATTAAAGATGTTGGATAAAAGCCACGTTCCCCGTGAACATTTCAAGCGATAGATAGATTTTAAGTATTTATGAAGACAATATGCGTATAATTTTCTCACAGAATAAAAGATAAGTGTAATAATTTTTCACATATATTATACTCGTACAATATAGTTATTCCATAAAATATGAAAATAAAATAATATGCATTAATAAATTATCATAATTTCAAATTTGTACCGTTAAAAAATTAATCTCACAGAATTTGAACTTCTTAACTTTCTAAAACGATTATTTTTGAAAATTAACTTTTTAACTGTAGTTATTGTTAAAATATTTTTATAAACTATAACAGTTAATAATTAAATTGGTAAGAAGTAGTTTAAATATTTTTGCTTTTATTATTATAATATCCAATTTTGCCAAAACGAAAACATTTATAGTCAAATGTACAAAGATTATCAATAATTTCACGATATATTTTCTCATATAATCGTGATCCCAAAGATATTCGTATACAATTTCTTATATTTAAAGAAGGCATACATTTTTAGACACTCTTATACACCAGAAACTTCAACCGAACGGCCATTGTCATTGCTTTGAAGTTGAGAACTTATCGTCCTAATATCACTAAGGGGTCACAAAAAAGTTAACTATGTAGGAATGGCAATAAAAAAAGTTACATGGAAGAGGAATAATTATGTAAATCCGTCTCCGTGGTTGCTATAAACAGTCACTTTTATTTTTATTTTTCAATAAAACCAACCGAATAAAAATGAATTCAGATTCGGACCCAGATGTAAGATGATAAAAACCAAGTGAACTTTTTAAATATTAAACCATGTACAATATACTTCTAATGATTGAACTAGATGTGCGATTGGGAGATGAAATACAACAAACAGCGCAAATTCACTGATTCACTTATTTCTCTGTTTTACTCCATGAAATCAAGCCAAAAAAACAATATCCTGCCTGCGGTCGAAGCGTTCGAAGAAAACAATGAATGTGATGATATAAATAAATGCAGATGGAAAGTAAGGAAATATCTTTTGTAGATTTCCATTCAAAGCGGATGTGAAATTTATAAAGTATTCGATGCAATTAAAGTATTAAAACTAAATCGTATATTTAAATTAAGGATAGGTATATCCGGTACAGCTGACGTATTTTCAATCACTAAATTTCTAACTATACTTGTATATTAGTACGAAAATAAAAGTTCTGATTCGAGACGAACAATAAATAAGTGTTTTGTAAATTATGACCCTGGAATGTTTGTCTTTAAAAAATTCAAAAAATACAATAACACATTCAAAACATGAAAGTATTAAAGTCACTGTGATATACAGCATACGACATATATGTCGTAATATTTTATACATATTAAATACAATCACAATCCTACATTAACTTTGAATCTAAAATTTAAAACATTTATGATAATACTTCAAAAAATATAAAATTAGTCATTTTTTAAAATTACTATCGAGGTAATTGACTTGTATAAAGAAATTAACCAGTTTTTAATTTTGAGGTCTTAGAAATAAAATTTACCAATTTAATTTAAAAATACTGTAATACAAATATTTTAATATTCCAAATTGTGTTTTTTGTCCTAAAGTTCCTTGTTTTTTTCCGTATCACACCATGTGTATAATATTTATAAACAATATTTTAACATATATAATTGTCTAAATAATATGTCTTGAGAGGTCCCAATAGGTCACACAATAAGTGTTAAAGAATTGGAATAAAGTTCAATATGCATTTCTCGCTTCATTCTGAATAATAAAATTGTACGAGTTCACTTGAATACGCAGTCAACAATTTGAAATATAGCTTATTTAAAATCTAGCGCTGACTAGTATGAGTGCATTTTTTCTAAATATTATTTTATATTATTTAGATCGAACTTGATGAAAAAAATAAAAGAATTGAAATATTAACAACGAATTTAAAATGTAAAGATGACGAACTTAGTAATTTACGCAAGCAACTTAATATTTCTAATAGTCGATCGAGTGAAATGGAACTCCAAGGTATGAAGTCGAATGAAATGAAAGAAAAATTGAAATATGAGCAAGAACTGTTATCCACAAAGTTTACGACCGTATGTAACAAATTAAATGAAACCAATATTGCGTTTCATGAGGCCAAGAGTATAATAAAAAACAATCTATCAAATATGCATAAATCAGTTTCAGCAATATCAGAGCTGGCAGAAGAAAATGAAAAAAATAAAATTACACACGAAATTCAAAAACTTAAAGACGAAAAATTATGTTACATGACCAAAAAGACCAAAGAACTACAGCAAAAAAACGATTATTATGTTTTGAAGATCAATAAGCAGAAAAAACAGTTGCAACAATTTCGCGAGAAATACATGCATGATCATGATTGTTATTGTTTTGAGAAAAATTTTTGCAACATTCTCCAAACACTAGCGAAAAAACCTAGCAGTTTAGTCGATTTAAATAACTAGTGTACGTGTTATCGAAAATCAGTAACAAAGTTATTAACGAGAAAAAAACAATTATCATTAATTTTTGCTGTGAAAAACTATAAGACTCATTTCAATCGAATTGATAGGCAATATTGCTGTCCAAATGCATAATATGTATGAACAACAAAGTAATATTATGTTCTATGCGTCAAAAAAGTAAATAAATAAATGTTAAGAATCCAAGGTCGAATAAAATATGTGTTAATATGGTTATTACTCTTTGGTTGTTTTTATTAATTGGTTGTGAACACATTGCACCACCAACACCATCTAAAGGTGTACTGAAAATAATTTTTCATATAAAACTAGAATTTTATGTCCTCTTTAACCATCCCTAACAACCCTCCAAGGAGATTAAAAAGAAAATGGCCAAGAGATGCCCTTGTCTAACACATAAAAAAAAAAAAAAACGGCTCTCCATACGAACCCACCAAGTTAAACAGGAGGTACTGTTGATGGACGGTTTTCCTCCCTCAAACCAATCAAGTCATTTTATTACTATTATTATTTTATACTATCCAATTTACTTATTGTGCTTTTATGTATAGATTGTAAATATAGCTTTTATTATATAAAAAAAAAAAAACTAGAATTTAAAATAGCTAAAAACCTGAAAAAAAAATTGTCGAATAAATGTGTACAAGAAATATTTATCAAAGAATTACCATACCAATATGAGATTATTAAAGATTGTATTATAGTATTATCTGATGTTTATTTAAATAAAAAAAATTATTATTTTCAATCAATCCCACGTGACTGCTTGTCATTTTTGAGATTACGGGTTGCATGAACTATGAAATACCATATTATTATTATTATTATTATTAACTATGAATATGTTGATATATTGAAATGACTGTCACTGTCAAAACATATAAATAAATTAAAATTAATAATGATCATATACACACTCACATTATAATGTAAAATGCTCTACTACGTACCGTGGGGTATTCGAAGAAGTTACAATGTTAAACATCAAATTCAATCAAACAGTGCATCGCATTGATAATATTGTATGCTGGTCAATTTATGATGGAAGACAACCGACGGCCTAATACTGTAATATTAGAGTAGATCGGTAAAGAGTAAAATTAATTTTTTTGAACAACAATTGCGCAACTGTTAGACGAGAAAAACACAAAACTAGTCTTCCCACAATTACGTTAATACATCATTCAGATTTGGCATAATGCATTGAATTATTCATTACAGGTCAATCTTAATACCCGTGATATACGTAACAACCATTAATGAATATTAAGTACTCTTAATTATAGTATTTTCTGACACACGAATTGGTGAAATACGCAATTGTTTTGTTTTTATCAGGGCTTGAAATCGATTTCGAAATCGATTTTGAATATCGATAAAAATCGTTAAAATTCTTTTGAAATATCAAAATCGAAATCAAAATATGAAATGTATGATAACGATATTCAAAATTAAAATTGAAATTGAAAAAAATTGATATCGATTTTTAATATCAAAATTGTAATCGGTTTAAAAGAAAATTTTCAATTTCGATTTTCAATTGGAAAAAAATTTTAAATTTAACAATATGAGCCCAACTATAATTTGTATTTATTATTTATAGGATTTTTATTATTATTACTAAGAATAATGTCTAATATACGAAGTATCCATCTTATTAGAATATAATTTCCTGGTACAATTAACAAACAGCGCGTGGCAGTATTTCGTTTACAGAAATGTTATTATTTCAGTATTTATATTATTATGACTTGTTAGTTATTAGTGTTATTACTATATATATATATATATATATATATATATATATATATATATATATATATATATATATATTATATTATGGTATACTTTTATCCATAATCGACTTCCACGTATTTCCTAATTTCTCTCACCGTGACAGTAAGAATCTTGAGTTGAAATAGTTTTGGGAATACCTATTTATATTTTATAAATTGACGTTTCATAACATTGTATTATTTGTTTAATTTTATATTTATAATAACTGACTATCTAGGTATCTATTATAGTAATAATCACTAATTATATATGAAACCAAAACATAAATAGAAAATATAGCAATAATAAAGTCACAAAAATGTAATAGTGATTTAAAATTGAAATTAAAATCGAAATTAAAATCGAAAAACTCTGATATCGATAAGCAAAATTAAAATTGAAATCGAAAAACACCGATATCGATAAGCAAAATTAAAATTAAAATCGAAAAAGACTGATATCGATAAGCGAAATTAAAATTGAAATCGAAAAATTTTATTTCGATTTCAAGCCCTGGTTTTTATTAACCGTATTTCGGTGTCGGTCGCTAATATGCTGTGTATCCGTATAATTATAATACGTTCAAACATACGTGTTTTATTTCTTCATGATTTTCGGACTTAAACCTCGGTTATACCAACAGCAGCAATAACGAAATAAAAAAACCCAGTTTCTCGGACGTATTATGACGGGTACAGGTACGTTCTGCTGAACGCAGGACACCGCGCGCGCCGATGCAACAATAGACGGGCGACCGTATAAATTATGAACTCGCGAGTGACCAAACAAATCAAGCAGGTACCTACACCTACCGAGGGCGCCGTTTGAAATGTTTGCCGCGACGATGATCTTTAGAATTGTCAACTTCTCACGCGGAGTTTCATTTGTTTCATAATTTCTTCTCCTTCGTCCGTGACAAAAATGAGGGTAATCCGATCCCGTTGTCGACCGCGCGCCAACAACACGTGGCCCGCACATAGAGCAGCGCATAACATAATACTATAATATTCCTACACAAAGTGTACGTACACACGTGTAGTATCGTTCGAGCGGCTTATAATCCGGCCGTTTGTGTTTTCGAAAAAAAAAGTAAATAAAAAACACCGACCGATTTGTCATCCAATTATAACGTCTGCTACGGCCTGACGCGTCCCAATTAAGGTAATACCTACCTGAACGTTTGTGAGCGCGCGCGTGCGTACGCTATAAGAAGATACTATATTAGATAAAAACGCCACTACAATACACGTACGATGTGTACGTTTGCGTTCAACGTGAAATTGTATGTGCAAAGAGACGGTACAATGAGAATAAAACAAACGGTAATCATTACGCATGAACGAATGAGAATACAGTAAAATCTGCAGGCAGTACATAGTCTATTACCGCGTATCCCAATGATGTAGAGCAGTGGTTTTCAACCTGGGGGTCGCGAACGATAGGTTTGGGGGTCGCCAATTTTCTATCAGTATAAATGAAATGGATTGTGAATTAAGTTTAGTTATGAAAGAGGAACTAATCGAGTTATCTTCCGTCGAAAATCTGCGTATAAAGTTTAATGAAATGACAAGTGATACATTTTGGATTACTTTAAAATCAGAATACCCAGAATTGTCAAAAATAGCTGTATCAACACTTCTACCATTTGCATCCACTTACTTGTGTGAAACGGCGTTTTCAGCTCTTACCGTAATAAAAAACAAATATGTGACAAAATTAAATGTAGAATCAGATCTAAGAGTTGCAGTCTCTAATGTAATACCTGATATGGAATCAATAATATCAAAAGTTCAAGCTCAAGTATCCCATTAACAAAGTTAACAAACAAGTGAACAGATGAACAAACAGTTGAATAACAAGTTAAATTGTACATTTTTAAAATTTTATTTGTTTATTTTTTTATATTTAAATTTATTGCATATGCTTGTATTGTTTTAAAATAATGTTATATTATAAATAAATTAAATTTTTAAGTGGAAATTAATCAAAATCGTATACCATATAAATGTGTTATCAGTAATTAAATCAAATTTTGATGAATAAAACAACATTTTTTTTTGAAGGGGGTCACACTACAAAAAAATAAAAAATGGGGGTTCGCGATCCAAAAAAGGTTGAAAACCACTACTTTGTAGAGGCCGAAAACTTTATAAATGGAACTGCAACTATTAAACGACTGCGGTCATTCTCTTGGAACAAGCACAACTACGTTAGACGGGTCTAGTCTCGGTGAAAAAGTGTTGAAACAAAATTAGAGCAGAGCACACCGTGGTGTTAAACTGAAGATTACAATCGGTAATAATGCGCAAAAATAATAATTATACCCGGTTACGTATTAGTCTTTTCGTGTTTGAATGAATTTATATTTAAAAACGTTTTCCAATCTTATCAAACATACCACGCACCTGGGCCGTATTAATCCTGCTACCGAAAACAATAACAGTATAATTATAGATCGATGGACTATGGGGCTAATCTTTTACACAGTTTAAGATGTTTTGCGTTCCGGTCGGAAATAAAATCGTGTCTTACACGTGATGTCACGACCGTATATTATGCAAATACGTGATAAAAATTATAAAACACGGTCGAGGGAACATATTAATTGGTAGGTACGAAACGGGCACTTATTAATATACACGTATTTACCGCGGCGTGTTCGTGTATGAGAATAACGATTTTTCATTTTACAGCCTGCGCCGCGTACTGCGGTGGGCTATCGTGATGATGCGGGAGTAGAGCAATAAAAAAGTGCTGACGATACAAGTAATAGTTATATAATGTAACACGTGTATATATATATATATATATATATATACTTGTCGACGAGAAGGATCGCAACAATAATTACATCACTACATACGGGAATTATACGCTCGGTAAAGGATAGCGCGTACATGTACATATCATACGTACAAAGCGGTGCTAGTAATAATAACTGGCGCGCGTTATCCTTTTATACACGTACGGAGCAATGCAGGTAGGTGTATAATATTCGAAACGCATTTGACCTGGGACCAACAACGGGTACGATAATAGTAATAATAATAATAATATATATAATAAACCGCGAAGGTAGCTTATACGTATTTATATACATATATGTATGTATTCACTACCTTAGACAAGTGTGTGTGTGTGTGTATATTATACACGTATATCTTAACCTACCCGACTGTTGAAGCCGCTGCCGCCGCCGCCGCCGCCGCCGGTCTCTCAATAACACATCATCGTACGCCGTATGTATATAGAGTCGATGGGTTTCATTCAAAAACGTTGTTATTGTTGCATCGGTTTACGAGTGTCCGGATCGTAAATCCCGTTCGACGGGCACCCTCATTATTGTGACATCTTTTACGACTAAGTCAACCGGCCTCACGGCCGTAATAAAGCTATATATACATACACAGATCGTAAAATAAAAATGCCGCTTCGCAATTGTCGTAATCCACCGCCGCCACTAGAAAAGGAGGATACGAATACAGTATGTAATATAATATTATAAAATGTCCATAGATAGGAGGGTACAACCGATTGAGGTGAGAAATCGACCGCTCGTACACGAGTGTATATAGCCTAGTACAACGTGTCGGAGCGGTTTAATATTTATAATATACCGGGGTACACCGTCAATTAAAACCGCACCCTATGTGGCGAGTGTGTGTGTACAAACCCTTTTAACTAGGTACCGCGCGTAAATACCGTTATACGTCTATAACATACACTATGAGGTGCATCGAAAAATCAAGGTCCAGAGTTAGGTGCCTATACACGCAGTGTACACATATTATTATTATGTTGTACGCTGACCGTGTGTTGGACGTGCGTGCGCGGTGAACGCACCGATTTGAAACATCGTATATATTGTGTGTGCGAAGACAAATCGAATGTCGTTCAAACGACGACGAAATGGTTACGTCTAATTTTCGAGAAATTCTCACACGGGTTGATAAATGTATTGCACGCGCCGGCCGTAAGAATGCGTTTACGAAGGTTCCTTTAGTGCAGGTTTCGACCGCTCACCCTTTACACAACACGACCCCGTCACTTATTTGACCGCTCGGTTCGTGTACATAGTCATTCTTGAAAATCCATCCCATTATCGTTTTGGGAAAAATCGATTTGGCAATACTTTGCGAACGTGTTATATAATGACGTACGGACCGCCTCCTTTGCGTGCGGCATGACGAAATAATTCGCCGAACGGCGTCCCGAGTCTTTTCAATAGACCCCCCAGGTCATTGAACATAATGTATTATACGAAACACAGGCATTGATTTTTAGCTGTGTCGGGAAACTGCAAGCCCTTTGATTTACTTGACTTTTCAGCTCTTCGGTATTTACACTATTCCTGCGGTCCTGTATCACGTGTATAACGAGTAATAAATGCTTTAAAATTTAGAGTTCAAATTTAGAGTTAAAAATTTTAATAATTCATCGTAATTTCTTACGATACATTATGAGAATAAAAATAAATTGAACAGAATCGTGATCATTCGATATTTCTCAATAGGTACGCATAATACGCGCACGAACATTTTACCGAGTATGGTAAATAACAAATTGAACGAGTGTTTTTTTTTTTTTTAAATTTGGATTCCCGCACTATCAACGGATAATTTTAAGCGATGCGAGAGTGACGACAATTCGAAATTTTTGTAACAAACAATATAATTTAACAATTAGTTATAACATGTACCGACGCGTAAACTTATCTTCAGGCCAATTTGCGTTTCGTTATTGGTTAATAATAACCACACGTTTTTATTGCTCTCGAGGCTCGAAGATTCGTGAATGTAGTCGATGCCGCGCATATTTATTATACACAGCATATACACATGTATGTGCATGTACGATTCGCAAACCTTTAGAATGTGCGATACTCGAAGATATGAGGGGGGGAAAAAATGTTAAAAATTTTGACGTTATCCACTCAAACGGCGGCAATCGATTTATCATCCACAGCCGGTCCTTGTGAAAACCGTTTGTCCGTCCCTCTCTATGCGGAGACGCTGCCTGATTTGTGGCTTGTAATTATAATGGATATAATTCACGCGCCCGGTAAACTGATATTGCCCCGTCTGTCCGCATATGCATACGTGTGCCCGATAACCTTTGGGTTTTTTTTTTTATTTATTTATTTTACTTATTTATTTTGCGTCCTCGCCGACGCTCCTAACGACTGCGTCTGCATTTTTCGAATTTCGAAACGACAACGGGCTAAAATTGGCTCGTTTCGACTACCGATATCGGATGCCGGAGCGAATATCCTGAACAGTACACACTCGTGCACACACCCGTGAGACCACAAAGAAAATCGCGTAAATAAAACCATAAATAAACCCGAGGAGTCGAGAAGAACGTAAATTATTTTATTTTATTTTTTTTTTTGTAAAACACACGGACGCGCACTCGGCACACAACAATAATAATATTGTACACACGTAGCTGCGGGTACACATACGTGTTACGATTATACACGTGGACACGACACGCGCGCGTCCAACATGATTTATTAGGATAAGTCGATTCTAAACGGTACTCGTACGTTCCCAAATGTATGATAATAATTTTATATCTAATCGAGTTCATAATTTTCCACGCGTGTGCACGATAAATTAATGAAAAATAGGTTAAATGTGTCGCACGTGAATAAACGACTAAACGTTGTTTTGCATTTATACCGTAACGATTCACACCGTATACGTCGCACTAGTATATATTGCAATATGCGAACGATTGTAAATGTGTTCGGGATTTTTCATCTGTATGAAAATTAGATAAATTACACGTGATAATCGATGAGATAATCGAATTCTCAGTGAAGTTTGGCACATTTGAATATATTTATATATATGCTCACTGGTCTTATATATTACCTTCAATACCAACAGTGAAACAAATAAATAATCAACGTTTTACGGGGGGGAAATCTTCACAATCGTAATTCAATGCCTGCTTATAACACCGTATTCCGTTCGCGTCGAAGAATGCGCAGTATTTGGAGTTTCGCCAAAATATTCGTTTAACGTTTCATTTGCAAATTTCATCGAATTTTGCGAATAATGTTAAACTATATTAAAAAAAAAAAACTTCAAATTTCATTCATTGCACCGCGTTAAAATATAATAATATTATGATTAAACAATTTTTACAAATACACAATTTCGAATAATTATAAAATCACGTGTTTTAGTGGTATACTACATACGAGTATACGTACACACATATTATGAATACATATTTTAATAATGATCTTCAGATAAAAAAAAACTTCTCTTAAACATATATTTGTTTTTTTCCTTCGGTGCATACCTATACTCGTATATGGTATTTTATTTCAATTATTCGTATAATATATTTTGCTATTTTAGTTAATCAATATTTATTTTTTTTCTTATAAGATATGTAAGATTTTACGTATTCACCGAATTTTTTATTTATGCGAAACTACTTTTTAGCGTTGGCATAATGTAATAATATAGTATATAATGTATACAATCTTGTCATTTATTGCCTACTTTAAGCTTCTTTTTACATAAATAAAAGTTATAGCCAAACCCACTGTCTTCGACTGTATAATCAGAATTACTTATAGGCAACCTACCGGCTACCTCGATGGAATAATATAAAGTTATAATTTCAGTTAAACAAGTCCATTAGCATTTATGTGCTTAGTATATTACGACTTATGGATTGTGGTTCATTCAATACTTATTTTTAGCGTTCCATACGATCACTAACGTTATTCCGTTTGGAAACGTATACAGACCCGTGTGATCTTACTTTTTAACCATATTATTTTTTACCATTCGTTAAATAATATTTATAGAATACCAACAATGTATAGTTATACCTCGTATATTTATAGAATACCAAAACAAACATTGATTTAAGATTCCATTAAGCTGAAGGACACCTTAACCATATGCGGATTCGATTACACGTATGCACTATAGCGTTCGCGCGTTCGGACAATTTAATTAATACCGCCAACACTGATGGGTTTATAAGTCGAACAGTTTATTACGGCTCTAGTTGGAAACTTTAGTATTTTTTCTACACTAACGTAATATTATTACCTATGCAGTCCGCTGAAGGTTTTGCGAATACGCCGACGCGGTCAGCGTTAAGAAGAAAAAAAATGAAAAAAAAAAAAAAAAAACCCGTTCCGGGCGCTGTCGGCCGAACTGGCAGTGCCACTATTTGTATACATTCATATATAATCCTTTTGTGAAGCAAGAGCATGACAAAACACACGAGAATATTAAAATAATAATAAAAAAAAAAACCGATTCCGATACGACTCGACTACCGGATTATGTTTCAGATTATGTCGTATACGAGTGCGGTGTGTACGGCATATACGGTAATATGTACGCCGAGAGAATTAAATGGCGATTATAAAAACACGAGGGCGCGTGTGCGTCGAATCTCGGAAATTACTTTTGTTCCTCTGGGAAAGAAGAAAATATAATAATAAAATTATGAAAACGGTCGACGGCGAGCGCGGAGGAATGCGGAGATCTCTAGAAATCGAGCGGCATCGGTATATTATAATAATATTTATCGTCAACGGTTTTCCGTACAGTGGTATATCATCATAATATGATAATAATAATAATATTATGTACACTAGACGTTTTGTATGGTTTTAATTCTGGTTCTTATTCCGAGCGTGCGCACAGGAGATTTTTATTTTTTTTTGTTTCTCCGCTGCGAGATAAATTTGTCGGTTTGGCGGCACAGAAAAACTGGTTCCGGCGTGAAATGCGCACGCGCTCGTGCCTAGCGCGGTAATTAATCGAGCCGAGTCAAATTGGGTGCCGAAAATATATATTACGTGTTCAACGAGACTCTGCTGACCGGTGCGTACACACGTACAGACACGCACGCACGCACATGATCACAGCTGAGGACAAGGGGAAGGAAACGAGTTATTATAGGTACGCACGCGGCGGTGCACTATTGGATCCGACTCCTCGGGGGGAAGGCTAATTCGCAGCGTATGCATAATGCTATGCACAATTCGACATAGTCTAAAATAGTGCGTATACCTTTGCGTAGTGTACAAAAACTGAAGTGTGCACTGCGAAATCTGAATGAAATATCTCAGTCGTGAAAACAGTTTGGTTCTCACATAAACAAATACCGTAGAATCGCCATATTCCGAACGCAGAAAAATGAATATTATCGTTTTCGCGGTAATACGTTTAAATCAATCGACATGAGGTCACCACGAAAAATCGTTAGTCCCCAGCGAGGGATCGGCATCATCATCTACGGGGCCCGAGATATCCTGTAAGGGTACGTATTTTAACATTTTATTTCACGCAGTTCATTTGACATTTTCTGCGGACATTTCACGTTCTTCGCGACACTCGTGTCATTTCACCTGGAATACTTCGACTAAAAATATTACGCTCGTCGTACTACAATGGCTGCCGTAATGCATTGAACCCGCGACGACGTGTTAAATTCGCTCCGAGTCAGATGAACACATACGACGCATGTTATACGTACACGGGTAACGGGTAATAATAACAATAAACCGCGCAGTACTCGATCGCGGCGCAGTGGGTGCCAACGCCCTATATATCGTATAAATGTATATATGTACAAGCGTTTCTTAAATAAACAACGAACACCCCCGCGCCGTGGTCGGTCCAATAATATGCCGACTCATTTGAATCTCGTTTACGACCGCCGCCGTTCAGAAAAAAAATAAAAAATAAATATAAAAAAAATGTTTTACAAGTTCAATGGTATTTTATTAACGGGCTTTGTCTCTCTATCTCTCTCGCCTTCCTTCCTCCTCCTCCTCCCCCCCCACCCTCGCAAAACTATTTTGCGCCCGTCATAGGTCATCAACCGCGACGACGGTGGTGGTGCACCTGAACATTATTCGATTACATAAAGGCCGTTTCGCCATTTTATTTATTTACTTTTTCCAATTGCAAAATGTAATTGCGTTCCTGTAACAAGTGTATTATAATATTATAGCTTGCTGCACACAGCTGAAGCCAAGCAGATTATCAACATCTGATTCCCATCAGTGCACCATCATCACCGTACGCTATATTATGCCCCCGCTTACGGACGGAATAATGATTTCATTTTGCGCACGCCGAAAAAATAAAAAAAAAACCAATTCCACGTCTTATGACCTCACGATTTGGCACCGCGTTCGAAAACAATATTCGCACCACGGTCTATATGGTAGGTAGGTAACTGCAGTAAAATGTTGAATAAGCTAATAAACAAAACGATTAATGTGCGTAAAAATGTAAGATACACCTCGTTAATGGACGGAATAAAATACACCGTGCGCACTGCGCGTATTACATTATAATGATAAAGTACCGCACAAGAGATCCGTATAAGAGTTTTTAGTGTACTTTTCACGCGATAATGTTCGTTTTGTTTTAATTCGTCCAGTATAGTTGTCATAACACTCGTAACCTCTTGCCGTATCACCGTATGTATATTATACCTATATGTCAAAATATGTACGTCGTTGTTGAATGGCCTCATCAAAGCGATTTACATGTGCGACTATGACGTGTGCTTGACGTGTGCGGTTTTTCCCACAACGTTACGAATTACAGTGCAATTAACGTCGTGACACAGACTTTGAAATATGTTTGAATAATAGTGCGTCGTGAATTCTGAAGTTCCGTTTAAATCAATAAAGGCACTACGTCTGTGCAATTTGCATAGCCAGCGTGTCATCTAAGAATATCAATACCGTACGGTAGATTCCGCTTAATGTGGACACGCTGGGACCATACCCATTTGCTCACACTAAGCTTACATTCCATGTAAAATCTATATTAGTTCAAAAACATAAACATTTTTAGTATTAAAAAAAATTTATATTTTGCACTCGTAAGCCACAAATTTAAAAAAAAAAAATGTTTTTAATAATCATTAAATGTGTACAATTTTGTAATAAATCAACAATTGACTATAATTTTTACTAAGAAACTTATAATACCTGTGTAAACGTTTAAACATTATCACAAATAATACTGACGCGCCAATATGTGAGCTAATAATTATTAATATCTAATAAATAAAGAAATAAGATGTTACTATATAGATTAAAATATAAAATGCGAGCCTAATATAACCATAAATATTATATTTTATTTTTTCAAAGCTTGAGACATGATAGAAATAAATTTCACATTTTTTGGATATCATCTAAAATATACAACACTTCCTTGGTTAAAGCTATTTGTAACCTTGAGCAAACGATGGGCGTGGTTGAATTTCAAATTATAGTTACACAAACCATTTGCAGATGCAGAACCTATATATTATTATGTATTATAGTACTATCTCATTATGCCTATTATATTTAAACATTTAGAACGTTTGAAGTTGGCTAAATTATGAATCATTTACATTGCCTAAACCAGGTGATTAAAATAACAATCAAATTGATATGATATAACGGTGTAATACTTGTTCTATTATATACGGTAAATGTACATTTTTAACAAATTATATATTATTCAGTCAACAAATTTTGATAACTAAAACATTCCAAACAGCACCTGCGGTCGCTTCACTATGTATAGTATAAATTCAACAAAAAAAAAGTAAATATATATAATATATATGTTCGGACTACATTCGTCAACAAACAATAATAAGTAAAAAACAAAGTAATATTCATAATTTTTTTAAATAGGTAAGATAAAATAATAAAAAAATAAAATACATATATGTACTTTTATAAATATTTAGGTTATAATACTATGCTTTTCTTTTTGTATAATTAAATAATTACTATAATTGTGTTATTGTAATATGTATTTGTTATAATAAAAACATAAAAAATCAGTTTTTCAATAAATTTATGATTTTTTTTTCATTTCGGACTATTGGGACAACCGCTTTATTGGGACAAAATAACACGCAACCAATGTGTCCCAATAAAGCGGAATCGACTGTATATATCGACTTGTATATACAATACTATTGAATGCTGTTTGAATTTTAATCTAAGATTTCTTATTGATTATGTATATAGTACAGAAATAACGATAAGTACTCGGTAGAATATTGAAAATTAATAATTATTTATTCAAAAATAACAACACTAAAATACCATATATATATATATATGCACACCTTTATCTTATATTTTATAACTTGTTTATACTTGTTTCTTGTATTGCAATAATCGACTTTAATATTATACAAAACTACCTTTTATACATCGATTATAAATTATAATGTATATTACATTTTATGTAGTGGCGTTGGTCCGTTTCAAAGTTACAAGATGAGATCTAAATTTAATGTAATCGCCGTCCATTAAAACTTCTCGCCAACTACTAGTTTAGCGAGCACTCGGTTGTAATTGTTGTTGTCCGTTAGATTCCTGTTAAACGACGTTGAATATAATATTAAAACTGACAAATTTAATTAAAATACATCCGACGGTCTCTGAATGCGCAGCGCCGGCTCCGGGTACGCGCGCTATAACCTAATTAACATTATAACCTAGCACGTAGCGCGAGTATTTATAAAAAAAAAAAAAACCTTCCAACGTATTTAAAATAATTAATTCGTCAACCAATTAAAATTGAATTCACCGCGAAGAAGAGCCGTTCGCATACAAATTGAGTGATCCGTAGACGATTTTGGTAGGAAAATATTTTCAAGGTAGGGCCGGCCGTCATCCTTACACGTTAACGTTAACGAACGGCACGCAAAAGTGTACAATAACTATTTGTATACGCGCGCGTTGTACCCACATCGGTGCGATGTTATAATATTACTTCGTACAGCTTCGCCGCACAACATTGTACACATCCGCACTGGATGATCGATGGACGCGGTAAACGATGTAATAATTATTGACACCATCGGCGAGGACGACAGGTCGTGTAGGTATATATACCTGGTACACACGCGTTTAATGTTAAGAGGTATCCTCCGAAAGAATACGCGTTGTTATGCGCTGTTTACACGGCGTCCCCGACGACGTGTGTCGTTCAAGTCGAGTGGTTGGGTTCGCGAAAAAATAAGCTGTCAGAAGAAAAAAACATGGAAACGACGATCAATCAACGACTCTGCAGGCGCACGGCAGTACAATAATAACACGTCCTGTTCCTGCTCCTCCTCCTCCTGCGACGTGGTATTCGACAGGACCCGCGGCGCGACGGTTTGACGCGGCCATCTCAAAACATCACAATTAATACACGCGCGGAGTCGCCCGGCTTCTTATTTACACTTCACAGCCGATTAATTATTATTATCGTATTATTATAATTTCCACGTGACACTAATCCGCGAAAGCCGTTCTCTCCCCTCCGCGGCCGCCGCGACGTCGTTGCCGGTGCCTACCGAACGCGCCATCGCATGTTTGATATTCGGAATTGTGCCGCCGCGCCGAGGCGAACGTGTTAACCAGGTTCTCGACAAGTATCCCGCCGCGGATTCATTTCCCGCGTTCGTATGTGTACATAGAAATGACTACACCTACCCGTGCGTACATCGTAATACGCATATTTATACACGAACATCATGGTTTAAACCGTATATCCCCGTACGGGTACGCGCGGGTCTCGACATACTTAGCGCACGAAACGCGGTCGTTCGGATGCTGTCATTGCGTTTCGACTGTAAATAATGTTCCACAGGTACCCTTCGAACGGTCAGGAACAGTGCACGGTGTTTCATTCGTGCACACGTCTATCTCTAGCCCCCTCGGGTTTTCCTCTTGTTTTATCAATCGGAAAAAAAAAATTGTTCACGATAAAATAATATAATATATTTACACTGCGCGGTGTGCGTGTACGAGAAATCCAGGTAGGTAGGTGTATACTATTATTATTATTATTATTATTATTATTATATACATATTATAATACATCGAGCGGACCACCGAACACAACATGTTTACGACCATTAGCCGGTCCTTTTTTCGGGGTCGGGTAATTAATTACGGACCACGAGTCTCGTTTCCCCCCGGCCGATGGCAATAATTATTATTATCGTCTACCACGGGCATACGATATAAGTGGTGGCCCCGCGTAAAAGATGTATATTATGTACGTGTATAAACATATTATACGGGGAAAAAAAAAAAAAACAAGAGAGAGGACCTCTGGTGCGCGTGTGTTTTTGTGTGCGCGCGCGTATAGATCCGTATAAATATGTATAAGAGTCGGTCGCCGAGGTGTCAGCCGATACAAATTGTTAAGGTGGGTGGCCACTATGTGACGATAACATCGCCGCCACCTGAACCGGAGGTTTCGGTCCCTCCGCGCGCGCGCTCGCGATGATTCAATCCACTCAACAAGCCATACATTACACCGTGCCAAACCAGTTATATCCAGGACCGCGTGTGCGTTTTTATTATTATTATTTTATTTATACGTATATGTTTATTTTTTATTGCGATCCAGATGACACACACGTACACGCAAGACCATTGTAAGAGGGATTGTTCGATGCACGGTTGATCAAGATTGTACTCGCGCACCACACACAAATTCACACACGTATAGGTAATCCGAAATTTCGTATTTCAACACGCTATAAACGATTTTTTTAAGTAGTCCATATGTTTTATAAGACCTATACGTTTTTGACTAGAGTCTCATTTAATTTACACGATGAGCGTGCAAATTGCTACGCTAAAATATCGGACGCTGTCAATTTTTTTCGTTGTCTACTCTATAGCTTATAGCTATCTACAATATTGAAACAAAATGAGAAAACTTTACTGACCGGAATGGCGGAAATCCTTGTTCCTACTACATTCCAAGCGACTAATTTTCGTGTTAAAATAAAAAAAAATGGCGCTTTTCAAGTGTTAGATAACATAATAGGATGCATATGGTTGAGTCTCAAAGTTGCATAACCGAAGGAAGCATTTCACTCGCGACTACCTTCTTAAAAACCGAATTTATTCTCCACAAAACATTGTGGTCCGGAAATTGAATAAAATTATCCCTCGACTTATATCTCCGTTGCTCGTTTATTCTATTTCCTGGATTCAAAATTGTACAATATGCAATATTTTACGTCTGTTTGCACACTTTCTCTCGCAAAAAAAATTCTTATCTTCAAACCTGTCCACATTTTCCAAATGCTCTTAGACATTCTTGTCTCCATCGAATATATTCCATGGTTATATTTGTATGCATTTGGTGTAGCATTTATCCTCAACCAATGTCCTTCGGAAGATATAATGATTTCTATTTCAAGTATACAATTAAACAGTTTGTCGTAATTAAAAATATTACGAAGCATGTATTTACAACCAATGATTACACTAATTTCTGTGTTGCTTCTTCCTATTATTTTAATCTTAAATTCGTGATGTATTTGTGTAGGTTATATAAAATTGATATTACAGTTCAAAAAACCGTTTATCATATTACACAGTGTTCAATAATCTTTAAAGTAATTGAAACTTAACTCAATTTTTCAGATTTCATACAAATTAAGTACAGGTAGTCAGAATGTTGTACAATAGAAAATAACGAACTTTATTAAAAAAGTGAAAGACACTGAAAAAGTATTTTTTTACGTTTCAAAATATTAGGTTTTCCCATTTAATATCTTTAAACAATAATTATTTCCAAGCACAAAGTTCGTTTTGTATATCAAAAAATTAATTTTATTTTTTGACATTTTTAGTATATTTTAAAATATGTTAACACATTTGACATATTTAAAAATATTTTCGGAAAATTTAATAAAAATCTTTAAAGGAAAAAATGAATATTTCTATTTTTATTTTGTAGGTATCTATTACATTTGAAAATATTAAACACCATCCAATGTCATAATGAAATACGAAGTAAAAATATACTATATGTACTAGGTATACTTATCTTAATCGTATATTAGTTTTTTATGAAATAATTTTCAGCGTTAAAACAGTTTTTAGAGAATATTTTGAAATTTTTTAACATTATAGCATAAAATCGTAATTATTTGGTGGCATTTTTTGTTTTGTTTTCTCGTGTATTTTAATCCGCACCTTAATAATAATAATATAAAGACGAAACGAAATTTCCACCACCAGCTCGGTGGTTGCCGCACTCGTCGGTCCGATTAACGGACAAATTGGATTTGCCGCCGAAGTTCGGCAAACGTCAAACACATACATAATATGTAATATATTAATATAATACCTCCACCTATATGAAATACATGCCAAACTTGCTTAACAATAAAACACATCTTTGAAGAATTCCGTATATATGAACCAACCCGCACACTTTTCAAGTTCCCTCGGTACACACACAAGAAAGCCTCAATAAAGATCAAACATCAAATATCATTAAATTCATCACGAACAACCATCTTATAAACAAACTCTAATTTTTTTAACCAAAGTCAATAATGTAAACATTACCATTTAAGTGTGTAAAAAAAAAAAATGTTGGCTAATAACCTTAGCAGTCGAAGCCGGTAAACTTTAAAATAAAAAATTAATATAATGTACATGAAAAAGGTGTGTATCAATGATAATGAACATACATAGAATCCTACACGTGGTGCATATATGAGGTAACGTAACATACCTTCGTGTGTACTACACGAGCGCTTTTAAGACCGATGATGAATCCGGTTATCGGTCATTACTTGTTAGTATTTCGTTAATATAATATATTATATTATTGTTCGGCTGGAGAAAATACGCGCGCGGACCCCGCGCACCGATTACAGCTAAACGCCTCCTGTGCACCATGACGTACGATATGTAGTGTACGCACACGTATAGTATAATATTATGCGCTTACACTTTTATACGCCGATGAACACCGGTACACGAAATAATGTATTATTAATCACGCGACCGCCTCTCGACGCGATCCGGGATAATCCTATTGGCGGTTGCTACTGGTTTTTTTTTTTTACTTTTTCTTTCAGCGCCTGAGACAGTACCACTACCATCGCTGCACGGCTCTACGTTCCCGCGTACTCTTCCCGGCGACGACGACGACAATCGACGCGACGGTATAATATTATTATTATAACTGCTGCGTTTGCCTAGTGCACCTCTGCTGCACTTGGTTTACTGTCGCCGCCGCCGCTGCCGCCGAGTTTAAACTGAACGGAAATACAATGGACGCCGTTGCCGCACCTATAGTCGTCACGTGACGGCTACCGGGTACTCCCGAGTGGCTGTTACGCGTATTCATATGCATACGTATACCGTACATATTATACCGTAGAGTCTCGATGGTCCGGACGAATTCCGACCGAGTGTCGTCCGGCAAACCGGACGTTTTTCAATAGTACTCGATTGACTAAGCATTTTTGTTCCGCTACCTTTATTTGTTTGATTTAACGAATCACAAGAAGAATATATATGAAGTGCGGAATTAAACTATTTTCGTGACTACGATGTATGTACGTGTGTATTAGAAAGAAAATCTGTAATTATTTTAGAAGCGATTTCGAGGACATGATTTTCCGGATTTTTAAAGTTTTACCTGTCTTAGGACCGCGTTCGATTGCACAGACGAATTTTAGAATCTCCTCTTTGCTTCTCTTAACTATTTCAACAATGTTATAAGTGTTAAGTTACAATAGCTAGTTTAATAGGTTTTAGATATAATAATGTTTATACTCATTATCTAACATTTGTTAAAAATACATTTCAACACGTTATAACTCGTTGAAGATTTTGGTTTTATCAACCTATCGCTGTACATCGTATATAATAATATACGTTATCATTTATTTGATAAATTAATCTAGTGTTTTGACCAGTACTCGCTTTATTTTTGAAACTTAAAAATTTTGAAATTACAGATAAGTTAATTGACTATTATTCAACCGATTTAAATGTTTTATTTTTTTATATTGTTTTCAATAGGAGTATTATATTGGAAATATTTGAATAATCATGATATACCGACATTTGATTAAAAAATTAGATTGTATTGATTCAAAAACAAATGACAAAGCAAAATGAAATCATTTTCAATTACTCCCCGCGGGGTCTGGGTACAAACTGTTGACGTATATTTAGATGACCACTAACTTTTAAACAGTCATCGTACATATCACTTGAAATACACTTGCATATGGTTATCTATTTTTAATTAAATTTTTTTTCTGTTCTACAACAAGCCTAACTATTCCTCACTATTTCGTTATTCTTAACTTCACTTAATAATATTCATCATATTATAGTAACCGATTAAAGCTGCGATAGAACAAAGTACAACTTATGTGATCCGTATATAGCCATAGATAATATATACGAGTATAGCAATAATATTTAGAATAATAGAATACACATAACTGATTGGTAATTTAAATTATTCATATACCTATGAACAATGGATATTATATTTTTCACTGTAATTATGTATTGAGCATAGGGTTCAAGGTTATTATATTGCATAACCTCTTTAAGTCTTTCTTTCAATAGTAAAATGATATAATGTTTATACTTTATAGAAACGTGAGTAACAAAGTTGTATTGTTACAAATACACGCAGTTCGGATTTCAAAACCACAAATACAATATTTGGAGTGTTGCGAGATAATTTGAAATGTGAAAAAAAACTAAATTGTTAAAAAATAAGCCATACATAAAACACTCTATAGCCAGGACATTTCCAATGGTAATTTTTATAGCCCATCCGAGTTATGATATTTAAGACCGTGAACAATTGGAAATTCAAAGAACATGTTCTCTGAATTTTCAAAAGGTTAAGTTAAATATAACATGCACATTATATTGTCGTAAGTCATAAATTTCAGAGCAGTGTGTGCACGCAAAATTCAAAACGTTGGTAAAACTTCAATATTATTCTGGGTCAGCGTGGTGCAAAAGCGATGTACCAGCAAAAACAAAAGTGTATATATATATTAGAGCGAGGTATATTGAATGAAATATAATATCATATTATATACCACCACGATATAAAACATTATAAGGAGAAGATAAATAAATTTGAGGTCTTAAGTCTATATATAAACGTAAGTATAAACTTTATATATATATACGTAGGTATACACAATCGACTCTCATTCATTCCGCGGTGGACCATCGGAATAACGGACCGTTTTATTTTATTTATTTCGTTTTTTCGTGCGGGTAGGATACGCGTTCACATGCGTCCTACACCGTCCGGGAAAGACGTCACCGCGCGCGGACCCACATACACGGTAGCCCCTTAAGGACGTGAAAAAAAAAAAGGGAAAAACAGAAAACAATAACCATCACAACAAGCACTGAACGTTTATACGCATATCCATATATATATATAATATATATATATACATAACTTTTTAGTACACGGAGGTGCGGTGTGTGTGCGTGTTCAGCGCGTCTGCTGGCAGCCACGGACGTCTAAAGTAGATGGTTATCCGGTGAAATATACCGCAAGAAATGTAATCGTAGACGTGACCGTCAGGGGTTTCGGGCCCCGTTCGTGTCCCAGATAATCATCTCTCCTCCGCCCGAGCCCCGGCTGCGACAAACAACGGCGGCGGCGGCCGATGTGCACAGGCTGTTGTAGTACACGTACGTATGTGTATATATACGCCCCGCCGACGACTATGAGACTGCTATTTGTTTAATATTAATTGGTTACCGTGTTCCCAAAGAGATCGAACCCGATAAAATGGACCGATCACAAATTTTGAACACGTTTGACGTGGCCAAGCGAATCGGAGAACGCGCCGACGGGCGGCGGCGGAGGCAATACACCGGGATGACGCGGATATCTGGTTTCACATATATGTGTACGTACAAGTGCGTGCGCGTGCGCGTGCGCGTGAGAGAGTGTCCGTCATAATATCCGACGCCGCTGCAGCGTGTACGCACTCGCCCACATAAACGGTCCCCAACGAAGCAGGACGTAACTCCATTTTTATCATTTCTCGATTTTTATTTTTTTCTCCGTGTTTTTCTGTTTGTTAAAATTAAAAATAATTCTAAACTGTCCGTCGAACCCTCTCGCCGTCGTACGCCTCTCAAATTTCTGAACACGGATAAAACCGTTCAGGAAGAAGTCTCACGATTTCGAAGAATGTTGCGTTCATGACTCACGCCGGGACCGATTAAAAAGTCACGTTACCGCGGTCCGGGCAAGTCGCACTGCACCGTCGATGTATAACGGCTAGACAACGAATACCGTGATACATAACGCTGCGGCGTATAAATATTTTAGGTTAGTCGAAAATCTAATGCTATATAAACAACTCGCACCGTGTAATATGGCATAATACTTTAACGCTTTTATTATTGCCCATAAATTATACCTATACGTGCGTCGAGAATATGCCGGTATAATAAATTAAAACGAATCGTTTCAAAATTCAGAAACTCCATTCGAATACGCCAGCTTAAGACAAAGTATTCCTTTGGTCCCACGAGATTTTGTCCTCAAACAGTTTTCACCGGGCGCATAAATCTTCGCATCTGATGAACTGAGAATCGTGATCATAATGCTGTGAAGTGCGTTGAAGACTCTTGTCGGTGAAATTTCCCGATGACCGCTCGTCTTATTATTATTATTGCTGTTCGAGCTGCTGGAGGTTTCGTCTCCGCAGTGGCCGTTCGTTATATAAAGTCTGATTAAATTGACTCTTTTTTTTTGTTTATTACATTGTACTCGATTCGTTTTAAGGTTGTTTTTTTTTTTTTGGTTTTTGTTGTTGTTGTGTCCGTTCAAACGGCTGTTGTGCAATACGCGGGCACATATAATATACAGACCAGGGTACGTGATGTCGACGTAAACTCTACAGATGCTACGTAGCTGCTACCACATTATATTATACTGTACGTGCGCGTATGCCATGTACTCGGTACGGGTCGGCCGTCCTCGTAAAACGTTGCCGAATTACCTCTCTAATCACATAATTTCACACAGCGGGAACATCAGCACCATACGAGCGGCGTACCATTCCTACCGTGTTTCCATATGACAAACGAGTTCTTATTATACCAACAAACTGAACAAACGATCTGGTTATATACGAGCGTCAAGTACGTGAAATGATTAAGTATAAGGTAGTATACATGGTGTTCATTTGTGTGTGTGTATTATACGAACGTTTCACTAAAGTCCATAACTCTTGAGTGAAATATAAAAAAAATTGTACTGAACAAATTATACAGTGGAAAAAATAATATAATTGCACATTTGCACAATATAGTACGTATCTGCCAGTTGAAATCTTCTCAGTGGCGTGGCAAGGGGGATTCGCCTTGCAGTCATCGTTGGCAATCGGTACAATTTTAATGAACAGCTGGTACTTAAACATTTTGTTGATATTAATTGTTTAAAATCTATAATCTAGTAAAAATGAATATTTTATGCTGATTTCAAACTATGTAATATATTTATTTTTATAGCTATCTACAGTATTTTTTTTAGTGGACTATTAAATTAAATAAGTATGTTCTACGGAAAAAACAATGATGACAAGCAGTTACAAACCAAAATTTAACTGGCTAATTTTAAGTGTTGAGCTCTTTAAATTTCACAAAGGTACCAAAATTAATTTAAAATAATTAAAATCATTATTAAGTCTCTGAAATCTGAACATTTCATAATTAATTTAATATATAAAGGTATACAATAGTCATAGGTACATACATTTTTCATACCCACTTTGAGTTAGTATTACAATTATATTATGTTCGGTTAATATTTACTTAGAGAAATTTACTTTATGCTCAAATCAACAAAAATAATGTATAAATGAGCCAGGCTCCTGTTTAAACATTTTTTAAATTATACGTACACCTTAAAATGGTGTACACATTATAAGTATATTAAAATAAAGAACATTATTTACTAGAAAATTGTTATTCATTTAACACATTAATGTTTAACATATTCTATGGTAGGATAAACCTGTAGTTCTAATAATTACGCTCTTTGATATATTACAGACTCATTATTGAATTAAGAAAATATTATCTATAATTCCGTAAACCAGATACGACCTTAGCTCAGTTGTTACACGTATCGGATTTTAATAATGTAATTTAATTTAAATAAGTTAATATATAATTGATTTATGCTGAAGTAAATAAACAAATAGATTAATTAAATAGTTCAATATGACGTTGATTTTTAGACAATAAAAACAGAAGGCATATAATGGGTATTATATTATATTCAGTGAGTCTGTACAATACCTATTCGGTTGGATATTATTTTATGGTATATTGGTCATGGCCTTCGATCCTCATCTCTTATTACATTTCAAAGTAACCGAATCCTATAATCATGTTAAACTAAAAAACCACAAGCATACACGGCTATAAATCAATTGGCTATTGTGCCATAATTTCAGAAGTTTCACACTGTATTCAATCTGGTCAATAAATATACTTTACTCCGATGGTCATTTATTGGGCAAAATGGATAATCTTAAAGAAAATAATTTAAATAAAAATCAAAGTATAAAGGTCGTTTAAAATTTCGAAACAATTAATACTAACCTAACCTAACATGACGAAAAACTCTTAAATTGAGTCAAATATAAGATTTTCAAAAGATAAAAAATCAACATTGATAAATGTAAGTTATGATATCTTGAAATTGTTGCACAATAGGATTGGTGTAAAAATATATTTTTTGTTTTTCGTTTTGTATTTTTAATTTCATTGTTTTACAGTAATAATGTTTAGAAACCAAAATGTATTTAAATAAATTATATTAAATGTCAGTATAGATAGTAAATATTTTTCAAAATACTTGATTCAAACTCACAAATACATTTCAGTTTTCAATTATTTGTTCATTGTATAGTTGCATAAATACACTACAGATTATAGATATAATATGTTTTAATTACTTTTATACACTACTACGTTATTTTATAGGACATTGTTTAGTATATGACAAAATAATACTGCTATTAAAATAAATACAAATATATTAAACACGTTAAATAACAATTATTTCAACCATTTTATTAGATTAAGCTTTAGGGAAAAATGATTGAAATGTATAATATTATTACGGCAAATTACTATAGATATTATGAATAACAGTATAATAAAATATTTTAAATTATATTTTTTTTTCCGTTATTACGTGTTAGCCAAGACTGATCACCAAATGGCACACCAACAACTGAAAAACTAAAAATACAGCACATTTTAGTGACGGTCATGGAACTAGTCTACTTGGTGATTTACATTGAGTTATTTTGCGCATTTGAGTGTCGCTATCCGTGTAATATAATTATCGTAAAAACCAAGACTATGACGTCGTAAAGTAGGGTTGAAAAAACACAATAACATTATCGCCGAGGATGCAGGACAGACAAAAACGCCAAGGTGTCTTTTAATGACTTCGTCCTAACAATAATTTAGACGTTACCTTCTACGGCTTCTTGTGTCAAGCACCTCTCTCTACGTATCCGTATTGGACACAATGAGTAGGAAATATAAGCCACGAGTAGGCATTATAATGTCGAGAATTTTTATTGTCCTCCTAAGTCTAAGTATCCGAAAAAAAAACGTGTGACGTTTGTCACGCTCTTTGATACGAACACGTACCCGCAAATTTTACGAGCATACAAACGGGAAAAAAATAACCAACAAATTTGATATTTCTGTTAAACACAGACAACATGTATTTTAAACCAAATTTATTATTTGTAATACATGTGCCATTTTTACACAGACGCCGCTTTCTATTTGTTCGTTTTTATAGCAACATTTTAAATTATTTAAACTGCTATGTATAGTTGATGTTTAAATTGTTAGTGGATCATTGTATTCTATAAATATTTTGAATACAGCTGGTGAGATTGGATTTAAAAAAAAATCCAATATTTATCTATTTCTATTGTAATTTACTAAATTATGAAATGTATTGATATTAATGTTGCATTTGAAAAAAAATGTTGATGAAAAATCCAAGTAATTTATTGTTTTCTTCTAAATTGCTTATTATATGTGAAAAAAAATGTATATAATTAATAATATATAATATAAACATTTAATATAATAATATTAGCATACATATAAGTTATAACATAGTAAGTTACTTACCCATAAATTAAAACATATAGGTATCCTTTTTTAAATACATGATCTACTAAAGTGAATTCACAATTCCATTTGAAAAAGGTCAAACCTCAATATAACCCCGGTGGTTATTAATCACATGTTAACTGTATAAGCTAAACACCCATAAATTTTACGGCGTTTTTGTACATGTTTTTCTGACTAAAAGGTCAAAACATTCTTTAACTTTTTGATTTATATTTTTTAAGAACCCCATTATACTGAAGAACCTTATATTATTTACTCGTTTTGGATTTGTATTTATATCAAATACCTCCTACACTTGAGAGATCTATAGATATTTTCGTCGTTTATTGTCAGCATAGGTTATTGATATCTTATTTGACCTACTTATTAAATTTGAACGACTACAACTACTATATTTTTAATTTTTTTCTGATTAAACCAATATTGAATAGACTTTTTTTACGTTCCTAAAAAGTTTTAAAAAGACCCTCGATCATAACAATTTCATTTTTACTGTCCATCCACAACACGAATTTGAAAGTTATTAAACGTTAAAAAGACATTTATTTTTGTACTACACAAATAAGACTAAATTTTGTTGTAAAAATATTGTTTTACTTTAAGTAATCTAAAGTTTGTCTCACTGTTCACTTTAAAAAAGACCATACTGACCTCAGGTACCTTAAGAAGTTAAGACTATATAGTACCTAGCTCTATAGATTAAAATATATACTTAAGTTTGTTTAATCCACGCTAACTTATGCAATGTTCACTATCTACATTAGTAATATTTCTGTAGTTCACGTATGTGAATTAGAGCACGTAGTTCCACGTAACAAGTAAATAGCATAGCCTTTAATAGGAGAACATGATGTATTTCTCTTCATACATCTTTATTCTCACCGAATGATTAATGAAAGGTAAATTTTTGTAATTTGTTCATCCTGTAAAACTATCCTAAGAACGTATTTTTATAACTTTATACTTTTATAAGGTTAACTCAAACTTAAAAGGAAACTTTAAATGGTCAATCATCATAAAAATTGATTTATTAGATATTATATTTATTTATATTCAAAGATACAAATTTAGAATGTTAATATATTAGTCAAAAAAATAAAGAAATGTACACTTCTTAATTCTTTTGATTATATTTTGTTTAATATTATATTCTTACAGTTCTCATTAGAATGCATGAAATATCAAAATATAACATTAAGCCTTTATTTGATATTTATTAATTAAGAATTCCCTCCCCTACAACTTTTTCTATTGGCTCTCATAAGATCAGTATAATATTGAGAACGGTATGGTGGATCGTCTATTTATCACATGGCAATGAACATGCGATTATAGGAACGCAACGAGACCCACCGCGATAAAAATAACAGCATAATAATATAACAATAATAAAAATAAAAATAATATGATAATGATGGTGATAAATGATTATATAACGCGTAACTACACGAGTATTTATTGCGCTATAAAAAATGACGTCGATGCGGTACGATCCCAATGTAATAGTGGTAACCTAATACCATTGATTTTATTGTAGTATTTATTATATGATCAATGCTAATACATAAAAAATAAAAACCATCTCATTCGCTCTGTCTATGCACTATAGTCTAAAATAGTACAGAAAATAATCGTTCTCGTCGCTTTTTCAGAGGTTAACTTTGGTGCAAAGTTTAATAACTTCGATTAGTTGTAATTGATTTGGACATCCATTAAAGTGAAAACGCCAATGGTTTTAATATTTTTAACTATTTATAGGAAATAACATAATAAATGGAATGCAGAGTAGTGTATTATGACGACATACAATTTTTATAATTTACAAAAATAATTATGTATACAAAATGCACAATCATTTCCTTCTGTAAATAATGTGTTTGAAAAACTTTAACACAGGATCACAAAAAATGTAAACCTTATTTACATATTTTAACTCCTTAATAATAATATAAACAATATAATCACTATATAACTACTAAAATATACCACTATGTATTGTATTATAGTAGTGGATTTAGAATGAAAATTGTATTTATAATTTAAATGTAATTTATACATTTATAAACATTATATTATTGCTATTTAAATCGTACTTTGATTTAATTTACAAATAAACTGTATTCGACATTATGAAAACCGTAATACAACTATAATTATATAACTTATAAGTATTGAGTACATTTAACAGTAGGTACTCAATGACATATGTTCCGTAAATAACTATAATTAATCTTCAATAAATACATGTCACCATACATAAAAATATATAAAGTACATATATTTTATATAAAAATGAAAGTTCCTCTTTCAAATAAAAACAATTTTTCAATATACTATGGGCACATAGTGTGTTCAGTCTCAGTTGTTTTTCGGTGCTTTAGTTGAGCTGCGTCCGGTGTTAATAGTTCCTGGATGGATGACCACCCAGAAATTAAGCAACAAGACCAACAGCTCCTACACTGTAGGTACGTGTTTCGACCTGCCGACCTATCCATAAAATAATCCTTCAGTACACTCGATGGCCCGAGTCGTCGCGGGTAAGATAAATAAATTATACCATATTATAAAGTACGATATTTTATAATAATTTTATGTCTGAAAATTCCAATTATTTTCTGTGTAGTTTTACATCAGATAATTTAGTAATTACCAAGTACCTATACGCTATACGTACGTTCTGTAATGGTAATTGTAATAATGTAGTATTTATCGAAACAATAAACAATTAACAACAAACGTTGTACGTGAAAATCAGAGAAATCGGGAAATAAAGCATATTTTAAATTAAAATATTTATTTGATAATTTTTATAATGAGAGTATAATACATTTATTTATTTATACGAGTACAATAAAGGTGTACGTGTTGATATTATATTAAATTTATGGATTAATTTTCTCTAAACTATTGGAAATAAATATAATAAACCTGATGTCACACTCGTCGTCGTCGAGTATCCTTGCTGTACACGGATACATTGGTACATGGAACTTACGCACAACACAACGAATATAATAAATGGTTTTCCTAAGAACGATTTGGCTGCCATAGTCGATTTGTTGTAAAATCATAGTATCAATCGATTCCGCTTTTATTAAAATGTTTACACTAAGTTTACAATTATTTTAACATGAATTTCCTATCACAGCTAAATCGTTGTCAGGGAACCGGCGGATTTTATTCGCTTGTACTTTTCATTCGACGGTCGTGACAATCGACGTGATACTTCGGACGAAATGTTAGCGTGAACCCCAGCGTTAGACTTATCCATGACAAAAAGGCCCAAATATTCTGAGAAGATACTTGGGGATTTCAAGGTTAGGTGCGCAACGTATACTCGTCATTTATCTGCGTTATATTTATAGCAGTATTACAATTTCTAATCTTAAATGTTTCGTATTTACATATCATGTTGCGAACGTAGTTTAATATTATGTCTTCGACCGTTTGACTGTAACACACCAAACTCGTACCGAATAAAAACGGGAGTACCTACATACTTTGCAAAAGTAATATTATTCTAGATTACAAGGACATCAAGATTTGATCACAATTTATATTCCGTTTTATTGGTCGTATTTACGACACGCACAGGTCTTTGCAGGTATAAAGAAGAGCGACGGGAGAACGTAGAAAAAGAAATTTAAAAAAAATCCAAGAAAACGGGTTAATACTTTATGGGACATAATAATATTACACTCGAAACATCTACTGTTCATACAGTCTCTATGTAAATAACTGCACGGACCTATTAATTATATTTTATTTATTTTATTAATTATTAAACAACTGTTCAAAATGGCATAAATACACTTTTTATCGAACAAATTGCTGATCTTAGATCGGTATTACAAAAACGTTTTTTTTAAAGATTAATTCGAGTTTTATTTAAAAAATCTAAATCGTTGAGATTATTATTCATTAAGAATAACTCAAAAAGTCAGCATTGAGTATGACAATTATGACGCGGGTATAGTTGAATGGGAATTAAGTAATATATAAACATCAAAGAAAGATTTACCTGAACAAGATGGCTTGGAAAACAGAAACAAAGACTGATCGAACATAATAAATTCAGTAGATGAAGAAAAGTGCAGCGATTGGCCTCGTGGTATAATATGCGGAGGAGGGGGGTAGGGAAATACAGTGAAATGTTACGCCACTCTCCGTTAAGGGATACAGCTTCCCAGCTAATATTCTATATAGTCCTTGGTCTGCAGTAAATAATACAAGATCAAATGTGATATTTAAAATTTTATAAAAATGTTTGACTGGCTTGAGCATATAATTTAATAAGTTATATTCGAATAGTAAGTTTCTAACTTTACTCTTCTTCGGAAACAATTAACCAGCACATTTTTGTAAGACCTAAGGTCGATAAGGTACCTACGCAGTAAAAAAATCAAACTAATCGCTTTGTGAAGGACTAAATCAGCCCGTTTAAAACTTTTGATTTCTCTTTTAAAAACTGAAACTATGCTCCTGAAGATATTTTACTGTACGGCACGTTACGAATATAATTGAACACCGCGTATGATGCGCGTGCACGGGCACTGTACCACGGAAGTCTTCGGAGTATGGTACCAGAAAAAATGTACGTTCGACATGATCACATGGCACGAACGGCTGTTCGATCGGATGTGATCAATACGTATGGTACGGGTGTCGAGCGGATTGATAAAAATAGTATGAATAAAACAGACGGAAAAACGATATTCGTACACGTACGCGAAGTGTTCCCGCCCACAGATACACCGGCGCAATGATGACATAATCAATTTCTTGTCTGCCTCTCGATCAGAGCGCTCCGGGCGAATTCCCGCCTGCGCCTGCGACCGATACGTGCCGTGCCGTGTTTCCCAACCGCAGGACTCGCGTCTTACTATGCCGGGCGCGCGCGCGCGCTTACAGATGATACGACGACCATCGTCCGACCATTGTAGCCGCCACCCGTTGCCGCGGCTACGGTCGTCCGTCCGTTCTCACGGGCCTCAAAGAGCCCACGCGCGTTTTTCCCCCCCCCCCCTGAATGTCTCTCGTGTCAGTCTCGGCGAGAGGCACCGCGGCCGACGCCGACGCTAACAGTAATAAATAATAATAAAACAAATAATCGTACGTATAATGACGATGACGATGATGATGATGATGATAATAACGATAATTCCAGCGACGAGTTCCGTTGACTTTGCCCAGTCTGTAGTACTGTAGTACAGTCGGGTGCACACTGGACGATGCACTGTGCAGTCGCGTAGATCTAAAAGTAATGGACGAACCATGAGAGTTTACTACACCGGAGTGAATATGACGAAAAATGTAAGGTTACAATGCTGTTATAAAGGGCCCTATGATTACTGATAGGTCATTGTAGTAGCCTTGTTATAGCGAGTATGACTTACAGGGACGTATGAAGTTTAACTTGCGCTCCTCGCGCTCCTGCACTTCGAAAGATCCGCCTTTAAAACAATAATAAAATCTAATTGAAAATATTTTAAAATAAAATGAATACGTTTGAAGTTCGTGTTTACACCCCTAGAGTTAGCATGGTTTTCCGAATACTGTACCACAGTGAACGGCAAACGAAAGTCCGGCACGCGTGTGTCCCCCTCCCTTATTTCGCCGATATAGGTGAAGCCTATCCACGTTTTCATTGTGTGCAGTATACACTTTCTCGCCGCGCCGCCCTTATCAAGTCCGTGACGATAATTTTAATTGGCCCGACGCGTTCGTACGGCAAGCTTACCACGCGGGCGCTGCAACAAGACGTGCATATTATTATTGTGCCATCGAGCGGCTGTGCGGCCGACAACGACGGTCGGGGAAAAAATGGCAAACCGTATTGAAGAATGCGGTCCTGGTTGGCCGGTTTGTCCTGATAAACGTCTTCTTTGATCTATTTCCAACGCTGCAGTGTGTGCGTGAGCGCGTGTGTGCGTGTCTCTCTCTCTCTCTCTCTCTCTCTCTCTCTCTTTCCGCAAGAGAGTATTTTATTAGGATTTTTTTATTTTTTTTACCCCGTACAGTATACACGTGATATATACCACACATACGCAGAGTTATACTGTATTATAAGAAGCGCACGGTATCATATTTCTCACCGGGGACCGTATGGTAAAAAAATAAAATAAAAAACCAAGCTCGGCACTGTATTATTATCGCGTATATAATATGTATTATACATTATTCTTTGTTGCCTTTGCACGCGCACGCACGCGCCGATTCGCGTCTCGCGCATACCGACCGTCTACGGTGCGGATAAATACCGTTTTCGACGGGCATCGATTGAAAACGAATCCCCATCGTCGCGCGAAGCAGCTTTAATTCGTAAATCGCAATTCACCGCGACGGAATTCCTGCGTCAAACCCAATATGAGCTGTTCGTTAAATGCATGACTCAACGCACGATTCCGCGCACACGAAAGATAATATTGTGAAATTCGTTTTTCAAACATCCCGAGATCTTATCGTCTACCCCGGGTCCGTGCGATTGTGCAGTGAATAAATATCAACACCGGCGCACGCTGTAAAGTGCGGTTTTTTTAGCATTGATCGCACAGAGTGTTACCAGATTCAACAGTCTCTATGTTTTTGTAGAGTCTAAACGAATTGGCGGTAATGTATACGTTCAAAAAGACTACTAGTTTCCTGTAGCATAATTATACACTATAATACGTTTTCTTGAGTTTTTAGTCATTTGCATAATATAAACAAGATGGCAAACAGATGTAACAAAAAGTTACACGTCCGAAGTTTTCATAAATTAGTTATACAATTAGTTATTACACGCCTACATATAAATAATATTTATTTCAATAATATGTAAGTTATGTCGTAGACTATAAAACTGTAAAAGAAGTTATGATCTGTATTATAATATATGAAAAGTATAAATCCCGTAGTGTTTGATTTAATAGGTTCAATAAGAGTTTATAGTTATACATTAATTCTTAGTCAAACTTAACATCCGAAAGCTTTTGGCTGTCGGCATCAAATTTATAAATAAATTTCCATTATTTTGTGTAGTTAAGAATTAAAAAATAACTTTAACCTCTACTTAGACTTTTTTAACCTTTTACATCGCTATGTATATATTGAAGAAAAAGAGTAAAACTAATACAACTTTTTACTATAATTTTTTTTTTTTTAATTATTTAGGTGTTTTCTCAGGATTTTTAGTGCTTTTTTTATTTTTTTACGGTTTTGCTTTATTATTGTTAATTTTTTAGAGATGTATAGCGCAACAGAACTCTTATTATAACACTTCAAAATAATTTAATACCGTGTATGAGTTATCATTTTATCAACAACTCACGCGTGAATATATTTCTTCATTTTTTCATTATTCTTAAACACGATTATTAAATAATGTCTGCAACGTTTTGATTTTGTATTTATAGTGAATTTAGCTGTCAGGTTAAAAGATAAAATACCTGAACTGCAAGCTGAATATCGTTGTGAAGTAAGAAGACATGTATTTTTAGTTAAGTGACTAAAATCCATGTACATAACGTTCTTATTATACGAGTTATATTATATCATTTTTCCGTAGAAAATATGTATAGGTATATCAAGTTTAACTACGATGCGTGTACATTAAAAATGAAATTTTATTCAGATTAAACTCAGTTAAAAATTACAGAGTCATGAATCCACTAGAATCGGTGAATTCTTGGCGAGTAAAAATATGACTCAAATTCAAAATGAGTAGATATTTCGTAATTGTTCTAAAGATCTTATCACGAAATATGCGTCATATCTAAATAACTTCACCGTATTTCTTGACGCACAAGAAATAACAATCCTCTTCGTATTGAACATTTGCATAAGATAGTTTTTTTATTTTTTTACTGAATAATACGTAATAATACAAATAATCATCACAATTGACCGTCTATGTTGATTATACTATACTGTTATTATTATTTACACTAGCTATTTTAAGTAATTTTTAGTGACGTATTCATATTTGTCATACATTTGTTTTTCATTTACCTATTTGTAATAGGATATACTCTGATCCACTATTCACCTAAGTCCAACTGTTAATATAATATACCTATTCGGGAGTACATAATATTAACAATTATTAATCGCACACGTTTTCCCCTCGAAATGCCAGCACTATTTCTTAATATATTAGCATTCAGGCTTCGGCGTTTTCAATTTATTTACCCATATATAGTATAGTCTATTTAGAAATCACAGAATTGTTATCCTAATATGTAATTAAAATGCATTCGTTCAAATGCACACGAATTATTCGATCTCGATGTCGAGATAGATAATTAAATATCAACAAGACCAAAAAACGCAATTGTCAAAATGTATAAATAACAATTATTGTATCACGATAAAAAAATATAATTCCAAGCTTGTTAGATAACAGAGCTAGACATAACTTATTTACAAGTAAGTTTTTAAAAATATTACTTTAAATGATACAAAAATATAATAAATATATAAATTTCATTGAAATGTTAATTCGTAAAAATAGTTTATTTTTGCGTTTCATTAAATGTTCTTATTTTTCGCCTAAAGCCTAAATATTTTCTGGCATGTGTAATTGAAGTTCAACAATTTTAAATATTCGTGATGCTTAAATGATAATAGTATTTGAAATATCACAGTTTCATTTTATTTAAATCATAATAATATACAGACGTTTTAATTTAAACAAATGAGCATGATGTTCATTAATTTTTAATTTTGTTAAGCAACTACAAAATCAATAACTATACAGTTATTATTTCTTATATAGTTATATAACCGCAGATATGAAGAATAAATAAATTACGATTCATTTTTAATGTTAAATCATTCGCACATAAATTATAACTTTTATTCCATAAGCAATATTTTATATGCGATCGAAAAAAAAACACTAAATGGCTGAATAATTGAATGATGTATTGTGTGCATAGGTAAACGTTCTGTGATGACAGCATATACGTACAACGAACTTACTACTCGTGTATTCATGCAAAAAGAATACCAATATGATTCATAAAACGTGATATTTTTATTTAAAAAAAACCTTGCATAAAAACTGAATCACCGAGCTTAAAAACAAAAATGAGTATGAACTATTCAAATACTCTACAATTACAACTAGCACACACGTGTTCAGATTACATAACTATTTGAAATATAGTCGGGTACAGTCATTAATTTAATAATTCAAGGCTTTATTGGACAACGAACTTCTGGTACAATATTATGATAGTGTATGAATTATAAAATCATTTTGTGCATTTTTTTTTTTTTGTATCTTTGCACACGATTTAGACCATATGATTGCTCCTATGTATTCAAACCTGGTTATTTTCAAAAAGAAAATTTTATCAAGTCGGTACCTTGTGAAGGTTATTTTTTTAATTTATCAACAACTTTCCAAATAATTGAGAAAAGCAGGGAAAAATTGGAAAAACTTTAACCGAGATCAAGAACCGAACCTGCAGTACTCGTATATAGTATTTCCGTCACGCACTATTCAATTTATTTTTCACGGATACAAGATTTTGCAAAAGATTTTCTTTATTTGTTCGTTATTCCATAAATATCAACTACTCGAAACACACTTGTACCGTCGATATTATGTTATAAAGTACTTATACTAGCAGTCAACTTATAAACATTTCATAATTAGCATTTTTTTTTTATTTTTGCAAAAGTTAGCGCATTAAAAGTTCAATCTATCTCTTTAAGAAATTATGTTCTACTACTATGTATCGACCAGCTCTAGCTATATAAACAGATCCACGCGACCTCTTCCATTCAAAATCGTTTAATCTCGATCAATGGTTCGTCTGTTTCAAGTTTAAAAGACCCGCCCCTATATCTCTTACCCGACCGTGGAGTCTCACCCGACCTAAGAGTTCTGTCCGTTTTCTCCACCATAACTATAATAATGCCGTGAACTCTGTTGAGTACTGATCTGCACTTTTACAATGAACTTAACTACTTAATCGTTGTTTTATTTCCTAATTCTTCTCACACACACACACACACACGCGCGCACACACACACCCGCACGTGGATCGGCATTGGTAGGTATTATATACGTTTCTTGGCGCAGACTCGAATTATTAATGCATTCAATTCGGACAAGTGTCAATCACTGGGTATGGGTACGCGCGATTGTGTTTCCTAAAAACCCATTAGCAGTGAGCAACCACCGCGTGCGTTATTTTTTTTATTTTTATTTTTTTTTTTCTTGTACACAGGTAACTATGTACTTCGCTATTACAATAAATATACATTTCATCGAGCCGTCCACTTAATGGTTCAAAACCAATATTTATGGTTTTGTATTGTGTATATGATATATTACATTACAATCCTCGGAGGTTGGAGACTACTTTTTTTTTCTTATTCTTTTCTGTTCGATTTTACAACATCATCAATCGCGGCTTTTGCCCGATTCCCAAACGCGTTCCCACGGCCGGTAATAGTTGTCAGCACTTCATATTTTATTCTAAACGAAAATAAAAACAGTCGTAATAAAACGGGCGTAAACGGTACATATTATTATACATGCGTGTGTATAATATGACTGTAATGTATGCCTATATCGGTAAGTGGTAACGGCATCGATTTGTAATGATGTGATGCCTTAATTGTACCGTGTTTAAGACGTATAGTAATAATATGTAAAGTGTTCGTACCGTGATATTGCCCCGGGCCGTGTATTGAACGATAACAATTATCACTGTACATGTACATATGTTATGAGCTTACCAAGTTTTAACGCTTGACGGCTAGGGGCTGAACAACATGGTGTACGAATACCATTTAACAAAAAGTCGATTTCTCGATCATACGCTATGCAGTGATAATCCACACATTTCCCCGTGAAACAATTCAAATGTTTAAAACAAGCACGATATTCACAATAATCTTATTCAAACACATTAAACCGGTATTGCGTAATAATCAGTTGATGTTCGGATTTCCAAAATGTATTCATTATACGTTATTGTGTACAGGTGGTTCAGTGCACAAACGTGAAAGTCGGCTGACTTTTTTCTAGACGTAGATTCTTTTTATTTATTTTTTCTTACGCGCTCCTTCCGTGTTTCTCTCTCTCTCTCTCTCCGTCGTACGATAAGGCACACCGAATTCGTGATGCATAACAAATCTCACGTGCCGAAGACTGATTTAGAGAAAGAAAAAAAAAATGCCATATTTCAGGTTTATCCCGCCGCGACTTCCGCCTCCATACAGATGAGCGTCCGTCGCTGCGGCCGGTTAGGTTATATTATTATGATTCACAGTATCGCACGCCCGTCGTTGACGCAATATACTGTACGTACGCGTAAATATAGACTCGTGAGCACCGCGTGAGATCATTGACGAGTGAACGGCCTCCGGCGAGTGTGTTACATGAATGAAGCGAAAACGCACGTACTCGCAGCACCGTATGCCGTATGCGTACATTAAAACACGAGATAATGACGAAGGAAGATGAGCAAGAATAAAAAAATTAAAATCCGTCAATATTCGAGTTGCACGCGTCACCGCGCGTAGAGACCGCAACATTCGCATCACCGGAAACCGGACGTCGGGCGCAAACCGGATTTCGGGTTTCGCATGTTAATGAGCGTTGCTTTTAATTCTTACCGTCGTATATATACAATATCGTTTATATTTAAATTCGAATTCTCCGCGTCCCTCTTACATCTCGTGTGTAACCATCGCACGGACCGCGGTACACATACCGGGCGCGGTACGATAATGCTCGGTGGTATATACCTACGCCGCGCCGGTCGCGCACCCACGCGCGTTACCGCCGAGACGTATCATTAACCCCGCGCGTTCGGGTAAGAAACGTAACAACAATAAACGCCTGTTTCCTACGCGCACAAAGGTATTTTTTATTTTTTTCCACCGCACAATGCGGCCCCATCGGTCCGCGCGCAGCAGCATTGTTGTGGTCCCGGCTTAATGAATAATGTAAAAAAATTAATAAGGGGTTTTCGTGTCACGCCTATGCTAAACGTCCGTGCACCACGCGGTACACGTTCCCATTATGACGTACGCCGTACACATCACGTACATGCGCGTATCGTGTACGCGCTGTAAAAGTATTGTTACGGCGATGTTATGTTTTGTTTTTTTTTTTTAATATTCCAAACGCGACAGAAATAGCACCCGTCCGTATACACAATATTATATGTCGGGTACACGTGTACGTGATGGCCACGTGGCACGTCAACCGCGCGGTGGAGCACCGATCGTCAATAATACAATCATGAATTATTCGTCCGACACAATACGAGGCGTATATTTCATATCGTTCAAAGTGTTATTATTCGTAATCGTCGTGTACTACACGCAAATCTACGTTGCGGCAGGGGCGTAGCCAGTGGTAGGCCTGGCAGGCCCGGGCCTACCCAGATTTTCTCTAAAAAGAAAAAGAAGTACTTCGACGATGAGAAGAATGAAAACATACCTCGGGTCAACTATAAAAATTCCTAGGCTAGACGATTTGACGTTAATTTCCATAGAAAGGGAAACAAGTGAGCAATTCATTGATAATGCATCGGCTGTTGTTGATGAGTTTGCTATCATAAAGGAAATAAGATAGAATTTTGACTTTGAAAATATATTATAAATGGACAATACGTATATGTTGTAAGTGACGTGTACAGTAATTAATAATTATAAAAAAATTATCCTGTATTCTGATAAATAAAAATTGTAAACTTTGCCTTAAGCTATTGATGATTAATAAAAATAATAACTTTGAAATTATAGGAGGCCAATACCAAAACTGGGATTAGTCTCCCCACTTTCGTCTAACAGTGGAAGGTTTATGTGGGCCTGCCCAAAAATAAATTTATAGTTACGCTGCTGTGTTGCGGCTACACACATAACCTCTGCGTTCTCTGAGCATTTGATCACTGCGGTAGCTCATCATATTATTATCACATTCGCTTGTAAAAAAAAAAACTCTACTCACGAATCATGTAAATAAATAGTGCTTAATAAAAACAAAAAAAAAAACTCAAACGTGAATTCAAGGTACGTCATAAAATATGCACGTTAGTCGTTAGTAATTTGCAATTAGTAATAAATTACTAGAATACATATTATGCAATACGTTTCAAAAAATCTTTATTTTTAAATAACAACTGTCCGCTAAATAGATTTTTATACTCGATAATGTACGAGCACTTTTAAAATTCTAATAAATCAATAACAATATATTGAACACTGACTATTGTACCAAAGTGGGTTATTAGGTGAGTGGCACAATCTCTATTCTTGTCAACGCTTTTTTTTTTCTAGTCTCTGAGCAGTATGCGAGAGAGCTATTATAGTTTTGCAACGAGCTATTTTACACTGACTGTAAATAAACTAAAATGTCCTTAATAATTTCTTATAGACTCGAGTTGAGTACAAATCGATTTTTAAAACAATGCATTTATTATGACATCTCGACGCTTTTAGAGAAAACTGCAATACCAAAATAAAAACGGTCAAAACTCCTTGTTCGGGTGAGACTTCACGGTCGGGTGAGATCTATATGGATGGGTCTTTTAAACTTGAAATCAATGTATCATCGTTCTCGAAAAAACGATTCTAAATGAAAGAGGTTAGGGCGGATCAGCTTATATAACAACCAAATAAAGAAAATCTTTTGAAAAAATCTTGTGTCCATGAAGTATAAACAAGTGGAGAGTGCGTGACGAAAAATACTAAAGTTTTTTGCAATTTAAAAAATAGCCGCCTCAACAAGTACTTACAAACTAAACAAAATTGGCTATCATAAAAGTACCATATTTTTATACATCGGATCAATTCACTGGTAAAATCGTATACACACACACATACACACGCCTCGTTTTACTCAGAATCTAACAAAATATGCCGACAAAATCTAAACAAATTTTTTTTAGACATCAACATGGCGTCCACTTATCAATCGATCTTTGGAACGTGATAATTATTGTCGCACTCAAGTTTCAAATAACAATCACCGTCGCAAGACGAATGCACAACGAGAACAAATTGCTGTCCAATTTGTGTATTATTATAATTAGTACTGTTATTAAGATATTTCGTGCCCGGTGGCATGTTTCGATAATGTACACGAAAAAAACTTGTTTACAGGTTGTAAATCGTCCGAAAAATCTCATTTTATAACCATTCACATCACGATATTTTATTATATTCCAATGTACTTATGAAACGTTTACTCACAATATTATCATAGGTATCGCAATTATACCGTCCGAGCTTATATAATTAATTGTGGACGAAGGTAATGTATAGTTAACGAGCAAATCAAGCATACACTGTTTACAGTAAAACATTTGATATAGGAGAATACCATCTTGAATCACAAGAAAAAAAAACCTATTTTTAAAGATGATTTAAATTTTTTTTTTCTAAATACAATAACTCACAGTATGTGAGTCACACATCATCGGTTTTAATGTCGGAATCATACGTAACGTTTTCCCCTACCCAATTCATTTAAAACATGGTGACGATGAAAACGTGAAATATATTTTTCGTGTTCATATTATTTTCTATGTTCTTACAACATTGAATAAATCGAAATTACAAAATGTAATTTTGTGTAATCCGTGTACTCACGCATTTAGACGCATGAAAACTTATTTGATAATTTAGATTTTAGATTTATTTATGAAAAACACACTGTAGATCCTATTCATTTCTGCGGTAAGTCAACGACGACACGTCATATATCTGTGTACACTGTACATACCACATATAGGTTCCTACAACTGAATCGTTTAGCAAACGTATACGGCTTTTAATTTAGTACGGTATAATACTTACAGTTTTAATATGCATTTTTTTTGTGAAAACAATAAAGATTCCGTGTATAGCATGAAAAAAATCCACACAGTTATAGAGTACCTGAGTACCTACTGCAGAATTGTAATTGAATTAACCTCGCTCTCGCTGCTCTCGTCTAGAAACTAAAATTATAATATATGAGAATTTACGTTCGAAAATAGTACAGAAAACATTAGTAAGGAATTTCGTTAACAATGGACCGAAGTAAAAGTGTTTAAACGATTTCGTCACCCTTTCGCAGGCCCCATAACAGTCATAACTAATAAATAAATACAGGGAGGTGATAATAAGTGTTCAAATATTGAATGGGCGGTCAATGCGTTCTGCAGGATGTATCTATGGAAACTTAGTCCGACGGATATTCTCACGGCTATGAATATTAATGAACAGATAATTGACATTGGTGTACATAATAAACTTTCCCATGCATATGCGCTTGTATTTCTGATATAGGTACCTACCATCTTTATGCTAAGCTGTTCGAATATCGGTCGATTGTAAATGTACGCCCAAACTTAAAAAACTCTGACATTTTTATATTTATTCGGATACAAAATGAGTGTTCTAACTTTTTACTTACTATTTGATCACCTCGGAATGTGTAAGGTCTTTTAAGATACTTTTTGTGACAAATTATAATGCATTTGTTAAAGTATAATATAATGTAGGTAGATACTCGTATAAATCGTAGCAAATATTAGAATTCAAATACAAAACTAATACATTTTAATTTATTGTTATTTATGCATAAGACAAATTTTAACTAATAAGTAATCATAATATTAATGACTTAGGTACCTATAAGTCTACATTTTTAAAATTGTTTAAGAAAAAATTAGTCAGAATTCATGTAGTTATTAATATTTAAATCTTCGAGTCATAAAAGCTTATTTACAAAAATAATGTAAACATTTTCCGTTAAACTCAGGTCCATCATTATTTATTCTTTCGTCGAAGAAGCAACAAACATTTTTAAAAATGACTACTGAAGTACCTATAGAAAGTAAATGCCAATCTAAATAAATGGCAACGTAAAAAATAACGTCCAAAAGACTTCTTAGTTGAATATTAATAATAAAATCAACTAATTAAAAAACAAAAATCTTAAGAAGATATTAGTAACCGTTGATAGATAGATACCTACTTAAAAATTATAAGTACATTTATAAAACTTAAATAATAATGAAAATGCATGTACAGTATCAATTAACAGTAAGTACATAAAATACTAAAATATATACAAGTATCATCAGCCATTACGTATCTGTTTTCATAAAAACCACGAGGGTTCAGAATAAATATATGTGGACTTTTTCCGTGGATATACAATTACAAGAAACATTCAGGACTTGAGGATATCGCTTTTAAAGTTACTCATTTAGCTTTCTTTGCAGTAATAGTTAATAAATATACGAGTATAGTTAACAAATTTATATAAAATACCGTAAAACTGTTAACGGAGAAAACTGTATCGAAGACAAATATGTATCATAAACCAAAGAAATATTTCCCATTTCAACGACTTTTAATAAAATTCCTGCAATTTATAATATCTCTTCTATGACAGATATTTCTTTTTTTTGACACCGCATCAAGTAGTTTCTTTCTAAAACAGGATATCGTATTGACGATAGTATTTCTTAGACACGTACTAATGTAGAGTTCTACCCTTAACTTAAAAATTAAGAACCCATTATGATAAAAATGTATTTATATAAAACAATTTATAATCATAATTAATAAGTAGATACTATGTATCTTACTTTCAATTGGAACTGTTTATCGCCAGAGTCTATGTATAACCGTCATATAGAAACTCCAGATTTACCATGCTTATATTTTTTCGTGAAATGAAAATTAGTTTTAAAAATGTATAGGTACTTCTGAACTACAGAAAAATCTTAACATGCCGATTTCTAACAATTATTTAGTTAGTTATGAATGTTATGATATACCCTACATATATATTTGCTTGTATTGGTAATGTTTCTATGCTTGTATGGGTCTTTTCTAAAACATACAATATTGATTATTAGACTAAAGTTGAATTTTAAATGTGAGAAGATTGATTTAATCCGTCCAATATACTGTTCGTATTAGTTTTATAAATATGACCCTAATAATAAGTAGACATATGAAAATATTTTTTAAAAAAAAAGATCATGATCGACCCAGACTGAGTTAGTATCGTCGCACAATATAATCATCCAAGATGAAAATAATTTAGCAAACTTGTATGAGTCTACAACTTAAACGACCTAATTTTAATTTGAAGTATTAAAAGTATAATAAAAAGTAATCTTGTAAGTTCTAAAATGTAATAACTAATCGGAAACGTTACACAAGATCTATAACTAAACACATGTGTTTAACCTACAGGACTTGGGTGAGTTACGGGAATCGTACAGCGTACCAAGTCTACAATTTCTAAATCTGAAATCAATGATGAATAATTCAACACGAAATCAATTGAGAGAAAATCGGATTTAACTTACCTTTGATGTAGACTATGGAAAACCTATGTATAGAAATCTCAAACAAATATAAAAAGTATTACAATTCAGAAATGTTGAGATATTTTAACTGTATACATTACATAAGTACTTATGATTTGGTTAAAAAACCTATGAATAATTTTTATCAAATGTTTAATACTTTGCATCGTAAAAACATAATTTTAATTTTCTTTTATACTCGATGTATTAAGCTGTGTATGGTGTACCTGTCAAAACTTTTGATTGCACGTTACACCAAGTCTACATAAATGTATCCAACTGACATAATCTACTTTAACTTCCACCATTTTGTTTGAAGTATTATTTCTTTATTCCAAGTGACCCCTACTAATTACTATTGAATAAATTTATATAGTGACATTAAGTCTTCGTATACACATTACACCCAAAGCGGTGCTGCTTCTGGCTCAAATATTTCGGGGGAACAAAAAAGTCAAAAACTTGATTAGGTATTTGAATAGTATCCATCGTGCAAAGAAAATAGTAACTGTTATACGTTAAAACGGTTTTTGTTTCGTACAGACGCGAGATCATAACGGCACGACTCCTCGCTCATCTGTATAAAATTATCTAGTTTGTAAAAATAGGTATGCAATATTTTTTTAAATAAAAAACCATTTTATAATGTACAAAGTATTTCTATTACATTGAATGTTAATAAAATACCAAATCTTGAAACACATTTTTAAATTTTGACATGATACCCATGTAAATACAGCTTATTGAGAATAGTAAATAATACTTGGTACTTAGTTCTAAAAGCATCATACTTACGTCTTATTTTTTGAGCGTTGATGATTAATTTTCTTAGCTTATAACAGTTATAACCTATATGGAACACGTGAAACTTAGGTTAACTGATTTTTTTAACAAAAAATTCAAATAGCCAATATTGAAATTGAATTCATGGAGATATACTTTTAATGTTGATGTACTGCGTTAAACCCTTTCCAACTCAAATTTAACCATAGTTCGGATTTTTTTATAATTTATATTATTTTATTTTGAATAATTAGGTTCTAAATTACTTACATTTTAATACATTTTATAACTAAATAACATATCTTGAAGTTTGTAAAAAAAACAATTATGGTAGTCCGCTGAATAATAAACATAACGTACCTATTTATCAAATATATTATCAATTATGATATAATTCTTTGTTAACCTTCAACATTTTTAATTAAACAATGTTAATGGACGAATCCAACACTTTTATATAGACTTGAAAAATATATAACATATATTCCCAAGAATACTTACTATCTTATAGAGTTTCATTTTATTAAGAATCAACACGTAAATAAATTAATAAATACTCAGTAGAAAACTTGATAGCATGTGTACGTAGTCGTAGTAAGGTTTCTGTGGATTTATATAAGATATGAAAATATTTTCGTTTTAGAAAATAAAATCTATGGATTTATCATCGTTATATGATGTTCAATATGAGACAAATCGTATTAATAAATAAAAATCTGTGAAAAAATAACATTAACAAAATTACTTCTGTTGGGAAAAGGATGGACGTATGAAAAAAAACAAACTAACAATGATTCATCGTTTACAAATAAATTATATATATTTTTTTCTTATCAACACATATGATACAGACAGTTTAAAACTTTAAAATATCTAATAATTTCTAACAATATAACTGGTTACATATTTACAAAATTCGAAATAATATTAATTCGTATAAAATTTACATACATTTATATAATATAATATAATATATATGTTTAAAAACAGTAACATGCTTTTGACTTAAATGGTATTTCTTTCGCAGGCTAGTCCCACTTTTCTTAGAACGTTAAACATTTTTAAAATAATTTCTTAAATTGTAATTTGCCAATACTGCGAATTTCAGATAAGAAATTTTTAAGGAACATTCCAAGAAAAATTTTACTTGAGGAATTTTTTTTCGAATAGCTTCATTTTGGGTATGAACTACCCGAGATAAATCCACTATCCTATATATTTATATATTAAATTGGTATATTTCATTAATTTGTCCACGTCTTACAATGAAAAATATTAGGAATATAATATTGATTTGTACGACTTTTTAAATTACTTAAAATAACATATAATATTGTTAATAAATTTTTAATTGAACAACATTTATAATATCATAATTTAAAAAAGATTTTGTTTAGTTCTTTTTTAAATTTATATTATTCATCAATCCGAAAAGTAAAAATTGACCAGTCTGCTCAAGTATAATCTTATTAGTTTTACAAATTAACAACTACCTAGTTAGTATCTATCTACATATACTTCATTACAACAATTTGCCAATATTTTAGCATATCACAATTTTTTTCAAAGCTGCAATGCGTACCCAGCTCTGTAATTTGGACTATGAGTTGATCTGTATTGGAAAAATAAAAACCATAAACAAAAGAAGTCCGAGAGAAAATAAAAACAAAATTAAAAAACATTGAAGAAATAACATTTCATAATACATGTGGCTAGTGCACACAATTATTAGATAATATTTTTGTGAGAAATTTTTTTTTTTTTTAGAGAGAGATCATTCATAAGTATAAGATATAGATAACAGTCTATGTGAGATGTGACCTCAAACCGGTATTAGTAAAACAAGCGACCATGCCGTATTATTATATTAATAACAAATATAGGTAAATTATATATATGAACCGATTTCTTTTGTTTTTACATACGAAACATAAATAAAATAGAGAAGAGTAAAATAGTATTTCTTACGCACAGTTAGAAATGTGGCCTACGATAGAATATATTGTTTTATTTAGATAGGTAGGTTTAATATAAGGGTAGTCTTGAAGAATCCGTAGTTCACCTTGAGTGGCCACATCTAAAAAAAAAATAAAAAATAGCGAAAAATCCAAAACCCAATGTTAATAACAGACAAGAATGGTTGTTTTTATTTTATTTATTTTATTGAAATGTATTTCTTTTCTTTTATTTAATTTAATTTATGTTAATATGTATAAATATTAAGAAAATCCAAATAACGTTTAAGTCGAAAGAAATTAAGTATTTAAAAGGCGAAAGATTGAATGTGTTTAAAAAAGAAAGTGAAAAATACAAGGAGATAATAATTACATATATAATATATATATATAGTTCAAGAATAGAAATAAGTAAAAATATACTTAGCCTATACTTATAGAACGTAGACTTGTGTGTATAATAATAAAATCAACCACCATAGCAATAATATGTAATACCACACACGGAGATTGCTGTACATAATATATATATATATATATAATAACATCGCAATTGTTTTGTATTTAGTAAATTATAATCTAAAATATTAAAGTCGTACGTATATAGTGTAATGAAATATAATATAAAAAGAAGTTTATCCGTAAAACGATCGTAACCGATTTTTGAAGTCAATTTCATCTTTGAGTCGATTAGTGCCGTTATTGTTATGAGAGAAATTTATTTTGTGCAATGTCAGTTTTTTTTCTTTTTTAGTGCGACTGCCACGTTACCGTTACGTTTTCGATGTGTACAGTTATTAAAATGAACACGAATAACATCGTGCTGTGCGTTCAATGTTTGACTCCAAAAACCGCGTACTGCAGTATAAAGGTATATATTATAGATAGTTTGTCCGCGTGAATTTTCGTTCAACGTTAGTTTATTTACATTCTCAAAAAAAATATTAAAAAAAAAAAAAAACAAAAAAAAATACGATAATCTTCTCGGGAAAGAGCAGCGGACGCGCCCGAGTCAAGCCGAACGTGGTGACGCTTTTCCCGACTTCCCGACAAGCCGAAGCCCATCGACATGATACGCGTATCGTATTGTATTGTACTGTACGGTGTTATACATTATTATTATTGTACAGAATATACGTTACATGTTATGCTCGGGCCAAGACCCGGGGTGATGTGTAATATATAATAATGTGTGTGCACGAGAACCAAGGTATAAAAAAAACAGCCGGTATAAAAAAACAGTGTGGATAGCGATAAAAAATAAATAAATAATAATAATAATAATAATAATAATAATGATAGTAGTGGTATTAGTACAAATGGATAAGTATATAATGTACACGTATATATATATATACATATATAACTGTATTGCAGCGTACTAGTAGTTATGGTTTACATAGCGGCGTAAGTACACGCGTGCAGTACATGACATAAACGTGGTATATACAGTGGTAGCTACATTATATAGGTAATATATATATATATATATATAAATAGTGGTAGTATATAGTGGTAGTAGCGGTAGTAGTGGTAGTAGTGTGGTAGTAGTGGTAGTAGACGTGCGTGCTACGCGAGATAGGACGCGCGAGCGAGACTTTCAATGCGATTTCGACACTGACCTGTGTTGCTGCAGGCTGTCCTGCCGCTTGAACGACTTGTAGCACATCTCGCACCGGTAGTTGACCGTCGGCAGATGGTTGCGCTCGTGTATGAGCAGCGAGTAGTGCTTGTTGAACGTCCGGTTGCAGTACTTGCACACGAACTCCATTTTGACCCTTTTGGGCCGGAGCCGGTGGTTCTCCGAGTCGAGCTGTATTACCGCGTACATGGTGGCGGTCGGGCGGTCGCAGCGTCCCTGTGATGCTCCGCGAGCCGGTCGCGTCCGCCGCGGGTGCGTTTGCGCCGTGTACGGTCGGCGCCGGATGGTGCTTTTCACGCACGTCGTTCGCGCGGTGCCGGCGCGCCGATCCTGTGCTGTGCAGCGGTCTTCTCGGTGCGCCGCGCGCACTGCGGTTCCCGACGGGGAAACAGAGAGAGAAAAAAAAAGCCGATAAATACCTTTACGGTGCACGGGCTCGGGGTGAACGGGTAAACTGCTCTCTGATGGCCACGTACGTGTCTGTACCCGTGCGCGTGTACGAAGCTCGCTGTAACAAAATGAAAGTCACATGATATTATAATAACGTACAACGGTGTATATAGTACACGCGGGCAGTGCATTGTGTAATTTATGTTTTCGGTCGTTACGCGCGCGCTACGCTCGAGCGGGGAAAAAAAAAAACCACGCGATATATCAACAACACAACAATAGGTGTCGTTCAAGGATTTTAAGTAGGCGTTTGCGAAACGCGATCGACAATGACGCCGTCGCGCCGCCGTCCGCCTACTTAACCGCGCGGACTGCAGTGGTGACCGACTTGTTGCGGTCCGGGAGAAATTCAAGGCGCACCGGGGGGAAAAAAAAAAACAAAAAATAAAGGCACGTTTTTTTGTGCACAGCGCGGGGCGAGCGACGAAAACGGCCACGTTATTGTACTGTACCCACAATGATACGTACACACGCCTAGGTGATAGTGTAGTATCACCACAGCCGTACGATAAATACGGAAAAACAAAATTACGCGCGGACAAAAAAATAAAATCAGATAAAATCGTATTAATCATCGGCGCGGACGCGACGGGTGACAAGAGATCTCGACACCCACGACGATATATTAACAACAATAATATGTCACCGCCACGTCGGAGGTATAGAGAAAAAGAAAATAATGGGACGCGCGCGCGGGTTATATCGACACAAAAAGGTCGTGCGGATAAAAAACGACGATGCGATGTACCGTGTGACATTATAACTATACACAATAAGACGGTAAATCGTACACAATGCGTTTAAAAACCACCGTGTCCCGGTCTGCGGCGACGAGTTTTAGGTGTATTAAAACGTTTATTATTAATTTTTTTTCGCTTCCTCGTGTTCTACACAGCAGCAGTACCTATATATATTTTATAGCGGTGTTGTATTCTACGGGAGCACCTGGTTATAGGTGCAGTGGAGTACGACGAGACCGATATTGTACGACGTGCACGGAGTATATTATAACGTGTAAATGAATTAATTAAAAAGAGAGAAACCCGTGCGGAAAACGTTTGCGATGGAATCACGTTATTGCGTAGGAAGCACCGCGAGCGTGTCACTGCGACTACGTCTGCGGACGTTGTGCGCGGCGGAAAACGACGACGACGGCGGCGAAGACCAGGACGGCGGCGGCGGCGGCGGCGGCGGAGGCGGATAGAGTAAAGGGGTATAGGCGGAGTCCGGTAGCCGACCCAACACCGGTAGCAACGACAACGACGTCGGCGGCCGCCATTAATTCGTCCCCTCCACCGTGACCAGGCGCACCGTGGCTACCGCGGTTACGCGCGCGGTTCGATCGTTCAACACCGGTAGTCCATTACAATACGTTCTGTACTTGGCGCGCGCACCAACCGCGATCAACGGGTCGAGAGACGCGTGCCGCCGTCGAAGACGGTACACATTTAATACACACGGCGACGGCGGTTTGGCGTGAAGAAGGATGTGCATTATAATGCCGGTTGCGATTTCATAATATTATCGTTATTATGACCGCCGTAAAAATATTCGATCGAGATTAATTGAAAGTACACGGACGAGAGACGGAAAACGAACGCGCACGGGGCTGGCGTACACGAATCGAACGGGAGGGAATACAAATAAAATAATACGTTTCAATAACACTATGGTGTATACTCACGATGGGTAGGTATACGCGAGGACGACGTGTGCAGCAGGATATAGTAGATGCGGTGTGTGCCGTTGAGTTGCGTGCGTCGTATCGTGCGCTCGTCTATTATCGTAATATACCGCGGTATGTGACGACCGTAGTATACGCGTAATAAATACAAAGAGGACTGCGGAGGTTGTACGGCGAAATGCGCTGCAGCTGCGACGACGACGACCGCGGTAAGTGGTGATTATTGCGGAACTCACTGGACTGTGGCACACGAAAGTCAGAAGCGGTCTCTATGAGACGGCGGCGGCGGCGGTCGTGCGCACGCGTATGCGAGTGTGCGCGTGTATATCGTGTACGAGCGTGCGCGTGTGTGCGCGCGCGGTACGGCGGCAGCGGCAGCAGTAACGGCAGCAGCGACGGCGACGGCTACGACTGTACGACAACGACCGGGCGCGCGCGCGTTGCTCGGTTCGACGACGGCGACGGTATAGTAGTAGTCGGTCCGACAACACCGGATCGGCGTGCGCTCGCTGGGCTCCGGGTGCGCTACCCGATCGCGGCGGCGGCGGCCACGGCGGCCGTGCGCGAAGCGGCGGGTGCATGGGCGCGAGCGGCCGCGGCCGGGGACCCAATGGGCGCCGTGGGAAACGCACGGAAGCCGGCGCAGGCCACGCCCGTTAGCGTTCTGGTTGGCCACTGGGCGCGCCACCGCGTACGAGGCTACAGCCGCCGCTGATTGTTTCTTCTCCCTCCGCCGCCGCCGCCGCCCTACCGTCGTAAACGCCAGTTGTTGCCTCCGACGCCGCCGCCGCCGCATCAACGGTGGCCGACCGGTTTTTCCCCGGGCGGCTACTAAAAGGATCCCGCGATTACGACCACGACGCTGCCGCCGGCTCTCTCTCACCGCCGCCGCGAACAACACGATAAGACCCCGAAAACGTACGCGGAATATTAATAAAAATAACAAATAACCGGACGAGTTATAAACTACACTGTTTTGGTACGTAATGTTATGCAAACGGCATCATAGGTCCGCGCGTGTATACAGGTGGTCCCAACGTCGTATTACCACCGAAACGTGTACAGTGTGCTCGAGGAATTTTACGTTTCGTCCAAACGGTCGACGGCGTGCTATTATGTGTATAATACGGTGTATTTATCGTGCAGACGATCGCGTGTTTTCACCATGTTCCGACGAAAAGTCGCGTATTCTCGCATAGTTTATTACTGCAGTTTTTTATTTATCTACCTATCGCGCGCGGCCCGTGTGGGGTTCTCTGTCGGTCGAGCGTGTTACAAAAAAAAAAAAAAATGGTTTCGTATTTTCCTGTGGATTTTTTTTTCCACAAAACATACCTATACCGTGGTGAGCGTTTCGATAAATAATTCGATTATTACGGGCGTAATGTAAAATTACAAACTAATGTTCGCGTTGGTTTTGAATACGATTCCAATCGGAACAACTAATTAACGCGTAGGTTAGAAAAACAAACCGAACCGAGAGCTAGGTACTAATGCAGATTTCTTACGTGCCCATCTACCCATTTTAACGTATAGATCTATTATAATGCTCAATATTAGTGACCCGACATTGCTTAACATCCAACACGTTTGATTAGTATATAATAAGTATGTATATATTTCGCACGGAACGTAAAATATGATGACTTACCGAGTTTTAAATAATGTTGCAGAAACCTGAAGTGCCGAACATTTAGATATAATATATTATGTAGGTTTTTTTTTACACTGCATACATTACAAATAAATACGTATAGAGCATATAAAATTAAAACAATGCGTGATAAGATATTTAAATATTTAAATTATACACCACGGTACGCATCCAAAACGATTTATTAGCAGATTAATGTGAAGGCCAACATCAGACTGAGCAAATTGGAAATGCGCGGTATCTGGGAATAAGTCACGACACACCAATACACCATAAAGATTAAAGACGGTGTACTAATAACAAGTTTAGAAGAAGAATGGATATAATATTATTTATAAAAGCGAGTCGGGTACGCCCGAACACTCTACCGGATTTGTACAATCGATCCGCGTTTATCTCGATGATTATTTATAAATATATTTTATTTATACGTTTAAATTTTATATTACGCGTTTTTAGCTGTTGTACGGGTGTAATTTACCTGCAAGTTAATATAACTACTTGCTATAATATTATTATACACGTCTACTATCGTCATAAATCATAATGGAACACGTGGCCACGGAACAAGTTCATTATTATTTTTATTATTATATATAAGATTATAAGATTTTAGTTGGGTATATTACATGATTGGTGATTACTGATTATAGAGTGTAATCTAAAAGTTTCAAGCCGCTGCTGTTTTGTACTCGATACGGCCAATAAACTAAATAAAACACGTAATATGAATTAATACGTTACAATTTGTTATAACTTATAGTAATAGATTAAAAATTAAACCTTTTGTACAGTTGCTAACATTAAGTATACATAAAAAAGTAAAAATCGTTTTTTGAACTAAAAATATAATTCGTCAGTCCTAAAGTCGTCACCAATATGTGTATATGTATATAAATTATATCATTATGTGTTAAAATACATTTCATTTTCAAAGAATACTTATTATACCGATTATTGAAGTTTGCAATATTATTATTGAAAATTTTAAAATACTTCATCAATCAGGTATAACTAGAACTAGGGCTCGATAGTTCAAATTATAATAACAAAAGCTATCAAAATATGCGATTAAAATCTCTATAATGTGCGCAAAATATGCATTTAAAATTATTTTTTGTATTTTTACGTATCAAAAATGTTTAAGAAAACAACACCTTTAAATCGCACATAAAACTAATATTTGTTCTCTGAAATCAGAACTACACATTTAAGCAAAAATTCGAAGTGTGAAAGGCCGCGTAGATTTTAGGTGAATATAAAATAATTCAATAAATAATTTCATGTATACTTGTAATTTTTCATTGCTTCAACAAATAAGCATATTAACATTTCTACGACATAGATAGAGATAGCGTATTGGAGAAGAAATTACACGAGGCATTTAATTTCAATGCAACCCATTTAGTTTTATGAAGACGTGAATCACCTACCACCTACACAACATTTGTATGGCTTAATTTTTAACATGATTTGTTTTTATTTTTGCGACGTTTTAACTTCATTTTCATGCATTTTCATGATAATTTAAAATATTTTTCAATATTGTCTTATACAAATAAATCTTTTATTTGATAATTTTATCTATTGTACTATGATCACTGATAAATATAGATAATATAATTCTATAAACTATAATAATGTACTTTTGTTTAGATTATAGATTGTTCAATGTTGATGCGTCTTATTTTTTGTCTTCTGCTTGGCACATGTTTACATTGTAAATTCACTAAGTTGCTCGATAGAAAATCAAAAAATCGAAATGCATCCCTTATCAATAAATCATAAAACATAATTACATTTCAGTAGATATAAGAATAATATTTTTTGAAGAACAAATAATTAGTTGGTTTTGGCTTGGAGCTTTTCTGTAGTAAAAAAATATTTCCCAACCATAGCGCAACTGACAACTATGGTCTATGGAACATACACTGAAGAAATATACGATGTAATAGACATTGTTTCATTATATTTTATATATTTATTAATATTACGAAATTGATCCAACTTAATTATCTATATCCGTACGTAATTTCTAACCAATATAGTTACCACGTGTTCACGTCCAAAATTGAATCAGAAACATCATACTTCCTATCTTATTCATACGGCAATGTTGTTTTACTCTTTTTCACGGTTGCTTGAACTTCGACACATTTTTTTGTAATCTTGTTATTAAATACATTATATTGCAAAATAAAATACCATATATTTTATTTATCTAACTTTGGGCGACTTAACGACTGTAAAAAAAAGTGTAAAAAAACACGTTAATGTAATATACTTGTATCACTGCTGTAAACCCCATTTCTAACATTGCTAAGAATCTAAAAACCCTGTTCATTACGTACAGGTGAAGTATAATGTTATACTCGTAGTACAAGATAATCTTTTTTCATTTTATAGGAATATTCTAAAAAAACAGAATAATATTTCTAGCAATTACTTGATATTGATAAATATTCGTAGTTCTCACACTATGTACATAAAAATAATTAGAAAAAAAACGTAGCATTATTATATTAAAGTACAGTCATATATTTATAAAATATTTACAAACGTACAATCAATCTATATTAATTAACCTATGATTCCATATAGCTTAAGTTGTAGGTTCTTCGTGATTTTTTTATCGCCATTGTATGCCCCACAACATATGCATACATAGTTGTTTGATGGATTTATTACAAAGTTATTAGTCTTATTAGTTATTAGCTTAGTCAATAGTCGGTGGTCGCACAGCGTTGAAAAGTGATCGACAGTTTCAAACTTTCAGTCGTTAATGTTTTCGGTGGATGCCGAGGATAATGAGCCGCGTGTTCATCACTTATCATCATTAATCAGTATCCCTGAATATTTTTCTACGATCCACCACTAATAGTACCTATTTATAATATTATATTATATAAGACTTACACTCGTATAAATACGTGAGTACCTACTTATCTACCTCTTAAAGTTCAGCGAACGGAGTCTTAAATGCCATAGGTATATAAACTTAATTATATCTTCGATAACTGCAATATTGCAAACTGTTAAATTCTTATTTTACGAACACTGGAGTAATATTTATGGTTTATTTTGTACATTTAATTATTATAATAACAGCGGCAATAATATTGAATGATGAACACTAATGCATCTACAAAACAAATATACCTCATTCAACCACCAACTACATGGGTAACGAGCCCATTAGACGATTAATGTCTCGCGCCAATGCGGATCCATCTTTTTTTATGTCGGTTCATGAAATTTAAAACTATCCTATATTTGTAAATACTATTGTACTCATAAAATTAATTCTATAACATTGTACCTATTTTATGTATTTTTTGAAAAAAGGGCCTCGACCGTATATCTTAATAAAATAAAATAAAATAAAATAAAATAAATAAAACTGAAATTACAAACTTGCTTCAAATATAGCACGTACCTTTAGCTTTATATTTTTTATTATTATATTATATGTATGGGGGTAGGACGTTATAATAGTGTATTATGACTTATTTAATATTTTACGGATAAACGTCAGTGAAAATACGGTAATGGAATACGTAAGTACGTTTAGTCGAAGGAATCTGATTACACGAAGACGGCTAATTCACGTATCAGATATTCAGATGGGGCGAACACAACCCCATACCCAGAATTGGGCTCATCAAGTCCGCGGCCAATAGTCAATGTTTGGCAATAATTATAGTCGATTAGGACGGTTTTTCTGCGAGGGCCAACTGGGCACAGCAATAATAGTGTATTATACAATAATAATGTTTCGTCTCGCACTGCAGAGCCTAGCTGTATATTCCTGCTATAAGTTACATCATAACTTTTTTTATTAAGAAAGACGAATATTTACAATCCGTATACAACGAATACAATAAGTAATATATATATATTTAGTATTTACATATTTTTTTATACGTATGGATATTTTCAGGGCGTAATACTGCTCAATTTACGGCGTCCAGTAACGCTATTTCAAAACATATTATACAATATTATATTGCATTTTTCGGTTTTTAACGCCGGTCCAGTGCACTGCGAAAACGTGAAGCAATGAAACATATATGGTGCGACAAATTATGTTATATAATAATTTACATTCGTTCGGTCGACAAGCGACATTCTACTACACACATACCAAATCATTTTTTATTTTATTTACACGAAAAACGGGTTTTCAGTGTTTTAACGCAAAAACGATAGAAGATACAAGTAAATTCTCAAAAGTATAATAAGGTGGTGCTGTACGCATAGAGTTTACATATTATACATTTCAGTGCGGAGAGGTGCATGCAATGGGACTCAGTTACACTAAAAAATCTTAAGAAGCGTCCCCTTTAAAATTTTTCTGAGAAGTTCAGTGGGGCGCTAAGCTGTTAGGTAAAAATAATCGATCAAAAATGAGTAATTAGTATAATATACATTTACAAAAATGTTTCTAATTTATAATTATCAACAATTACATCTCGTCGTCGGCGGTCCACGGCGTAGCTCATATAGTTCCGAGAAACAGTGCGCTACAACGAATAACCCCTTCATATAAGATATTAATTATACACTTCATGTTATTATGTAATATATTTATCTGTGGCTTGGGGCAAGAAAGGCCGATTTCATATTCTCTAATGTTCAGGAATTCAAAAGAACACATCGGCCAATTTTTTAAACATACATAAATGTATTAAAATCGAAATAGGGAATAAAAATGCTGTTTGTATAACGAAATTTGTTCTTGTTTCACATGCATGACTCTAATTTTGTTTATAACTTATATAAATGTGTACATTTTGTTTAGACGTTGACATTGGACAACAATTTAAATAGCCAATCTTAGTTGTAAGTTGGCCACACTTCGTTGTAGACATCTGCCCTTTTACTAGTGACTTCAACGAACCTGTTGGAACACGGGACACTCAAAACGGTATAGGGATCATATTTAGTGGCCCGTACGGCGTTTACGATAGTTTGCCACTCTAAGCCCTGCTCGTTGACGAGACGCATCAAACGGCGTCGAATCACTGTAGGGCCGCTGTGGTAGAGAAAGGGTCGATAAACGAAGTGGAATTGAATTACCAACATTTTGCGTTGTATACAATACGTCATAACTCGAAATATTGTGTACACACGAGCCGAAATAGAAATAAGTTCAGTATTTATTTATTAGTAGCCATGGTGGGTGTAGTATTTTATTTTTTTTTTCCCCCCGTGGGCCGACGTGGTGGTAGGGCGGTGTGCGCTCCGACCGAGTCGGACGGGCGGCGGCGGCAAAACGATCGATCACCGGCCGAGGAAGTCGCTTCACGCACGTCAACGACGTCGACCGCGACGGGTCCCTGGGGGGAGACGAGGCGCGCGCGCGCGCGCACCGCAGGAATTCCTGCCGCCCGGACGGGTCGTGCGTATACCGGTATAGTATACCGCGTACACGGTTTGTGTTATCGCACTGTGCGGGTACACACATGCGTGCCGCGCGATTACCCGGGGCGATATGCACTCACCCCAAGTCGTATAGACTATAGAGTACACGCTTGAAACACTGCGGCTCCGTCAACTGTTATAATAACCATATTATAGGTACGCGATTGCGGCTTGCCCGACCCGCGGTTTGATTCGAACAAATAATTAAAAGTAAATCGTTTATTATGTCCGCAACGATTGTAGTCAACTGTCCGCGAAATCTGCAGCGACACGCGCGTTCAAATCCCAAATACACCGCATCAGAACTATATCACCTACACCTAATAACCACGCACCACGACGACATATACGTATAATGTTATAATTAGGGCGGTGAAGTTATTGCATCACTCAAAAATGAACTAAATTGTAAATTTTTTATCGCATTTCAATCTGTTAAAATGTGCACTTATAATTTGAAAGGTTTGAAAAATTATACTTAAAAAATAAATGCAATACCTAATAAAGGAACGTACAAATATTGTTTAGATTATCATATACCTTGCACAAAAGTGATTATTTTTTTTTTAATGATAAAGTGGATTTCGTATAGAGAGAAATTTCCTTCCACATCGGTGCTGGTGAAATTGTTATTGCAGGTGCTTATTTGAAGTAGATTAGATCAAGTCTTCTGGCATTCTGTCCTCCGTTGACTGTATTCCTCGACACTTTAGAAATACGAACGATATTATATCGAACCCAAAATTTTTTTGTAAAATACTTTTGTGTTTCTGTACATTTCTTACGCAGTCACGAAAATTTAATACTTATTTTAAAACGTAACAGGTAAAATATGTTCTTATAAATTGTACAACAATTATGATAAACATTTAAAATAACATTAATATAATAAATTATCAAAATTGCATTATATATTGCAATAAAAAAAAATGCATTTAAATTAATATTCTAGCAAAACACATTTTAAGCTCACTCAGCAATGAATAAAATCTACAAGACAGATGCAAATTCAATAACTTCAGTGTTTAAAATTTAAATTATAATATTACGCAGTGACGATTGGAACGCGACCGATCGATCTCAACACCATAATTTCATCAGAACATGTACACAAACTTCATACGTTTACGTGCGATATCAAATCGTCCACTAAATTATTACACGGCTGGTTATGTTGAGATGAAGCACGAAGTTTTAATTTTTCGTAACACTTCTCTTACTACCCTCCCAAACACGAAAAAAGGAAAATTCTGTATCACAAATGTTGAAGTATATTTTTTTAGTAAGCTCGAGATGAAAATAGTTAAATAAAACGAACAGAATAATGTGAAAAGAGCTAGTGTTTAATTTATATTTTATATAGTTTACATTATATTTTACTTCGATCAACAACCGCGATATGATCGTCTATCGTCGTTTCTTATACAATTTGAATACTCATATATAATACAGGCGTTGGTTCATGACCGCCCTGATCTAATAATATTCCGTAATAATTAATCAATATGGTAATTTACTGAGATACTTTACTGAGATCAATATTGTGTTCTCACAGCTTATCATTGCAGTAACCACAGAACACTCTGCTGCGTGTATTCTGAATGATGGACTTGTGTCTTGTACTGCAACATTTTTAGACATTTTATACGTATACACGCCGTCAAGTGGTGTTCCGTTATTCAGGTGCAATATTGTACGTTATATAACTGCGGTATTGCTAAATCAATATAATATATAACTATGTTAAAAGTATGACGTAATTTCATATATTTTCTTTTGTACGCGGACCACTAGCCCTGAACGGAGAGCCAATAACCTTGATGTCTGAAAAATTATACGAAATTTAAATGCATATACATTATACTTATATATATAATACCTCGTACATTACAAATGATGCCACTTATTATAACGAATAATGTATAAATACAAATAACAATCGTATTAATGGTAACTAACATATATGTGTGATAAATGATAATTTATACATAGTAGGTGCATCGCGTATAAAAGTTTCTTTTTCCTCTTTATATCTGCACTCATTTACTGCACTACTGTAATAGTGTACTCGTATGTACAGTATAAATGTTCAATTTCCTAACAGTACAATTTTTTCCCGACATGATAATAATATAATTTTGTAGTTGTGGCGATCGTTGTTGTAGGAAAATGTATGAAAGTGATGGTGTTCTTCACGATACGTATATATGCACGCACGACAGACACGGCAGTTGAAGTCCTCCGACGGCGACTGCGGTACGATGTCCTGTCGACGAATTTATTATTATTATGTATTATAGTATTCTCAGCCGACACCCAATTCCACGTGAAAACCGCATCGCCACAACAGCACTATTATATTGTGTTTCGTCGTTTTGCGATGTCACACACGCGCAGTTGACACTGATGAATGGTACGTATACAACATGATATTATACGAGAATCGATTTGCGGGTAAAACGGTCAGCCGTGTACCTAAGCTACAAGGTTTTGCATACAATCGCATAATGGTTACAGTGCCCGGTTTTTCTACATATTTTCTTCCGGGACATATTATCAATCTTTTTTTTTGCACGCACACCCTTGAGTTTCTCATATAATCTCATTCAGCGTAACATTGTATATTCTTGTGGCCTGCTCTCAGTGAATTCCTCCCTCGCCCCGGAAGCCCTTCGACAAGACGTTGCAGCCACACGCTGTGCGAGTTTATACCCATTATTTATGCGTGCGAAAAAAAGGTTGTGGAGAAAAAAAAGTGAGGATCCGGTCGTCAACACAATGATATTGTAGTGTGGTAGTCGATGATTTTTTAACAACCCCGAGTGCGGTGTGTTTTGATTCGATTTTTTTTGTTGTTGTTTTTTTTCCCCTTCGCAGGCCATTTACTGACACATTTCGTACGGGTCACTTGTGTGCTTCTGTGTACCTGCTCGTGGCAGTTAACCGCCAATAATACACATAATCGTATTTTACGCTCGGCACGTCATGTCGACGCGGACGCTATGTATAGCGCGTGATATTGTCCTAAATATAATACCTAAATATAAATACCGCCGGAGAGTAACACGGATGTCTTATTCACGAGAGTTCTTTTCAAATAGAAATAAATCACTTAACAATTTCACACGAACTTAAAAACCGATTTATATCACACATATAAAGGTGCATAAAAATATTATCATTTTCTTCTGTGTACACATAATCTTAAAGCGTACACAACAGACTATAGAGTGTTCTATATGTCTAAAAAAAATTGGTTATAAGTTATTAATACGCGGTCCGCAGCTAATTATTTGTATCTCGCGCCTACCAATATTAATGGACAATTTAATAAATATTTTAATAATAATAAAATAAGCTATACAATTTTAATTTCGTGTCACAACCGTGCATTAGAGTAAGAGGTATACTATTTATAATTTATATTATACCCATATGTTACTGTTCCACCGATAAACTGTAATCGAATAAAAGTATATTGATGAGTTGATGATACATTTTTTTGTGCGGCCCGCTTGGTAAAATATTCAATATGTTGGCCCAGTTGATATACTTTGAGTTTCACATGCCTGCCTTACATCAAGGGTTATCAGTTATCACGCATGCGGCAAGTCTAAACCATAAACCTACTAGAATATTATAATATGTATACAAAAATGATACCTATGATTCTACTCATACAAATACGTATAATAGTAATTGTAAGCGATGTTATTTTTATAATTATTTATGTACTTAATTTTATCTTTCTATTTAATAATTTTAATTTTACAATTTTATAAGAACGTACTGAACTGGATATTGTAACAGTAACATTTTACATGCAAAATGGCCCTGCTGTACAACGTTCAATACAGTTCGAGAATACTTCCAAAACAATATAAATAACAATTTACGTTAAACTTAACATAGTTGTATATTTTTCTACTTGTTGTCAACTACTACACGTATTGTAAAACTGCAGAGCTCAAGCATGTATTATGTAATGAAACAATTTTAAAAAAAATGTACATCTAATATCAAATAATGATACTGAAAAAAGCTAGTTCAGCATATCAAAATACCAATGAAGTTTGACTACTGCATTGAGAACTATTTTATAGATTTCACTTGTAATGAGCTATTTCGTTTTGCACCCATATTATTACTTTTCAATTTAACGAAATTTCAAAGTTTTCACAGGGGTTTCTTATTTGTCTAATTTAGCACATTTAACATTTTTTTTTATTATGGTATTTATTTTTATATTTACCATGGTACTAGTCCGTCTACTTTAGACAGTGGCCATAGGTTAGACACGAGCCACACAACAGATTATTCATTCCATGCGTGGCCAAGACTAATAATACACGTTGTATTTACTTAATCATTCAAAAGTCCATACATGGCCAAATATCCTACAGCTACTCAATGTAGTAAAACGGTGTTTTACGTAGAGGAAAAAACAAGTTCACAACAACATCACACCACCGAATAGGCCACTGGTATTGGAAGCCATTGGTTGATCCAGAGTGTGGCGTGATGCGCCTTTACTATGACGTCAACCATCCTTTCTTTAATCATGGCATGTCCCATATAAATAGGAGCTTTTGAATCGAGAGATTCAGAGATTAACTCATCACCCAACTTACCGTACTTGTGTGGGTCGCGGACTAGAAAAAGCCGCACCGCCGCTCATAACTAGTACATCTTCCCAGTACATTAGATTGTTATACTCTCCGCTGGAGTATTTTTATGTATTCTATCGAAACACCTTAAAATCTTTTCTTTCTTAATAAGTTTTTATCATAAATATAACTAAGTGTATAGTAAATAGTTTCATAAATCATTATTGTTGTTCTATTTTATTTATATATTATGTAACCTCTTTTTGATCCTGCTTACTACGTGTACGTACATTCGTCGTAAAAGAAGCGTGTAACAGCCAAGTGGTGAGAGCGACTGGTTCCTACATCAATAAGATTAGTTATCTTATCTCACCAACATCTTAAAACTGCAGCAGTATGCGGCCTATAGTGTGTAATACTTATAATTCTCGGTATATGAAATCCTACACGATATGTGATGTGTGTGATGAATGTAGGTGTCACGTAATTTTTTCTCAAAAGGACATATCCATGAGAAATAAGAACGAATTAGAAACAAAATTATTTGTGCATTGTAAAATTATGATTTTAGTTATCCTGTTATCGTGGTGTTACATAATATATACGAGTAGGCGTAGCATAGAGGACTTTCTGAATAGTGTACTGTCGTATAGGTTGCCGCATTGGTTTATGTAGGAAAAAAAACACTTATCGCTCCTTTATTTACAGTTTAATCGACTTACCGTTATATGACAAAAACATTTTGACTTAAGGGTTTATCTTATCGTGAAATAATTTCTATTGTATTAAGTTCCGAGTAATAACAATATATAAGATATTCGTCATCAGCTCTATCCGGAAAACCTGTGTAAAATAATAATAATACATCGTTTCAACGAAACCGTTTCATATATATATATATATATATATTATGGTTTGATATAATATCACACGTTATATAGCACAATCGAAACATTATATAGAACGTTCAAAGTCGTATCTGTACCAAGCCGAAACGTATTTAGATCACACGGGAATGTATAACGCAATAATAAAGACTTAAAATGTCACGTTTTCGGCTCGTGTACGATCACACATATATGTTGTATAATGGGAATCGTAAAACCTTTTAGCGGCGAAAGCGCCGGGTCGCGTTGTGTGCGCGCGTACAATGACATACTACAATGACCTCGGACAATGGTACAAGGACGTTGAAAAGATAATTTACGCAACGGTCCTCGGGGCGGCTCCCTTTAGACTGACAACGCTGCAGGAGAGTCGAAAGACGATTTCCCCGGAAAGGGCAAAGGACGTTGCGTACACTCTACATTATATTAATTTTTTTAACAACAGAGTTGGAAAAAAAACCGTTTTTTTCCCCACATAATATGTTTGTGTTGTTTTCTTCGCGAAGAGGCCCACACTATTGCGTGTGATGTGTGCTCGCGTCGTCGTATATCTCCCGAGAGTCCTTTGGCGGCCACTCGTTAGTCGACCGAACGTCAAATTTATGATCCTCGGGGTGAAACGTTTTTATACATATATATATATATATATACCCTGGTTTACATGTGTATATAAGGTAGGTATATCGTATACACATGTATATATATATTATATACACCTAACACTAGCGGCGTTGATGGTTGCGTGTTTGGACTCATTCACGATGGGTGTACCTACAACACCTATATAATATATCTAATAATATAATGTTGGTATTTTTTCACCTCGTACACGTATCGCAGCATAATAGATAGGTGTATCTATACACACAATTACTATTATACAACGGATCCTTCGGCGGCGGCAGCGACGGCGTTAACAAGAATTCAATGGGGTCCCTGTGAAATCGGATGACGTTTTGTTGTTATTACACCGTGTAATGTTTGTGTACATTACGAACTTAGTGTGTGTGTGTGTGTGTAGGCAAGTATGCGCACACCTCATCTTTACACGCATATGGTATCATTACGGTCGTAAAATAATTTAGTCTTCCAAACGACGCGCACCGCCTGTAAATATGTGCATTATGTATTTGTGTGAATGAAATGTACACGACTACGGTGGCGGTCATCTGGGTCGATTCCGACGCGCGGGCGCTTTTGACATAACTTTTTTCCCTGCATTTTTTGTTTTCTCCGTTTCCAGTGCAGGTACCTGAGTACGTATAAAGAGGTAGGCTATTATAGCACGTTATTACACGTGTACATCGTGTAGAGGTGGAAAAAAAATCACACGAATAAAGAATGCGCACACGTGACTCGAGCCTATTATTCGGAAGGGTTTCGTCGCGAGAACATCGTACACGCAGTACGCACATACCACACAATACGACGACCAGCACGCAATAATATAATACGTATATTAACGCGGAACAAACGACCGAGAATCCCTTCACGCGCGCGCCCGCATCCACCGCCGCCGACGCGTACTTGTGCCGCGCGACATATCATGTGATGAGTACTTTGAAATCGAATATCGTTCCAAGTCTTTTGACGTTCTTGTGTACAACATACGCGACGTAACGCACTGTATATGTTACGCAGTCAACTTAACTGGTGCTTGAAATTCTCGAAGGATAAGGTGGTCCTAGGTATTATACTATTTTTTAACAGTATAATACACGTGCGCATATAGGCAGCGCATTAATTATATAATATAATACCAACGATGAGACATTTGAATGCGACGGAAAAGCGCTTCGGACAAATTAAACAGATTTTCGTAGTCATTTTCGACGAAAACATTTGATTTATTTGACGTGCGGCATGTATATGACACTGTATAATAATATTGACACTCCGAATAAAACAAAATAAATAACACGAATATAAAGTAAGGTGTATAATCTACGTCAACAGAATTAGAAAAAAATAAATGTGACTATAAATTATCGAAGGTGTATTGTGTATTTGTTTATAGTTCAAAGCGTAAGTCTATATAGGTTCTTCTGCATCACAACTCTGTAATTCGCCATGTGGATTTCCTGCATGGTGTTCATGAACGCGCGTGGAGCACATTGAGTGATAATACATGAGACATTGTTTGAGTTTTAGATTGATACCCGCGTTCACAGACTGCAGCAGACCTTCTTATGTAGTCCTCATCATGTGGCCACTCCGTGACCAGTTCGTGTAAGCGATTAAGTGTCACCCATATTTTTCTATTCAAGTAAAATCCTGGTCGTTTGATTGATGGCTTTAACAACTATTATATGTAATCTAGGATTTTTCGAAGTCCGGTCTCTGCACCATTTGATTGTAATATCCATTCGTATGACAAACGTAAAATGAGAAATGAAATTCAACAAGACAATATCCTTATCGTTTGACTGTACTTATCATCCGAGCTCTAATGTTGGTTATTGCCTTTTATTGATCGATTCTGGTAAACACGGTATTCGTGTATAAAAATATGGAATACAAAGTACAATTTTTAGGAAATTGTTGCGAAATGCGTATATAATATCATATATATAGCTATAATAAGTATAACAGTACAATAAATAATGTGTATACTGAATATAAGTATTAAATTTGGAAATATTTGATACATTTATTTTATCCTTAACCAATGTCTTGAAACAAAATATTTTTTAAATTTGATGAGCGCTTTATATTCGGACATCATGTTTACAACACCAAGGATACAATTGGACTAAAACGAATGACGCTTTGTACTTATACATCAAGACATTTTTTTTTTTCTGTAAACTATACATCTTCCTTAGAACTCGAATAAAAGCAAACGGATTGTAACAGATTCTATATACATCTAAGTTTAAATAATAAATTTGATCACGAGCACTTATATATAATTTTAAATTTCTATACTCTCCATTTTTAAAAATCAATATTATTGTAATTTATACTAAACGTTTCAATATTTTTATTGTAGCAGGCTATAGTAATTTGTTATTGTAACACCTATGAATCTATAATGAATATTATAAATATATATGTATACTTTTTACTTTTTTATATAAGTATCTATAAGTATACATAAATATAAGTTGGCAATATTATACTATATTATAATTTGTATATTATGCTTTCTAGACACTTACAAGCTATTCAAAAAAAAAAAAACCTATACAATGTCGTAACACCTCAGACTGTTGTCATTTTACATATCCTATATTATTTTTTAGGTTAAAATCTGCATTACTTTGATCCGCCGACAAAGATACGTGATTTTCGGTAATTTACCCATCGATATTAAAATATGTCAAGGGCGGCTTTAATCAAATCCTAAGAAGTCTTCGATAAATGTTTTCAGAAACAGTTACTAGGAAAAGGTTATACATTGTTGTTACTCATAAACACGGGTGTGCTTTATAATTTCAATTATACATGTATCTATATAGTTATGTTGCATAGGAATAATAAATAAAATGCATGACTGCGTATATGGTTACGAATTTGAAAAACTACATAGATGCTTTCTTGGTTGATTCAGTATAATTCACTTGAATATGTTTTTATAATTTATAAATAATGACCATCGTGTTTCACTCGATACCCATTAATTTATTCAGCTAAAAAAATAATAATAATGAGTACCGCGGAGATCGAGTTGAAAGTATATTTGGCTAGCCGCCTAAGGGGTTTGGAAAGGTAGAATAGTAAATCAAAAATAAAATTTCATTAATTTTAACTGTTAGTTTGTTTATAAATAAAAAGTTAGTTTTAATTATATAAACTATAATAATATATAATATTATTATGTTTGTATAGTATGCGTAAAACTAGAAAATTGTAAAAATATAAAAATAAAAATTTTACCGCTTCTGACGCACTACTGAATTATACAGGCATTATTTTAAATATTTTGAAGTGCAACATTTTTATTCTTGTTTAACAACAAAGACCAATTTTTTTATTAAATGTATTATATTATTAATAACTTTTAAATGTACAGTTTTATTATTTATATACTATATAGGTGCCCACACTTTGTACTTATTTCCCAATACAAATATGAATGAATAAGGAAGGGGTTGTAAGGCTATAATAATAAAAAGATTAAATAATCTTATTAAACAAAATTAACGTGAGAATTATACGTATATTTATTTCTCCACATTGTCCTAAAATGGTGAACAATCTACTCGTTTTTACTGAAGTAGGTAACAAATCTATTATAATACATCAAAATTACTTTCACTTTAACAAACAATTCCATACTAAATTTAAAAAAAAATTCATTCTATTATGTATATACTTCAAAAATCTTAATCTAATTTCCTTATACACATGGGTAGCTCTTAATTTCCATATATTGATCTAAATATTAATTTATTATAACATTTTTAAAATTTGTAAACGCGTTATACTTAAATATAAACATGTATAATAAGTAGAATCAAGATAATGGTAACTTTATTACAAAATTAGGTACAGATAATAAGTGGAAGCTAAAGATATAAAGAGAAATATTGCAAGATACAAACTACACAAATAAGATATTAAAAAACTGAGCTATTTACGTAATAACTTATAAGTATTGAAAAAAACATATTACAAATCCGTAATACTTATACTCAACTCATTTACTTCATTGTAAAAATAACTTATTTACAAAAAATAAAAGGATAAATTGAATTTTAAATATTAATTTTCTGTAACAAGTACTTTATGGTTTCATCTTGTACATCAAATATATTACCATTGATAACCATAACTATTTTTTTAAAATAAAAAATACAAACAAATCTTAATTAATTCTTATATTCTTAACATTTATCAATGATAACTGAGTTATCATGATGTACTTTATTCAATTGCATACACATGGAAAACCATTAGAAATTATGTCATCTATTTTATTCGCTATATGTGTAGTGGTTGCAGTTAAATTATTTTTGTTTTTACATAAATAATTGTCGTAAAATATTTTTGTAAGCTCATGGAAGAATTCATTTTTCTCGTATGATCTGATCAATATTATTTTGTACTACAGGGAGACTTAAACCTACGCGTAATATCACGGTTATCATCGTTATTTTTCTTAAGAATACGCGCGTCTCAATCAGTTGCCACTGCACTCTGTATACCATTATAGTCACTGCAACTCGTCCGTGAAAACGATCGTTGGATATATTTTATCAAGCCATGCTGCGGATTCATTATTTGATTATTTTTCAACGGTGGTCCCAAATATGCATAACTATCAATACATATAACCTTGCTTACCCATATAAGTGTTTGACTTATTACAACTTTCCTTTTTTAAAGTTATTGTAATATAATTTCCTATTAATAATTGTACATATTATTATTCAAGATTTAACCCAAATATAATTGATCTATTATACATAAAGCAAATATCAACTTGATAAAATAAAATAGGCTTAAAGCCTAACGTATATCTATTAACTTTATAAAATTCATATACTACTCATTCACTCATTCACACGCCTTCAATCAACCCACCTGTGTCGTAGGACACTCTGTAAGTGTGAACTACCGTATTTCAGTTAACATTAATATTAATCCAATCATATTTTTGAAAACAAAAATTTTGAGACAGTTTTCAACCATTCGACTTTCTTTTGTTTGCATCCCTATTGCACACAAAAATATTTCTTATTATAAATATTCTTATATACACTCCTTAATCCGTTTTAAAAATATAAACGGTAAATTACAAATGTCAACAAAACTATCATATAACTTTCGTGTAGATTTAAACTCGAGCATTACTTATGTTCTATGCTAATCTATGGCGTAGTTAGTCTGGACCGTAGTGTTGTCTATATGATATTAATATAAACATTCGCATGCGTCACTTATGTGAAAATAATTTTGACGAGTCACATCATTCAGCAAAAAATTCCAATCGTTTAAATCTTGTAAATTAATTTGCGAGCCAAACCAATAATTAATCAATACGACAACAGCGTTATAATCATGAGTATATATTATATTATAATATAATACGGCTCCCACTCGAATTAAAAAAAAAAATGTCTGTCCAGAGGTTATTGACTTTCAACGTGCACACGATTTTACTACAGAGTATAAATGTATTATAGAATATACAGTATAGACTATAGATAATGGGTTTATCAAAATCCCTTTTTTTTATCTGATCGCAATAATCATATTTATTCGAAGAAATAATAGATCTAAGGACTCAAAATAAAATTAAATCGGTTCAAAGTAACAAATGGAAAGAACCGTTTTAAAGTAATTTTAAAGTAATGAATGCAAGGCAGTGGGGCGTTATCGTTCAATGGCACTACAATACTACAATATATTATATTATACTTAATTCGATCAAATTGCATGAGAAAAACGACGAAAAAAATGATTGAGTGGCTTGAAGGAATTTTATTTGAATATAATAATAAATAATGTATGTATACAAGTCGTGAGATAATTCGATTATTTAGTGCAGAGATAAGACGGTGGACATTGTTTTGAATGAATATTATCGTTACAATGAAATAACCCTATATAAAATGATAACGAGTATTTTGAAAATACATATCACAATGATGGATCTTTATTATATCTCATAGTACGTAACTCAGTACTCAGTGTGCAGTCATACTAAGAATAATAGTTCCATGTAGACGTATTTATCATTTACAGATGAGTGCTATATTTTGAGATATGTAGTGATGTCCATCCCATGCTATATGAAGATAATCAAAATATGTTAATTCTTATAACTCACGTGAGCACGTGCTCAAAAACTACATTTAACGTACAGACGTTTTGGTAAAAAAACCTTTTGATTGTTAGACAGCCGTTAACAGGTTTCATTTATCTAAAAATGTATTCACTTCTTATAATTTCATAAGCATGATGATTTTTAATATGTTTTTAATTTCCAGAAATGCAAGGAGTAATACATTTGCTGATTAGTATTATCGTCTATGCAGGTGCACGTCTTGTCCGCGGACGACAGTACAGACTTTCTGCTGTAAATCAAAAAACCTTTCTTTCGAAAACATTCGGAATTTTCTCGTCGAGAAAAATGTATGACGAATCTACCCCCATATTCTTTTATGCACATTTCTACGTATAAATTACAAGATATGTTGTAACAAATTCCTCGCAAGGTATTCGCGTGAAGGTACACCTTTACACGCGTTATACATACGATTATACATACATAACGTACTCGTGTACAAAGATATTATAACAGGAAATGTCATATCACATTCTAGCACTATGCGTTCGTAATATTGTACAGACCTGTGACAATTCCCAACAGGCGTCGCGTCGTGAGCGTTTCATCTTGGTACAGTGTTTTCTACGAACGGGTACACTGCGACACACGTGCGGACGTGTACCTATGGTTGTACTGCCTACTTAATGTGTATTATATACGACGTATATTCCGTGTGTAGGACAAACTTCGATTATTCATTGTCAGCGGGCACTCACACACGCGCACGCCAGTGTACACGTCGAACGTCATCGCCACCACATGAAACGTCCGGCGAGCATTTTTCGGACAAACAACAATCGCGCGCGTATATGACATAATAATAATTCACGTCAGGAGACCGCAACGGCGACGATGACGACGACGACGACGACAACGACGACGACGACGACGACGACGAGGACGAGAGACCACACATCTCATATTATTATCATTTTATTTGTACATAATATATTATATTATACGCACCGGGACGGCGGCTTGTCGTCACCGCAGGGTCGCCTCTACACTTATATACATACATAACGATTCGTATCCTTTTGCCCTTTGTCGGCGAGCTTCATTGTCGCGGCCGGTATATTATATTATATATTTAGAACAGACACGTATACATAACACCGACTGCATCGCGTGGTCGTATCGAACTGTTAAATTATAGGCCCTAAAATTTTCAATTTTTGGAAGTGCGCACATTATACACTTGAAATAAAGGTGGTTTGAAGGCTTGCAACCGGCGCGTACCACTCTAAAAAGTGATTTATTTATTAAGTATCAGTAGAAAATAAGACTGTTTTCGTGATTCCGATTAACAGTACATTTTAAACGTTTCTTTTTTTTCAATTCTTTAAAAATATTTTATATAATATTTATGTTTGATTTTTTCATTAAAATGTAAGATAAATATTCTAACCAGTGAAACGGTTAGGGGCTCTCGTGTCGTATTCATCAACAATGTTTCAATGTAAAATATTTGCCACACATTTTAAATCCCGTATTCCCACACAATTTTAGGCGCAGTTTATATTCATATTAAATGTGCGTTGTGTGTACATGTACGTTTGGTGGTGCAGTACGTGAGCACTGCGGATACCGCAGCACGCAAATCGCAAGCACGCTATGGGGTAACGCCTTCAAAATGAGTCATTCCCGTCGCGGTCCAGAGCTCTGAAGAGAGAGAAATAGCGAGAAAGAGAGAGATAGAGTGAGAGAGGGAGAGCGAGAGAGAGAGAGAGAGAGAGAGAGAGATGGATAGAAATAGAAAACCGTACGGATAAATCCGCTGCTCGATGATCGGTATCTATAATGAGAATCGTATTGTCACATGCCACTATACGCGTTCCCGGTATAACTATATACATTATACACGTACATTGTAAACGCGCTGTATACAAACATGTATCTAAGTATATAATATATTGTTGTACGTAATGAGAGTGACTCGTTAAGAGGGCAAGAGGGCAACGTTTCCGTTTACGGACGGAGCGCACGAAAAATCGTATCTTCGTGTCGGATCTCCGATGATGTGTCCGGGCCTACACGGCGACGGCGATGAGCCTCGTGCGCGCATATTATAATACGTATATGAGTCATTAATTCCGCAGGACAATAGGGAAACAACGGGTTGAAACATCGTTGTTATTACTATTATCACTATTATTATTATTATTATTATTCCTACGGAGCTGTGTGTCCCGAAGCGGTGCGCGCGTCCGTGTGGGGCGCATACACGAAATAAATATTATGATCAATATATGTGTACACACAACACGCGTATTATATCCGTATCCGTCGATTTGTGCACGCAAACGTTAAATTGTATTCCGACGCGATGGAATGCGTTCGAACGGCTGTGGGTTTTTTTCCCACCCGGGACTCGCAAACGTCACGTATAGTCGTCGTCGCCGCTGCAGAAAACGTCCGCGTAGACGCATGCGAAAACGTATCATCGGCTGCACCGCGTCGGAAACTCTCTTATTGTTGTGTCCACGTATTCATAAATAGGTTTTCGACTCGTTTGCGGTTTACGGTTTACGACCACGGTCGCATACGGCGGGTCGCGTCCATCCACGTCGAAAAATCCGTAATAGAAAAACTATATTGTATTCAAATCTCAGCGTCCCATCAGAACCGTTCGGCGCTTTATCTCGAGCGCCTAAGCATCATACGTTTACACGGCCATATCTCTGACTCGTTCGCAAAGTGATAAACGATATCGTCCAGGCGATATCCTTATGTTTTTCGTACAACGTTATAAATTATAACGACGCCGAGATCAATAATATATTCTTCACGTTGCGATATTTGACACCGGGATCGCGGGTAATTTTTCTGGCGCGCAATCATTGCTGTTGTTGTCTAAACACTTCAAAAATAATGACTTCGCAGCTTATATTCTCGGTAATATTCTCAAGTCCGCGCGTTATACACCGCGTCAAACGTGTATATTTCGACTACTGCAGTCCGCGGGACATTACATGTCGAGCTATAGGAAATAAGCATCAGGCGCGGACAAATAGTATATTCGCCTGTGCATAAGAATATCCATCGTTCCCACGTGATGGTAATTTATTTAAAAAAACAAATTTGGTCGTATTACACGGAGCACATCATCAACGTTCGTATGGTGCAGTGTATACGCACGGGTTCAATTAAGTTGTCACGTTCGGGAATGTAATGCATGTGCAGTATACGTACCCGGTTGAATGTAATTAATTTGTAGATGGCTAAAATTAATCTCGGAAGGTATATATATATTGTAAGAAGTGAATGTTTGACGTTTCCAGTGAGAGATTTCTCTTCAATAATACATCGGCAAACACACGTACCATTTCCCCCCAGCGTTTTACTTCCACACACACACACACACACACACACACACACACGTCGTGTAACGTGCGCGGCACTATGTACGAATCTATTACAATTATTATAATACACTTTACGATGTACGTCGTGTACTCTGCAGGTCTTTGTGTGTATTCGTTACAGCCGTCGTGCCGAAAACCGAGGGGGTTACAAGCCATAAAGGTAAGGTCAGATTTTACATCTCGAAAACTGCACAGCATAATATCGTAAACGTCATTAGTGTACGCGGGAGTTCTTGAAAATTTGTCTCGCGACCTTACGATATAGTATTACGACCAGAAGAAAAAAAAACAACCCGATCATTGTACGACGCGGCCGCGATTCCGCTCGACCTCGGCCGGATGTTTTCTCCATTGTCTCGAACCAGAACATATTAATACACTTTGAGCCCGAGCATTGCGATATCAACAGCGCCGACTAACTATACGCGCGGTTTTCTGTTGGTATCTGCGCAGCTTATACAGTTATAATGCGCGTACGTTATATTTCATACGGGCACGTACACCTACTTAAAACAATAAGTGCAATAACTCTCGGTAATATTTCCACGCGTACACATTATCGTAGTATGTACGCTAATATATTATTATCAAAATTATTGTAATGCACGCGCGTGTTAACGAGACGGGCTCCGGGGGCTTTTTATACGTAGGTACGCGTCCGACTCGGATGAGTAATCGACGATTTAATGAATTTCGGCACTTTTGGACGATTATAACACGGACAGCGGCTCGGTCAATTAGCGTGCGCATATGAAGACATGCGTGCACTTCTATACAATATACGTAATATATTATACTTACCCGCTATCATATACTTATAGGTGCTCGCTTACAGGCGCCTCTATAATTTATCAAATATGTATACGTCGTGTTGACGAGTTCCCATGTCCACTGCGCTACAGAAATCTCGCGGCCACATCATTTGGGTTTAATAATTGTTATGAAAAGTCTTTGCGCGCGCACTGCATTTCTAAACCGTCCGTTGTCATGTCCCGTGTACCAACTACGTATAATTCACGCATCCCACAAGTTATTCGATAACTATTTAATACAAGTGTGTTGTATCATATAGTTATCGAATGAAGTTCTTAAACGAAACAAAATGAGAAACTCTAAAACCGTATAAAAATAATAATTTGAAAAGGAGCATAACTCCAATTTGTTTAAACCGAGTTTGTCTGTTTTTCTTTGCGCACAGTGTGTAACGATTGTTCGTTTGGTATTGTTACGAACCCCTGACTCTTTATATTACTATTACTATTATTACAGAATAAGATGTAGTATATGTAAACACTTTTTTCATAAATAACTGTCGTCGAACAAAAATAATGTGATGAGCAAAGCTTTTTGATCGGACGGCAGGACAGCTCTCGGTGTAAAAACACGAGCGAGCAGTCCTGGTGAACGACACAGAGCGTTAACGTTGTCAGAACCTTCACGGAACGTTAAAAATTTGTATTCTAGTTCTTTTTTACATCATGATTTACTTAAAATAGTTTTTATTCGTCTCGTGTTGTGATTTGTATTATTCGTATCATGCGCACACAAGCGTGTTCGTAACGTTTTTGGTGGCAGCGGCGTGGGATACGCGACAGTCGGTATCTCGCTACCTCGGTATGCTATGCGTCATTCACGAGTAAAAAAAATAAATATTTTCAAAAGGACTGTCGCGCAAGAAAAAACCAAGGGAGCAACAGAACATTGAGAGAAGCAGAATGTTTGGAAGAAGAACACAATTGTTTTAATGACGGTATAGTTAAAATAATCATATTGTTAACAAATAATAACACGAAATACGGAATCTTGCTCATAACGTCAAATTTTATAGCGTGGCACATCCGTAGGAGAGCTGCCGCTGAAAATTGCTGACGCCTTCACTAAAGGGTGGTTTTGCGGCGACGCCGACGTGGACATCGACGCTGATGGCGCACACGTCGCTGTGCACAGTGTAATATCAACAACAGTACAGTGGTAACGATTCGATAACGTCGGTTGCCTAACCGCCATAACTGTCAATATTTGTATTCAAATTTACCACCACGAAACCCGCTATTCAAGCAGCCCGCGCCAGCAGTTTTGGGACCCAGAACTTCATTACCATGATGAGAAACGCGGAGGTCGAAAAGGATTACACACGTCATTCACGTACCAAACGGAGTCGACTGCAGAGCATTAAATACTTTCAAAGATACAAGCCGAGGTATATCGTGAGTAAATAGGGACATTTTTTTTTTTTTGCTTATGTAAATCGTTCCGACTGCTAGTATTAGTAGATATTGCATTGCTTATTGTAACAGCCAAGTGATTGCTTGTTTATTTTGTCGACGATCAAAAAAAAAATCTAAAAAATTTATTTCTAATAGTGTTGTAGTAGGTTGATGAGTTGAAGGGCGTGTGAAAACAGGTCAACAGAAAATCTCGACTAGACAGTTCAATCAATTTTATCCCCTATACCTGACTCAAATTCTAGGGTAAGCTTACCTGCTAAGGGTGTGAATCCCGAACTTTCTTCATTACTAAGGGACATAGCCGATATTTTTGAAGATAATCTATTACTTAGGTCCTTGGGAAGTCTCATTAAATCTCAACTACACCAACGAATTATTCGTAAACTTAAACCAGTGTCGCATACCGCTCTTTCGTCTCTCTCATCCTCTCTTTAGTAATCAAAACCAATAAATATTAGTTCAATTCTTAAGAGTTGATGGGTTTTAAAAATAAAACAATAATTCACACCAAAAGCCTATATCAATAAAACAAAAAAAATCAAGCGTGGCCTCGTAGTTTGCTCATTTGTTTCATTGGCCTATTCTACATGTTGTATATATAATTGATTTACCAAAAATTAAGTTATCTGATACTCTTATTACTTGTAAGTTACTCATTTGCATTAATTTATCAATATTTTCTAATGTTACTTGTTCAGAGAAATTTTCTTTTTTACCTAACTGTAATCTGACTTGTTGTGATTCAGATAAAAATACTGATGGTGAGATAATGCTTGAATGCATATGTCCTAATAGTGCTGTATTTATAATAGCTATTAGATTTTGCGTCTGAAACGAGTGTTGCATCAATAATGTATTTAATTCCGTAGTCTGTTCATTCATGATTTGTCTTATTTCTAATTAATTTAAATATTTGTCTATTGTATTAGCTTTATATCCTAACTTATTTATATTAGTTTTTATAATTTCTTCGCTTCGTCGTATTCTTTTAATTACTTCATCGACATTACTGTTGATTCTATTATCCGTGTTTGTTGTTGTACATCGTGAATAACTTTGACTTGTTTATCATTGATTTCATTGATTTGTGTGTCAAAAAATATAAAATCTTCATCTGAACATGTTCCAAATAATGTTTTTGATAATCGTCCTATTCCGTTTATCAGTCCTATTTTATTACGTCCATTTTTTCCAACTGCGTGATTTATTTGTTGACGTGTTTTTTCTATTTCGTGAATATATGACGTTATTGTTGTATTAAACTATTCACATAAATATGACCAGATTAAAATGTGCTCTAATGGTACGCTTCCTTTGTTTTTTGATATTTTTAGACATTGTTTTAAAGTGTTTATTTGAATATCTTGTATTCTTCCAAAATTTTAGACATATGTAGTTAGATTTAAATAAACTGATAATTTCCATTTTGAATTCGTTGTTTTAATTTTTGTTAAATAATTAAAATATATTCCGGACGGTGCTTCAATACTCTGTATTTTATACTTGTCTTCTATGTTTGTAAATGTACTGGGTTGTATCAGTTGTATGATAATAATTAATAAAAGTATATGCAACATTTCTCAAATTTCTGTCTTGTTGATAGGATTGATCTACGTTTGACTGGAATGCTCTGAGTTTGATTGGAATGCTCTGAGTTTGATTGGAATGCTCTGAGTTTGATTGGAATGCTCTGTGTTGATTGAAATACTCTGTGTTGATTGAAATGTTCTGTGTTGATTGGAATACTCTGTGTTGGTTTGAATGTTCTTTGTAGATTGGTTTAGTGTAATAATTTAACACACGATCTAACGTATTTAGAATATTGTCTTGTCTGAATGGTTCTTTTGAATCTGCTGCCACCAATGTTACAAGCCGGTTAACCTAGGCCTCGTACTTGTCGATTAAGCTAAGAGTTGGATTTAATAAAATAGACAAACACAAGTTTTACGTTAATCAATGGTTAAATTTATTACACTTATACTACATGATAACACTACACTGTCATAATCACAAATCCTTAATTACTTATACTTTATACAACGTTCTTATATACTAATTTAATTAGGTTAAATTATTCATGCTGAATTGTAATATCTTAACTGTACTTTATTTACCTATATCTAATAAAACAACTTTCTTTCGTAATCTTAATATTTTATAAATATGCCCTACTTATACATCCTTTATATGTTTATCAACTTTGTATTACATAGTGATATTTATTCATAACAAATTAATTAATTGATCAGGTGGTGGTTTATTGGTTGTAATTCTGGCATATGACACTTTTGATTTTTAATTAGAGCTGGGGCGTTGTTTTGAGATGGATGGCATGGCGGCCGTTGAGATGTATTGGATTTTATTGTTGTAACTGGATTTATGTTTGGCACGATTTAACATAATCATTTTGTAAGATGGACGTCCTTTGTAGTTTGTAAGACGCTGTATGTGGCCCTGTGCGTAATGCGTACTTAACAGGATCTGTTGGCGATTTCTTGCAATAGCTAGAAATGTGTCCCTCGCTACATTTAACACAATGTGCGTTGTTGTGGTAGTAGTTTGCTGTCTTGAAGTAGTTTTGACACTCTTTGCACTGATGTGAAAAGAACTTCTTCATTTGAAGCTCAATTTTTATTTTTGAATATAGTAGATGGTCTAATTTGAGAATATTTTCTATGTAGCATGATTATCGTTGTCTAAGATCGCGCAATAAGTAAGCGGCACATAATTAAAGACAATCGAAGTACGTGTTATCGTTATGGCGGTTGCGAACTGTTTGGTTTCCTTTTTTTGTTTTTTTTTTTCATAATTTAAAAGGTGTTGTAATTATTTTATACTTGTTAATTATTTAATAATTATCTTCGTGGATCAGGAGGAGGTAAGGATAATATATCTACTTTGATAATGACGGGATATAATTTGTATCCAATAAAACCCAGTATTATAGTAAGGCTAATTAACTGTTTAATGTAAATTATATCACCTCAGAAGTCATCAATAAATGGTTGTTGGATTTTTTTTTTTTAAATATTATATCATTAAAATATTTTTTGGAGTCTTTTATTTGTTTGGTTATTGTTTAATTCGTGTGATATTTTTATAATGCTTCCTTATTTGTCAGTTACTTTGCTTAAGTCATCACTGTCGGTATGTTTTAATATGGTTGTCCCTATTGTTTTATTTGGTAGTTCGTCTAGTATTTTTGCTGAGTCCGTATTTATATATAACTATATATGTTTGAAAGATTATAAAATGTCATTCCGTCATGATTATTAACTGAAGTTGATTCTAATATTAAGTATTTGTTTTTATATATTCGTTCTATCTCATAATTTGACTTTTGCCTATTCGTGTTGATGTGAATGTTTTTTATATCTCCCTTCTTTATTTTCCTCTAAATTGTTGTAATATGAATTGATACTGCTGCTTCCTACGTTATCTATATTGCGGTTAAAAGATTCGCAAGCCCTCTGACTGTCGTCTAAGAAAAACCCAAAGTAATAAATATCATTAAAATGGGATCAAAAGAAAAGTAAACCCTTTATTGAAAATGTATTTATTCTTCACGGAAAATAAATAAATTCAAAATACTTACAAGTGATATACTCATAAACTAACCTTTTATAATCTTGTGGCGAAAAATTAAAATTATCTTGATGTGTATGATAAAAAATTTAAAAACATCTTATAACACAAAAACACAAACACAAAAGGTCTCTGGGCGTAGATTGTCGAATTACGTTGGGCGCCACTGTCGTATACCGCACTTTCGTGGGTATCGCTCTATCCTCTCTTTAGTAATCAAAGCTAATAGATATTAGTTCAATTATTAAGTTGATAGGTTTTCAAAATAAAACAATAATTCACACCAAAAGCCTGTTTTAATTAAAACACAAAATTAAGCGTGACGTCGTAGTCTCTACATATACGTGCTTCAACCGAAACACACACACTCTGCCCCGGTCTTGTTCGACCGGCTGTCTTAAATATTAATTTACAATATGCTCATTTGCTTCACTGGCCTATTTTACGAATAAACATTGTCTATTTGACAATTTTTATAATAATTCAATTTTGGTCTAGTTGGCACATACAACAACTACAATCATCCAAAGGAGGGATGGCTTCTGATAGAAAATGTTGCTTGATTTATACATTAAGGGGGTAATTTTTATACTTCTGAATTATTCGAAAAATAAAATTGAGAAAAACTGATGAAAAATTACAAATAAAAAATAACATCTACGATAACTGGTTTTGATAGAATTGATTTTTTTTTCGTTGTGACTCAAAAAGTAATAATTGTTGAGATTTGAATTTTTAATAAATATTAAATACTAATATCACAGTTCTGTTGTGATGGCATCATATTCAAAAGATTTTTACTTTTTTTTGCCATTTATAGGCACTTGAAATTTTCGGCTTTTTAAAATTTTGAATTGGTTATAATCATTAACATTTCTAATTTTTGGTTTCCATACTCGAAAATTCTATACTTTTTGTAAGAAGTTAAATATTCTGCACTTTATCAGACTCTCAGTTTTCATACGTCTTATGGCTTAAAAATAGAATACGAGATTCTTCCAACGTTTGTAGTCAACAAAAAAATCATAGCCGGAAAGTAGCAAAAAAATTTTATAAGCATTAAAATATTAAATTTTGACGAAATTGGATAATTCAACAAAATAGTTTATTATTAAACTATAATTCGGTTTTTAAAATACCATTTACTAACTAACATTTTTAATCCAGATATATTTGTTCGAACATTTTATAGAGAACATTTGTAAACCAAAAGTGTGTTATTATTTCATATAATATTTCCTTTTTTACAAATGTTTATGTTTTAAATTACAACTTACGACACGACTATAGTTGCGACTAATCGTATACATAAATATTTCCTTTAATTATATAGGTACGTAAAATGAAAATATCGGAAATCCGATTTTATTAAATATATGTTTTTACATTAACGTAGGCCGTAATATATGTGTAGGATACTAACCTATTGTAAGGTCTCCTATAATTTTAATGGGGTGGGTAGTCCTCCACTCACGCCATCCTGTGGAACGTTATTATAGGACTATACTCGCAGAACACATTCCCATTAGCCATTCGCTACAGGACACATTTATAATATTATGCGGCAAACATATAATTATTATAGTCTCCCCATATAAAGACACCGTTATTGTACATTTTGAGTTAGGTTGTAATTTTTAATAAGCTAATAACCTAAGACCAACTTACACAACCACTCTTGAGTTTTACCGGAACTGCGATGTTTGAAGTGATGGCAATTTGCATGTTGTTAGAAACGTAAGTCACAGGAATGAAGAAAAGCCAAATTTATTAAATTTTAAGTTTAAAAAGTTAATTTTGTGAATTTTTAATCTCGGAAAGATAATAAAAAAAAACATACATGTCTCCAACCCCACCTTTTTGAGTACTATATACTATGCGCCAACATATTTTATAATACTTATGAAATTAGCATGAGTTTGAATTACTTATCTCAGAATTCGCACACAGCATAATTTGGTACTCTATGACCATTTTTACATTTCAACCTTCACTCGGGCACTAAAAAGTATGAACATTTTTTCCACGCATCACACGTTATATTTTTACACCACTCACCACAAAACTTTTAATCGCAAAAAATAAGTTTTTAAGCTTGACGTATAGCTGACAAGTAGGTACTGTGTAGTAGTAGTAGTAGTAATAATATGAGTTTAATACAATGTATGGTTAAATGTTTTTAAAAAGCGTGTACTTTTAAGACGTATTTAGGGAAGGAGCAAAAAGGGTCTGTTGCCACGGGCGGCAGATGTCAGGAGGGTGGCTGATTTTCAAATTAAAATGTTTATTATGCGTTATAACATATTTTGTTCACCCGCATTCAGTATTGAATTAAAATGTTTTATAGTCATTTCATATTCATGGTTTATAAATCATTTTAATAGAACCGTTTTTTTTTTTTTAATAGAGATTTTCTTTTTGTTACCCTTTGATGGCGAAACGTAAATACGGCCCTAGCTTTATAAATTATTGAAAAAAAAAACCTAAAACTATGTATACGGCGATCGGTCTATACTCTGTATTTATTTTGCACTTACACGCGTGACTCCGGTTCAAGCAGCCCTTGTTCGAGCCGCCACTGACGTACTGCACTGCACGTACCTGTACGTTACATTGAACCGGGCGCCGCGTGCCCGGGCGAATATGCGTGTGGGCTCGCTCGCGCGGTGTGAACGGTACCCCGCGGTGTCCGTCGCCTCGGCGGTATTAGGAGGAGCGTTTGGCTACCAATGCGCGATGGCCGCGCGGGAGGCGGAGGACCACCTTCCGGTGTGCCGAGGCCGCGGGCGGCGGGGGTAGTCGGCCGTGGGAAAGCTCGCCGGCCGGAAAGTTCATTGCCGGTCACGAGCGCGTCACTAGCGTCACGACCGCGGCGAGCCACTGCAGCCTCGGCCGTGCGTGCATACCATTACGGTCATAAAACACATTATTCCTACCATTACTATTACATATTATTATAATAATTATTATCGTTATCGTTACTGTTACCCGTCGTCGCGGACGTTGCGCGAACACGGGAAAGGACCGATCGTGCGCGCGCATAATTCGCTACGTGAGAGATAGTCGGCCTCACGTGTGCGCCCGACTACCCGTGAGTAACGCGTGATTGTCTTTTTTTGGACACCGTCTTGATGTCTTATCGCTGCGGATCTTGGTAACGTTTGGTCCGGAAACACGTCGGCAACCACCAACCACGTTGTTACGGGCTAACCGTTCATCCTACTGCAGTGGGCACGTTGCGCTGAACGCAAAGGCGCGCAGTAGACCGATTACAGTTGATCAACAAAAATTGAATATAAGTTGAATCGGTTTTTGTTCACACATTGATTGCATCAGCACGCGTTTCAATTTTATTTTCAACTCGGTCTGACACGCAGTCGACGCCACTGTCGAACTCATTTCATCACATATATCAATTCAGTTGAAAATGGCGTCGAAAGCAGTTGTATGTGAAATTGTAAATACAATAAGTATTTTAGTTAAAGAAGAATTGAAAACGATTTTAATTAATATGTGTAAAAATTGTAAAAAAACATCGTTTTTGGGTGAGTCAATGGATATTCAGAAGAAATCATTTGGGAGCGTCAAACACTTTACCTAAACAACTAGCTGTTGTATATATGTATTGGTGTTATGGTTGTTGTGTTGGGGCAGTAGTAGTCATATTACTATGAAATAATATGATGTGATATGACGATTGTAGTATTATTATTATTATTATTATTATTATTATTAATACTACAATCGTCATATCACATCATATTATTTCATAGTAATATGACTACTACTGCCCCAACACAACAACCATAACACCAATACATATATACAACAGCCCTCTAAATTATAAAAAAAATATGCCCTCATATTTTGTACATACATAATATATTAAAAAAAAACAAAAATAAACTAGTAATATTATAACCTATTTATTTATTTATTATTTTTTTCTATGAACTTAACTAGACTTTCGAACCTCTTCCTAATTTCTTCTTCTATTGCAATTTTGTTTTTGGTCGAATTAATAATTTGCTTCTTTTCTGAAGTTTTGATTGGTGATTTAGTGGGGTCATTATTTGTGATGGATCTTCTGATCTTATGCCTGTTATATGGTTCTTTTCCTTATTTTACCCTGTTGATGTTGAATTGAACCTTTTTTATTCTTTTGGCAAGTTTTTCAATTTTTTTATTTTTGTCCATCTGAAATTGTTATTTTTGTGAGTCTGGATGTGAGTCTGGGTGAGTCTAGTATAGGTTCTTTTATATATATATTTTTTATAAATTTTTATAGGTTTCTTTCGTTTTTTTTTTTTTTTTACATTTTTGTTTGAATACTTGTTATTTGTTTATTATGAGTTTCTATGAAAAGATTAATGCTTAATTCTAACTACGAGTATATTAATTTTAATATTATATATTTTATTTTAATGCTTAATTCTAACTATATTAATTTGTAATTTATAATTTTTAGTTTGTTTCTGTGTCATCTCGAATATGTATCTTATTTTCTTCAGCATCGTATATCACCCTCACTGTATCTGCTGGTTTTCTTTTTTTTTTTCTTGTTGCTCTGATTAGTTTAAAAATGACAATTCCTGCCAGTATTAATAATATTGTTGATAGTCCCAATGAGTGTAATGTTGTTGTTCTGGCATTGTTTTTTGATATTATTTCCTCTGTTATTAAATCGTCCAGGGTGGACAGTGATTTGGGATTTAATCTGAGGTCATTAAATTTTGTAATTGGGTTATGTATAATTAAGTCGTTTTTTCTGGTTTCCTGGTTTTTAATTTGTTTGTTGAAGTTTTCCGTTAGTTTTAAAAGATGGAATTTTGGTACATAATCTTTAGAGACATTACTTTTCCCTGAATATCTTGCAAGTATTATGTTATTTTTTGTGAACACCTTACAACTTGGTCCTAGGTTTAGTATTCCTGTTTTGTCTATTTGGATAGTTTCTTCTTCATCTGGGCAGCTTATGATTGCTTCAATTGGTTCGTGTGTAGCGTATAGCCAGCTATAATTATTTCCTAATCGGTGCCAAATGTCGTTGAAAATCTGTACCGTTTTTATTTCACAAGTTTAATATTAACTCTAAATACAATAGAAAATCTAGACAATTTTTAATAAAAGAAGACATTTTATTTTTCAAAAATTGGTCACCGAACGGTATAAAACATTTATTAGTTATTCCTAAAAATTTAGTAAACACTATACTCAAATCATATCATGAGTCAGTCTTTGGAGGTCATTTTGGAATAACTAAAACACTAGCTAAATTAAAATTAAAATACTATTGGCCTACAATTATTAAAGACACTTCAGACTTTATTAAAACATGTAGCTCTTGTCAAATGATAAAAAACCCTCCGGGAAAAAGTCATGGATTATTGCAACCAATACCCTTAACGTCAGGAAAACCATTGCAACGATTGACATTCGATTATTTAGGGCCACTACCCACTTCTAATGGAAAAAAATATATTATCGTAGCGACATGTAACGCAACAAAAATGGCCTTCGCAAAAGCGGTTGCAAACGCTAATGGCATGGCTACAATAAATTTTTTAATGGAATTAATTACATCTTATGGAGTACCCAAATACTTTTGTAGTGATAGAGGCACTCATTTTAGAAACACAGAGGTAAAATATGCATGCAAATGGTTAGGTATTACACAGATATTCTCCAGTGCTTATCACCCACAATCAAACGGTATGACGGAACTCATGAATAAAATTATTTGCAATAGTTTATCACATTACGTAAACGAAAACCAAAAAGATTGGTCCCTGTATTATAAAATGGTAATTTTCGCCTATAATACAAGCCCAAGCCCACGATTAAAAGTAAGCCCCTTTTACCTATTGCACGGAATAGAAGCAAACCAACCCATCGATAACAAAATGATACCGGAAAATGAATCTTTTAACCTCACAAAATCAATAAAACAATTACAAAATATAAGGGACACAATACCAAAAATTATCGAGAAAGAGCAGGCTATTCAGAAAAAAAACTATGACTTAACGCATAAAAACATTGACTTCAAACCAGGACAAAAGATCCTAATAAAATTTCTATTCCAAGAACCTAACAAGACAAAAAAATTAGCACATAAATATCGAGGCCCTTTCACAATAATCGAGAAAGTAACAGACGTAAACTATAAGGTAAGATTAATTTTGAAAGGCAAAGAAACAATAGACACGATACATGTTCAACGAATAAAACACTTCTATGAAAATAAAACATTTTCAACATAAAAAAAAAGGAACACTATATTCTAATTTAATCATCTAAATTAAAATTATTCAAAAAAAAAAACACCACTATTAATAATAATAAAATACATAAGCATACTACAAACAAAATCAAAAATCAAAACAATCTATTAAAATTTTAGAACGATAATTGCGACACCAACTCCACAATGCAATTACAAATCATCCTTATAACCTTATTCGTTAAAATAAAAGTGGGAGAAGCACTTATCTTCGAAAACAAACCATTCATCAACAATCCTGGGATCTATTTTGAAAACATTTCTCCACTATTTATAACAGTCTCACAATAGAACCTGATAACATTTTACAATGTATCGGATTATGAACAAAACTATATATCAATCAAAACATATTTTGGCAACCTCAGAAACATTTGTAGCGAGTACCAATCAAAATACGAGAAAATTACAGAAACATGTGTAAACTTAATAAATACTATCCTCCAAGTTCTGAATAAAATCGACGAAGACCGAGAAATCGTACAACAATATCTAAAAATCGATGAAACCAACTTCAATACGAACAACAAACGGAAGAGGCGCAGCTCGTTTTTCGGAGGAATAGGTAAACTACAACGAGTTTTATTCGGCGTGCTAACCGAAGAAGAGGGCGAAATGTATGAGGACAAAATCAAATCCCTAGAAGAAAAACAGTTGAAAACCCTATTAATCCAAAAAGAACAAATCAAAATATTTCAAAGCTCTTTAAACTCAGTAAATAATATCACGTCAAATTATGCAAAAACACGAACTGGAGAGAGGACTTTATTTCGTTTCTCCGTAATTTTTGTATTTTAAAATAAAAATATAACTGTGTTTAAAATTGATCCACTTCGTTAATCTAATTTAAAAAGTAACTAAGAGGGTCGCTGCTTAAAATTTATATCTTAAAACAATATTGTATTTAAAACCACATCCAGTGCTCGATTTCTTCGTGGTCAGTTGTGGTGCAATTAATACAATATCGTTTAGGTAAAAGTGACCTCACGCTCGAACATCCAGAGCTCGATCTCTTCGTGGTCAGTTGTTCGAGTGTAAAGTAACCTTAGAGTTGTAAGGGAAAATAAACCCTGGAGAGTCCTATTCGACTTTTCTATTAAGCAGTGCTCGTTATCGTGGTCACTTAAGGAAATAGTCGTGTAGGCCTGTTATCAGGTATTCCGTTACATACTTGTTTGACGGTTAGAGTATCTGACACCGTCAAAGATATATTTGTGTGTGTCAACCTTTGAGTTGACGTATACAACATAGCATTAGAGGATAAAGAAGGGTATGGAAATAATTTGAGAATGTCTGAAGCAAAATTTAACGAACTGTTGTTCAGAGTTCAGGATCGCATGAAAAAAACAGATATAGTGATTGTAAACTTGAACAACTCATTACTTGAACGATAAAGTTTGACTGGGTCAAACTTTTTTTGATCAACTAATAAGTTGTTCAAGTTTATTGTAAAAAAGGTTCTCACTACAGATTTTATTCAATTTTTGTTGATCAACTATAATCGGTCAACTAAACTTGACCCATGAGAACGCGCCTTAAGACGCATCCGCGGTGCACCGATTCGTGTACATGGCGTTCGATAACCTTCGTGTTTTATTTTATTTTCCGTCTAACAACGTATTCATTGGGAGTAATCCAAGTCGTAGCTACAATATATTAACAAATGACATTGCAAAAGTTACATAGCCGAAAGTTTTCAAAAATCAATAGTTTATTCTTACAAACTTGAAAAGATCTATTATATTATCTGTTATACTGAACCGATGAAATGGTCGGGAAAATGTCCTGCATCCTCTCGCGGTATTTATTTTTTTATTTCACAAGTGGGAGAACCGTTTATTGCAGAGTATATATCTAGAGAGATAGAGATATGAATAGTGCTCTAAAAGTTGTGTACCTACAACATCGAACGGACGTAGCCGGATTGGCATTCGGACGTGTGTACACATAGACATGGGAGTACACATGAAAGTAGACACAGATGGCCGTACGTCCGCTTAAAGAAAAGGCACGGTAATGTATGATATGATTGCACTATAATACGTCTGCGTCGCACGTGAAAGGGAACACGCTAAAATAATCATTAATAATGCAATATTATAAACATCGCGCACAAAACGATTCCTCGTTTCCTACTGTGAGGGACCGACGTGGGTCGTGTAAAAACGGACAACCCGCGCGAAACGGATCTATATAATATAACACGCGAATTTGTACACGCACACATGTATACAATATACACGTGTAGTAAATGCATGTTACACACTTCTACGCGTATAATATCGTGTAGTGAGCACCTAATAACACAGTGCGTACAATGTATAATATATGTATATATTATATACAACGCGCGAATAATGAATATATAATAATTGTGGGGTGCAAACGCTAGTGTATCGGTTATAAATACGAGGGTGAACCTACATTTATACGTGCGATATTATATCGGCACTCCGAGACACGATGAATAGCAATAATCGTAGGTATGTACGTATGAATGGCTTCAAATTTGTGATCATCATCCGCACAACCCATTTGTAACCCGGCAATAATAGGAGTACACCGTATAATATAATAATAATAATAATAATAATAATAATAATAATAATAATAATAATAATAATAATACATCGGAGTGCACTCGTCGTCGATGACCCCGGCGTGACAAGACCTGGTGCAGCACAACGTCATATATAATACCCGGAAATATGATTTTGACCTGCCTGAACAGGATCGATCGACCACTGTATTCCCACGGGTTTCAACACAACAAGTATAATAGATATTTTTTTCGTCCTCATTTTTTGTTCTTTTTAGCTACTTGTCACTGCTCGTCCGACTGCCGTTGTTCCGTATGGTATTTGTAATCCTATAATAAATCGGAAATCGTTGGTAATACCTCATCGTAACGCGTATTATATTGCTCTCACGTCAAACATTGTACATACCTACCTCCTAAGAACGCTTTACATTTTAACTCTGCGCTCGCATTTCAATGTACCTACCTACTTCATTTATCTCTCTCTCTATGTCCATATATATACACATGTATGCACTCCGCAGCTCAGTCGTAGTTGTATTGTCATACATAACAATGTGCCAATACATTAATCAATTAAAATTGACACGCTCATACCTATATGAAATATTTGTACCTATAATATGTACAAGTGCCGCGAATGCCATGAATAATATATTTCGAATTAAAACCTAAATCAATGGATTTTGGGAGATTCTATAAAAACTCACATCAATCCGTGAGGATGCGTTAACTGCGAAGTTTTAACAATTTATACTCAGTGGATATGCTAGGACAATCAAGACGTATGAACGAAATGTTCTACTTCTTTTGTATTATGTAGGTAAATCACACCCAAGATCATATCTAAATACTAAATAGATATGGAATATATTATATAATTTATAATAGGGACAATTATGTAGTGATTATTATAGTTGATTATTATAATCGTTTATTGTTACAATTTTATTGGTATAACAAAAAAGAGTTATAGGTACCTACACTTACCTATCGATAATTAATCCACGAGAGGAATGAAGGATTGCAGCTAATTGTAATTGAAAGATTGTCAATAATAATTAGTAAGAAGAAGCTTCACAGTTTTTCATAAAGTTTATGAAAATTTAAGACTCATAAGTTAATTGTCCGGGTGTAGCACTATAAAGGACAAATGTAGCTTATGAACACCGGAACACGTAGCGACAACTTAAGTCTTAAAAGGTCTAAGCCATTGAACACAATATATTTAGATAGGTTACCAACTTACATTATAAGAAAAAATGTATGCACCTATAAAAAAGTTTGAGAAGTCTCAGCATTATGTCAAAATGTTTTCCTTACTTCGGAAAAACCATACATAACTACGAGAACCTATTAATAAAATCTACACGTTTAAAGTTCTGTGCCCGATATCCGATCTAATACGACACACCGTACCACCTGAAATCGAGCAAGTTTAATACCGGAAAATCGGTAAATGAATTAAGCAAACACGCTTCGCGTGATTTCTACACCGTGGACGTATATTATAATAATTACCTATATAAAAACGTAAAACGTATGTAATATAATATTTAATATATTGTGTGCAAAACGCGTGTAGGTATTTCAAACAATGAAAATGAAAGGAAAAAATAGTCTATAAATGTATAAATGCGAATGAACGGGAAAAACAAAAAAAAAAACATAAGTAACGTTGGCGGTCAGCCCGAGGACGAAACACAATAATATTTACGGGTACCGTGTACATGTCACTAAACAGGACATCCGGTCGCCCATCAGTACCAGAGGCGCGGAAACCGAGGACGGTGGCTGTTGGTCTTCGCGGGCTTAGGACCCGCCGCGACGTCGTTTTCGGCCGGCTGCTTCGGCGGCACTTCCGGTCCCCGTTTCGCCGGATTGCCCCCGCGACAATCGCGTACCGACTTGCGGTCCTGTTTGGCCGACGTCTCTCGCGAAATTCCTCACCAGCGACTCGGCGGATATGTGACGGACGGGGAGCGGAACAACAAATGTGTTCGGAAGACTTAAACACCCGAACAAGCATTTAGCATACAGAGTGCGCGCGGGGCCACAGCTCACGAGTAAATGCTAAATGCTAAAGCGGATCGCGAAACTTTCCTGGTGCGGTTTCATCTCTACGTCGTAACGTTCCCATAGAGTAAGCATCATCATCATCATCTTCAGCTTTTACTGTCCTTGAAGGACTTTTGCTGCCTTTACTATTTTTTTCCAACTATCTCTGTCAATAATATCTTCTAAAGTTAAGCCCTGGGCGCACTTGTTTAAATCTCCTTTAACCCTGTCTATCCAGCGCTGTCTAGGGCGACCCCTAGGTCTTTTTCTATTGATTTTTCCTTCCAGAGCTTTCTTTAGAATACCATTTGACCTCCATATATAGAGTAGAGTAGGCATACAAAATATTATAAACTGCATTATTACATTACTATTATAGAAGTGCAACGTCACCGGTCACCGTTTGCAGATGTCAACGTGACAACGTTTAAACGTTTTCTACAAATGCGTATATTATAGACACCGCGGGTGTACATGATATTGAACACAGCAAGACGCAAATGGCGGTTAGAAATCGACGAATATTTTACGCGCCGCAAAAATGCATACATGTTTTCCGGAACTATCAGCTACGGTCGACCGCCAACAACACGTAATAGTCGATAATAATAAAATAAAACGGATAAAAAAAAAAAAAAAATGCTATCATAACATGTATACTACGATAGTTAGTTACTTTTTGTGTTGTCGATTATTTTGACCAAACGTTTGATCGTCCCAGTGAACTTTTTGGTGTTATATTATAAGAGATGCTTTTTAAACGTCGCATTAAGTACGCTAAGAATACGCGTGTCAATTCAGTGGCGTTATAAGGCAGTTTAAGGCAAAACACTTCCCTCCCCACCCCATAGTACGTCGCCGTGCATATGTGTCATTTATATATAATACGCTGTGTGTACAACATGATAACATTTATTTTAACATTATAAAAAATACGCTTTTTAACAATTACACGAATTAAGACACACTGGTATCACAAAGAAATTCCAACAGTTGTTATGATTATTATTTATTATAATGTTATGTACCTCCGGTTAATTCCGGTAAGTAACGTTTGAGTTCGACAACAGGGAGAATTCCACAAAAAATAACACAACACCAAAAGAACTATTTAATGCTTTATTAAACACTATTAATGAAATATTACACAGTATGAAAATATTAATATAAAATATAAGAATGACGTACGAATACGTATGCCGTATGGTACTAAGACTCGACTGCTGACCCGTTCGCAATTCGCATTGCGGACGGTGTCAAGCTGTTTTTTGTTTTAAAAATGTTTACACTGCATTCATCCCCACATGAGACTAATGCTTAATACACTAATACTAATAATAATAATATGGTGTCCATAACAATAATATTATATCATTATGCAGAAGCACTCTGTATAGTATAGGTCACAGAAATAAGAAAAAACGGAGAAAACGTGAATGCTCACATGAAAAAAAAAATGTGGGACACAAACCAATTCCCGAAAATTAGTTCAAATTTTTATATTTTTACTTATTTTATTGAAGCATGCACTACTCTGAAAAATTGCTATTTTAAAACATAATACCAATATACCTCCATACTGTAGTAGTTTTTCATGACAACTATTACCTAACAAGTGTAGGTAAATCTTATACATTTAATCTTAAACAAAAGTAATATACTAACCCATAAATATTTAAGTTTTTAGAGTAAATCACAAAACCTATGTGGAGTAATAATAACATTTTTACATTCCGCACTCTAATTTAGAGACACTTGTACCACAAAAGTCCCCATTGTAAAAGCTAACAGTTTTAATAATTAAGTAATAAGTAATAAGAATTATTAAATAACAAGAGATTTCCAATAAAAAAAATTGCACCTGGAAAATGGGCTCACATTTTGGGTTTTTAAACCATAATCATTAAAAAAAAAATTAAATCTTACGTAGCGATTTATGTTTAATAAAAATAATTTAATGTAAATTAAATTAAAAAAAATAAAAATAAAAATCTTAGTCAACTAGATATATAAACTACTATATATTATAAATTATAGTGTAATAGTTGTTTCTATGACCCATGCAGATAATAATATAATAATTAATAAACAATCATGAATTGTCTTTAACACCTCAAATGTAAAAATAAATATATATCTATTTCATAAAAATATCAAATTATCCTTAAAATATCACTGTCGTATACCGCACTTTCGTGGGTATCGCTCTATCCTCTCTTTAGTAATCAAAGCTAATAGATATTAGTTCAATTATTAAGAGTTGATGGGTTTTCAAAATAAAACAATAATTCACACCAAAAGCCTATTTTAATTAAAACACAAAATAAAGCGTGGCGTCGTAGTCTCTACACATACGTGCTTCAACCGAAACACACACACTCTGCCCCGGTCTCGTCCGACCGGCTCTCTTAAATATTCGTTTACAATATGCTACCTCAGCTCATTTGCTTCACTGGCCAATCCTACTAATAAACTTTGTTTATTTGACCATTTTTATAATAATTAAATTTTTGGCCTAGTTGGCACATACAACAATCCCCGGTGTAACAAAAAAAATATGCCCTCATTTTAAGGATAATTAAATATTTGAACATAGTTAATAATCATACAATCACGTCATATAAGGTTTGACGGTGCAGATATTAAACTTAAATTATAAACAAGGTACCTATAATCAGTGACAGCGAATTGGTAGCACTAACAAATTAATTATAATTAACCGTTGTTTTCATTACGAACATTTTTTTTTTTTGCAGTGAAACATAACAGAACGGCAATTATAATAAAATAAACATTATGATTATATAATACAAAATATGAAATATAAAATACAAAATACAAAATTTAAAATTGATTGACAAAAAAAAATAAAACGTTTTGATATAGATATAATAAAAAGAAAATATAGAATATTAGAATACAATTTGCGAGCGTTATCGTTATGAACTGTTTGGTTTTGTTTTTTGTTTTTTAATTTGTGTTGTAATTTTTTTTATAATTGTAATTATCTTCTTGGAATAGGTGGAAGTAAGGATAACATTTCTACTTTGATAATAACAGGATATAATTTATATTCAATAAAACCCATTATTAGAGTAAGAATAGTTAACCATGTAAAGTAAATTATATCACCTAGGAAATCGTCAATAAATGGTTGCGGCATTTTTTTTGATTATTATATCATTAAAATATTTTTCTGGGTCTTTTATTTGCTTGGTTATGTGAAAATTAGGTATTTCTTCGACCCAATTTTGATTTAAAATTTCAGTCAAATTTGAAAAATAAATACTTTCAGATTTATCTTTGTGGTTTATTTTTAAAGATTTAATTTTTGTCCAGGATACTGGTAGTACCCTTTTAACTAGGGTTACCTGATTATATTTTTCCGAACCCGGGACATTTTGAATGGATAAATATTATATATATATCGCCATATGAAAGAAAAAAAAATCTATATATAAAATAATATTTACTTTTTTTGATCATTATATGTATATATTTTTTTTAATGAATTATGAATACAAGCAATATAATAATAATAATTCATATTCTTAGTCTTCGGAACTTTTGGAGACCAGGGTTTCTTCTGTTGATTTTGCTACATATTTGGCTGATCCATGAACTTGTTTTAATAAAGACTTGTTTCCCAAAATTTGGTCGTAGAATTCTTCACAAAATGTATTATTGAAGCACGTTTTTAGATTCTACGAGAAGATTCTACCGTTTTTATATCAAGTTTGTTTCTTGAATGATTGATTCATGACTGACGGAAATGAACTCGAACAAATTGTGCAGTACACATAATAATCGTTATCGTTACAAACTTTTTTCAAAAACGTGAATTCACTTTGCAATTTTCTGTAAATCTACATAACCGTTTACCACTCCGCGTTGGTGTCGTCACGAGAAAAATAGCTCACACCAATTAATTTAACCAAAACTAAGCAAATATTTTAGTTATTTTATACGAACGGAAATCGGAAATTTATAGTTGACAGCCAGGCGGCGATACGGCATGAACTAAGAACTATAAAAAAATAGTATATTTAACGTGTACAACGACACTGAACATTAAACTACATTATTACCGTAGTGATGTAGCGGTTATAATAAAGTCTAAAAATAAAATACCTATGATTATCGCGCGTATAATCTTGGTATTTTGTAAAGTGTAGGAAGATGATGTTTTCTCATAATTGAAAATTGGTATTTTATCAAGTAAAATGTTGAAACCGGGACAAATCGCTGTCCCGAAACTCTTTCTCGGGACACCGGGACACTTGGTTAAAAACCGGTAGTGTCCCGGCAAAACCGGGACGTATGGCAACCCTACTTTTAACTGAGTATGTATCTAATTGGTTTGTTTCACACGGGTACATTTTTGGAATCAAAACGGTATCAAGAAAGGTAATTTTTAATAGTCCTTGGTTACTATAATTTAACTTCAGTTCTTCTATTTTTATTATATTTAATCTCTCCTTTTTTATTCTTAGCGTAGGTTGTGGGTTAGTTAAAGCGTAAGAGTTTATTCCTATTTGTTTTATAATTATAAAGTCATCAATCATCATCATGTTGCTTAATACATTGAAAGTAACAGTATTGGTTAATGATATCAATTTTTTTGTTTTTAAAAATGGCTTCTACACATTTTGGGGAGAAAGTGATGTCGGAAGAAAATTTGGGTATATAGCATAAGTCCGTAACCGGTGGATCACAATGTTGCAGGCCAATGATATTACCTGATACCAATACCTGATATTATCCTATGTTCATTATTTATGGAGTTTATTGCTATATATGTTTTTTCCGAGTATATAATACAGATAGATTCTTGGAATTTAAAATGCGTTGATATATTATATTGATATAGTTTCCATTTTGCTGATTTTTCTTGAATTGGTATTTTTATTTTAATTAGGGTTTTTGATTTTGAAAATTGACATTCAGTGATAGGTAAGTTATAATATGTTGGTAAATCTTCTAAAGGTATAGTTAATTCGTACCCATATTTTTTGATTGCTCTTTTGAGTTTTGTGAAGTCGTTAAACAGTATTTTTGATTTTATGATCCTAGAATGGATTTTATGTAGTTTACAGTGTAAATGGATATTTGTATCTCTTTTGTGGTTTGTAAATTTTAAAATTACTAGCATTAGGTTTTAGGTACATAATTTCATGCATACCTTGAATTGTATTTTCCTGATTTGTTCTTTCTTCGTCTATACATTTTGAAAAACTATCCCTTAATGTTTTCATATTGTTTTTAGTGTTTTTAGTATATTTATTTATTTCTGTTGTCAAGTTTATTAGATCATTATGGTCTGACACGAAAGCGTCTTTAAATTTGTCGATCTGTTGATTTAACATGTTTTCGTTAGTGTAAAAGGTTTTTAATTGTTTTTCTGTTGCAACATTACAACAGAAGTGGTATAAGTTCCCGAATAATTGAATCCCCCTTTTTGATCTGCCATTTATTAGGGCTTAGGCTCTTATTTATAAAATCTAACATTTTTGAATCGCTCTCCCTCATGTTTTTATTAATCGTGGCTAGTATATCTAGAGTTTGATTTGCAATATCGCAGTAGTTCGTGTTTTTATTTTTACAATAGTTTTCAACCCTGCCGTTATTTTTTATGTTTTCCGAATTATCGCCTGAGTCGTAGTCTTGTGTCTCCTGTGTGTAGATTAGAGGAATGCTTTTGTCGTATAAAATAGCCTCTGGCACCTCGTCGAAAAAATCTCCGGGGGATACAGTTATCACTATATCTTCCTCGGTGTAAGCGTTGAAAAGCATCGCGACAACTGTGAGTATTTTAAGAAACATCTTTTATAATCTTGCTGCGAAAATTTAAAGGTCTCTTGATGCGTATGATAACACAAAAACAAACACAAACACAAAAGGTCTCTGGGATTGAATTGTCGAATTACGTTGGACGCCACTGTCGTATATCGCACTTTTGTGGGTATCGCTCTATCCTCTCTTTAGTAATCAAAGCTAATAGATATTAGTTCAATTATTAAGAGTTGATGGGTTTTCAAAATAAAACAATAATTCACACCAAAAGCCTATTTTAATTAAAACACAAAATAAAACGTGGCGTCGTAGTCTCTACACATACATGCTTCAACCAAAACACACACACACTCTGCCCCGGTCTCGTCCGACCGACTGTCTTAAATATTAATTTACAATATGCTACCTCAGCTCATTTGCTTCACTGGCCAATCCTACTAATAAACTTTGTCTATTTGACCATTTTTATAATAATTAAATTTTGACCTAGTTGGAACATACAACACAAGGTAGACTCCACATTATACAACTGAGATTTATGTATATAATATATACATATATTACCTACAATATTATAATGCAGCCAACAGTCCAATGTTCTACCAGCTTTTTTCTTTGTTTCCTCTTTTTTTTAAGAATTTCAAAAGCAAAGTTTATAAAACAAGTAGTTTCCAACTATTTATACAAAAATAATTGTATTCAATAAATTTAGTGAAACTTATAAGTTTTTTTAAATATTTTTTTAATGACAAAAAAAATAGTTCTATAACTATTTTTATAATTATTTTAGTCATATCCTATGTATCAAATACATAGAAGAATATATAATTCTACTCTAACCAACTTGAAATGTTAGCTTTCATTTAAAAAAAAAAAAATTCACTAAGAAAATGATACTATATCAGTACTTATAAACAGTCAAGTTTGAAAGATAATATTTTCAAAAATATATTAGGAATAACTTTGTAATTTAAGATAGAAATCTAAACCCAAAATTTTAATTTCATCAAATAAATATATAATATTGTTGTAACAAATAAAATCAATACATTTCACCATAGTATTAACACATAAAAATAATTTCAGTATATATTTATAAAAATATAATAGGGTGGTTGCTAACATTTTTTAGTGTTGACACAAAAATACGCTACACAAAATACCATTTTACATTTCACTGTTTTCAAACTATTTGGCAGTGCATTGTTTGGATTACGTATTCACATAATTGTACAATAAAATTTTATGGTTTTTGAAAATATTAAAACTAGTTTAAAATGGTTCTGAAGGTTCAGTTTTTTTTTTAAGTAAATGAATACATAATAAGTAACTATGTGAAAATGTAATTTATTTTATTAAAAAATAGTTAAATTAGTACAATTGGAATAATATAATTTTATAATATACCTCTTTCATTAGGGTTTTGCATTTAATTATAATTCTAAATGTTAGATGCTGTAATGAAAGTAACGCTTTAAAGAGGATACAGAATGCCATTAGCAACTTTGACTTTTTCTTCATTTCCAAGTAATACCTCAACGAGGCTTAATCCAAATTCAACAGCTGTAGCTGGTCCACGACTGGTCACCAGATTTCCTAACACATACAAAAACAAACTTATTAAAGATTCATAAATTTATAAATTAAATAAAAGTCCTTCCAAAAAACTTTAATATATATTAATAGCAAACATAATATTAAATAGATTATTTCACAAGCTAATAATTAATTATTTTTAATATTATAGTGATTGTGTATATATATAAAAAAAACATACAGTTAATTTTGGGGATTGGAGTATACATTTAAGTTGTATAAGACTTAAAAGTTCCATACATATATAAATTCTTTAAGTTCATTATGCTATAATTGCCCAGATAGTAGATAATATCAGTATACACTTAAGCATTACACTTTAAACACTCAATATAGATGTTTCAAGGAATAAATAATAAGTGATAATTAGACACTTAAGTCATACCAAAGGGAAGTACAACCAAGACTATATCATTAAATTCTAAAATCAATGGCAATATGCTGCTCAAATACAGTAGCTAAGAAAAATATATGAATTAATTAGTTCTTATCTGAAGATCATCACTCAACAGAGTATGTCGTTTCATAATTAGTGGTCTCAGCTATATTTTTTTTCATTTTAATCAACGTGTATTAAATGTCTTGAGACATCTTCAGATAAAGGAACATTTGTATGCAACAATTAAATACACATTTACTGAACAAGCTACTCTGAATTAAATTTAAAATAATAATACGAAAGCTAGGTTCACCTGTTTAAAATGCCAATAAACAAAAAATCACCAAAACATAAAGCTATTGACAAGGGAACAAAACTGGGCAATTTAATGGAAAAAATATTGAAAGCCTTATGAAATCAGTATATTTTGTTAAGAAAATTGTACTTTCATAGTTATTAAAATTGCCAAAAAAAAACTTTTGCAAACAAAATGTACTTGGAGCGAACAAAATTAATTCTGTTACCTCAAATAAAATAAAAATAAAAGTGATAAAATTACTAAAACCTAAAATTTTAAACCGAAATGAATACAAATATATTAAAATATAGATTTCCTCTTAAATGTTAATATTATAAATATTAAAATAATATAAATATTCCAATTATATCGATTCAATAAATGACATGTACTTATCTAATACAAATTTATCTTTTTTTCAAATAAATATTAGTATAATTAATGCTTATTTCAGTGTTTTTGTAATATTATTAAACTCATTAAAAAACTACTTTAGTCTTACTGTTTAATGTGAAACATGGCTTATAAACTATGTGAAATTTAAATTGAAAGAATTTAAATTATAAAACTATTACCTAACTCTTTAAGAACTTTGAATTTAATAAATGTGATGGTGTTACAGTTTTGATATATTTACATATAATCTTCAAATATTTAGCAAAATTAAAAACAAGTAGATAATATTACATTGTGATTCTATACATTTTAAAAGTAAAAGAAATTAATAAATATTTTTGCTGGATGCAAACATGGATGATCGGGCCAAACAATAACTTTGGTATATTTATAAAAGGCAAGGAATGATTCTTATCTCAAATAAAAAATACATTTTAAAGTATTATTAGTGGTGGCATATATAATGAAAAATTCAAATATGAGGAACAATTAAAAGTTTTCCCTATGGAACACCTGTTTGGAAAATTATTAAAAAAATAGCAGGTACATTCAAATACAAATAAATTAAATATTGACAAAATTCAATTAAGTAACAATAAAGTTCTAAATGATATCAGTAATACGATTTAATTAAATGAGTTTTTTCTTAGTGTAGGGGAAAATGTTTTAACTAATAAATAATAATCACATGATGGACAATATTAATTGTCATGTGAATAACTCTGTTTCTTTCATTTATTATCCAAGATAAAATTAAAAATCATATTTTTAAAATTAAAGAATATATACCTTATTATGAAAATGGCATTACTAACTATTAACTATATAACACTATATACTTAAAAAGACTAGATACAATATTTCTATCCATTAATGCTGTTATTTAATATATCTTTATATTCTAGTATAAGCAGGAAGATACCCTCCATGTTTTAAAAAATGTATTGTTATTCCCATTTTTTAATCAGGTGATCTAGTTAATATATCCATATAGTTATAATCAGATCTAGCTGCATCAATTATTGACCTAGATCGTTATCATTATCTCTCGCAAAAGTTTTTTTTAAAAGTATTCAAACTAGAAATATAAGATTTTTAAACAACAACTGTTTTTTCATGATAACCAGTTTGATTTTTACAAGGTCGATTAATGATTGATGCTAATTTTTTTTTTAAAGTTTAAAGAAAAGTATAGTAATAAAGAAAAGAACTTTGATTTAAATATGGATCAATTGAATAAATGCAACCAATTTAAATTAAAATATTTAGGATGATATAATTACATTTTTATTATTGAACCATATACATATAAAACTATACAAAGTCTGTATAATAAAAGCATGTACTTGAGTCTATACTTAGAAAAATTAGTTTGAGCATTATATGATCTTGCTCTTCGTTTTATAATTTATTTCATTTTATCTATTTATGTATAAATCAAAACTTGCACTTTCAATATTTATAGCATTTATCATTTATTATTTTTAATTTTTTATTCTTATATTTAACATCTCATTTTAAGAACTTCACACCTTCAACACTAGTAACTGCTTAAAAATGTGTTAATTTTTGTATATATAAATTGTAATTTATTTCTTATTTGTTTGAAAATTTCAATAAAAATAATAAAGAAAATAATAACTTAATATATAGGAACATGCTTTCTTCAAAAAGTTTGCTGTATTATTGTAATCTATTTTTGTGTAAAATGTATTTACAAATTATAATTGCTATAATTAAGTTTACTAAATAAATAAATAAAAATACCAAGTTAATAGTATTAACAGTATACTTCACCCGTGCTCTTAGAAGCCTAGTAATATATCAAAATAAATTTATAATATAACTTTTTATATTTTATATTGGGTGTAAAAATGTAGAAGAATGAAATGTAGTTTATTTGATTAAACATAACTGACGTAAAATATAGTTCCTTGAAATTTTAATTACATCACAACTTAAATCAGAGGGTAAAAAATGTTTAAATGTATGGTATTGTTAAGAAATTAAGATATTTTGAAAAAATTAAATGTAAGCCATGTTGGTTGTTTATCAATCTACAGATCTTAAATATACTTTCAAGACATTTTAGAAGGATTTGTTACTCAGATACTAAAAAATAAAAAAATGTATACTACTTTAATATTGTTTGCTTTTCATTATGATTATTGTGGTAAAATAATACTATTATTATAATTAAAACATTTATAGATTTTATTAGATGCATGCTTAAACATTAATATTTTACCATCAACAACAGTAGTATCTTCTTTGTACTGGTAAGATCCTTCAATGTCACTCTTCACAGTAGGGTATGACGTCAAAGATTTTCCTTTGGCAATTCCATGTTTGAATAATACAAAAGGTGCTGCAAAAAAATTTTTCTTTCTAATAATTGAATTTACTAATATTATTTTCAAGAATATGATAATAGTGAGAATATAAGCATATTCTTATTATGATAAATAAATACTAAGCATATTTTTACACATGATGATATTTACTGTAAAGTTTAAAATGTATGTTAAAAAATATTACCAGCACATATAGCCGCAATAATTTTTCCAGCTTTCTCATGCTTACACAAAATATCTCCAACTACACTTGCCTGAAAAATTTTAAGACATTTATAACAAATTTAAAATATTTTAAATGGTTGTAAGTAATCAAGTATTGATCAAATCATTGATTGTGGAATAGTTTAATCAATCATACTTGGTTTTTGTTTTACACAAATTATAAATTTTCCAAAATATGTAAATATTTTATGATTTACAAATAAATATGTATAAGAATATAAGATATATACAATAATTGTAAAATAGTAACTTACTGCAGCCAAAGTTTTGAATGATGGACCACCGGGTATAACAACAGCATCATAAGTAATATCTCTTACATCTCCTAACTTGGCATCAGTTTTAATAAAGAGATTGGATTTAGTTTTAACATATTCACAATCGGCTAAATCAGCAATTGTAACAATTACCTTAAATAAAAAAATGTATACATTACTAAGTAATATAAAGACTCTGATAATTATCTTGTATATATATTGTCATATTATATTTAAAGGTGTTAGGTATTAACTATTAGTATATATTTCATAGTAATTTTGTCAATTTAAAATGAATAAATTAAAATTTAACAAATTTACTTAAATGTCAAACAACTACAAGTTTAATTTTATGGTTTTTAAATAGTAAACTACTATAGAATAATATTAGTTCTTTTAACCTCAGAAAACACTAGGCTATTAAAAAGTTATACTAAAATTGTAATGGTTTTCAAGTTAAATAAAATAAACTTATTACTATACACTATACATACACAAACATATAATATTATATAAATGTGATAATCAAATCATGCGCTAGAAAAAGTAAAAAGCAGAACAGGTAGGAAATAATTTTTTTTCTTTAATTATAAATTTGAATTTTATGTTATAAATAAAAATAATTATAATAATATATTTTAAGTATGTATACTATTTTAAATATATATATTAAATACTATAAATATTTTTTTTTTTTCGTTTATTAATTATAATTGTTTCAACAAAATGTTTGTTTTTACAATTTTTTTTTTTTATACACTTATATTATTCATACATTTCATACATAGAAATATGAATAAGTTAAAAACACAATGAATTGTAACTAAAATATAGAAGCAAATTTTGAATTAAAATTTTTATTGTTATATTTATCATTTAGTAAAGAATGTTGGATACTATGTAGTTTTAAGAAATAATTTGTAGATTATTCCTGAACTCATTCTTTAACTATTTCTACTTAATGAACATTAAAAATTAATTATTATCAAAATATAACCTTTATTTAATTGTTTACTTATAACTTTTAATAATATTTAATGCTGGAAATTCAACATATTTCATTATATATATTATTATATATTAGAAAATGATCAATTTAAGCACTAAAAATATAATTAAAATTATTTAATTTTGTAAACATGCATTTTATTTTAGCTGATAATCCAATTATAGAGTCTAAAAATTTTGGATATCTAATCAATTAGATCATAAACAGAAAAGAAAAAATATTACATTAGCTCGACGAAGGATATCCACAGGTGCAACTAATTCAAGTTCTTCACTGCCTTCTGCCACAATGAATAAAGCTGTCTTAGGCGCCATTTTCGAACTGATGACTGTTGCAAAGTTATTGAAGTTAAAATTTTTCGTTTGCACGTTGAATCTTGAAAACTTGACGTTTTTAAGACTTCCGATTGAGCTGTAGTGAAAACAATACGATTTAACAAATGTTATCAATTTAAGGGACATTAAAAATGGCTTGTTGGATAGGTACTAACGGGAAAAATAAATTCAAATAATATGCTAGCAAAGACAGTCGTCAGTGGATGTGTATGACAAAATAACCTTCGAGTTTTGGAAGTCGTAATCGTTGAGTCCGTTGAGGTCACTATGCAGATTACTGGATTAAATACATCGATGTATTAAAATATCGATATTTTTTTTATGAATTTATACAACACATCGCAACTGTTTATTTGTTATTATGTAATATGCGATAATTATGAGAATATATCTAAGACAAATTGTTATCACTTATAATAAATTGTGATTACCCTGGTACGTGAATACTTGACCACTGATATAGATAAGAATATATTCTTATCTACATATCTCAGTGATCTCAGTGCACTGGACTCATGGAAAAGAGATTAAACCGTTGATTGCTTACTGCTTAGTAATTAGTATACAATAATTAAACTATAACTGACTAGACTACCTACTCTCTTTTCTACGACTCTCGGAAACGGCATGATATGCAATAGAGCCTTAGAGCATGCCACTCGATAAAATCTGCATACAGCATACTAATACTGTTCTAGGCTTCTACCCTCTATATATTTTAAGACCGTTGTCACCTGGGGTGTTCCCATTAGTTTTTTTTTGAGAGTAGCCTCAAGTCAGGCGTAGATCCATGATTTGAACGTGGTAGGGAGGATGAATTACCAAAAACCGAACCTTTTTTTTAAGTAAAATGCTCTTCGTCTTGTTGAGTATATTTTTTTTTATTAGAGCGATCTCTGTTTTATAAAATCAGTGAAATAAATAGTTTGCGCATCTCCTTTGCAATGACATTTACCATCCGAGTGGTAGAAGATCCCATGTCCAATCCATTAATTTTTTGTAATTGAACTAGTTCTTCAAGCTGTACAAAGGGACGGTGATTTTTTTGCTAAGCAATACACTGTTTTAAAAAGTCACGTATTGCAATCAATTTCTGTTTCAGATATACGTTCGAACATTTTTTTCTAATACTTTTTCTGAGCTGTTTATCAATATTTTTTCTGCTAACACATAAACTTTGCTTTCTGAATGTTGTTTAATTTTATTTCTTAATGATTCACGTAAATATGGGAAAAATGTTATTTCAAAAATAAACCAAAACTACATTCAAAGTATTTTCTGAACAACCAAATGTTTTTTCCTTTTGTACGTACACGATTTGAAAATATACGCAGTATACCCATGATTTTGTCGAAATATTTTTGGAGTACATGGCGTACATGTAATTTACCCTATAGGAACACCTAACGCAACCGATCTACCCTACGGTGCGACCTCACTATCGAAATCGCAATTATTGCTGTCAACTTACTAGTTACTATAGTTAGTAGTTACTATAATAATATTGCCACCGCCTGCGCCAATAAGCGATAAGTATCATGGCTGATATAAAGTGTAACCAATCATATTAAAGAAATATAAAGCGGGAAATATAAATCTGATTATCTTATCGTATTTTTTTTAAAATAATTATAATATTTATTTAATAAACGCTGGAAGACATAAAGGTAGGTACAGTAAAATTGCTTTATATTTATTTAGTAAATAGCCTATATTATTCCTTATATAATATATTTTTTTATTACTACTATGATTGTCTTTGTCCATTACATAATTTTGGGCAAAGATTTTCCTGCTGTAGAATTAGTGGTTGCATTTACTTCGGAACTTGAGTCTATTTCTTTTAACACTTTTGATGCTATTAAATTATTTGTATTTTTATGACATAATAATGCGTCCTTAACTTTATAATATAAAAGTAATAACCTGAGCACACACTGATGATGGCTATTATGGGACATATTAAGTGTAAATAATTTAATACATTAATAGTTTTGTCTTTTTCAGTCTTTCAGATGTTCCTTCTAATATTATGTGTAATTCATCTAAAGATGTTAATTTAATTTAATTATCTTTTGTTCTTTTATTTCATCCGATTATAAATGAGTTGTTTGATATTTTGTTAGCTACGTTAACATAGACAAAAATAAAAAAAACATGGAAAAATTAGAAGAAATAAATAACATTAATATCAAAAATCGTAGATCAAAAAGGGGAATACAATTTAAAGGCGATTTTTATAACTTTTGTTGTGACATAGCGACAGAAAAACAAATAAAAAATTTTTACACAAACGAAAAAAGATTAAAAGAACAAGCAGAAAAACTAAAAGACGTATTTGTATCTGACCACAAAGACTTAAACACAATAACAACCCAACTTAATAATTACACAACACTAACAGAGGAAAAACTCGAGATACTAAAGAAAGGATTCAAAACCTTTTTTGAGGAAGACAAAAATAATAATTTAATAGAAAACACGAGAATAGATCAGGAAATAAAAGGTATACAGGAAATAATATTCTATCACATAACAATGTTGATAAAGTTCATTAATTACGAAAGAGAATCAAGTACACAACTACATTGTAAAATAGGAAAGATTCCCCCGAGACTCATCAATGTAGACACACTATACGAGTATAAGGACCTACAAAAACTGGAAACAAAATTAAGAAAAGACGGATATGAACTAGTTATTCAACTAGAAAACGTCTCAGCATATTACAACATACCGGTAACTGAATGCCAATTTTCAAAAACAGAAATCCTAGTTAAAATAAAAATCCCTATTCAAGAAATAAGAACAAATTGGAAACTCTTTCAATACATTCCAGCACACTTTAAATCAAAAAATTCAACCTGTATAATACATTCTGAGAAAACATATGTTGCAGTAAATACAATTAATAACGAACATCGAATTATCTCAGGAATGGGCTTACAACATTGTGACCCTCCAGTTACAGACCTATGTTATATACCAAAATTCTCGTCGGATATCTCGCTAACTCCAAAATGTGTGGAATCCATTTTTAAAAATTTTAAAATATGGATTTTTTTTCTTTGGTAAGTATTTACTTAATTATATTAAAATTAAATATTAAGTTAAAAAATATTTGAACAATTTGTTATTATGAAAAAGTATCATGTCACTGCATTACCAATCTCAGAATTTCTTAAACATATTCTACTCCAGTTTGTTGCGTAACATAGCATTCTTTAAACTCTACATATATCATGAGCCACTGGCATGACATTGTGTTCTCTAAGCTCTAATTCATGTTGAGATGAGCCTCTGGCCTGACATTGTGTTCTCTAAGCTCTAAATTGTTTATACATACATACATACTATGAGCATTTGGTATGGCACTACATTTTCTGAGAAATGCACTCCAAGTATGCGTTAGTATTTAAAAAAAAAAAATATACAGATTTAAATTAATACAAAAATTGTTTTTTGTTAGTAATACACTTATAACAGTTATGTTATAGCATTCAATTATTCTTAAGTATTTATTACTGGTGCTTAAGTGGAGTTAGGAACAACCCTTCCAAAATTTTCTTCAATCTCTTCTATTATATTTTATACAAAATAATGCACAATAAATCCTTATTGATTAGATAAATGTTGTAATTTAATAAAATTTAATAAATCTGGCTTGAAACTACTCAATATTAAAGCATATTAATTTTGTAACTTATTATTTACATGACATTTTTCCTTCTTGTTATTTACAATCTTGAGAAGGTATAAGATCTTCTGGATGCCAACCAGTGTCTATGTCTTTACGCCACAAGCCATACTTTTGAGGTTGGATTTTTTTAACAAAAGTGTTCATACTAAATTATATAAGTACTTTTTGCATGGCAATTGCACAGACAAGTCCCTATTTGTTATTCTACCTTTCTGTAATAAAGGATAAAATATTATTTTGAAAGCAGGGTTTTGACTATTTTCTCCTTTCTTGATAGAATTTTAATAATAACAAATATTGATTGATACTGGTCAATAAATCAAAATCATAACACATTTGATAAGTCTATGCAAACTGACATATGATACAAAGAATAAAATAACAATGTTTTATAAATATCAATATCCTTGTTCAACAGTCACCGCATACAGGTAAATTCATAGTTAATTTGCGACAAGTAAATTTATTACCTCGGATCAAAGCAATATTCTTTTATACTGCTTATTTGGCAGTATTGATGGCAACAAAAAGTAACAACTCCTTCATTACAGCATTCGAGCTAATATTCAAATTGATGATAATAATGATTATGTTGCCTATGTTCATATTGATATAATAGAATAGGGTATTACGAATCTTCAATCTAACTCTTGTTTTATTTTTCCTAAACTACCTTGAGCTAATATCTGTTTTGCGTTTAAATATGTTACTCTGATAATAAAAATGCTGTTCTCATAGCTTGTGGGATTTAGGGTTTTGTTGTTGAATCCTAATCATCTCCTTAATATTCCCTTGTTGGTGTGACTATTCCAAGTTATGATGATTGCGATTTCGTTTTTAGTTAAGTTGTTGAAAACATGAGTTAATATCTTAATGCTATCAGGGATGCCATAATATACAAGTCAAATAAAGCAAAACCCACATTCTGTTAGGGCTATAAAAGGCAAGCAGAACAAAGCAAAGAAAATCTTCTCGGATTATATATTCTCCTTCAATTTCATCAACGTATCTTACAAAAACAGAAAACTGCTCAATGCCATTTACATCTATGGTTTCATCGGCATTTGATTCAAAACATTTAGCCTTATTGATGCGTTCTACGATTTTGTTTGTAATTTATCTCCCTTCTGTATCAATTATTTCATTTTGTATTCTAGGGCTCAAATACTTAGTGTTTGCAGAAGCAGTTTGTAAGTGTTGATGTAATTCTATGTCAAATTCTATGGCATATTGAAGAAAAGCTGTTTTTAATGTTTTCTTTTTTTGTTTTCAAATGTTTTCAAATAAAAAAAATGTTTCTGTATCATTGAACCGTCTTTGCAGAGCTTTAATTTCATCATATAATTCTACTGCATTAATGTCAGAAGTTAAGCGTCTTTATTTAATTTTTTATTTATTTTTATAGATTAAAACCAAATACAATATGTGCTAATCATTATCTAACCTGACTGGGCGTATAGAAAATATATTATAAGACATTTGTGCACAGTACATTAATACCATATTACATAGTACTCAAATAATGATTGGACATACCTCTTTTGCAAGTTCAATAAAGTCAAACGTGATTCCCAACTGAAAACACATTTTTTTTTATTTTGAAAATATACATCTACAATCTATACAATATGTTTGTACAATAATAATATAAAATTGACGGTGAATATTAAGGTTGGGAAGTTATCCATTAATAACAACCAGCACATGCGTTAGTTATTGACTAATGATTATTAATGTAAAAGATCCCTACACCATTTTCTTTTTTTTAGTCTTCGTCGAGGGTTATCGGGTAGTATTTTAGATGATAATTTTTTGATTAGTGGATTAGTGTGTGGTTGAAGTTTATTATGAAATCTAGTGTAGTATGTTTTAGATTTTTGATTTAGGGTTTGTATTTTTAAGTCTTTGTGAAGGTTGGAGTTTGTTATGTACCAAGGAGTAGAAGAAACTAGATGGAGACAGATGGATTGGAAGGCTTGTATTGATCTGGTGTTGGATGGTTTAGCGCAGTGTTTCTTAACCTTTTTTTACTCAACGCCCTCTTTAGATTTTAATAATCTTGTAGCCCTCCCCCCCCCCAATTATTTTTTTCCAAAAGATTAACATTTTTTTTTTTAATAAGCTATTTATTTCAAGAAAAAATATAATTTAACATTTTAATGATACAATTTAGTAAATTTTATATTTAAATACCTACTAATAATATGAATTATATAATTTGATTTTAAAATTGCTCATATAAAATAATAACAGAAAAAATACTTATGTAATTAATGACTGCCCTGAGGTTGATGTTTTCCTGCTAAAGAAATTATGTCTGGCTCAATAGATGTCAGCATCAGTCTTAAATCTCCTCTTTCACATATTTCTAATTTGTTTCTTGATTTGGTCAAAAGTTGTTGTACCGCACTAAAGCCTTTTTCAACCAGGTATGTTGATGGAGAAGTGATTATAAGTAATCCCACTTCTTTCCATAGTTGAGGATACATAGATTTGTAATAATATGCATAATTATTAAAATGCATATCTATCAATTTCATAAAATCCATACTGTATTAAAACCATTAGATTGAATATATCAAAATTGACAAACATTAAAATAATGAATTATAATCTGTACTTAAAATAAATTTATTATTTAGCACTAAGAGTAGTTGTAGTTTAATTTAATCACACATAGCAATTAAGATACAATTGTACTGTTTATTATAATATATATATAATATATATTAATAAGTCAATAAATCATTTTAAGATAATTCTGTAATCAATCCATCTAATTTTACTTATCATTAGACAATTAAATACATTTATATAAAAAAAAAGCTGTCAACCATAATTATAATAATTAAATATGATCACCAATAAAAATTAACCGCTCAAACGACTGTACAATGTTTCACAATATGATAGTCTATTATTATTATTAATTAATATTATTTACTATTAATATTATGATAGGCTCTGTTGTTATATTTAATCCTTATATATATAAAAGAACAGGCCTTTTTTATGTACCAATTTTGTGACGACGCTATTTAACTTTTTTCCAATTTTTTTTCACAAAGTTGTTCCAAATACCTTCGTGAGTGTCACCACGTCGCCCGATTTTCAAAATTTTGATTTTAAAGGGTTGAAAATGGTAAAAATAATTTTTTTATCTATAGCAGTCGACCGATACCGTGAAATGCGGTACGGCACGGCGGCCCGAGGGTTTCCATCTACCTGGACTCTGACCTTTCTTTTGTGTGTTTATGAATTGTTCCGAGGCTATATAATATTTAATGAGTTGTATAGAAAACACTGACTAAAAATAATAATACATTTCTTATCGAAATGCGATAAATGTGTTACGACCGACGATCCGCCAGACGCCGAACGCGCGCCGATTGATGGTTTATCAGTGTACTGCGACTGAGATCAGTGAACTGTGTGCGTTTGTGTGGTGTTTCCCTAAATTATTTAACTACAAATTGTCATTTACATTATGAGTAAAAACCACTGTACTGCCTTAGCAATACATAATTCTTATTTAAACGACGATGCATTTTTAGACATCGTAAAATTACAAACATCATTTATTCCACAAAACGTATTATTTTATCAAACACCACTTATGTATTCAGCCGTTGAGAACGTGGATGATTTTCAAATTTTATATAATGGTTCTATTGGAAATGATGCTATTGGGCATTGGCTATGTGTGTATTATCGTAATGAAACTAAGTGCGTAGAAGTGTACGATAGTCTATACCAGGGATGGCGAACCTATGTCACGCGTGTCACGGAGTGACACGCGCGCATTATTTCAGTGACACGCCAATTTAAAATATAATTCTTAATTTTTCTTCACTTTCCAAAAAAATTATTGATAATTTTAAACTATTTTTAACTTATTATTGGAATGTATCGTAAGATATTGTAATCTGTACTTTCCATTTCCTAAGCTCGTAAACGAAACGATTAGATTATCAAAAACGTAACAAACGTAGGTAAAACAGAACAGTCGACAGTCGTCAACAGATAGTTTCGGATGCCTTACATGACGACTATTTTAACCAACCTATTCAATATTGCTTCGGGCTTTCTCAATATAATTCACGTTTAACCGTTGGAAGTTTAATACATTGGTGAATATTATTTATTTTTATTATTTTCAAAAATTAAAAATTCGTATAAAATAATTAATACTATATTCTTAATTTATAGAATAAAAATGTTCAAAAAATTAAAACTGAATCCAGAAAAAAGCGGTAGTGGGAGATTATTCCACGAACAGTGGACAGTGGATTTTGGTGTAATTCAAAACAATAATAAGGTACTATGTTGCTTGTGTAACGAAACAGTTGTAAGCCGTAGTTTTAATGTTAAAAGACATTTCGAGACAGTTCATAATAATATATTTTCTCTATCGGCTGAAGAAAAATTAGAATTGATTTCTCAAAAAGTAAAATTTTTTAGAAGTCAATCAAACAAATTTAAAGTGGCGTTCAAACAAAATAATAATTTATCAGCCGCTAGTTTTTCTGTGTCGCATTGCATTGCGCAGCATGGTAAGCCACTTTCTGACGGAGAATACTTAAAAGAAGTTTTTGTTAAGGCGTCTAACATTTTGTTTCATGATTTTACTAATAAAAATGAAATAATAAAACGTATTAATGATTTGCCTGTTAGTAGAAATACTGTAAAAGATCGTATTATTTGTATAAGTAATGATATAACAGATCAGCTTCAAACAGATTTGGCTTCAGAAAATTATTTTTCAATCTGTCTTGACGAAAGTACAGATGTAACTTCACAGGCGCGACTAGCAGTCTTTGTTAGGTTCAGTAGTGTTAATATTATGAGGGAAGAATTAATAAAATTAATGACGATTTCTACTAAAACAACTGGTCAAGATATTATGAATGTAGTACTTAAAGAATTCGCCAATTTAAAAATAAATATAAATAATATTGTTTCAATAACTACGGATGGTGCCCCTAATATGGTTGGCAAACACAATGGATTTGTTCAACTTTTTTCGAAAGAAATTTCTCATCCGTTAATCAGTTTTCATTGTTTAATACATCAAGAAGCGTTGTGTGCTAAAGACAGCTTGAAATCGCTTCAAAATGTAATGGAAGTAGTTACAAAAGTTGTCAATTTCATTACATCTCGTGCTTTAAATAACCGACAATTTACTAAATTATTAGATGAAGTTGAATCACAATACGCTGGCCTTTTAATGTATAACAGTGTTCGTTGGTTGAATCGTGGTCAAGTTCTTCATCGATTTGTTGAATTATTAGAAGAAATACGATTATTTTTATTCGAAAAATCTCAAGACTATCCAGAACTTAAAGATTTAAATTGGTTGAACGATTTAATGTTTTTCACTGATTTTACTACAATGTATAATGAATTAAATAAAAAACTTCAAGGGCCCGGTCACATAGTCTTAACAATGTTTGAAAATATCAAAGGTTTTGAAAAAAAAATTGAAATTTATTGTAAAGATCTTAAAAATGAAAAATTTAAATATTTTCCACATTTGATAAATCATCTGAACAATTCATTACACTTTGCAGATAGTCAGACTGACATCAAATGTATAATTAAAAAATATGTTAATATATTAGAAAATACAACTGAATTATTTTCTAATAGATTTTCACAGTTTCGATGTCTAGAACCAACCTTTCAATTTTTAATAAATCCGCATAAAATTACATATGATGAACTTGATCTATCTTTTTTTGAATGGCTAAATATCGATAACTTAGAAATGGAATTAATAGAATTTCAGGGAAATGTAATTTGGAGAAATAAATTTATTAATTTAAACAGTGAACTGGAAAAAAATTATTGTGAAATTGATAGCAGTATTAAAACCGAAAACCTAATTCTTATTGAGTGGAAAAGTCTACCAAATTCATTTACATCCATGAAAAAATTAGCACTTTCATTATTGACTATGTTTGGTTCTACATATACATGTGAGCAGCTATTTTCCTCCATGAATTTTATCAAATCCACTTTGAGAAATCGTCTTGGAACAGATATCAGTGCAGCATGTATTCAATTAAAATCTACAAATTATAATCCCAGGATTGATTCGTTAGCTGGAAATATGCAACAACAAATTTCTCATTATAAACTTATTTTTGTAATAAAAAAAAATATGTGTTTGTATTAATATGTAATAGTAAATTAATGCTGTAAAGATATATTAATATGTACATGTAACTTTATAAATAGTAAATAGTAAATGCTGTAAAGTTATATTAATATGCAATAGTTATAGTACCTAAACAGAAAATGCTGTAAAGTTTAAATATTTTATACACCTAACAGCAAATAAAATCATGTTTATATGTTTAATTAATTATTTTTTAAGCAAAAATAAAGGTCTGACACGCGAGGCAAATAAAATCAAACCAAACATTTTGATTTGACACGCAGTTATCAAAAGGTTCGCCATCCCTGGTCTATACCATACGCTTAATGATAATTTATTTGAGATTTTGGATATTTTATATCCTTCAAAATCCAATGTTGTGTGTTGTGCCCTAGTCCGGTTAGTTCCGTAAGGGCTTGATAACGTTTTAAGTTCGTCCTTTAGGTTGATTCAACAAATCACAACACGTTTATTTATGTAAGTTAATGGTTCACTTTATTGTGGATAGAGAAATAACTATTAATATAAATTCAGGTAAACTAAGATTAACACTATGTTAATGATGGAAGACTCTCATACGACTGCCGGTGCCGCGTCGACGAGCGACGACGGAGCCGGACACCGTTCAGAATCTGCCACTCAGCACTTATAACTTAGCAAGGGGTTCTTAACATGTGTTTAAGTCTGTTATAAAACAGCCAGATGGGTATTCATGTGGAGTTTTTGCAATTGCATTTGCTACATCACTAATATTTGGACGTAATCCATCGGATGAATGTTATATTATCGATTACAACAATATGATATGTAAAACCTGGACGTTACGTAACCATTTAAATAACATATTAGTCAGTACATTATTACAACCTTTCCCTATTCACCATTCACATGTAGTACTGAGTACCCAGAGTACTGATATTTTATCTTTAAAAAACAAAAAAATAAAAACTAAGTGGCATTCGGGGATTGCCGCGATAAAGCTATTGCATATTAAATAAATAAGAAGTTGATATAATTTTAAATTTTTTTATTATTATTATTCTAGTTATACAGAAGTTTGTATCATAGAAACTATAGGCCTATGATAACTAAAATATGAAATATAAGTTTGAGATTTAATATTCTCCAAATATCTGGAAAATACGGCGTCGATAGTGGTCCCATATTTTGTAGTAGATTCTTGTGGATTATTATTTATACGTAAATTTAATTTTTCTAAGAGAAACGTTGTTAGTCTCTCTGATTTTTTATCAGCGAAGTTGATGTTGAAATCGCCAGCCAAGATAAGTGGAAATTTATGGGAATTTCCACCAAGTATTTTTGACCCTTCTACAGTGTACTCCAGTAAAGTGCGATGAATAAAATATTCTACCTCGTCCAATTTTGGATTTGGAGTAATGTAAATGACTACAATGACTATTTCTAGGCCATTTTGCAGTTTGCATAAGCACGCACAAATATCTCCAACATTTGAGCGTCTAACATTTACATCTACAACATTTGCCACATTTATATCAATATTCGGAGTCATAATATTGGTAGTATCATTATTATTATTTTGGTAAATGGCTACCCCACCTTTTGAAACAGTATCTCGTTTGAAATGAACTATGCAATTGAAATTAGGTATGTCGATCGGATAATCATTTGACATGCAAGTTTCACTTAGAAGTAATACATTTGTTTGTCTAGTTACGGAATCTTGTAAATCGTATTTGTGACTGTTGAGACTTTGGCAATTGAAAGTCATTATTGAAACGCCATTTCTATTTCTAATAAAATCTAAGATACTTTGAGCTTTTGTCTGCACACAATTCAACGATAGTCTTTTAAATTCTTGCAACAATGAAGCGGTTGATGTAGCTTGCCTTCGATTATGATAAAATTTAAATGTAGAATCATCACTTGTCACAATATACAAATTTTCAATATTTGTTACACGAGAGAGCGCAACATAAACGAGTTCTTGTGAATGTGTTTTACTATACTCATATACTATTTCTTCAAAAGTCCCACCTTGCGACTTATGTATAGTCATAGCGAGAGCTGCAATTAATGGAAAATGTTTGCGTTTGACTACCACTTTCCTATCCGATGTTAATGAAATATTCGCTGTTCGTAATTCAATGGGAACAGCGAGATTGCTGACTTTATTTAATAAAAAAAACGATAACGCAGCATGTCTCATACACTGTGTAATTTTATCATATCCACTATCCAGATATAAATATATAAATGTATATTATATAATATAAACCGTATAATTATTAATTATAGGTACATTATTATTCCTTGGAAATAATATTTCTGCAAACAATAGCCGCCGACAGCCGACCTTCGATCGCAGATAGCACGGTATGACAATACGGGTCGCCGCGCGGTAGACAGGAGGGGGATTACGGGATTCCGCAGGTAGTGGTCACGCTTTTTCGTTACGAAAAATTTTTTTTCAGTCACCACACCAGACCTGCGATAAAAGCTATGCAATAGCTTAAAAATAATAAAAACCAAGACTGCAATAGGGCGTAAAAAGCGTAAAAGTATAATTAATAAAAATATCAGAACTGCTATGCAAGGTAATAAAAAAAATATTGAATGGAACAATAAAGAAAAGTCTGCTTTTAATTATTCGCCAATTGTAGATTACAAAAATAGTAGACACATTAAAATTGGACTCATGGATAAATTGTGTAATTTTTGTGATGCTTTAAAATGGTCTGCGGAATCCTCAGGACTGTGCTGTTCGAACGGTAAAATTAAATTACAATCTATTGAAGATCCACCAGAACCGTTACGTAGTCTTATTTTTGGTGAAAATATTACAAAATCTAAATGTAACGGGACTAGGCTTCGTGTCACCTCTCTTACAAAAAATGTAATCGAAGCTGAAATTTTGACCGGATGTGCTAAGGGAGAAAAAATATTTTTACCGAAAATACCATTATACCCCAACGATTTTCCAGTTAAGTTTAGAAGAGTTCAGTTTCCAATAAAAGTCTGTTTTGCAATGACAATAAACAAAGCTCAAGGTCAGACTTTAACTTATTGTGGTGTAGATTTAGAAAATAACTGTTTCTCACACGGACAATTGTATGTGGCATTTTCTAGAGTTGGAAGACCTGACCATTTGTACGTTTATGCACCACAAAATAAAACTCTAAATGTGGTATACCAAGAGGTTTTGACTTAAACCATATTAGAATTGAGCAACTACGTATCATTTGTAAATATTCATAAAAAAAGTTATATCATTTGTAAATACTATTATTATTATTTTTGTTGTCTTTATAATTCAGCAACTACTACCTTTTTAGCACTTGATAGCATTAAGTAAAATACATATTTTTTCTTCTTTAAAACACAACAATTTGTGTTGATTTAAGAATTTAATTTTGATAAAACAAAAACTACACACGGGCGAAGCCGGGTAATTCAGCTAGTGTATTATATCTTAATCACACTAAATTATACCTATCATTTATATCCAGTATTATATTTTATAATATCTCTTTCATCGATGGTTATAAAGAAAAGCTATAGCAATCGCACTTCCGAGTATTTAATAAAAGATCATATGTGAGCTGACCTCCAGCCAGTCTCAAGAAGGACATAGGCTCCGACTAATCACTTTCATTTTAAAATTGTAAGGCTTGAAAAGTACGATTGCTAAGGCATTTGTATTAGTAAAAAAATAGTGTTTTCATTTTATTTTAAATATATTCAAGTTTAAATTAATTTTGTGTTTTCATTTATTCTGTGGAATCTCTTGCCCTAAATACAGAAAAGAAGCTACATACTCCAACTTTGATACGACAAGTAATAACTCCAACTTTTTCTGGTGATATATATATAACAACCAGGGCCGGCCTAAGGTATTTTGCCGCCCGGTGCGATTTAAAAATTTTATTTATTATTTAAATTATAATACGTATACCTACATTTTCAAACAAATAAATTAATAATCAATAAACATACTTTTTATTGAAAAACACTGATATAAATTAAAATAAATCCAATTTTTCATTAATAAATACAAATATTTTCATAATCATTAGGTATTTAAACTGTATATACGTAATACTAAACAAAGTTATATACATGGTTCTGGTTCATAATAAATACATAAATATAAGTTATTTACTAAAACTGCATTTTAATATTCCAAAATTCTGTCATAAATTATGTTTCAAGTCTATTTATTTGTCGAAGTAGTCCCTTGGCTTCTGACTGTGTAAGAGGTTTTTGGGTTTTATCATGTTTCAGCTCTAACAATGATTTTTTCACACCAGCCCAATTTGTTTTCAAACTATGACAAGCATCATCACAAGCAGACCAACGAGTATCTGACAAACTTTTTAACGTAGAAATGGCACAGTTTTTTAATATGCTCCAGCGATAAGTCAAAGATAAAAAAAATACATAAAGGTTTTGGATAAATGAAAAAAAATTGTTTGCATTTTTTAAATACTTTGCATTCAAGCCTAAGTACGCATGTATGGAATATGTCTGGTCGTCAAATTAATTTTCGGTGATATTGGGTCACTAAAGCTAAACCCTGTTGGCGAGAAACCGCCCAATCTGATATGGCCCTGATTTGGTCTGTCTAAAACTCTAAACGGTGTTTGACGACGGAATAGATCGTTCGGTATATATACATATTCATGTATGGGCCCCATTATCGTTAATTATTTCCTTTTAAAGAAAATTATGGCCCCTTCAGAATCTTATAAGACTGTATAGGCGTATCGACAGATAAGACTGATAAGTGATAACACGAGAAAACGCCGGTCATGGTTATAGTTCGTAAGTTAGTTAGTTGCGTTCGTAATCACGACGCGCGGTCGATAACACGAGTGTGCAAGATCGATAGTTTCGTATCCTTTCCCTCGGAATAGTTCCGAAACGACGGCAACTACGGCAGTCGTAACGTTTTGAACACGAAATTCGCGGTATATAATGGTGGGTCGCATACGCGTTTTGTACTTCACATGTGCTCGACTTGGACACGTACCTCAACGGTGGACGATTAACAGCAATCGATGTTTGTCGGGCGCGCCGCAAAAGTATCGATGCCCGTCACGGTTAGTCAAGGGCAAATGATAAAACGTTATCGATTTGCTAACTATTTCGCTCATCTTCGTCGACTGCCGACGACTCGTCTCCCGTCATTTCCGTCGTTGCACTTGACCGACCGGCTCGTTCTTTTCGTTTTCTACCGAACGTTTGTACTGCAACATTTCCATTTAAACATCAATCATGGCATTGAACAAACTCAGTATCAAGAGCTTGGATGTCTGTAACAAGCGGGTATTGATCAGGTAATGAATATTCGTTTATTGTAATACAACCGTGTGTCTGTGTACTCGAGTACCAGACGTGTTCCGCGGCGTCGCAAACAATGTAACAATAATTATTCTCATTGGCGGGACTGCGATTTGTGGTTTGTTTTCGATGCAAAGGTCAATCGTTTTTTTGCCTATCGTACTTTGCCTTTCCATGTGTTAAGTAATTTCAGTGTATTTGTGTTGCAATTATATCACATATTTAATTGAAAGTTTTTTTGGGTGTTCCTACCTACTTGATTGTGTTTCCATTATAGAAGTGCATAAATCATTTTGATTATTCGATGAATTTAAAGTCTAGACATGATCAGTATAAAAGTTTTATCCCCTGTGTATGCTTATCTCCCTCCTAATAGAAGGCTACGTATGATTGCAATCATTTGTATTTTTATATTTACTTTATATATTATACTAATTTCGTTGAAGCTGCACAGTTTGAATAACTCTGGCCTAAGAAGTCATATTATATATTTCAATGTCAAACATATGGAAAATAATAAACTATTTATTTCTGGTTAAACTGGATTTTATAATTTTATGTTGGTTTTTCCAAATTAAATAATTATTATTAGTAAATTGACTTAAGTATCAATTTTATATTTTAAATTCTTTATAATTATTACCCTATTATTAATTATATAAATGACTTCCGCCAAGTGTCAATATTATTAATATTTTTATTATTTTGAAAATATTTCTGCTTTAGTTTTGAATGCTGTGCTCATTTTAATAAATTAAGATAAATAGTTGTTTTTATTCAGTGCCTAAATTTGTCCAACATAGCCATTTAATAGCTTAAAGAAACTTCATTTTCATTGAGTTGTTACGGACGCACTTGGGTGTCTGAATTTAATTAAAGAAATCAATATACAAGTTTGATTAAAAGCACTTTAAAATGTATTTTGATTCAAAAAATAATAAAAGAAACTAATTTGCTATTTAAAAGAATTATATTTGTTTAAACTTAGTGTAAGGTTCTGTAATGCTCTGTTTCAACACCAAGACTGACTCAGTCGGTGCTCATGCCCAACGAGCAGTCCCGCCGTCCGGGCCAAGGAGCTTATTCAACATATTCCTTTAATGCGAAGGCGGTTCATATTATACCAAACATTAATCAAACATTTATTATAATATCGGGGGTTCAAAACAAATTTATTACCATTTTAAATTTAACTGTTAAATATTTTGAGTTAAAAATGTTGTATATTGTAAAATAATTTTACCGTAGTGATGACATGGTATCTATCGCCCAAAATGTAACTTTTTCAATATCAAAATTGGCCTTATTTAATACCTCTTTACCTGACATAATTGTCAAGCCTAGCTCAAGTAGACTGTTTCAAATTAAGTACCGAATATTCATAACCATCTGAAAGTGTGCTATAATTAACTTGATAGTTAGTGTTTGTTATCGAAAATAAAACCAAGTTATACCAGTATAAAGGCCACATTTCTAAATAGAACAAGGTTGCAAAATACTAATTGGTATGATCAAAATGTTATTAATTTCAAAATTCAATTACTTTTTGGCATATGCTATTATCTAGATTCTAGAGGTATTTATAATCTGTAAATATATTTCAAAGTAAAATTTTTTACTTAAGTAGTAAGCATATTGAGTATAAAAAATAATTGATACCTAGTCATAATTATTCAATAATATTTCTTGAATATAGTAATTTAACAAAACTATAGATGATGTATAATAAGTAAATATATATTTACTATTCTAGGGTTGATTTTAATGTACCACTGAAAGATGGAAAAATTACCAACAACCAACGTATTGTTGCTGCATTAGACAGCATAAATTATGCACTCGAAAATGGTGCTAAATCTTTGGTTCTTATGTCTCATCTTGGACGTCCAGATGGCTTACCTAACCCAAAGTACTCCATGAAGCCAGTTGCTGAGGAACTTAGGAAACTTCTTAATAAGTAAAATAATCATTTACTATTCTATAATACTACATTCTTTTAAATGTTTCAATGTTGAAAATTACTAAGTATACCATGTAAACTAAACAATTTTACATTTATGTTATAGTTTTTTAGTTTATGTTAAAGTATAATTTATTTTCTATGTAATTTATTTTACATAATTCCTTTTAAATTAATGTTCTTAATCTTTATTTCCCCTAATCCTTTAAGAAATGAATCCTCAGAATCTATTATGCAAAACTGTTTTAATCAAATAATAAAAACAATAAATACGTAAATATTCACTATTTATTAACTGTTGTTTGTGTAAATAATAGAAAATTTAAAATATTCCAGGGATGTTACATTTTTACCCAACTGTGTTGGTCCTGAAGTTGAAAAAGCTTGCGCAGATCCAGCTCTTGGTTCAATATTTCTTTTAGAAAATCTTCGATTCCACATTGAAGAAGAAGGAAAAGGCGTAAATGCGGCTGGTGAAAAAGTGAAGGCTGACAAAGAAGATGTTAAAAAATTCAGAGAGTCATTGCAGAAGTTGGGAGATGTATATGTAAATGATGCCTTTGGCACTGCACATAGAGCTCACAGTTCTATGATGGGAGATGGTTTTGAAAAGCGTGCAGCTGGCATCTTGTTAAACAAAGAACTAACATATTTCGCTAAGGCTTTGGATAATCCTGAAAGGTATTATATTAACCTTTCTCAATATTCTGTTATGTTGTTCATAGATACTTATGTATGTAATAACACTAATAACTTATATATAAGTATAAATGTATGTATTTAGTCATATTTAAAATTGCTCATAATGTTTCCTTTTTGGAATCTTCAAATAATATGCAATCTAGAAAATATTAAATACATTTTCATTTTATCTGAATTATTAATAGTTTTTATTAAATCTTAATATATTTAAAGATATAAGTTCAGTCAACAGTATTTTTTCAAAATTGTGGATAACTTTTGATGATAAAAAACAGCAATCCTTTTATAAAACTAATTCTAGATTGCATTTGGTTTAATTTTATAAAAGATAATTAGATATCCATCTAGTTTTGTACATGTATAAAACTAAGATTGATTTTGCTTAATTTTAACCACCAACTGTAATTTAGTGAATACTAAATTTTGATTTGTATGTTTTAAAAATGAGCAAAATATTTTAACAATTTTTTTGAAATTTCAGTAAATCTAAATTTGTATTATAATAGTTGCTTGATTTTGAAATCGACATAAACATTATTTATTTTTATAATTTTTCTGTTTTGAGTCATTAAAATAATTTCACTCCTTTAAATTATTTTTAAAATTTTATTTGTAACTGTCAAATCTAATTATTTTTTATCAAGATAACTTAATTTTTTTTTTGAAGAAGATAGAAATTAAATTAAAATATAAAATCTCGAAACCACCTGGAAATTGCAAACAAATATAAAAATGTTTTGGTGTTTTGTATATTCACAATTGGTGTATGTTTATTAAATTTCAGGCCTTTCTTAGCAATTTTGGGTGGAGCTAAAGTTGCTGATAAGATTCAGCTTATTGAAAATCTTTTAGACAAAGTCGACGAGATGATTATTGGTGGTGGAATGGCATATACATTCCTGAAAGAGTCAAAAGGCATGAAAGTAAGACCTTATTATGGTTATTTATTATAATTTATGTCAAAAATGAATCACATATTTAGTTGAAACTCTTAGCCTTATAACGACAAGAACTTAATGTTTTTCAAATTTTTTAAAAGTAATATTTTTCATGAATCATAAAATATCTGTATGAAAAAATAATAAAATCAAAATTGTAAGTTATCTGCAACCTAAAAAAGTTCTTCTAGATCATAATATATTTTTTTCATTCAAATATGTATAATCAATTAAATATATGTATACTTTAATGTTAGTAAAAAGTGAATAGTTTTTCTTTTAGATCTTAATATGATATTATAATATAGGGTTTATTTGTGTATCATTATAAACTTACAAAGTATATTTACTATGATTTATTTGGAGAATACGGTTTAGAGACTAAGTATGAAAAAATGGATTGATTATTATGTTTTTATACCATATAACATTTTTTTTTGTATGTGAGTAAAAATGTATCTCTATCGTCTTTATAAGTTTATAACAAATTGTTGATCTTGATTAATAAAAAATATTCACCAAAGTGCTTGATTTTTGATAATCCATCAAAAATGCACTAAAAGCTTAAATATGCTCTTATAATCAAACATATGCCCCTTAAACCAAAAAATGTCCAATATGCACTAAAAACTTTGAGTATTTAATCATAAACGTTATGAAATATATATTGTACTTACCAAGCATACAATAAAGATAAACAGAAAAAATATGCAAATGTATGAAAGTCCTTGCCCTAATTATGAGCATGTTCTGTACTAGGTTTTTGGGTTTTTTTAATTATATAAACTATGGATGCTTTATAGAACAATTTTATTGGTAGTACATTTAATTCTTTGTAAATATATTCTGTGTAGTAAATATTATTCTTTTTTAAAACTACTTTTATTATTATATTTTTTAACGGATTTAGCTGTTGACTATGTATGATTTATCATAGGCACTTCCCCAAAATAGTGATATAGATTTAATTATTGATTCTAGTAGATATTAATGTACGATTCTATTTATTTTTTATTTTTAGTATATTTGAAATTTTTGAAAACATTATTTTTCCTAATTTTATTGTTGTCAGTTGTTTGGGATAATACTTTTGAAGGTTATGGCTCGTTTGTATACCTAAATATTAACTAGATTTTTTAATATTTGTCCTTATGACATTATTTTTATAAAATTAAATTTTACAAGAGTTAATATTATGATACTTAATTTTCAGACACTTGATATAATATTGTTTAATGTTTCTTCTAACAAATTAAATATTTATTTATAGATTGGTGATTCTCTTTATGATGAAGCTGGAGCAAAAATTGTTGGCAAATTATTAGACAAAGCCAAGGCTCGCAATGTTAAAATTCACTTGCCAGTTGATTTTATTACAGCTGATAAGTTTGATGAAAATGCTAATACTGGTTCCGCTACTGTTGAACAAGGAGTTCCTGACGGATGGATGGGTTTGGACTGTGGACCAGAATCCCAAAAATTATTTGCTGAACCTATTGCTCGTTCTAAGGTCATTGTATGGAATGGGTAAGGATTGTTATGCTTTTTATAAAAATCTGTATAGCTGTTGAATTCAAGTCGAAAATATATTTTTATAAATTTATCATAATTTATTAAAATGTATGATGATACTGGTCATACATGCAAATTTTTATAAGCTAATTTGTTTGGTAATAGGCCTGCCGGAGTATTTGAGTTCGATAAATTTGCTAACGGTACAAAAGCATTGATGGACGCTGTTGTTGAGGCAACTAAAAATGGAACTGTAACCATAATTGGTGGAGGCGATACTGCAACTTGTGCTGCCAAATGGGGCACAGAAAGTCAAATTAGTCATGTAAGCACTGGAGGTGGTGCAAGTCTTGAATTACTTGAAGGTAAGTTTTTATTTAAATTTAAAATATAAAATAATTTGAATTTAATTTATAAATTCAAACAACAATTAACAAATTTTAATTATGACTTACGAAGTATTGTTTTCTTATTTTTATAAAATATACGAAGTATAAGTTGTGGTTTTTCACTGCAGTGTAACTAAATTAATTATAACAATTTGTGAAATTATATATTATATCCATATAATTTTGCTTTAATTTAAAATTTGTCTTATAAATTAGATAATATAAATCTTTGTTAACTTCATTAATTAAGACAGATGAAGATAAAAACAATGTATATACTAATAGTAGTTCAGTGACACTGGTAATTTTACTACAGATAATTATAGAAAATAATATTTTATTTTCTATAAATTAATTTTGCTTGTAGGTACTAGGTATCACAATCTTCGAACATTTAATGGGATTTAATTTAAAAATATTTCTACAAATACTTATATTGTGTATAATTATTTGTACATTTATATAAATTGAGTTTATCCGATACTACCTAATTGAAAGTGTATACTAAATAACTCATCCGTAAATTTTTTTTTTCTAGGAAAAGTCTTACCAGGAGTTGCAGCTTTAACTGATGCATAATTATTTAAAATATAGTGTCTCAAATATTTATAATTTGCCTGTGTTTTATTTTTTATTACCATCTAGTTGTCAAATTGTCAAAGTTTTAATTCAAATGTCCATTAATTGTTTAAATGTCATGTTCATTACTATTTTCAATTACAAAATCATTATAATTTAATATTTCTTGTGCAAAAACAATAAATCTTAACTTTTTACAAACTTATTGCTTTCAGTACTTAAAAGTATATTAGTTAGACTTTTATGGCAATAAACTATAACTTTTGTGTAAAAAATTAATAAATTGATTTATTAGAATTTTGTTGTCAGATTATTTGAACTGGCTAACCAGTCTAAAGATGTGTATAATTATTTACATTATAAATTAGTAAAATAAAAGAGTATTTTTATTTTCAAAGAATCAATTACGAGAAAAATGTATTTTACACACAATATAAAAGTTGATTTATGTTCCCAACAAACTATATAAAATGACGGACAATTTTATTGATTTAGATGATAATTCATTTGGGTTGGTATCGATGAATGTTAATATGCAATGCTATAAATGACAGATTATAATGCGATGACAGATGATGATGGGAGTCCTTTTTTTCTTAGGCTATACATCGTCCAACAATAACAAGTTCTACAACTGGTTCTAAAATGTGTAACAGTTTTGTTACCACTTCCTGTTTGTATCAAACACAAGAATTGTACACTGATTTACCTAAAGCTTGAGAAATACTTAGTGTCCATTTTCTCGATTTCATAAGCACGAGGTAAAATAGTGTCACTTAACTTAATTAACCTACTCCTTGTTTTATGCTATGATTCCATCCATTGATTCGTTAAATGTCATTTTTTCGTCAGTTCAAGACACAAGACAAAAATATAGACCATTATTGAGCTTTCATACCAAGTCTGTATCCAGAGGGGGGTTTTAGGAGTTCAACCCCCCCCCCACCCACCGAAATTTTTAATGTAGGTATGTATTTGTAATATAACTAAGACTAACTACAAACTTTATGTACAATTTGTATTTATACATTACCCAATTTCCCACTCGTCATTAGTCTCGTTATCTTTAATTTTACAATTAATAATACATGCTTGTTTCATACAGCACCGGATCTAGGGAAAGGGCAATCTGGATCTCATGTCCCAAGCGCTAATCACAGAGGGGGACAAGTTTATAATCTACAATCTACATCTAGTGCTTTGTCTAGAGAATGTCCCAGCACTAATAGTGATTCCGATGATGATTTTTTATGCCAAGCCTTATCGAAAGCTTGGGCTACATCTAGAAATACTCTGCAGCAATATTTTTTTTCTTCCAACGCCTTGTTTATTACATTAGTGACACGATGGATTTGATCAATAGTAGAATGTTTGTTCCGAAATCCAAACTGATGGTCTAGTCTCTAGTACTCTAGTATGAGGTGTCTTTCTTCTAGAAGTGGTTTTAGGCGTTTAAGAAGAAGTTTTTCAAAGAGCTTTGAAATGCTTGGGAGAAGAGATATCGGTCTGTACGAGGTAGCTCGTTCTGGTGGCTAACCTGGTTTTAATAGCATGATCAAACTTCTGGTCAATAATTATTTGTCTAATGGAAATTTAAAATCTCCATTAGAAATGCCAACCATCCTTAAGGATATGTATATTAAATATAATACTGCCGTACCTTCTTCTGCACACGTGGAACAGTTATTCAGTGCTGGAGGTCAGTTGTTGAGCAAAAGAAGAGGATCAATGGCAGACCAAAATGTTGAGATGTCATTATTAATGAAATTTGATAGGTATTTTGATTGACCAGTTAGTTGTTTTTTTATTTTGTTTTAAATAAACAGTATAATATTAATATATTATCTTTATTATTATGTATTGTGTCTGTCGTACAATTTTAACTTAAACGCAGAAATTACTTTTGGTTTTTGTCTTTTGATAGACATGGCATGTTTATGAACTTAAAAATAATTACATTTATAGTTCACCTTGTAGGAATCATCACCTAGGTTTATGTATTGTCTATGATACTATATGATTAATTAAGATACTACTACAAAATATGGAATAATTGAAAATAATACATTTTTTTAATAATAAATATTACATTAAGACTTTTTTATAGGTATTGGAATGAATAATTGCAAATTTAAAAGACTATTCAATAAAATAATTATTTAACATTTGGTCATTGTTGCACACTGAATTATTATGTGATATTATCATTATGAGTGAAAATGAATAAAACTACAAAAATTATCATAAATCTGACATTTGAGTATTTTAAAACCATCTTAACAAAGACATTTTTAAAAACTAAATACTTTCTAAATACTTTTTTTCTACATTCATAGTGTAAAAAATTAGAAAACATGCATGGCTTAGGTTAATTTATTTGTGTTCATTGTAATGTTTATTAAGTTTTGTAAATTATGAGTAGATATCTCTATGACACCTTAAGAAATTTTTTTTTCTTGTAATTAACTTAACTTATTGATTGAAGTTAACCAAATTTGTTAACTTAATCTTTAACTTAATTGATGTGATTACCATATTAATTAACTTGATTGGTAACTTAACTGAAAAAAAACCTGTTAACTTAAATCAGTTAAAACATTTCTTTAACTTGCCTAGGCTTGATAATATAATAATTATAATATAACAATTATTTATTTAACTTTTTACCAAAAACGAACTTTACGTATCGATGTTTGTTTATTTATTTTTTGTTATTAACGCCGACAAAACGGTGAATATTTTAAGTATACCTAATATTGACCCATTTGGCCCAATATTATTATACGAATTGTAGGGAAAAAATGAACACGCAGAGAGCAATCTGGAAGTGCACACGTTGAATGCCACACGCGAACTGTCACAAAAAATAAAAAATAAATTGCCATTATTATAGTAAATAATTGAAACTGTTAAAATATAATTCTACATCAATAACCAATAACAGCATAATTTTAATACATTTTTGAGATAAAAAGAAAATTTAAAATGAAATATAGGAGTTGCACTTATCAACAAAACATATAAAGTAACTAGGTATATAAAATTGATTTTTCTACTTTTCTGTGCTACAAAGTTTTGAATTATGGTTTCATAGTTCAATAGTTTCATTTTTGTTCAAGTAATGAAGAAAATTTCCTTTTAGTTTTTTTATGTACTCTTCTTTTTGAACTCAAACGGAACAGGTTTTGGACTAGTAGTGGAGCTTATAGTCAAAACTTATCAACTCCCTCCCTTTACCAGCATCTACACAGCGGAAACATATGCAATATACAAGGGAACACAATACTCTGCGCCACCTCACAATACAACTACATTAATAATCAGTGACTCTCTCAGTACCCTAACCTCACTCCACGCCCAACACCCATAAAGTGAACTGGTACAACACATACAAGAAATCATCTTCTCTTCCAGAAATCAAATAAAATGTATGTGGGTCCCATCACATGTTGGAATTACAGGAAACGAGAAAGCAGATGAAATGGCGAATGCAATTTAGCAACAGGCTCTACAACTAACAACACTTACAAAATAAGCAAATTACCTACCGACGATCTATTAAATGAAGCAAAAAAACAAATTTTAAAAACATGGCAAAACCAATGGGACTCCATCTCACCCAACAACAATAAGTTAAGAAATATTAAAAAATCAATTTCAAAATGGCCACTCCCAAACAACTCAGGCAGAAGAGAACAAATATTCATTTACAGAACCAGAATAGGTCATTCCCATCTATCACACTCATACCTCATTAGTCATTACCAAGGAACCTAAGTCTTTGTGTGACCTAAGCAAAGTTCTAATTACAATTAAACACATCACCATCGCATACCCCAAATACTCCTCAGCACGCCACATTCTCAATAATCCAACATCGACAGAAGAAGCCCTGAATCAACGCAACACACAACATTTTCAATTTTTTTAAACACATAGACCTAGATAAAAATTAAAAACTTGTAAATTATGCCATAATATGTAACCCCCCTCCTAGATAGGTTAATAATCATTGTAATTGAAGCCTTATTTTATTTTATTTTATATAAAAAAAAAATATGTAAACATACATAGTAAAAAAAAATTACACGGCACACTTTTGCGCCGCGACACAGTGGTTGGGAATCCCTGCTGTAGAGCAACTACGCTTTACCCGCCTCATGTGTTTTCCATCAGACTGGACGAAATTTTTATTTTGATGAAACGTCATGATATTTACCTAACTTCTTTTTCTATATATCATGTTAAATGTGTAAGAATACATTTGTTATTCTCAAATAAGTAGCACCGTAAGATTATATTTTGTTGGTGAAAAATTGGAAACTGAAATTTATATTAAAAAATGTGCAGTGACTCTGTGAGCCAATTATTATTTGTTCTTTTTTTATGTGAGTAGCAAATTTTGTATATATTTCTAGTAAATAAAAAATCGTTGAATTAGAACTAAGGGTTTTTAACGAGAAATGTTTTCAATGTATTATACTCATATATAAATATTGTACATCTATAAAATCGACTATTTTAAATTTTAAACAATTTAAAAAAATATATATCCTGCTTAGCTAAATATTCTGATTTTTGTTAGAATCGGGACAAATTATTTATTCTGCATTAAATGTTCAATGTGAAAGATACAAAACCACTCTTTTTTTTTAACTAAAGTATTAAGTCAAACTCTTATTTAACGAAATTAAGCACTATTTTCAAGTGGTTTAATTAATAGAAGTAATTACCATAAAGAACTTTTGGTCCAGAAAGAGTACGAAATTATTTTGTTTAATGTTTTTCCGAGTAAGATATTAACAAAAAGTACAAAAATACAAAAAACCGTACACAAAGTTCAACACTTTTCGGTATTTGAAATCATTTTTACCCCGGCCATGACGGTTCAGCGAGAAAGCCGCGTGATTCAGCTATAGCGTACCTAGCATACGTATAACGCGGTACAAAAGCGTTTACCTAACAAAGTATAACATGTATTGCGTGTTGTCGTCAAAAGTCAAACGCTAGGGAAACAAAATATGTACATTTTTTGACGCTTGATGGTTACACGCGTTACGACTCGAGTTTACGAGTGCACGCAATCACAGACGACCCAATTATTACGTCCTTAACGATGACCGTTTTCATCTCTCACGAAACAACCGCGGTATACATTTCAGATCTCTGGGACCATATATAATCGTAATATATTATATTATACTCGGTGAAAATATATGTTCAACTTTAAGGTCGACTCGCTGACCGAGTTCCCGGGGTCTTTCAAGCCAAGGTTTGAAAACAATTCTAAACCACTGCAGTCCATTGCGGTCGTAAATTGTATTATACCACCAGCAGCAACATTTCACTTGAAATCCTCGGAATTATTGCCTAACTCGGAGGGCTGTTTCCGTTACATATAATCATGTGAAGTCGGTATGAGTGTTGCACGCGTTTTGTTAATGCGCCGCGGGGTACAGATTTATATAGACCGCGTATAACACTAGGTTCGTCCGACTGTACATTGCGCTCACATTGCTATTGTTGTGCACCTCGGACCGCGATAGTTTGCCGAGCACGGCACCCGCACGTTCACGGTCAACATAGCGGCGTATAATTCTACTGTAATATCACCCCCGCATTATTCGCGATATAACGAGTTGGGCTTATTTACGATGATCGTAGAACAGTTATCCGTGTTCTGTTTTTTAGTTATACAATTTAGCGTCATAACAATCCGATAATGGTCACACGGTGCATCGCGTCCGTTTGCGCCTGACATTAATTTTAATTTGCAGTCTCTGAGATTTATATGACACTCGGAACGCAGACCGTCATCGCCCACGGACATAATGGATTATGAAATTTATCAGCTGATTCTAATTAGGGGAAAAATAAATCAAATCTATAAGGCAACGTGCTGCCATCGAAACGAAATCAACAAATTGCAATTGTGTCGATTACTTATTGTCTTCCTCGAAGAAAATATCCATTCGATAATCTCGTTGCGTTCATCGTTATCTGATCTCGACTTGTCTTTGAACATTTTGTTGTCTTATAACGTTCAACCGGAACCTTTTTTTACGAGTGGCCTGTACGTTCTTCGTTGCTACTCATCTTGCGATCCGATTCGTGTCCCCCGACGGTTATTATATCCGTATAACGAACGACGTGTTGCGCATATCGGACGAAGAGGAATAACGATGTCAAGCGTGGCGATCAAGGAAAGCGCAGGACGACCAGGGGTTGCCAGTTCGGAGATTTCCACGGCGCGGAAGAGCCGCGGCCGCATGTCCCGTATGAAGAAAGCGTTGTTGAAAGTGCCGCGATGGGCGTACGGCAAATCCAAGCCGAAGAACAACCACGGTGCGCCCGTCGACGGGCTGAAGGTCGGGACAACAATATATTATTATCGCGCGGCGGTGTTCGTGGGGTCTATCTCGAAATGTGTTATTGATACAAGTGATTTTCGTATATTTCATCCCTGTAGATCGACCGTGAAGAGGAATCGGCCGCAACGACCAGTGACTTGTCGCCGAACCGACCGCAAAGGACTTCCGCGAACAGCAACAGCAGCACGGGCTGCTGGTACGCCGCGGGTAAGTTATGTCCTATGCAACATTATACGTTTTTTTCACGCGCGCAACGTAAACCACCGGTGTTCTTGACGATTCGGTTTTTGTCAGTACTCCGATAAAACGATAATGACTTTTATAACACGCACGATGATATTATAATAATCGCATGGAACCAACATGATCAATATTGTCTGTTCGTGTTTAGAATCTGTTGCCGAAAACGGAAAAGAAATTGTTAGCGATGCCGGGTCGAAGACCGATCACAATGCGATGTGCGAAGCTTTGGAAAATACAATGATATGTAAGCCGCGAGCTTCTATAATCCGATTTATTTTCAACCTTTAATTTTGCGCTTATAACAAGTGATGACAATTTGACGTTGATTTTTAGTGGTGACCGAGTTGAACAAGGATAACTATCGGTTGGCCAATGAGTTGAATTTAATGAGAGAAGGACAATGTTTATTCGAACAAAGAATCCAAGCAATGCAAGGTAAAAAAAGGATAATAGTTATTAAATATTATGTTATTCCCACAAAAGTTATACGATAAATTCCGTAAATATCATATACAGATTCTCACGAGGCAGAAATGTCGAAAACGGACGCCAAGTATGAGCTAGTGGTGAAGCAGTTAAAAGCTTTGGAGGAAAAGTATACGGAAAAATGCGCTAGGGACGGATATAATTGTAATTTAATTGAAATAAAAATGGTTGGACGTGCATAAAAACTGAATAAATAACATTATATTTTCTCGCTTACGTTTAGTTGCCAAGTCAGCGACTGATTCCAAAAAGTACGTGGACCAGGAATTGGGTCGTATACAAAACAGAAATGATATCGTGGAACGTAGAGTGTCGGACATCAACGGTAAGGCGTATTTATATATAAATAATTATAATTATTATTTCAAATATTTTCCGTACACATACTATAGACTTACTATCAATATCGACGATAAATCAACAATCCGATTATGAGAGATTCGACGGAAAATTAAAAACCTGCATGGAATTGGGTTTAAAAAATTCGACGGACCAAATTAATTGTAATTTAATTCACTATAATCATACTGTACCAGGCGCGTATACAAGGGGGGGGGGTTAGGGGTTCACCCCCCCGAAATTTCAAAAAAATTATTGAATAATTTTTATTATTTATTAGTTTAAAACGTTTTAATTTAAAATATAGCGATACCACGCGATACCACATATTAATTATAATCTCATTTAGTGGCTCGATCACTTTCGACAGTCGGACCACTACAATATTTTCTCTGATTGCGAAAGAGCAATGCTTGAAGGTGATTAGGCCTATTATGTTGTCCAGAACAAGAGGTCGGCAAACTAAGAGATAACACGCCAGCCGATTCACCAGAACAATACTATAAAGTATAAACGTACTTTTCTTTTTGCCATTATTGGATCATTGTATTCTTCAACTAGAAGAAAAGTTTTCAAAACATCATCGTATAATATCCACCTTACAATCGTTAATTTCTAAGTAGATAACTCAAAACACGACATATTTAAAAAAAATTAAGGAATGTGCACTGTTTTACAAACCATTATTGCCTAATTTTGATAGGTACGTTTGAGATTAAAATCTGGCAAACTCAGTGGCAAAATGTATCTGATGATGATCGTCCAAAATTTTCATTAATTACCTTAAGTCAAAAAGTCTAGCGATTTCTATCCAAACATAAAGTGTCTTTTAACAATATTAGCTACTTTGCCTGTTACTGTTACGACTGTAACTGCAGAGCGTTCATTTTCAACATTGCGGGGACTGAAAATAAGAAATAAATAGTACCATAATTGATATTGTGCAAACTTCATGTTAGGTCATAGGTTAGATTATACAAGTATAAAAATTTAAAATGTATGACCAAAACCCCCCCCAAAATATCTTTTTGTGTACGCGCCTGTACTGTACTTTCAATTACAATAAAATATAATAATCGTGATAGTAATATTCACGTAAACGATTTCACTTTAAGCTAACGTACACGTCAACGAAAAGATTGAAATACTGCAGAAATCGGTGAATGCATTATTAACCGAAAAAAATGCATTAGTTATGTCTTACAAAAATAGATCTCTAACGGCGGCAGCAGAGATTAACAGCCTGAAGTCAAAATTAGCTGTGGTTGAACAAAAATGTATTATAAACACATATATGGAATTTTTAGTTTTTTTCGTTAAATTTATATTAAACAAAAAACTCACCTGATTCTAGGTAATGGAAAAAATAAAACGAACAAAAACGATTTAAAAACAGATATCAAAAATATTAGAAGTGACATGAAGAAAGAATTCGATCACATAAAAAACCTTTTACGTGATCACGAAAGTAATGTGTTATTTATATGAGTATTTCAACTTCTGAAATAATGGTAATAATTACTAATACCAAATTATAATTTTCATTGCACGTCTAGAAAGCACAACAACACCAAACGACTATAATTTCAATCGGAAATATGACAAACTAAAAATGCGTCTGTGCACAATTGAAAGTTAGTATCATTACGTCGGCTATAATCAATTTAATTAAGCATGGCATTTTCACTTTAATTGTTGTAAATAATTTCCAGAAGAGATGACACATAAATCGGAACAGTTCATGCAGCAAATGATGATGTCAACTTTGAGAGGAGGATTCAATCAGCCAATGACAATAATGCCAACAATGTCAAACTATATTCCGGAAAGAGCCGAACGACCGGCAACCGTTTCTCCACCAGCCCAGCAAACCAAATCACCAGCATCTTGTTCACCACGAAATGCAGGAGCTCCAGCGCCCCCGTCACCACCACCGCCCCCGATGGCGCCACCAGCAGGACCTAAAGGGAATCAATACGAGAGATATACAATAAACGATGATTTATTGAAAGATATGCATTCGCAGCTAAGGAAATCTGGCGAAGCAATTAGGAAAATACCGAAGCGTAAAGATATGAAAATTATCCCTACAAAGTCTTTATTGCCACCACTGGCACCTCCATTGGCACCACCAGCATCTCCGTTGCCACAAGAAATACCTGAATCACCGCCAGCTCCTCAAGCTGAAGTTGCATCAAATTCTGGCCAAGCGAGCACTATGCCGCCGCCAGAGACTTCGTTACAACAAGAATCTGAAGCCTCTGAATCATCACCGGCTCTTGGAGTTGCATCAACTTCTGGCCAAGCGAGCACTATGCCGCCGCCAGAAACTTCGTTAAAACAAGAATCTGAAGCCTCTGAATCATCACCGGCTCTTGGAGTTGCATCAACTTCCAACCAAGTGGACCCTGAACCACCACTAGCATCTTCCCTGTTACCTCTAGAACCTCCGTTACCACAATAAATTGATGTATTTGAAGCACCGCCAGCTTCTCCCTTGCCACCAGTACCTCCAGCAACACCAGTTCCTCATTAAGATATGGCCGATGTATAAGTTTATATACAGACATTAATCGTTTTTAACTATTTAACTATACAGTATTATAGAGTAGTATAACAGAGTACCTATATTTTCAGAAAAATACGACTTTTCAACTACCGATTTTATATTAACAGTATACGAAAATCATTAACACAACATTTTTATAAACTGTTATTATTTTAATATCATTAATAGACACACTTGGATGAATAAGGATTATAAGAGCCATTCTGTTGACTTGGTTTGGGTCAGTCTGCCCTTCGATAAGACCTGGAAGCGTCGTAAGTTTTCATCTAAACCGTGCATGGAGATACAATTTGGATAAGTATATTCGCATTATAATTTTCAATTCATACAATTTTTACGGTAATTAATTTAACTATTACCTGTTTCTAGATTTTTCCAGTAATATAATTGAATCATCGCATAAAATATCACGAGCAATTGTAAGGCTCGCAAAAATCAAAAATATTTTCGATAATATAAGTCTTGATAGCTTATAATGTAATTGTTTTTAAGTATTATAATATAGCAGGTAGATATACAGTGTGTCCCGTTTTAAATGTACCACTAAATATCTCAGCCCGATAATCTTAGATTGAAATACGGTTTGCTGCAATAGCTAAGGGGTACTAAAGTACACATTTAAGGACAAATTTCAAATTTTTAACTCTTGTAGTATGCGCATGCGCAATACAAATTCTTTTTTTTAAATTGCAACACCTATTAATGTTTTTGGTAAAATCAAAAAAATTTAATTATTTTAAAATTTCAAAAAGCTGTAACTCATTCAATTTTAGGTTTAGAACTATGGTCAATGAATCAAAATTACTTAGAATAAAATAATCTATCCATATCCGGTGACAAAAAAAGGTGTTGCAATTAAAAAAAAAATTTGTATTGCGCATACTACAAGAGTTGAAAATTTGAAATTTGTCCTTAAATGTGTACTTCAGTACCCCTTAGCTATTGCAGCAAACCGTATTTCAATCTAAGATCATCGGGCTGAGATATTTAGTGGTACATTTAAAACTGGACACACTGTATAGTACATATATGTACCTATTATATTATAATATAACAGAGTGGATTAGACCTTCACGGGGATACCACTATAAAAAAAATGCGCCACGTGTAATACCTCATGCTTTTAGTGTACAATAACATAATATATTTTGTTGTCGTATAGTTAAAGCTAAGGTGGTGAGGAAACTTACACGATTTTATGTACATTCCTATAGAGTTAGTGCGTACAATAGTGTCCCACTATCAATGTGACTATCAAAGACCGTAGCCGTAATGTTTAGATTTTTTTTTGTTCGTGGTAAAGAATAAATAGTTGGTAAAGCAAACGGTAAATGATGAAATATCACACAGTTACTACATCTCAACAACTACAAGATGTATGAAATAGTAGTTCATCTAATACTTCAAATGTGTGACAAGAAGTTATTGAATAAAAAAAATTGTGTTTTAGCCGATTAATTTTGCGCTCCAGTTCGTTACACCCACTTGCAACGTGCGGCGCGGTGAATTTATAACCAATTATTATAATTTTTAACCAAAAGTAATGCCCAAGACTCTAGAACTATCCAAACACTGCTAGTTTTTGAACAACTCAAGGTAATCAAATCTTAGGTTAAGTAAATTATCCGCTGAAGACCATGCCCCAGCCAAGACCGTTCAGTGCGAAGATCCGGGTAATTCAGCTTGTATACCTATGGTATTCTCCGATTGCAATCGTTTTCCCTAACTAACTACGATATTGTACGCTAAACACATTTCGTACAGGTAAATTACATTTAAGGTACTGCAGTTACTCGTCCAAAATGTAAGTAGCAAAAAGTACGAAAATACATAAAACTGTACACAAAGTTCAACACTTTTCGGTATTTGAAATCATTTTTACCCCGGCCATGACGGTTCAGCGAGAAAGCCGCGTGATTCAGCTAGCGTACCTAGCATAGTAACATACGTATAACGCGGTACAAAAGCGCTTACCTAACAAAGTATAACATGTGTTGCATGTTGTCGCCAAAATTCAAACGCTAGGGAAACAAAATATGTACATTTTTTGACGCTTGATGGTTACACGCGTTACGACTCTAGTTTACGAGTGCACGCATTCACAGAAGACCCAATTATTACGTCCTTAACGATGACCGTTTTCATCTCTCACGAAACAACCGCGGTATACATTTCAGATCTCTGGGACCATATTTATAATCATAATATATTATATTATACTCGGTGGAAATAGATGTTCAACTTTAAGGTCGACTCGTTGACCGAGTTCCCGGGGTCTTTCAAGCCAAGGTTTGAAAACAATTCTAAACCACTGCAGTCCATTGCGGTCGTAAATTGTATTATACCACCAGCAGCAACATTTCATTTGAAATCCTCGGAATTATTGCTTAGCTCGGAGGGCTGTTTCTGTTACATATAATCATGTGAAGTCGGTATGAGTGTTGCACGCGTTTTGTTAATGCGCCGCGGGGTACAGATTTATTTAGACCGCGTATAACACTCGGTTCGTCAGACTGTACATGGCGCTCACATTGCTATTGTTGTGCACCTCGGACCGCGATAGTTAGCCGAGCACGGCACCCGCACGTTCACGGTCAACATAGCGGCGTAGAATTATACTGTAATATCACCCCCGCATTATTCGGGGTAAACATATTAGAATATTATACATACATAGTGGTATTGAGGCAGGTTTTAGAAAGTCATATGTTAGAATGCCGAGGTTTAGAATATCAAGTTTTAGAAAATAAAAGTTATCGAATGCTGCCTATTAGAAATATTAGTTTCGTATACCGCATACACGTTCCTATATAATTTAATATAATAAAATCCAAATTTTGACTTACTCTAACTTGGTCAGTTTTGGAAATGGAAAAAACTTTTTGTACATTAAATATTAAAAAAAAATGACGCTACCCGAATCTCCAGAAAAACATTTGGGTTGCCATTTAAGGGATTTTATAACCTAACCGTTATGGACTCTATGATGAGTGTTTAAATGATAATTATGTACAAATGTATCACTACAAATGTAGCATGAAATAAGGTTTTCATCAGCGTGCACCGTGGAGTGAATGCGTGATTACGAGTAGTATATGGAGCAAAATATAGAACATTGGACACGACTTTTAATTTTTTGTACTTATTATGTGCAGACATCAGTGGTATCGTGTTTCCAATTAGATTCGTGACACTCATCAAAAACGGTACGCGGTTGATGTTTGGTGATTCCATTAGGAAAAGTAGTGCTTTCTCGATTTTTCGCTTAGAAACAAATCCATCACTGAAGATAATTGTCTATAGCCTTGCAAACTTAATATTTTGCATAAGAAAACCCGTGAGTCGAGGAGCGCGTTCCGCAGTCTAGGTCCCGGGGACGATTTTACGATGACAGATTTAACGGGGAAACCAGTGTCGGGTGGTAATTAATGTTTCAGATCGTTGCAAATGCCTTCAAGATATTTTATAAACCGTTCTCATAATATACCAATACTATATTATGCATTATTTTGTTTTTCTCTATGATGAATTTGTTTTCTTATATACTACATACAAGTCGAAAATTGTTTACGAATAATAAATAAAAAATGTAAATGTTCATGTTAAAAATACAGTTGTATATTATATTTTATGTTAATCTGAATTCTTAATAATGTTTATGAAAAAAAAAAAAAGGTAAGACTCCCAGGTTGTGTGAAACTCCACGGTAGGGTGAATTATATTGCTGTATTGGTCTTTTAAATTAGAAACCAATGTTATATTCCTCACGAAAACAAGATTATGAGTAAAATAGGTCGGGAGGACCTGGTAATAATGTTAATATTTATAAAAAATCAAAAAGACTTCCGGGAAACCCAATAAAAACCTGTAGTCTTGATTGCCATTTTATCTACTTTATCTAAATCTCAAATATCTATGAGAATGTTTATATAAGTGCTCTGTAAAAATGTCAAGTCCCTTTGAATATTATAATTTGAGTTACAATAGTATGACTAGCACCGAAAATAAAAGCATACTAGGTTAATACCTATATTATTGAATTGAAGCGTTCTGGAAAACTGCTAACGAATGACTAATGGATCGTACTGCATTCGTACGACCATATACCCTATTTGTTGTGCATACGCCTAACGGTGCGTTATTGAAGAAATGCAAAATATATTGGGCAACGAGTTCTAAGATTACAAATAGGGGCTTCATCGGTATATTCACGTCAACTCCTTCGTCATTTGAAGTCATTCATTTTCAGCGAAGTAAAATATATTATTTTAGTGGTCATCATTATTCTACCGTTCATATTTTGCTATTTCGTTGTATTGTAAACGTACCTACAAGGCGGACTTTGTATTATCATTTTCAGCAAAGTAAAATATCTTATTTTAGTAGTTTATATTCCAAAAATATGAAAAAAAAAAAAGATTTTATTAATATACCTCACATTCAACAGCTGTAGTTAAATTAAATGTATTTAAATTTTAAAACTGAAATATATGTGACAAATACCTAAGATATTCTATTCGCAATATTTACTTATTTTACTCAAAAAGTGAGTATCAAACGTCAAAGGTTGTATAATAATATAGTAAAGGCACTAATCTAAATGGTTAACACGTAATTGTTATTCTGAAATAAGTTGTTTACAATTTCTAAATACACGCAATTCTTTTAAATTGATCAATGTTAAATTTGATTAATGTTTGATGGTGCTGGCTTAAAAAAGTTGTTGATTTCACAGTTAATCATTCTGCGAGGTAAAGGAAAAATTACAAATTCGTTCACTTTTTCTTTAGACGCAATCTTAAGCACATCTCCGCATTATATAATTCTAACTAATAAATTTAGTGTTACAATAACCTGACTTAAAAGTCATATATTTTTACGATGGCTGCATTAATGAAGCATCATAACAATATAAGTACGTATAGTTTTATATTTTATTGTAGACTTTACATAATGTACAATGTAATATTTGACCAAAAAATAAATTTTCTGTTTTTTCGAACCGATAATACAGAAGTTGGCTTTGCAATTTTTTAAAAATTTAATCCTTTAAAAAAAAAAATTGTCCAAACTTAGCTCACGTTATTCATAAACTAATTTATTTTATAGATGTTTTTATGTAAAAATTGAATTTTGAAATGTTATAACTTTACAACAATAAAAATTTTGATATTTTTTGTTTAATGTTGTAATTTTTAAAAAAAATTCATATTCTGAAAAAATGATGGGCGAGAAAATATTTTTTATTTGGTTTTAATAATCTAACGTAAAAAAATACCATATTAAAATCATCGTTTAATCCGGGAAAGGTCTTGAAATGTGTATAATTTTCATTATTATTTGGTCAAGTTTTTTTTGTACATTTTACAACGATAAAAGTAAGAAAACGTATATTTATTTGCTATTTCTTTGTTCTAGGTATTCAACCATTGAAAGTTGTCCGTTCGTCAACCAAAAATAAATTTGTTGTAAGTTACATTGTTTTTATATACCTAATATATTTTTTCTAATACATACATCTTTTAAAATTAATCAAATACTTATAAAATACGATTGAATTTCGTTTTGTTTATTTCAAAATGTATAATAAACGTCCACTTTTGTTTACATCCTAACTATTGGTTTCGTAGTGATTGAATTAAAACTAATATAAAATTTAAATTTTAGTTGAGTAATGACAACCTAACCAAGGATGAAATATATCAGAAATCGACATCTGATAAAACTAAACAACGTGTAGCTCATGTTGCGAAGTTTCCTGTTCCGGTAATCCGAGAGCCAATTCCAGTAATGGAAAAACAAGAAAATCTAAAACAGAAAAAGGCGAATCAAAAAAAACATAAGTTGAAAAAGCCTATAGTTGATAAGCCCAAAAAGGCCCAGGTATGTACTCTAAAAATTACAATTAATATATATAATATTATATAATGTGTTTAAATTAATATTGATTATTTGTTTTTTTAAGAAAATTACTTATATAATAAAAAGTGACTAACAAAACTAACTGTGAATTTTTTATTTTTATTAGAACTTGGGTAATCAGCATCTAAAAATGAAAAAATTAAAAAACTTCATAGGTACAATTCCTTGGGCATATAGTAAGTCAATGAGCTTATACTAAAAATATAGGGTATTTTGATAAAATTGCCTCTGATCAATGAATAATTGATTAAACAGCTGCATCTTTTAATACATACTATTCTTTTTTATTTCCTATTTGAGGCATAAAAAATGTTAACTAAAAAAATCTCATTTTATTTTCTAGGTGATGTATATTCTGGCAGAACAATATCAGAAAAAAGAAAATCCGATGATTCGGAAATCCTAACAGCGAAAGCGAAGAAACAAAAAAACTGATGTAACTGCAGGCAAATGCAAATGTAATTATGTGTATCTTAAAATAAAATGTTGTTAAAAACTAAGTACTAAGTTATAACTAACAGCATCAATTTATACATATCTACAGGGACATCATTGATGTGGTGCCTGCATAAAGTTAACACCATGTTGATCTTGAAACCAATCATGTGATCATCGCCTTCGTCCAATGAAAATATTTGACACATTTTTTTTTCAATATAATTACTTATTTAAATGTTGAATTTTTTTTTTTTTGTAAATTTTTATGTTCTTATTCATAATTATTATATTTAGCATACCTTTATGCATTTTTTTTTTTTGTAAATTTTTATGTTTTTATTCATAATTATTATATTTAGCATACTTTTATGCAAATTGCAATTCATATGATGTACAATGAAAGAGTTTTACTTTTGTTAATATTTATAAATTTTATTTTTCTACACGCAAATCATAAATTAAAATCTTTTTTTTCGTTATTAATTGTACTAACTTTGATATTTATATTTTCTGTACTTGTATACTATGTTATAATAAAATTTTTGCCGGTATTTGATTTGTACATTTATATATTTCACTTAACTTATGTTACCTATTGTGGAAATACAAAAAATTGAATGAACCATTAAGAATATTTTATTTTAATGTATTCCAGCAGTTACAATAAAACTAATTTATTTAATACTTTGTAAATAGTTCCTATTTTGGAAGTATAAGATATTTGATCAGTGTTATTTAAAAATTATATTAACTAAAATATAGAGAGTATGGAAGTATTAAATGCTGAATAAATGTAATTTTTTAATTGCACAAAATAGAAGAAAAAAAGCCAATAACATAATAATATAATTGGAATTTCACTAAAATTTTTTTGATAAGAATTACAATTTTAAAATAACAAAGTTAAATTGAAAAGCGGTCTTGGACTCTAGAAAATTTGATTTAGGTGATATAAAATAAAAAAATTGGAACTCCTCTGAAGCAAATTAGATTCCATCGGTGATCTAAGTGTGTGAAATATCATAAAAATGTTTAAATGACCGTATATAATAAACTTTTTACATAAGTAAGCATCGAGAAAATATAAACAAATTTAGTACACTAAAATTATAATTGATGTACATTTAATCGTCACATTGAATAATAGATAAACGATTGGTTTATGGTAAGGAAATAAGATTCATACGTTGTGACTATTTGTACAAAACGTAAAAAAACAACATCAATAGTTGAGTCAATAATTTCCTATCAAAAAGATACATACATGTTATTGAAAATGTGTATTAAATTTTAGTATATTGATTAAATAGGTATTAATTTAAGATATTTTTCAATAGTTTTTAAATTATATAGAATAATTTGTAATGAAAAGCTTTAAAAATTCAATGTTAAAAGAAAAAAAGGGCTAAACTCTTAGGTCGAGTGAGACTCCATGGTAGGATGAGGTACAGTAAGAGGTTCATTACTGTATTTGTGATTTAAGCTTGAAACATATACCATAACTCTCGAAAAAAACTATTCTGAGTAAAAGAGTTGCATCAGTTTTAATTTTTTAAGATAGTTTATATAGCAGTAGAACAGAATCAAATATCTTAATAATTTAGGTTAAAAAGTTATAAAAGTATCGTTTTATAAATTAAAAGTATCTATTGAAGACTAATGATAAAAATAAAGTAAATTTATAATTATAATATTACTTTATAATATTTAACTAATTAGTAACCGTATTTAGAGACAACGCATGAATAGGTATGTCATCAGATATTTTAAATTTGACTCACATAATAATTACTTTTGGCGAAACTGACTATCCCACATGTTTTTACAAGCACCCGTACACGCCGTACACTTGATGACCCGTTGGCATATTACAAAATACTGCGCCCGACTGAGAGCCACCGGCGCTGAGCGAAGTGGCCAGTTATAAAATAAAAATAAAAATCACTATTCGCTACATCAGTGCGCAACCTGAGGGTCGCTTATTGAAATTATTGAACGATTATTATGTATACTACGTTAAAAATTAATTTGTGTCACGTACAATTATTTTGTACCGTCACGACATAAATGTAAGAAATTTAAAATTAATGAATGTACGAAACCCTTAAACGATATATTAATATTTTTAAATTTGCGTACATTCACCTTGTTCGCAAAATATTTTCTGTGGATTCAAAGTATTAACAAATTTAATGTCTCCGGTTTATCGCAGCGGATGAGCGGAATGAGTTAAAATTAGTTTTTCGTCGGTGACTGGGATAACCTCGAGTTGGGTCCCTAATTTAAAAATTAGCATGAATTGGGTCCGGACGTATTTTATCGAGTACATGAGTTGGGTCCCGATATATTTTATCGAGTACACGAGTTTGGTCCAGCTTATTAGCGTTATCCAGAAGACACCACTAGAAAGTCTTCCAAAAATTATTTTTTGTTACATAAAGGTAATGGGTATATTTAAAAATTATTAAAATATAAAATTACTATTCAATTACAAATTTTTTATAGTTTTCATAGTTTAAATTAGGGAAGAAATTTAAAACTCACAACTTTAACAAAAGGTAACCGGGTAAGTTCACCACTGACAAAACAAACCATCTTTTCTCTTAAAAATTGTTCTTTTTCTGCTGTTTTTTTACTTGGTAGTGTTGCTGAGCTCCGAAGTAAATTTGTAAATTTCACTCTGAAATCCAAGTAAAATTTCAACTAAAACAAATATGTTGGGGTGTGCTGCACCGAAACTAACATTTAATTTCGTATGAAAGCTTTCAAAACTATTTGTTGTACGATTTGTGGCTGTAGCAAACTCAGCCCAAATATTAGGAGGAAATAATGCATCTTCCTCAATATATGTTTCTAGGAGATAATCACAAAATTTATCTACTGTTGCATTTACTGGTTTGATGGTCATTAAATCATCGGGTCGATATCGTTCATTGTGCAATGTACAATGTACTTTTTATATTGTCTTAGAATTACATTATTTTTCATATCGTACAAGTACCTGTTGTCTATCAATGTTCTTTGGTACACGCAGAACTACCTTCGGAGCAACTGCATGTACCATCTGTAGAATGGAGGCCATCCCACCTGTCACACGACTGCCAAGGTAACTGGCATCGAATGTGGCTGCCTTTTGATAACCGAGTCCACCCTACGGTAGCGAGGTGACCACGACATCCACCCTTAGACCTACGGTCGGCCACTCCGTATACCCTGGCATTTCTCCGGGCCAGCATGATCTTATTCGGGTCAGAGTCTATAGCAATAACTATCAGGAAAAACATGAGCGTGTGAAGTTAAAATATAACACAAAAGGAAATGATCGATTGCGGTATGAACAGATATAATATACTGACTTATCATGAGCACAAGTAAAGGCTAATTGGATCGCATTGCCGCCTGCACCACAGAACGGGTCAAGTACAGTATCAAATGCGCATCGCTTAGCCAGTTGGCCATATACTATGCTAAGACCTCTGGGCTTACCGAATATTGTATTTTATACTTTATATGTTTTTCATATTAAAATGTTAATTTACCATAATGATATGTTTTTAAAAATGGACCAAAGTTAAAAAAGTCTCCATAATTTTTTTGTTGAAATCTTCAGTTTTAATACATTTAAGTATTAATATTTAGTATAGATACGCCAAGAAGGGCTTACGCATGGTACACCTTTCGAAATCAGTCATTGGTGGTTTCAAACTCAAGACGGAATAACTTATTATATACTAAAGGCCAAAGTTATCCCTTATCAAAGCTTTTATGTCGGGACTCGATATGGAACTGGTTTATGAAGCTCTCGGTTAATTTTGCGTCACTTTACTTTTGTCAACCGTCGAAGCTCCATGGAAGAGTAGACTAAACAGTCACCCAGCTTGGTTTGACAGACACATCTACAGACACATTATCGCCCATTCCGGTAATAGCTGTCGTTAATGACTCATGATGATATCTACTTGGCCGGTACGTAGACATGTTATTTTATGTTATTGGTAATTGGTCACCGTGGTGTCAATCTTAAGTATCCTGTGTCCCACCCTTGTCATTATTTAAATATTGTTTTTATTATATTTAGAAAGTGAAGGCCTTGATTTTATTTCTCAGCAATCATTTTTCGTTGTGTACCAGTTAATGGGAAACAAATAACCACCTGTAGAAAGAAGAAATATACAACGCATTCTCATTAAACGTGTTATACTACACGCAAAAAATTTACAAGCGAACCAAATAAATAGACCGTTCCACTGTACATAAATAGAACATCCACCATCCAATGGTCTTAGATACCGTGGATACTGGATATATACACGAGAGAAAACAAGTAAAATTGGTAAACAAAAACAGTTTATTATATATTATATAAAATTCATAGAAACTACGTTTCACTTGATGCAGCCAAAAAACCGGTGACACTGTCTATGTAAGAAGCGTATGATGTTATGTTATCATTACGCACACGTGGCATTTTTTGCATTCCAAATGAAGCTACGAGAAAGAAAAACCAAAACATATTAGCTTACGTGACACAATTTAATACTATATGTTATCTGAAAATTCTGAACTCACGTTGCGTATTCAAATTAACAGTTCTAAATGAATGGATCGGATATCCTGGTCCAACACTGTCATTCTAAAAACAATAGCGCATTATCGGTGTAAGACAGTTGTAATCAATTTTTAAATGATTAAAACAACAAGCTATTGGAACGATATAAAAAAGTGTAGTACATACTCTTGCCAGGTATAAGTTTAGGCTATTCGGATATAGGTCGATCGTTATGGACTCGTACTGTATATGAACAAAACCGTTGTTCACCGCCATCCACAAACACTGTAGTGCACCAAATATAAAACAACAGTAGTTATTTAAAAAAGTTATAACATGGAAGCTGTAATTAATCCTGAAGTACGTAAAGTGGAAACTGTAGAACATTATATCGGTGACAATGTGTTATATACTATGTAATATTTTATAGTTTAATACATAAAAATAGTATTTGTATTTTTATTCTTTTACCAAAGTATGACCTTTTTGTCGATATCGTACATTGTATAATGTACATTTATATTCTATATTGTCATGTAGATACATAAATGTTATGTTAAAATATTGTACATGTACCTGAATTTTATCAATGTTTTTTGGTACATGCAGAACTACCTTCGGAGCAACTGCATGTAACATCCGTAGAATGGAGGCCATCCCACCTGCCCCACAACTTCCAAGGTTCCTGGCATCGAACCTGGCTGCTTTTTGGTAACCGGGTCCACCCCACGGTGGTGAGGTGACCACGGCGTCCACCCTCAGACCGGAAGCCACCTGGTATGGGTCGCCTACCTTAAAATCAATACGGTCGGCCACTCCGTAGACCTCGGCGTTTCTCCTGGCCAGCATGATTTTATTCGGGTCAGAGTCTATGGCAATAACTATCAGGAAAAACACGAGCGTGTGAATTAAAAATATAACACGAAGTGAAATGGTCGATTGCGGTATGAACAGATATAATATTATACTGATTTACCATGGTCACAAGTAAATGCCAGTTGAATTGCATTCCCACCAGCACCACAGAACGGGTCAAGTACAGATTCAAATGAACATCGCTTGGCCATATGCCGTGCCAAGACCTCTGGGCACCCCGAATACATGCTTTCTGTATAACCACGTAAAAAAAATATTAAAACATTAGTAAATATAATCGTAACGTGCGTATTTTATACGATATACCCTCGTCGAGCATTATCCCATAGTCAAACTTTGAAAAGAGGCTATAACGTAGTTTCCAATATTTAAACGTTCTTGACAATGTAGATTCCTGAAAGTTAAATAAAATAACCGGTTTTATACATAATAATGAGGACGTGAAGGAGCGATATGTATATATGCTTTCAATCGATCATTTTTAAGGCGCGTTGGTCAAATAATATTACAAATAATAAAATATTAATAAAAACATATTTTATCAATTTTTAATTTCAGTTATCACTACTAATTATTTTCTGAGCTACTGTATTTTAAACCTTAGAGTTGGATGTTCTAAGTTATTTAGTGAAAATATGATGAATACTGCCAAATATTAGGTCATTGTACAACAATGGTAAAAAGCACATTTAATTAAAGGGTTGAAATTGAAAAACTAAGATTTTTTATAACCATGAAAATTAAATGTTTTTTAAAATTCTATCATCTTATTAACGCACGTATCGATCATAAAATTATTAATCGGTAATTCGGCTAAAAATTGTTGTAATCTTTGATTATACAGTACGATACAAGGCTGCTGTGGGCATTATTGTATTTGTATATGATCGACGTATTCCTATTCCATTTTTTTTCTCACTTCTTTCCATCAGAAAATTATAATGGAAACTATAAGATCAATCTGTGGTCTAGAGGTCAATATTATAATATCTCTTACTCGGGTGTTCACGTTCGATCGACGGGGGTCTAGGTTGGGACTTGATGTTACGGTGAAACGATAGCCCTGATAGCTGGCGGCATATTGCTCGGCAGTTTCTTCTTAGAGGTTACATCAGTGGCCACCGTATCCTCGGTTGCATCGCGGCTAATGACCACGCAGACTTTAGGGAAATCGTCCACGTAAACGGTTTCGCCACCGGACACAACGTGGCAGGAGGTCTCGGCGATCTGGGAGCAACAGTCCGCATAAACGGATTCGTCATCGGATGTATCGTGGCAAGAGGTCACGGCGATCTGGGTCCAACCGTCCGCATAGACGGATTCGTCATCGGACGTATCGTGGCAAGAGGTCACGGCGATCTGGGAGCAACAATCCATATAAACGGATTCCTCACCGGACGTAACATTGGACGTGGCCATGCTGCTCTGGGTGCCCGTACCCGCACAAACTTCCTTCCGGTCATCGCCAAACGCTACCTGTACTCGTCCGTTCAAGTCTCCGTCCCGCTGGCAGGTGTTCAGTCCGCCCAAGATGCATCTGCGATGCGCGAAGCGGTGGCAAGCTGTAAAGCGGTAAGAGAACGCGCGCGTGAAAACATACACTTTCGAAGCGTGATCATTATGGTACGTAATAGTTTTGAATCGTCGTACGCTTACCGTCGCACTTGATCATTTTCCCGAACATCTTGGCTCGTCCACATATGACGCAAGTCTTCAGCACACGCATTTTTTTTTGCCGGTAGAATCAAATGTGCAACGGCACTCGTTAAAGCTGAAAAAATATTTAATAATTACGTGGAGTTTCACAAGCCACGTGGTCGTTCAGACGTTAGGATGAACTAAAATCTTGTTATCAAATCCCGGAAAACTTGAAGGTGAACAATAAATTATTGTTGTTTACCTCGTCGATGTCGATCTCATATTTTTGAATAAATTCATTTTTTTTACGTATTGGAACAATGGTTGGGGTATATTTACAGATCTTCAAACACGTAAAATGTCAAATGACTTCGAATTAGTACGATTCACGGCAAATAACATTTCTTTGTTACCAGTTTCCCGGGTGACGTTTAAATTTTACAACGAGAACTATATATCGTAATGGCCAACGAAAAAAAACTTTAAATCTGTTTTGTAAATCAACATCACTTTCAAAACATTATGGGACTTATATTTAAAGAAAAAAACGGAAATGTACTCATTTATTTTTTATAGATAAAATATGTTTTATATAAAATTATATCTGATGGTTAGATAGTTATTAAAAACCTGTGAAACGAACAGGTAATAATAAACAAATTTACCTCAAATCAACAACAATAGCAGTGTTCACGCGATTATCTAACCTCATTAGGCCTATCGTTATTATGAGATAGTGATACACTAATGAGGTTCATCGCGTGCATGCACCCTGGCGAGCTGTCTGTCGTGCTTGCAGTTTTGGCGTTCCGTTTTGTAGGTGCGTCCATCGGATAATATTGGTGACATACTCCACATCGTCTGGACCGAGTGTCTCCGTCGCCACCATCGTCATTCGTCGTCTCAAACGGACATTAAAGCCGACCGTGCTGCTTGCCGTTCTAAAACGTCGTCGTAGGTCTTGTACGCCGTATCGTGGTTACAGGTTATTATATCATTGTCATTGTGATTACTGTTATGATCAATAATATTGTTATCATTTCATAACGAGTTGTTTGACATCCTGTATCACCTCCGACCGTCCTAGAGTGATAAGAGTTGCGCGAGTCGGCGCCCAACTGCTCGATAAGAGTCGCCGGCGAATATACATTTGGTAGCAGAGCGTGGTTTATTCGTTTCATGCGTAACTCGCTAGCGTCACTATATACTAGAACGGTCGATCGGTGCATTTGGGAGATATCCGTTGAATAATAATTTCCGAAAGTCGAAATAATTAGTTAAAGTTAAACTTTATTTCGTATTGTTTTTATTGTTCGATGTCGTACGTCTCACGTTATCATGACGACCCCGACGCCCGAGACCGAACGTGCTCAACGGCAATTGTTGCGGGCTAAAGTCATAGCCATGACCGGCCGTGAAACAGCGGTTAAGCGATTGACTGCTACCTCGGCGTTAGCGATCAAAGCGAGTTCGGACCCGACGTTTATTCCGAAATTTCTGACGGCGTCCACCGATCTGGATGGCTTGTGGAAATCGTTTTTAGCTTATAATAGTGATGTGTTTGATGCCATTTTCGACTTGAATCAGTTGGCTGAATTCAAGACGGATCTCGAGTGTGATGTACGAAGTACATACCTGTCCGCCCTTGAGGTAGTACTTAAACACCGTCCACCGACACAGGATGTGCCCAATATATCGAGCTTTGACGATAAAAATATGTCCGGCCGTAATAACACCACAAGTTGTGCATCCCGGCTACCTGAAATACCATTGCCGACGTTCTCCGGTAGGTAGTTTACTCGAATGGCCGGTGTTTCACGATAGATTTGAGGCTCTTGTAGGACAAAGAAATGGGCTGTCCAATATAGAGCGGTTCTATTACCTGTTAGGGTGTTTGAAGGACAAGGCTCAGGACGCTATTTCTAATATCCCGGTGTCGGAGACTAATTATGCATTGGCCTGGTCGTCGTTGGTTGACCGGTTTAATAAACCACGTCAACTAGCTATCAATATAGTTGAAACATTAATAAGCAATCCTACCCAGACTCAGAAGACACTAGGTGATTTAAAGGATTTTTTATCTGTATTCGCTGCTAATGTTGCAATGTTGAAATCGCTCAATATACCAAATATTTGCGATTTTTTATTGTTCGTGTTGTCGTCTCGGTGTTTATCACTGACCACTCGTCGAACATTTGAGTCGAACTTAATAGGCGACTACCTCGGTGTCGACGACCTGGTGACGTTTGTCAAATGTCGCGTTGCGGCAATTATTCGAGTGCAAACAACGTATGGTGTTACTCGGTACGGCATTAATTCACGTGCGTGATTCGAGCGGTGCCATGCAGTCCGTTCGCGCACTAATCGACTCCGCATCACAAATTAGTGTGATTCCTTCTGGTTGTGCTGAGCGTCTAGGCCCTAGGGCTACGGAAAAAGAAATGGACTATCCCGTTGACCGGTTTATCCGGAGTTCAAGTACCGAAAGTTCAAGGTGTCGTGGATTGTTACATTTCGCCCCGGTGTCACAGGAAATGATTACCCACCAAAATTATTACTCCCCCCCCCCGGTAATAATTTCCCGAGCGTAATTTTTTCCTTATGTAACAAGCGATTAAATAAGCGAATAACCTACCTATATACATTGAAACCTCTGAATTGCGGACACCTCTGAGACTGTTAGAAATGTCCGTTATTGAGAGGTATCCACTATTTAAAGGTGTCTGTTAAGAGAGGTTTCATTGTAAATGTATTCGGGGGGTAATAATTTCCCAGTGTAACAATCGATTATTAATAATAACTAATAAGTTCTTGAAGGTTATAGTTTTCTTTGTCTTTACATAAATATATAAAAATATTAAAGGTAATTTAAAAATTATTTTTTTTTTTTTGTTTTATTATTTTTATACATCTATTACAACTTCAAAATGTATGTTATTGATGTTTTTTAAATAAATACATTTTTCATTTGTTTTTAATTTTTTTTTAAATTTAAATTTTTTGAAAATAATTGCCATGTTTTATAATTTGTACTGTATATAGATGTTTTTAACATTATGGCAGCAGCACAAATTTCCACGTCAGTAGCCCATATACTCGCACACCTTTTATACCGCGTACCATATCATGGAGATTACCCATTGGTTGCGCGTCCGAGATGGTCACGTCGTTCAGTCGTCTGTAATCAACACACAGATTTTGGGAAATTTGTCAAACTCTATAAATCATTAATTAACTTCATAACATCTTTTCGAAATGATAAATGTTTTAATAAATATGTAATTTTGGCAAAAAAAATAAAGAGTGAAGAGTATGAGTTCGATAAAGTAAGGACTAAAAAACGCAAACTTCAAGCAGACGAGACAAGAGAAAATGAAGTTCATATGACTGGAAGTTACGTATAAGTTAAGAATAGAAACATATTTTACCACGAGTGAATAGTGATCTTGAAAAAAGATGCGCTGCTCATATTAATACATTTGACAAATATGACTTTTTGACTAATTTAATACTACTTTTACCAGAAGAAATAACTCAAAGAGCTAATAAGCTTCAAGAATTTTATAACGATGATTTAGAAAAATCATTCGTTTGTGAATGTGTTCATTTTATATCATAATATGCATATATATGCATAATATAATATTATGCATATCTTCAGAGTATAAATACAAATATTGATGGAGTTATCGAATTATCAATACACTTACGCGGTAATAATTTAGATACAGTTTTTCCTAACGTAGATATTGCTCTACTTATGCTTTTATGTATGTATGTAATAACTAACTGTTCAGCCGAGAGGTCTTTTTCTAAGTTAAAACGTGTAAAAAATTATTTGAGAGCAAGTATGGAAGGGGATGAACTAAATTCATTGAGTTTATTGGCAATTGAAACTGAACTAGTGAACAAAATGGGCTTCGATGCCATAATAGATGATTTTGCGACTCAAAAGTCGCGCAGAAAGCCGATGACTACTATACATTAACTATTAATTTTGAATATAATAATTAACTATTTAAGTATTTATTAGTACCATGTTTTTATCATTATATTTTATATCATATTTTATATGAATGTATATGTATGCATTTTTATAACAGCTGTATATTTTTTTTTCATCATTAAAATTTAAAGTAATAAAGGAAAAAACTATAATTGTATGCTTTAATAACATTTTTCGACTAGAAAAATATTTATATTAAAAGGCGGCAATTTATTTTGTGCTTAAAACATCACAATGGTTAAATCCGGCACTGTTAACTATATTACGTACTTGCGTGCTTCTTAGAACTCAAATATATAATTTGACACGGGCCCAAAAATATCTTCTTAGACCCGAGTTATCTATATATATATATATATATATATATTTATAACGAGAGTAAATTAAATCAGCAAACAGTAATTTTTTGTTCTTAATAATATCTATAACATAAATTAAGATGAATAGTAATTATTTTTTGTCGTTCCTAAACGGAGAATTACATTATTAAATTCCAAATTCTCATTAATTTATGGTTTCTAATCAAAATAAATATTTTTTTTGTCTCGTCCGTCTAAACACTCTAAACGAACGATATTTACTATCCATTTCTATAACTCAACATTAAACAAGATGGATTACAAACAATATATATGCAGACACGCTTTTGGGTATGGCCATTGTGGACCCGAGAACAAATTTCTGACTCTGTGTTACACTTTCGGGCTATATCGCAAATGTGGTTCGTGCAGCATCCGAAAACCTTGCTCAAAGATGGTGAAATGCTTAAGTAAGTATATAGACATCGGCGCGTAAAGAGGAGTGGGCTTTAGGGGCTAAGGTCCTCTCAAACATTTCAATAGCCCCTCCAAGCATTTACATACAAAATCATGTACACGGACGAAAAAAATTAATTTTCTACCTATTCTTTTCTTCTATTAATTGGCTACCGCATCTACAATACGAAGACGTAAGGGTAACGCCAATATAATATTTGGTGTACATTTCATGTAACTACAATCAATACTTTTGAGTTACAATGATAAAAAAATTAAAATTGGCATTCCGTAAGTGCTGTTGTTTTTTTGTAATTTTTTCCCGCCATTATTGGGAAAACTGTTGAGAAATTCCAAAAATGATCTCTCTAATGCACCAACTAGAAAACATTTTGAATCGCAAATATACAATACTATTGATGATCAAACCAATACATTCCTCGTTTTACTCAGAATCTATAAGGGCGAGACTTCAGGGTAGGATGAGTTACAGGAATAGATGAATTTTACTGCTGTATTGGTCTCTTAAATTTATGACCAATGTACCAAAGCTTTCGAAAACAAGATTCTGAGAGGAAGAAGTCTGGAGGATCAGTTTATAATGTTTATTTTTAAAAAAAACCAAAAAGATAACTTCTTAGACTGGAATCATTACACAAGATATATTAGATTATCATTTTATCTGAATTTCAAATATCTATAAATAGCATAAAAATTGTTCAAATCTTTTCAAATTCACACCATCTTTAGAAAATGTTTATATAAGTGTACTATGAAAATGTCAAGACCCTCCGAAATGCATTATTCGATTTACGATGAAATAACTAACATCGTTTAATTATTATTGCGAAAACATCCGATTTCATCAATACATTATAATTTTTAAATTGAGGTAGGTACTCAATATTATTGAGCTAGCATTTTCAACTTTTAAAACCCAAGACGAAAATATTATAATTTATTATTAATTCGTCGATATTTTTCCAGTCTCTATTAAAAAAATACAGCAGAACTATAAAAATTATTCCTCATAATATTGTTATATATTTACTCATTTCACCTAAATAAAACTGTAAATCAATAACACAGACTGAACAGCTGCATACGATGGTTTTAATTTATTCCATTAATTTAATTTTAAACACGCATATATGCATTATACCAACTGCAGACTTTACAGCACTATGTCTATTGTTGTGGCCTAGATTTAATGATAAAATATTTATAAAGAATTTTCTTTCCACGTCCTCGTCTTTAAATCGAAATTTGAATAATTATCTTTTATTTTATTTTTTTTAGATTCTGAGTGAAACGAGTTTTTTTGTTATAAATATAATTGCAAGATTATAAATTATTATGCGGACTTATCCGTTATTATTCGTTTCATGTGGGTTTACTTTAGTTGTACTTTTGGTTGTATTTGAACAATTCTATGATTGATTCATATAATTACTGTAAGAAAAAGTGTTTCCGTGTTTGATGAAAAAAAAAAGTGATAGAAACATAGGTCTTATGGTAAACGTTGAATATTTTGAAAAAAACGTCAAATTTCAAGCAATCTTACGGCCAAAATAGGGGATGGTTAAAAAATCACCGTGTACATCGGGTGTACGCCCGCCGTCGCATAGTTGACACGGACAATACGTCATAATGTACTACAAGGTACTTCTTACAATATATACGTGTGTAAAATATATGTCACCGTGCGCTCCATCAAGGTCTGTCTGGAAGATGAATCCTCCGTCGCCCGTGCGTGTGACACTGTTACACAACAATAGCGCGCGTGTGTCGTAGGCATAGCTGGTACACGTAGGTACCTACACAATGCGAAGAATAACTTGTGCGTCTTGTCGTACGCTCGCTACAACCGCCGAGTGCTGCGGACTCGGAGGAACAATGGAATCGGACCCCGCGGGCCCTGTTACGGTCTCGGGCTCGAAGAGAATTGTATCGTTTCCTAAAATCGACCGGTTTTTTTTTATTTCATTACTATTCTATCGATAATATGACGTTTCATATTTATTGCTAAAGGCCACTTAGCTGGATTTTCCAAATAGTTAACATCACAAACAACACCTTCATTTAGAACATTTAAATCGTCGTCTAATAAGAGTTCATCATAATATTGTGTTTGGATTTTTTTTCATTCTATATCTATAATAGGTTTTTTGCTTGAAGATATCACTATCAATTAATTCAGATTCAGTAGTTTTTTAGTATTTTTCAAAAGATTCATTTGGTTAGTTCTCAATGGGTATAATGAATTTTTTCATGTTATTTTGTTCTTTTTTTAACAGTTATTTCTTCTGCCTTTCGTTTTCTATTTTGTCCGCCCGAAAATTTTTTTTCCATTTTAATTAATTAATATTCTGTAATGTTGTATTAAAAGTTAACAATAAAAATGTAATACCTATACTATATTTATTTATTTATTTGTTTATTTAGACGGGCAAGTGCCCAATAAAAAATATAATATGATGACAGTCGTACAATTTTCTAAATTAAAACTAGTATGGTTATTACATACTTAATAAATAGGTATTACATTTTTATACATAATTTACATAATATTTACATCGAGTTAGTACACAAAATAACAAAATAATATTTATATATATATATAACTGATTATAGGTTCTAACATAATATCACAATAAATTATTTAAATAGGTATTAAAATTATCTACTTTAGTACATGCAAATAAATAAATATGAAGTATACTAACTAAATCCATAACTGTATTAATAGGAGAATTTCGACCATAATTGGTAGACTGGAACGGTACATAAAAAGTATTTAGTTGTCTGGTGTTACGATTAGGAACCAGAAAGCTTAAACTAGAAAGTAATTCTGGACAATAAACTTGTCCATTAAGTAGTTTAAAGATAAAACATAGATATACTATATAGATATACTATATAGATAGGGATAAATTGAACTAAATTTGAATGAAATCCAAAATCACTATCGTGAAAGTCAAAAGATAGATGTCTTATAAAAAAAAAAAACAACTAATGACAAGATATTAAATTTATCATAAACAATTTATGTGAAAAAAAAAATAGTGTCCAACTTCTAACACCAAATACTAAAAATAAAAAACATACCTAAATTAATAACAAAATATTATTAAATAATTTAATATATTTAACAATTACAACCCTTCGTAAACTACGTGTAAAAATGGCTAAGTAAAAAAAAATATTAGATCATTAAGTACTATAAAGATGTGATATCATGAATAAATGCTAAGTATATTGAATTTAAGTAAATGTATTTTGTTTCAAAAGTTTATTTACTTGGCAAGGAATTATTTAGAATAGTATATAAATAATAATAATAATATTTTTAAAATAATAATAACTAATAAGTTATATTTTAATAGTCCTTCGCCATTTAATTATTTTGTTCATCACACTTTGTTTCTTTTAAGAAATAAGAAATAATCCCTTTCCAGATCCCAGAGCTCACCACACGACGAGACTAAATCAGGCATCTGATTCATTTTCACTTTAAATAAAATGTAACTAAAACGATTAGAAGAAAAAAACAGTTCAAAACCATCCTATGGTCAATTTTGCCACGGATTACGATAAGTTAACATTAAAAAAATAAAAATAAATTCCTTCGAAGAACCCGTATTGAATTCCTCTATTTTTGCCCGAGGAAAGTATATTCTCGATCCGGCGGTCTTCTTCTGTTCGGTTAACAGGGCGATGACGGCTCTTCCATATTTCGTTTGTGCAGCCGACAGGTGCTTCACACTGTAGGACAGCCCAACGGTGAACTCGCCGACGCTAATCCTCTCGATGGTAGCCACGGCAATTATTCTTAATTTAAATGATGCTATTCTATAGAAAAAATAAATAAATATTTTATTGTCATCAACATTTGAAAATCGTTTCATTAACACGATATTACGACAATTACGACAATTATTTTTATACAACACTTAAAATATTATGCCCATGCTGTCTTCAATGTCACTGAATAAATCCGTATCGGTAAAAAAATGTAAACAATTGTTTAAAGCAAATAACTAAAAAGACTGATTAACTAGGCGCAATGTACAGTTTACGATGTATTGACGTGATTATAGGATCAATGGCCTATACAATGGTCTATATACAAGATTGTATATAACAAACGTCTGGTGGAGTTATGTAATACCTGAAATTTATTTACAAGACCACACGAAAGTTGTTCTTTAATTTATGTTGATATTGTGAGAAATATTTAATACTTTTTATTAAATTATTCATTTATAAGCCTTTAAAAGTCCGTATTTATTCATACTGGTTATAAAATATATTATATTATTATAAATCACGTCGAGCTAGATGGTTTTTTGGAGTGGTGATTTTATAAATACTTTAGAAACATTTAAAAATTCCTATTATATTTTAACAACATTTTATTTATTAAGCAAAATATATGACATCGGTGTTATTCCATGTGGCATATAATAATACTGATCGCTTATGACTTAATTCCAACGGAAGATTCCGATTTTTGGCAATTATTAAAGGTATCAGATAGGTAGGTACACGAATATTGGGTTATATAAAAATCCCTATGGCAATAAAATATTATAATTTGGATAGCAAGGAATATCGTTTCCAGACAACAGTTAATTGTTTTATTAACGCTAAAACAGTAGTGAAATATTGTCTCTAGAAATTTCAGAAATCATTTTTATATCTTTATTAGTTTTAACTTAAGAATCAAATTGATTAAAATTTTTTAAAAACCCAGATATAAAATTAAACTTCTTTAAAACACTTATCAATTATATAAGCAAAGATGGGTACAATTTGTTCCACATTGAGGAAGTCATGCGTTGCAGTATTCGGAAATATTTGTTCAACATTGAGGAAGTTTTGCGTTGCAGTATTCGGAAATGGACGGCGCGCAACCCAGCCGGAAGAGGAAACTGTAAGTCTTATACCTAATCAAATTTACTTAAAGGTACCTACTATGCAACACTTTTTTTAAATTATTTTCAACCACTGTTTTTCAAATAAAAAATGATAAGTTTTTTGAAATTTTCTGTCCCAGGCATTCGCCAAATTAACCTCCAACGACGCCATTGATAATCGGGATCTATAGACACAACGCTAGGGTGACATAAATACTTTTCCTCGTTTCTTTATCCATTTATCATATTTTGAGAAGAAAACTACTACTATTTGCTTAGTTTCCATAAAACAATTTAATATTTTTGGTCAGTATGCATTTTCAATTTTAAAAAGGTTCAGATCGACTGCTATTATATCTGTGGCATCACTCATTATACTCGTAGTTTATACGTTTTCATTATTTTCTATTTTGAAACCATTTACTTTAATTATAACGACTCCTTTGTCATTTATTTAATTACGCCTCGTGGGGCAAGAGCACAGTTTAAAATATAGTATTAAATTTAAATGAATGCAATAAAAATACAAATTGAAAATGACTGTTAAGAGGACGCCACACCGAAAGTGAAACGTATACAACGGCCGAGAGAACGGGCTGTTAGGTGTTTTCGCGATGCGCAAGCACGCGCGCACGTTCGATGACACGCCTATTATTCGTAGTCGGCGACCGCGGACCGGTCCGTCGAGCGCGCTAGTTCGGGAGCTCAAATTATTATTTCATGAACCTTCGTCGTATACTCGTATACCGTGTGGTGTATACGCAGCGCGTAGATATGAAATGCATACACGTGCATACGTGCATAGGACACATAGTACTCTGTTGCAATATTTTTAATATCCGCGGCCTGCGCCTACCTAAATAAGATGTATAGCTACTGTTTACCTATTTGTTTTCACCAACCTATGGATTATAAAATCATTATTAAAATGGGCGGTTTGCGTTTGGGCGAATTGTCTTTTTACCCGTATAATAAAAGTAATGTGTTTGAGCGAGTTAACCGAGTTTCTTATAATGTGTTATAATTTTGTTCATTTTTATAATTCATGTCAATTGCTCCAAAAACTCAAAACATCATCGAATTTACAGATTATATACTTGATACATATATTTCAGAGGAGGGTATTTTTCCTCCTTATTTAAGGGCAAGAAAACCTGGAAATGATCCAAACACAACAAATGGAGCCGAATCATTCCATGCACATTATAATTCCCAATTTTATTCATCGCATCCAAATGTATTTCAAGTAATTAATGTGTTACAACAAATTCAAGTAGAAACTAACACAAAATGCAATGCTTTAAATAAAAATATTTACAATATTCGACGAAAAGTCATATTAGAAAAACATGCTGGGATAAGTATATATCAGGTGAAATTAAGCTCTTAGAGTATATTATACAACGTATGGCAGTAAAATTCCCAGGAAAAAAAATTTAATAAACAAAAAACAAATTTTTTCAATTTTAATTTTATTTTAACTTAATTTAAAAAAAATCTGAATCATTTAAATGTTTAATTACACGCGCACATCCATAAATAAACAATCCATTTTTAATCATACCCATGGAATTCACGAACAGTCCCAAGTCTGTCAAAATGAGAGGGAAAATGGATTGATAAAATACAGCATCTCAGGGTATTAAAAATAAATAATAAAAAAGTGGTCGCCCAAACGCATTACAATGTTTTAAAATCACTCGCCCAAACGCATTATGCTAAATTGCCAAAACACATTCCAATTTTTAAAAATTCGCCCAAACGCATGACGCTCTGTTAAAATATATTTTAAATCATGTTTAACACATTATTACTTTTTGAGTTATAAATAAAATATTCCGAATGAATAAAAATTAAATAATGATGACTTGATACTTATACAACATAGCACATTCAAACGGAACACATGCAGTTAGTCATTCTCACTGATACAATTTTTTTAATCATTTTTCTCAAAAACACATTTCTCCGCAAAACACCGATTTGTTAGCTTATATGAACACGAAAAATAAATTTTGAAAAAGAACTGCATCGGAAATACATTATACAGGATATATAATAAATGTATTCTATAATGCATACCAACAGATAAACTTCCACTAACTACTGCTTTGTTAATTGTTATGTAATTATTGTCTGCTTCGTCTTTTTCCGAACATATTAAACTGGTTTCACCACACATTTTACATTTAAATGTAAAATCTGATTTATACCCTCTTGTATATTCCGATTGGAATTCTATATTAATAAAGGAACAGCCATATGCTAAATTATGTTTGGTATTTCTAATTTGGTTGAAAAAGTAGGATATATATCTACAATCCTTCTTCCTTCAAGTGTGCTATGAATTAATATGATTGTATTAAAATAAATGGTACTTACTCGTATATATAATATTTACTATCTTATTTATTTCTATCGAATAACCAGTAGGATATAAATTTGACCAGTTCAATAATATTATATTTAAAATTAAATTTATGTAAATATTATTACAACAAATAGATTCCATTTCAAAATTTAATCGACTTAATCGAAAACTGGGTTGCGAATATTTTATCATTATTTCATAATTTTGATGGTTGTCAAATTATTTTTATTATTAAAAAGACATTAGAAAAAATGACCTCACCTATGCACCAACTAGTCCTAAAATAATGAAGAACATAAGTACACAATATACATCACACATGTGACATGTACCTACGTCACACCTATCACCTATGACCTATTATTTATTATAATATACGGTTTTGTTTTATGTATTTACAAAATCAAGAAAATGTGCGAATTATTTTAAGTTAGAATTTCATAAAAATATAACACAATATTGTCTACCTCTATCAAAAAAAAATTCTAATACCAACTCAAATCAAAATTTTATGAGCGTTTTCATATATTTACAACATTGGATATTCACTCAATTTAAAAAGGTTCCACTTTATTCATAATAAAAATATTATAAAATATACTAAGTAATATCATAGGTAGGCTGACTGACCGTCTATATAAAACATTATAGATACATATTAGATAATTGTCTTGGTGGGTCACATACTAGACTCGATTTTCGCTCGATAGGTCACATACTAAACGAATACCAAATTTTTATGAATGTTTGAAATTTAAACTTTTACGAAATTACGTAAAACAATGATTTAGCCTCAAACGATTTTTGATATTTGTTTTTATTTAAAAGTATAGTTAGTTAAAGTAAAGTCGTAGAAACATGAAACTTCCACTAGTTGACATTTTCTTTAAATAATTTTTTTTTCAAAATATTTCGTTATTTTTTTTAGCTATTTATAGGCATTTGAAATACATATTCGTTTTTTTTTGTTTTTTTTTTTATAAATGTCAATCATTTTTTGGCTGAGTTAAAATACTTGAAAATCTTATATAAGGTTTCACATAAGTTTATCTACAAGTGATTCAAAAAATATCAAAATACATAAGCACAGTTTTTTTTCATATCCGCTTGAAGTTCAAATATTGACAAAACTTGTCAATATCACGAATATTTGCAAATTATTTTGTAGTGAAAATTGTATATTTTTTTTTTTTTGTTTGTTTTCATAGCTAAGAATTGAAAATTTAACACAAGGTTGTCCATATATAAATGAAAGGAAATGCATTCAAATTGAACACATCAATTATAGTGACTTATTATATTACCGAGGTTCCCTACTAGTAGGTAGTCCTACTTGCTATTTACAATCATTATTTACTTTACCTACTTAATTTTACATAAAATAAATCATTATTTCTTTTTTTTAGATACATTAGATATTTATTATTGGTATCAGGCACATACACAGAATACAATTTCGGGGGGGGGGGGTTACAAAATATAGCAATATAAATTGTACAGCAACATAATAAAACAATTTCTTCCTACTTACTCATTATTTTTAATGTGACAATTATTATGCTAAATATTCAAACTTTAAGTATGTCATTTATTCAGTGTTCAGAAGTAAGTATATTTAGGAAATAGGAATATTAGGAATAATAATAATAATAAATAAAACTTTAAATAATATGTATTATGAACGTCGAACAGAACAGAAATGTATTTGATTATTATATGCACATACAATTACCTAGGTATATTAAACTTTTAAGTTATAGAAGAAAAAAATCAAAAAATGTATATACATATTTTATGTAAAAAAAAAAAATACAAACTAAAGTATAAAATCCCATTTTCGTGGTAACATAGCAAATCTATCGATAATTTCTTCCACATTTAAATCAATATTTCGGTATATGTTTAGTAAGGCCAATCCAGTAAGTCTCGTTTCTCCCATATTGTTTACTAAGTATGTTTGAAGTTTTCGTAGAGTTGAGAATGACCGTTCAGCAGTAGCAGTTGTAACAGGCAATGTGGCCAAAATTGTCAAAATACTGTGAATGTTTTGGGAAAAAATCATAAGACATTGCAGACAAACTATGGTTTCCTAGAATAGCGGTGCCGTAATGTAGCGTTGAGTGACGTCACCAAAACGTTGTCTATACAAAGTATCGTAGTAGGTTTCCTAGAAAACGTTGAGCGTCACCGTACCGTCAAATAGCGGTGCCGTCAGTTGCATAACGGCCGTCATAGCGGTGTTAAACAGTTTCCGAACGTTTTTTCGCGTGTAGCGGTGTGCATTTTGTTAATATACGATGAGTGGAAACGTGACTTGGACGAGCGAAAATGACGAACAATTGATTGATTTTGTCAAAAACCATGAAGCTTTATATAACATCATTTACATCAAATCAAAAGAGTATAGACAAGCCCAGTTGAAGCAAAATTTAGTATTTAATTAATTTAGTATTGCTTGAATTTTTCGTCATTACAATGCAGATGGCGACGAACTAAAATTTGAAATGCACCTTCAGTAGCACGATTCTTAAACATCTCACTCTCCTCCAAACGATTTTTTTCGTCTTCCGATGATTCTTCGTCTTCCAAAAATACAAATAATGCTACGTCCAAATCGTCCATTTTCCACAAGTGCACGATACACCGCTCGAATGAGTACTGAGTGACTACGATTGAATACGGTCTCACCACTTTATAGGAAACCACAGCTTGGTCATCGTAAAGACAGCCGTTATAGACGTCCGTCATATAACGGCCGCTAAGTAGCGGCACCGTTTTTTTAGGAAACCATAGCTTTAGGGTCGAAGCGGGGTGAATTGTAAATTCTACTGACGCTTCGAATGATTTAAATACTGTATTATATTATGTTATGCAAAAACGTACACCAAATCAATTTGCATAGCATTATACTCGTATTGTGTGAAAGAGTACTGAGAACATAAGTAACGCACCTCGCAACCGTGTCGGGTGTACTACCAAGTACAAATTCGGTTGATCGGCATACGGTTGTCCGAGCGGATTCTTATCGCATACTCGTATGATTACGATATCGTAGTCGCAATCACGCTCGTCGACCGCGAATAAACCAATAAACCTAATTTATACCGTTATTATAACTTATTACAGCGATACAAAACAATGACTAGGTAGCTTACGACAATAATATTAAACAATAATTATCTAAAAAAAAAAAAATATTTTTATAATAATGATAGTAATGAATCAGAATTTAAAAGTTTATTAATTTGATGAAAATATTATTTTTTTTTAACAAAGTTACATTATTAGAAGATGGAAGTCACTTATAAATTAATATTTAATTTTACAAAATATAGCTCACCGCTCACATAATAATAAATTCTTTAAATATCTATGTTAGTATTAGAACAAGTTCTCAAATATTTTTATCACTAAGGTTTAATAAACTAAACGCTTTAGGTTCTAGATAATCAATAAATTTCTGGCCTAAATTTTTTTTTGAATAATTTGTTTTTAGATCATAAGCCAAAATATTTTCACGTTCATTGTGGACATTTTTCTCTATTGTAAGTTTTTAACATAAAGGAGATAGTAAATTTTTTATACAACTGGTACACTTAGTATACTAAGTTCTTTATAATTTTAATTAGATGATCCAATTTTATTATTTTCATCTAGGCAAAAAAGTATTTCTTTGTTTTGTTGTACAGATAATGGTTTTAATTTTAATTTATATATATGTATATACGAGTATATATTTGTTTCTACTGCATAGTGTGAATATGATTGTCCTTAACAGAGTTGTAATGTATTGTATATGTCGTCTCATTATTATAATCGAATATCAAACCTAAATATTTTGTTTTAGATACTCTAGTGATTTTGGAGTAAGTTAAGGATTTTCATAATAACAAACAATTATTTCATGAATTGGAAAATTTGAATTACTATATCGAAAATACCATAAAACTGTTTTTTCTTAGTTTATGGTTATTTTTATATTAAGCGATTCAATTCAATACTTGCTTTTCTATGTTCTGTAATAACCCAAAAGTAGATGGAATTACAATAAATGGGAAAGTGGTGCAGGGTAGTATAGGGAGAGTTAGGGAGATGGGTGTTAATCACTTTCCTCCTTGTTAAAGGGAGGGTACTCGGGGTTACAAAGGTTCGAGAGCCGATATGGGTGACTGTAAGTCTTCTAAGCTAATTTACGTAGATAACACTCACCTGATTCCTCGTCGCTGTACAGTAGCCGATGATCTCGACACTTACGGTGAGGGAGTGTAGGAATATTCAAATAAACACAGCCTTTAATTGATGTAAGCCGGACTGTTGTACCTAAACCTGGCATAAAACCAAACCAATTTTTTTATAGCAATTAATTTCTCTTTAAAAAGGTAATTAGTCGTGACTTAACTATTTTTTCCATAATCATAATAATTGGCCTATAATTATGTTTATATTATGTTTGCTTATCACCATTTTTAAAAAGTGGTTTAACAATGGATATTTTAAACTGTGATGGAACTATTCCATCTTTTAGACTTAAATTATAAATATAGATTAAAAGATCAATAATTAACTTTGCTATGTGTTTAAACAATGTCACTGAAATGTTATCATGACCTGCCGTGTCATCCTTTCGATTATTTTTTAATTCCATAATTACTGGTTTATAAACATTTTGAATACAAAGAGTGTCAAAATGTATTTTATTAGAATACAATTTTATTTATTTCTGAATTTTCGGAACGACTACATTTTTTGGATAATTATATACCAATTGTTACAAAAAATTCATTAAATTAATAACAGGCTATAGTAGGTTCAGTTTAAACATATATTATCATACAATACATTTTTAAATATCTGATACTATTTTGGTTAATTATCTTTGTACTTGAAATTTAATTTATTAGCTTCCATAAAGCTTTTGGATTATGCGACAAAGACCGAGAGTTAAACTTATTTTTAGTAAAATTAATTTTAGACTATTTTATCAAAGAATAAAGTTTATTTCTATATGATTTTTAAAAAATGCATTAATTTGTTATTTGAAGGGTGTTTTTTTACTTTCCTCGAAAGTCTGTTTTTATTCCATGTATAACACAATAAACCTGTTGTCATCCAATCTTTAATTTTTCTATTTTTTGACACGATTTTTATTTCTTTTGTATAAGTTTTAACTATACCTATTATCTTATTATGTAGATTTTTAACTGCCTTCTCAATATTTATTTCATTAAACACAATTTAATATTTTGGTGTACCATATCTTTTATCAGTGGAATAGAAGAAATAACTGAACATTGGTCAGTGATATCTATTTGAATAACACCTGCTTGAATAATATTCAAAACAACTTCATTGTTATAATTGATACATATTTACATTTTCATTACCAATTAAAATAATATTCATATCGTTTATACTGAGTGTGTCATCACATAGAATTTTATCGTTCTCTAATATATTATTTAAACAAACCAGAAAATCATTACATATTATAAAGTGACGGTGACCTATATATACATAGAATATTAACTGGAACGTAACATGATTTATTAGTGACTGGTAGTTTAACCATATTAGCTTCTTCATTGCCATACTCAGTATACGTACAAATTATTAATTTTATGCCAGAGGCTGTTATTTATATTCAATAGACTACTTTGCATATTGATGAGACATTTTATCAATTCATTAGGGTAATATTTATCATTTCAAATTTAGATTGGAATATCCGGCTTAGGAGACATGGCGAGTTAATAAAACACTCAGAATTAATTGAACTTAACTCTAAAATTATGATAGATAATTAAATACAACATATTTCAACACGGTACCCAGATTATAGGTGTGTACACCTTGACTGTCAGAACTTATGCTCCAATACATTAGAAATGAATTATAAATTATGTACTATCTCGTACTTTTATTCTAGAGTTTTTTAAAGTTATTTAATCCGGTTACTTTGAGTTATTAAAGTTTCATAAAATGAAATGTGATTTTTATTAAGTTTATCTATTCAGTTACTAGTGCTTGTGACGATTTGAATAGTCGGTTAATTTCAATGTTTATATATAACTATTTGAGTCGTCAAATTTCGTAAATTTGACAGGGGAATTTCTAATCTCTGTTTAGTTTCTGTTTTTTTGGAACATTCTTCATAAACATAATCAATCCCTTTTGATTTATAGAAAATACTGAGGGATCGTAATTCATATTAGAACTTTAAATGTGAGAATATATGCTTTTAAGAAATTCTAAAAATAAAAAACCATTTTTACAGAAACAAATGCGCCAAATACAGCCAATACAATCGGAAACATTCAATGAAATGCTTCCGAGTGAAATGAATAAGAGTCGGTAAGAAAAAAAGACGTGCAAAAAAAATAAATACATTTCTTTTTAAGCCATAAACTTTTATTTAGAACCAGTCCTCCATGTGATATGTTGTCCATAGTCCCGATCATAAGACAACACCAAAATGATCTTGTTCGTGGAGATATCGGCCAAGAACAACTTAAGTGTCTAAACCTAATAACCAACTATAAAGGCACCACATATGACTTGGGGAAAAAAGCTTCGATCAAGAATATTACAATAACAATCGATACAAGAATTATTGGAGCATATTTAAGGTTGACGCAAGATTTGAATGCAGACAAATTACTAGCAGTTAACAACTTGTGCAAAAAAGTTTTAGCAAATAAAGGAATCACCAAGATAACTATATCTAAAGATTTAATTGATAGCTTTAGACCCAAAAACCACGAATTGCCAAAAGTAAGTAACGTCAAAAAACACTTTGTAGAAATCCTAACAATAAAATAACATTTTTACAGACACGAATACGCCAAATGCAGTCATTGCCACAAAGGACCTTTAGAGAACTTTTACCATGTTCAAAGAGCATAATTCGGTAAGATAAATAAGGCATTCAAAAAAAATAAATACATTTCTTTTTAAGACATAACATTTTATTTAGTAGCAGTCCTCCATGTGATAAGTTGTCCATAATCCCGATCATAAGACATTATCAAAATGATCTTCTTGTTCGTGGAGATATCGACCATGAGCAACTTAAGTGTCCTCTTATAATAACCAACTATAAAAGCCCCACATATGACTTGTGGAAAAAAGCTTCAACAAAGAAATATACAATGTCAATCGATACAAGTATTATTAGAGCATACATTAGGTTGGCGCAAGATTTGAATGCGGACAAATTACTAGCGGTTTACAACGTTTGCACAAAAGTTTTAGCAAATGAACGAATCAACAAGATAACTATATCTAAAGATTTAATTGATAGCTTTAGACCCAAAAACCACGAATTGCCAAAAGTAAGTAACGTCAAAATACACTTTGTAGAAATCCTAACAAAAACATAACATTTTTACAGACACGAATACGCCAAATGCAGTCATTGCCACAAAGGACCTTTAGAGAACTTTTACCATGTTCAAAGAGCATAATTCGGTAAGAAAAATAAGGCATTCAAAAAAAATAAATACATTTCTTTTTAAGACATAACATTTTATTTAGTAGCAGTCCTCCATGTGATAAGTTGTCCATAATCCCGATCATCAGACATTATCAAAATGAACTTCTTGTTCGTGGAGATATCGACCATGAGCAACTTAAGTGTCCTCTTATAATAACCAACTATAAAAGCCCCACATATGACTTGTGGAAAAAAGCTTCAACAAAGAAATATACAATTTCAATCGATACAAGTATTATTAGAGCATTCATTAGGTTGGCGCAAGATCTGAATGCGGACAAATTACTAGCGGTTTACAACGTTTGCACAAAAGTTTTAGCAAAAGAAGGAATCACCAAGATAACTATATCTAAAGATTTAATTGATAGCTTTAGACCCAAAAACCACGAATTGCCAAAAGTAAGTAACGTCAAAATACACTTTGTAGAAATCCTAACAATAACATAACATTTTTACAGACACGAATACGCCAAATGCAGTCATTGCCACAAAGGACCTTTAGAGAACTTTTACCATGTTCAAAGAGCATAATTCGGTAAGAAAAATAAGGCATTCAAAAAAAATAAATACATTTCTTTTTAAGACATAACATTTTATTTAGTAGCAGTCCTCCATGTGATAAGTTGTTCATAATCCCGATCATCAGACATTATCAAAATGAACTTCTTGTTCGTGGAGATATCGACCATGAGCAACTTAAGTGTCCTCTTATAATAACCAACTATAAAAGCCCCACATATGACTTGTGGAAAAAAGCTTCAACAAAGAAATATACAATTTCAATCGATACAAGTATTATTAGAGCATTCATTAGGTTTGCGCAAGATCTGAATGCGGACAAATTACTAGCGGTTTACAACGTTTGCACAAAAGTTTTAGCAAAAGAAGGAATCACCAAGATAACTATATCTAAAGATTTAATTGATAGCTTTAGACCCAAAAACTACGAATTGCCAAAAGTAAGTAACGTCAAAAAACACTTTGTAGAAATCCTAACAATAACATAACATTTTTACAGACACGAATACGCCAAATGCAGTCATTGCCACAAAGGACCTTTAGAGAACTTTTACCATGTTCAAAGAGCATAATTCGGTAAGAAAAATAAGGCATTCAAAAAAAATTAATAAATTTCTTTTTAAGACATAACATTTTATTTAGTAGCAGTCCTCCATGTGATAAGTTGTCCATAATCCCGATCATAAGACATTACCAAAATGATCTTGTTCGTGGAGATATCGACCATGAGCAACTTAAGTGTCCTCTTATAATAACCAACTATAAAAGCCCCACATATGACTTGTGGAAAAAAGCATCAACAAAGAAATATACAATTTCAATCGATACAAGTATTATTAGAGCATTCATTAGGTTGGCGCAAGATCTGAATGCGGACAAATTACTAGCGGTTTACAACGTTTGCACAAAAGTTTTAGCAAAAGAAGGAATCACCAAGATAACTATATCTAAAGATTTAATTGATAGCTTTACACCCAAAAACTACGAATTGCCAAAAGTAAGTAACGTCAAAAAACACTTTGTAGAAATCCTAACAATAAAATAACATTTTTACAGACACGAATACGCCAAATGCAGTCATTGCCACAAAGGACCTTTAGAGAACTTTTACCATGTTCAAAGAGCATAATTCGGTAAGATAAATAAGGCATTCAAAAAAAATAAATACATTTCTTTTTAAGACATAACATTTTATTTAGTAGCAGTCCTCCATGTGATAAGTTGTCCATAATCCCGATCATAAGAGATTATCAAAATGATCTTCTTGTTCGTGGAGATATCGGCCAAGAACAACTTAAGTGTCTAAACCTAATAACCAACTATAAAGGCACCACATATGACTTGGGGAAAAAAGCTTCGATCAAGAATATTACAAAAACAATCGATACAAGAATTATTGGAGCATATTTAAGGTTGACGCAAGATTTGAATGCAGACAAATTACTAGCAGTTAACAACTTGTGCAAAAAAGTTTTAGCAAATAAAGGAATCACCAAGATAACTATATCTAAAGATTTAATTGATAGCTTTAGACCCAAAAACTACGAATTGCCAAAAGTAAGTAACGTCAAAAAACACTTTGTAGAAATCCTAACAATAACATAACATTTTTACAGACACGAATACGCCAAATGCAGTCATTGCCACAAAGGACCTTTAGAGAACTTTTACCATGTTCAAAGAGCATAATTCGGTAAGAAAAATAAGGCATTCAAAAAAAATAAATAAATTTCTTTTTAAGACATAACATTTTATTTAGTAGCAGTCCTCCATGTGATAAGTTGTCCATAATCCCGATCATAAGACATTACCAAAATGATCTTGTTCGTGGAGATATCAACCATGAGCAACTTAAGTGTCCTCTTATAATAACCAACTATAAAAGCCCCACATATGACTTGTGGAAAAAAGCATCAACAAAGAAATATACAATTTCAATCGATACAAGTATTATTAGAGCATTCATTAGGTTGGCGCAAGATCTGAATGCGGACAAATTACTAGCGGTTTACAACGTTTGCACAAAAGTTTTAGCAAAAGAAGGAATCACCAAGATAACTATATCTAAAGATTTAATTGATAGCTTTACACCCAAAAACTACGAATTGCCAAAAGTAAGTAACGTCAAAAAACACTTTGTAGAAATCCTAACAATAACATAACATTTTTACAGACACGAATACGCCAAATGCAGTCATTGCCACAAAGGACCTTTAGAGAACTTTTACCATGTTCAAAGAGCATAATTCGGTAAGAAAAATAAGGCATTCAAAAAAAATAAATACATTTCTTTTTAAGACATAACATTTTATTTAGTAGCAGTCCTCCATGTGATAAGTTGTCCATAATCCCGATCATAAGACATTACCAAAATGATCTTGTTCGTGGAGATATCGACCATGAGCAACTTAAGTGTCCTCTTATAATAACCAACTATAAAAGCCCCACATATGACTTGTGGAAAAAAGCATCAACAAAGAAATATACAATTTCAATCGATACAAGTATTATTAGAGCATACATTAGGTTGGCGCAAGATTTGAATGCGGACAAATTACTAGCGGTTTACAACGTTTGCACAAAAGTTTTAGCAAATGAACGAATCAACAAGATAACTATATCTAAAGATTTAATTGATAGCTTTAGACCCAAAAACCACGAATTGCCAAAAGTAAGTAACGTCAAAATACACTTTGTAGAAATCCTAACAATAACATAACATTTTTACAGACACGAATACGCCAAATGCAGTCATTGCCTCAAAGGACCTTTGGAGAACTTTTACCATGTTCAAAGAGCATAATTCGGTAAGAAAAATAAGGCATTCAAAAAAAATAAAAACATTTCTTTTTAAGACATAACATTTTATTTAGTAGCAGTCCTCCATGTGATAAGTTGTCCATAATCCCGATCATCAGACATTATCAAAATGATCTTCTTGTTCGTGGAGATATCGACCATGAGCAACTTAAGTGTCCTCTTATAATAACCAACTATAAAAGCCCCACATATGACTTGTGGAAAAAAGCTTCAACAAAGAAATATACAATTTCAATCGATACAAGTATTATTAGAGCATTCATTAGGTTGGCGCAAGATCTGAATGCGGACAAATTACTAGCGGTTTACAACGTTTGCACAAAAGTTTTAGCAAAAGAAGGAATCACCAAGATAACTATATCTAAAGATTTAATTGATAGCTTTAGACCCAAAAACTACGAATTGCCAAAAGTAAGTATCGTCAAAAAACACTTTGTAGAAATCCTAACAATAACATAACATTTTTACAGACACGAATACGCCAAATGCAGTCATTGCCACAGAGGACCTTTAGAGAACTTTTACCATGTTCAAAGAGCATAATTCGGTAAGAATAATAAGGCATTCAAAAAAAATTTCGACTTATCCATTACATTGTATTTAGAACCGGTTCCTCCGGCAACATGTCGATAGTCCCCTTTGTAACAGAAAATCAAGAAGTGCCTGTTGTATGTAGGACTATCATACAAGAACCAATCGTGATTTTAAGCCGTATGTACTACAGTTTGGGTTCTCCTATAATGCCAATGAATGTTTCAACAAATTCAGAAAAAGTACAACATAATGACACGGAATCGGAAAATCACTTGGGAGAGGATTATGCTTTCGATAAAGCGGTATCACATTGATTGGAAATATATTATATTTATCCTTTGATGATAAATTTAATAATGATTTTAAATATTGAACATATGATCAACTTTTTAAATTTATATTGTTTAGGTGGTTCCTCAAAAGTCTAACACCCCAACGTTTTCGATATTGGATACGTTATACGTAAGACATTATTTTAATTGTTTTAGTTATTTCATATTTTCTGAAACATTTATTGACCCATTGTTGTAAAATTTATTAACAGGAAATATTTGAGGAAAAAATAAACTCAGGCCAATCAATTATCATCAACTCATCGGTAACAAATTATTATTTATGATGTGTAATTTATTTTGTATTATCTTTATTTTATTCGGATTAGATCAATACTTACAAAGTTATCAGCGGAAAGTCATGCCCTGAAAATTCCGATGAAACCAGCTCCGGTTTGTATATAGTCTCTCAATTAGGGCAGATATTTAAATGCCCGTAACGTTTTTTTTTTTTTAATTATATCTATGGGGTTCCCAAAAGGTATTTGACCAGGCGACTAGGCACTGATTTCTCGAAATACTGCTAGAAATGTAACAAAATTTAAATTGTATATTGTTTATAAACTTTTAGTTTTAATTTCATTTTTCAGAGTTATTTTATCTATGTATTACGCTTCAATACGATGTTCAAATATTTTCTTTCTCTCTTATCTCTCACTCAATATTCGATAAATTGAAAATGTAAATTTGCAATCATGAATCCTCTATTTTTTCTGTTCTAAGGCAATACCAAAAAACCAAAAAGAAGACGTGGACGCAGATACAAACGTGGCACTGACACAGGCGCCTCAAATGTTTTGCAATAGATGTTACTTCAACCTATTTGCGTCATACACGTTTGTCACGTCACCCCGACTAATATCAAGAAATGCATAATTTTTTTTGCGTTCATAATTAGCACGAAATTTGTATGAATTTGAAAGATTATTTTCAGAATGTTTATAGAACTCTATCAATGAGAGAACTTAATTTTTTTTCGGAGGGGCTGGAGTATCATTACACCAGCCCCTTCCATAAAAATTAATTTTTGCGTTCAAGGGTTCCATTTAGACTCGGAAAATGGTCATACAAATTTATAACAGTCACGTTACTTGTATGAGCATTTTCAGAATTTGTATGGTACTCAATCACCGAGAAAAATTTATTATTTGGACTGTCTGGAATAACGGTATTCAAGCCCCTGCCCATCCGACAAAACAACTATTTTACAACATTGAATATGCAAATAATTAGTACGTTATTTGTATGAATTTGTACGAGATTTTACAGAATTTTATATATTAGTACTACCTTTTTCTAAATCTAGACGGAACCCTTTTATGGAAAAATATCAAACTAATTCATAACGATCACATACTAATTATTTGCATTTCGAATTTTGTAAAACAGTTTTTATGAAAGGAAGGAAGGACTAGAATATCGTTATCTCACCTACAAAAAAAAATATTTTTTCTCTGTGAATGTGTAGCATACAAGTTCCGAAAATGTTCTTCTAAATTTATATTAATTGCGTCCTGGTTATGTACATTGTATATGAAAAAAATATCCATTTCTTGATGAGAGGGATGGGGTGGCGTAATGAACGTACGTTATACTTTATTCGTAATTACCTTATAAAAAAAAAACAATAAAAACAAAATTAATTTTAAAAAGTATATGTATATTATTATTAATGTTTTTTGGGATTTAAGATTATCTTAAGCTTATCTCAGTTCTGATTTTTACCGGTATACATTTCTATGACGGTGTATTAATAGACGGTGACTAACAGGTCAGATACTGTGGCATTTACAAGGAATAGTAATTTTGGCTTGGTTGTAAGTATTCTAGGGAAATAAATAAAACTGAAAAATATTAGTCGGGAGCTGAAGTAACGGGAAAGTGTATCGTGCGCTTATGTAATATTATAGATAAAGACTTAAGTAGATTACATTCAATCTATGGTTATATCTGGTATGCGGTTAATTGGTCGTGAACAGTAAGTTGATCGCTTCCCGCAGATTAATTTATCGCTTTTAATCGTGCGTCACTTGGTCGACCGTAAATCAATGTGTAAAGGTGTGTAATGATATGCTAGCTCAATAATTATAATTGGATATAACGCCGCTCAGACTAGTGAGCTATGTGTAACAGCATTGAGTAAAATATAACACAAATTACAAAAGCATAAACAAACACTTACTACATAAAAATACAATCAGATCAACTGGAAACATTAACAATTATTACACACAAACATAGAAAGCCTTGACACATCTAAATGCCCTAAATTAACATCAATAAACTGTAGTAAAAATAAATTAACAAAAAATCACAATTAGCCCAAAACTACAATCTCTTTATTGCGTAAATAACCAAATAACTGAATTAAAAATCAATAAAGGATTATCAGTTCTAAACTGTCCCAAGAACAAAATAAAAAGATTGATATTAAAAAAAAGAGAACCATGATTAAGGTGACCATATATTTTTTTAGTCAAAACAGGACAGCAAAAAAAAACATATAATTTTGTTATGAACAAATAATATGTATTATTATATTTAAAAAAAAATCCATTTATAATTACTTTTATTATATTTTTCACTTGAACAAATTTGTTTTAAAAAGTTTGGCGATGACTTCAGGTATGAATGAAATTCTAGACAAGACATTTGAAAGTTAACTTTTGTTAAGAGCATTGCTTTTAACACTGATACTTGAAGCTGTGTTTTTTCGGCCGTCCATAAGTTGTTCATCAATGAAAAGATTCTATACTCAAGAAATACTCTTTTAGTGGTATATTTAACTGCAAAACTCTCTCAATAGCAGGCATTAGTGCAATCTTGCTATAGCCTAGTAATTTCTGGTACTCAGTTCCAGCTGCTTCACAAAATTGTTTTAAGGCTTCTTCTCGCACTGTGTAAATGTAAAAAAAAGAGTACATTTTAACAATTATACATTCAATATCTAATGGCAGGCAATCTGTAGGCTGTAGCACACTTGATAGCGTTGTGAATAACGTGAGCAACGCATCCAATTCCTATCAAAGATCTACTCGTAATTTGATTAAGTTTGGCAAACACGTTATTTTTTCCTCTTCTTTCAGAACCACCAAATTTGCAGTTCGTTTTATCTCCACAAAACGCTACAATTTTACGTAAAATGTGGTGCTCTCTCAGCACATCGGCTACATAAGAAACAATAATATCTGAGTTTTCACCAGGTAACTCTTTAAACTCTAAGAGTTTTACTTGCACGCCTTCATATGGTAAAAAGTAACGTACAAGAATGGGATATATTTTTTGTGATCCATGATTTGATGCATCAGTTGAAATAGAAACCCAAGTAGCAGCAGTAAGGTGCTCATTCAAATCAGCAATTGCTTTCGGTGCAAATACGTTTTTTATAATTGCCTCTGTTTTAGTACGTGCGCATCTAAATTTCGAGTCGAAACACGATTGGATTAATTTTGATGCACAATCGTTAGAGCGAAAACTATGATTTTCTTGAACTGTATGGTAAGCCCAGACTCCTTCAGCTGCAGCAATTTCCAGGTCGTTAGAAGTTGGCGTGTTAGTATTTTTAAAGTATTTTTGGAGAGAAAAGTTTGTTGCTGCAACACGGTCAGCATTTTTATGTTTTTCAGACTTTAAATGCTGTTCAATATCACTTCCACCACCATGTGATACAGAAAATTGTGTAGTACATTTTTCACATAATACGTCAGATGGAAAACCTCCTACTTTTATGAATGGATATTTCTCTTGGAGAGTTTTATTAAAAAACATTTACGTTTCGGCATCTTGGATGTATTCAATTACAGACACAAAACCACAGCACAACGTAAACGTAATTTACACTTAAATTTTACAAATTATGATTTATGATTTTATGAAACACACTGTTAACACTATCGGAAACTAATAGCAAAAGCGTACATGTACACGAAGCGAACCGTCGACGATGACTAAAATGCAGTAATAATGATACGTGAAAAATAAATTTTGTGTTGATTTCGTAGATAGCTATAATAAAGTACATTAGACTATGGAACACTAGATAATTTGTATCAAAACATAGACCACCGCAATGGTTATTTTAGAATTTTATTATTGTCGTATTAATATATTATCTGTCCCGGTGTGCTACACAATCAAAGCCCCGACAATCATCGATCGACCATGCACATAATATGATATATGGTAAATCAGGCCCGTGCGCAGGATTTCAGAATGGGAGGTGTTTTGAAAAAAAAAATGTATAATACAGATACATCAATAATTAGCAAATAGTATTATAACATATTTATATTTATTATTAATTTTGTAAGTATCTATATTAAAAATGTTTTTTAACAATACATACTATAAAATACAAATGTTATTGTCATTATATTTTATCGATAACGGCAACTATGATGAAAGTCGATAAACAGCAAACGTGAAGACAACACTATATTAAATTATTATAGTATTGTACTATTATGCTATGCATTATTATTTATTACAAATAAGATTAGAAAATATAACATATAGGTGTAATAGATCAATAATGAAAAACACCATTTTTTTCGACCATGGGGGAGGGTTTAAACCCCCCCCCCCTTGCGCACGGGCCTGTGGTAAATAAATATTTTATAGGTACAAAATGAATAGGTACATGATATTCATTTACGAGTTTTAGATAATAGAAATAATAATTCGTCAACGAAATTCGATTTTTGTTATTTATTTGTCTATCTTTTTAAAACGGGATATTTTAGTGTCCCAAGGAAACTTCTGGGGACAACGGGACTGTCCCGTTCAAAACGGGACATATGGTCACCTTTACTATGGTGTGATAACAACAAACTATTGGAATTAAAAATAAATAAGAAATTATGAATATTACGATGCCACAATAACAGAATATCAAAAATAGTACTAAACAAAAATCTAATACTACTCAATTGGAAAAACAATTACATTAACAATCTCAAATTGAACAAAAATCTTTACGAATTAAACTGCAGTTACAACCTATTAAACAACCTCGCTTTAAATAAAAATTTACATGAGCTAAATTGCATACACAACTTCCTAAGAACATTAGAGCTAAACAAAACATGAGAATTAACTCAGTGCAAACAAAAGTAGACGAATATTTCACTCTAATACCACATTTTATAACACAATTCATACCATATAAATCAAAAGAAGACGTATGCTCTATTTACTTAGAACCAGACAACCTAATAGCCACAGAGTACAGACTGCAAACGCACTTTTCACTTTAAGCGCATAATATTAATCGGAAATAAGTAGTGCCTTTTTTGCAGCACAAGATCTCATCTGCTTTAGATTTACGTTTTTTAGTTCTTTCTGTATCTTACTCATATTCTTCAGTTTTTAAATATTTTTCTAAATTTGTATTTACAGTAAAAAACTCATCAGTGCGAATGGATGCTATAAAACCTATAAATGACTGATAAAGCTCTACTACTTTTCCCAAATCTATGTTTACTTTTTGAAGTTCTTTACTTGTATTATTAAAACGTGCCAAAATTAAATTCCAAAATATAGTCTTAAATACTTTTCAAAACGATCAAGTTGACATTTTAAACCAGATGCTTCACAACGTACCGATTCCTTCTCTGAAAAATCTTCTTCTATCGTACTTAAACTTTTCATAACACCATTCCAATTGTTATGTGGGCTATCACATACATCATGATGAGTATAATCCGAGTTGTATCTGCTATTTGAAGAACTTTTTTGCCAGTCAAAGTATTTGATTTTAAAATATCCCACCGTCGAGTAGATGCGGAAAAAAAAAGTTTTTGAATAGTACCAAAAAATGACGCCTCTTCTTTAACATACTCAGCTGCATAGGTCCCAACTAATTTCAGCGAGTGAGCAGTTTATGGTAAATAATTTGCTAATGGGTTTATTTTATTAATTCTTGCTTGTTATCCTGAGTAAATACCTGACATGTTGGACGCGTTGTCATCTACAGTTTTTATACTCAATATTATTAATATTTATAACATTTATAACAGATTATTGTTGTTGTTGTGACTTGTGTCCAACGTTTGGTAAAAAACAAAAAAAACAAATAAAACGTTCGACTGGAATACCGTCATTTTTTTTACCTTATGACGTATGATAATTGATCTGTATGAGTTATATTGGGAGTCGAGTCAACAATAATCGAAAAATATTTTGCATTTTTAATCTCTTCAATAATACAATATTGGTCACTTTTAAAGTCATAACATTAATAAGTTCGTCACATATAAATAGTAGTAGATAAATATGGAGTGTGGCCACTACCAGGATTCCAATCTCTTTCGCTTTCTAAATGACGTTGGGTAGGTAGATTTTATTGAAGGAAATAACCTTCGGTACCTAGGTATCTAATAGCAACATTATATTACGGAAAAGTAAAAACGAACTTTGTCCATCATACATAAATTTCGAACAACAAATTAGAATCGTGTAGGTAAATAAAATAAGTATAATATTCTGTGGTGAACGTTCTAGACGAGAAGAAAATAAAATGATAATATTGATGACTAAAAAAAAATTTTTTTTCACCTGTTTCCGCCCGGGATCGAACCGGGGACCTTGTGCGTGTGAAGCACACGTGATAACCACTACACTACGGAAACCGATGCTCAACTGATGATTTTTATTATATTTAAGTAAAACTATTAATCGTTAATGTAATAAACCACTTTTTTTATATCAATGTTATCAAAAATATCATATCATTATCACATCATATCATCATAACATTACAACACTTTCAGTTTTTACATTTTCACATTTCTTAAAAGATTTACTCGTATAGCTCGTTCTATTATTATGCGACTATCGACTTTCTTAAATAATAATAATAACATCGTAGACGAAGACCAGTGTGAAAATATTTGAAAATGGCTCCCATCGTCGATTTCGAAAAAGTTTGTCGACTGTGTTTCCGCGAGGATGACGGTCGTAATAAATTGTCATCGATTTACGGATTCGAAGAGACCATCAGAAAATGTGTGCAGATCGATGTAAGTCATTATGTCTAAACACCCACCTTGAACAGTGTCTTTAATTGTTCTATCATTATGATATTGTATCAAACACATTTTAGATAAGCTACAGACAGTGTTAGGACATTAGTGTCACCATAATTATTTTCAATGTTCTTTTTATGCTTTTAAAAATTCTTAAACTGGCTAATGTAATAGCACCACCATGTTTGGCATATGGTGGATATTTTGTAACAATGATTAATGATTAAAACTCTCTACAGATAACTTTAAACTATATAAATAAAAATAAAATAAAATATCTTTGGGACTTTAGATTTAATTAAAATAAGTAAATAATAATAACAATGCGGTACATACGTTTATTATTTAAGAGTTCTGAAATGTTACTTTAAGCGAAAGTGTTGACTCGGATGATCATATAACCATTATTTAAGTATATTAGAAATTGTTTATAATGAAGTTCAAACTTCTAGAGATCAGGGAGTATAGGTTTTAATAACCAAGTCATTGTCGTATGCATATCTGTTGCTTATTTTCAATAGTTCGTTGATTTTGTATTCTAATTAGGCAGGTATATTAATAAAAAATAAAAAATTATGACTGGAATATAAGTATAAAATGGACTGAATAATTTAAATCTCAATGAAATAACACTTATTATCAATTAATACAATTGGTAAGGTATCTCTAGTAGCTGTACCAGTGATGAACTAGACCAATATTATTTTTCTATAAGGTATATAACACAATAAGATACCTAACTAATAACAATATAATAAAACTGATATAAATCTTAATTATAAAATGCCTGTATATCTCTAGAGTATGATACAAATAATTTAAAACTTAATGGTGTATAAATGATTAGTAATTAAAAAATACAAATTGTCATAAGTGTCATAATTTGTCAAAGTAGTCATAAAAACCAATAAAAAAAAAAAAGTTAACTCTGAAAATTTAATTTTTATATAAAAGGGTAAAATATTAAAAAAAAATTCTGTTATTTTAGTTTGTAATATTCATCTAATGTCTTTTAAAGGTTTACAACTATTAACAGATGTTTAAATTAAAATTTTTTCTATGAATAAGTCTTTTTTTTTTTTTGCAAAAATTTGACATTTAGAAAATATTACAATTTATACAGGTGTACAATAAGTAATAATTAAAGTAGAAAGAGAAAAACTAGGAATGAGACATGACATGGTAAGAAATCTCTCATAAGAGACACCATGGCTTTACATTTATACATTTATATTGTATTTACAAATTACAATTTATTTAATTTTCGTACTATTTTACTATTCTGTACACCCTGAGTGGTTGTAGGAGAGTTTTATATATAATGAGTTTGAATGATAAGATTATGATATTGTTATACATTACCGTACCAACATCCAAACACGAATTGATGAATAATTAAATACATTTTTTTTGTTATATTCAGGTATGTTTGGGGATTGATGAACCAACCAGTATATGTGCCAGTTGCATGTTAAGTTTAGACTCTTGGAGTAAATTCAAAGTGTTGTGCGATAATACAAATGCGTTCCTTCAGCAATATATTCAAGAAAAAAATGACCTAGTGGTAATATTACATATATTTGGTTTCAAAATGTACAAAATTATAATCATTATTTAAATACATGTTTTTTTTAGATAAATTCTGGAGTAACAAATTTGGGAACACTGGGTTTCACACCTTCTCATATGTCTGAGTTGAGCATTGATTTTTTTGATAGCGATTCCTTATGGTATAATATGTCACAACAATGGAATGACAATGATCCTACAAGTACAGAATTGCCTGCTCCAAGGTCCACAAAAAAAGTACAGCCTCCCGAAGACTTAACCATAACAACACTGTCGGGTAATGAATGTTTGGATACTAATCACTCTAAGAATTATTGGTGGAATCCTAAGGCCATTTCTATGAAGGCCATGCAAAAAGAGGATGACATACCTACTTTAAAAAAAGGATTCTCGAAATCATTGATAAAATATAATCTGTATAAACGTAAAAAATATTGTTGTAGTATATGTTCAGAACATTTTACAAAATTTATTGATCTTCTCAAACATGATTCGATTGTGCATGTTCACATGCCGAAAACCTTTAGGTGCGAAAAGTGTGCAAAGTTGTTTTTATCTAAAGATCGTCTAGAAATACATAACCTGGTTCATAGAGAGAAATTGTTTGAATGCCAATTGTGTCAAAAAAAGTTCACTGTACAAAAGACTCTTGATAGGCATTTAAATGTTCATATTGGTTCATACACTTGTCAGAAATGTGGCTATAAAGCTCATGATATGAACACTTTAAAAATTCACGAAACTAGTCATTCATCAGTTAAAAATCATTGTTGTAAGGAGTGTGAAAAATGTTTTTCAACTTTATCATCCTTGCGTCGACATGATCGTCTGATCCATACAAAAATATTTCTGTTCCGCTGTGACCTATGTGATTACTCTACAGTAAATCCATCAAGCTTTAAGTAAGATTTGTACATTATTTTTAAATAACTATGATATGTTTAATCTTTTCATTTATTATGATTTATTTTTATAGGTACCATAAATCCGTCCATATATCAGAAGAGTTTGTTTGTGATCATTGTGGTTTATGTTATAAAAATGAAGATTTGTTCAATAAGCATAAAAGAATACACCAGAGTAAAAATTTTAGTTGCGATCATTGCCAGAAAGTATTTAAGAAAAAATCAAGTCTTATAGAACATTTGAGTATTAGTCATAAATTAGGACCTAACATTAAGAAACATAAATGTGATGTGTGTGAACAATTTTTCATAAGTAGAAGAAATTTACGTTTCCATAAAAATAAGTTTCATACTACATAATTTAGGTTAATTTTGAACACTAAAAATAGATTATTTTATTTTGTAATAAGTTTCTACTGATACTAATACATTTAAATTTCATTTTAATACCTATATAATTAATATGAAATATTAATTACCAAGTGCATTTTTTAAGACAATAACGAATACTTCAGAATCTTTAGATTGTTTATTGGGCATATGGAAGGGTTTCAAAAATTTAAGTCACAAGATTGGCTAATTGTGACTAAGACTACGAATAACCCTGCATCATTGGCAGGCCAAGACTTGGATAGGCAGTCTTAGCATTCTGAATACTTTTTCAGTATTCAATAACTATTCAAAATATTTTGTATCTTACATTTACTTTGTAAAAATTTTGGATGAATCATAAATAATTTTCTAATGAATTTGACCATTTTTAACACACACACACACACACACATAAATATATATAATATTCTGGAAAAGAACAATAAAACCAAATATCTTTAAGTATTTAAATTTATTAAAATATCTTATGATAAAGGCAACGCCTCTCATTTATAATTAAAATTAAAAATAATTCCTTAGTGGTTAGTTAAAAAAATAAATAAATAAAATGAAAAAATTGGTACTTAAAAAGTTTCTAATGATAAAAACGGTTTTGCTCGTTAACATCGGTTAGTTTTCATGTAATTAAAAATAATTAAATGGTCATTATGCTTTGTATGCTGTATTATTTATAAAGAAAAAAAAATTGTATGCTATAAGCTTTTTTGTATGGCAATTTCGACTGCTTCTGTGATGGTTTCGAATACAGGCACTCTTTCTCGAGATGCTAAATCTGCCAAGTACATCCTTCCGCGGTTATAGTCATTGATGGCAGTTTGGGTTAACTGAAGTCAAACGAATAAAATCAATTAAATTATGTAAATAAGAAAATATGTCCACTAATTTATAATTATCCGTACCTTTTCACCACGAACTATGCAGTTATCTTTACTGAGATTCTGTATGCACAACACCATTCTGCAACTTTTAGCTACACAATAAGCTGCCTAAAAAAAATTAAAGTACTATAAAGTAAAATTATTGATTGAGGTATAACATAATTACTGATAGGTTATAATTGAGCAAATTACCAGTGTCATGGTTGCCAAGGATCTTGAGTTGCTTGGAATTACAAATAACAATGTACGCGCATCTAATAATAATGATATGTCTGTTCTCGTAGCTGCGTGATACGTTAAATTAGATTTTCTACAAGAATAAACAATGTCATTAATTCAACTACTTCTACAACAAACAAATAATTTTTTTTGAGATCATGTAGTAATATTAAAAAGCTGGATGAATCACTCAATCTTAAGTTACTAGTTTTTTAAATGTTTTTATTAGGTATTAGTGCAACTTTAATAGCTCAAGTTCTCACTAATTAAATGTGTAAACAATAAAATAGGTAGTTAGAATGTATAGTAGAAAATGCAAATTTTTTTAACAGTTATTACATGTAGAAACTTGCCTCTAATATTAAATTAATTAATAAGGTTACTAGTTATTATACAAAATCTATTTAAACTACCAAATGTTTGTCGAAAAACTGTGAGGAAATATTTATTTAAAGTCATGTATGTACATTGTAAATTAAAATTTTCAGTGTAATGATACAAACTAATATTATTAAGTTGAATTTAAATACCTTTGGTAAGTATGTATAAGAAAAACAAAAAAAATACATTCATCTATGCTTCATAATTTATGATGAAAAAATGAAAAAAAATGTATGTTAGGCAAAATGATAACTCGTTAAGTTACAAAAGCTATACGAATGATAATTATGTAACTCTATACTATAGACTATAGTAACACAACTTGTAGCTTGATAGATGAGATAACTATTGTAAATCTTAGCTTTGAATGTTGTTATTAAAAATATTCACTTGATCATGGGAATAGCGACGTCTTCTTTCCACCGAATGTCATCGCCGCTTTCTCCTGCCAGATATATATCGGTGGTTTTCGAAGATCTAGTCACCTCGACGCATTCCTGCGACAAGTACAACGATCGACCGACAGTCGGACGACACGTACGTCCTGGAAGAAAATGGAGGTAGAGAAATATTGAAGTCCATACGCAGTAAGTGTAATAAAGTTGCTCGAACTATTGATGATTTCGATTATCACGTTTTCATTATTTACACACTTACCGATGTCGAATCCGTTCTTGCGATTCCGTTTGTCGGGTAGCTGAAGAAATTTAGAAGCGATGGCGTAAAATTGATCGAACGTAAAACACGCTTGGTGGTCACTACCGACAGCTGAAAAACAACAACATTAACTTACTGTCGATAAAGCAGTTTACAACAATATTATTAGCTAAAAGCCATCGAGGTGATCGAAAGCGACGGTCATTTATTACAATTTACAAGTGATGGCGATTAGCGTTAGTGACCTGTAGTGCGGGGAGTAAGCCAAAGACCGGTTAAAAGGCCCACGTCAGCCCAAGTCGGCGGCGAGACGAACTAAAAACCATCCCGTTGGCAGGTTCCGTGAAATCGTCACCTAGCACGTCAGAAACCTAACTTTTTGGTTTTGAGAAATTCTTGAACCGACTATTCATGCGGGAACCCCACCACTGTTTCGCGAGCGTTCGTCGTTCGATACGTTTCTATTCCGATATTTCAGCCCTGTACCGATCAAATAACTATAAGCGCGATTAGAATCCTGAAAAACGTATTCCAATATTCACTATCATAATTTAACACGTAGGCACTCGTTATAAGTGCGATCCTGCAACCTAACCTAATCTAATTACCCCCAAACACCACATTATGTGCATTCAAACGTTATCCGTATTTGTAGGTACCTACGTCAGTATTTTACAAAGATTCTTTTAATTTTAAGCAAGTTATGTGTACGTAATATTTCAATTTAAAAAACTCGTACCTAAATCGCTTGAAAATTTAAACATCGTAAAAAACCGACGTACAATCACGGAATGCAATGTTCTTCCTTCTGAGTTTGATAATATAAGTCAGTTTACTCTAATACTAACAACACAACATTGGTTCAACCTAATGCAGATTTTCTATGTAGTGGGTTTGTAAGACGGAGAAAACACATGTGCGGTTGTCACGTCCTCTCAACACATTACTACTGATCAAAGTATATTACATCTACGGTGGATAAAAAATGGTGGTTTTTGGCGTGGGAAAATAAATCGCTTCCGATCACCCGAGCACACCAAAGCGTTCGGTTACCTTTGCAATCTTCGTGTTCGGATATCAGGTTCAGCACTTCGTTTTCGGACAGATTCTGATTGGTCAATAACCGAATGGCCATTCTTGCCTGAGGTAGGGGAAAAACAACAAAAACACCGTAACTGTTAGTTATAGTAATCGAACGCGTTCTATATATAATAATCATAATAATAATAATATGTCAATCGTGATCATTCGAGTCCTACCCACATACATCGAAAATGTTTATCCTCCCAGAAACTTTGGTGTCGAACATGTTGAAGGCATCGCGTATCTTGCTGAAACGAGATATCAACAACATTAGTTGGCTATACAGAGTGATTTTTTAACCATTTTTTCACCCCCTTTATGGCCGTTGAATTGCTTACCTTTGGATTTTTTTATTTAAAAACTACGTTTTACAAAACTTTTATTTCATGCCACCCTGTGGAAATACACACTTTTTTTCAAATTAAAACTCCTTTTTTTACTGTGGTTTATCATAGAGGGCAATTTTCTGTGAATTTTGATGTCGATACATCAAAATTCAAACGTCTAGTTTTTGAATAGTTCTAATTTAAGAATTATGAAAAATAGCATTACTCTTATAATAATTATATTTATGAAATAATTAAATATTTTGATTATGCTAAATGAAAATTTCCAAAAACTGAATAATATTTTGCCTAAAAAATATGGTTTCCCATTTGAAAAAACAAAGTTTGTACAGTCACAGGACACCATAATGGTAACTTAAACATTAAAAAAAAATCTCCAAATGTAAGCATTTTCACGGCCAAAAAAACCACGCTGTATGTATAGGTACTATTTATAGATGAATAATGTTTAGGTATATGTATACTCTTACCGATATGTAGGGTTATCTTCACCGGCACCGTGGTTCTGGTGGGTTTTGTCTTTCAAAATCTAAACGAAAAAAAAACAATGCTTTAAGATTTTGTTAGTATTTTTCTTATTTCTACGTTGTAATACAGCCGTATGTTTGTATTCATTTGAAAGTTATTATAAATCATCAAATTCGAAAAACTACTCTGTACGAAGGTCAGGTCATACATATATTAATATTACATAGAACTTTCATAACAAACTATCTGTGCATATTTATAACCCAAAAATAAGATAGGAGAATTTTTTTGAAAATAAATAATATATTTTCATTTGTCATGTTTTTAAATTTTGAAAACTATTTACTTATATCGGCGAGTGGAGGGAGGATAAACGTTTGTTGCAAATGTTTTAGTTGTTTTTTTTTAACAACGAAAAAACTACAAAGATAGTCAAAAAAACAAAATATTATATTCACGACAATAAGAAACATTACAAAAGCTATATATTTCTAACTTTGCTCAGAATCTAAGACTCGCGATCGTCGTCATGGGTTAAAATAATCATGCGACTGCTTGTTAACTGAATATATTTGACTACCTGGACTACTCTACTCAAGGCCAGCGATATGTTGTCGAACACCAATATCCCTTGACCGGAAGCGATTTCGTTCAATACCGACAGGGCTTCTCGAATGTCTTCTGCTTCTTTGGAAGATATCTGCTCACCGGCCACTATTGATCCGGTCACCGCGTCCTGCGGATGGATGACCAGCACCAGGTTGTTGTGGTATCCGGCAAAGTTGGCCGTTTCTATATCGCTGACCACATTTCTGGTCTGACTGTCGATCACATAGAACAGAATAGTCGCGTTCTCCTTGGCCGAGTGCTCGATTTCAATTAGATCTTGACTCCAATGGTCCACTTGCTGTAACACAAAAAGTAAACAAAAACCATATCAATACGAAAGTAAATATATACATATTTTGATAACTATATATCATTTTATACATTATATGCTTGCATACATGATAATTATTTGCTTATTTATTATACCTCCGAACGGCCATAAGCCGTGGACCGAAGGCTCGTAGTAAACATCAATAATTTTGTTGTAACTCAGAATATTTTCATTTACTTTTGCCGTATTTTATATAGGTATTTACGTATTTTTAATAATTTGTTTAAATTGTAAAGATTTAGTCAATATAATTTCGTAGTTCCAGGAGTAATCGTTGTATGTATCTAGACCGTATTGCATGAACGTGGTGTATAATGCGCGTTACACAATACTTAAGCAATTCAAACTGTTTAAACGTAGGTACAGTTCTTAAAAATAGAACTAGAAGATCATAAAAATTAAAAAAATATATTTGACGTACAAAATGAGAAGCTATTCACAAGTCAATAGCGTGAATTTCACTTGCAATTACTTGAATAATATTATACACTCACTACTCTTGTATATACGTTATTTAATATCAAAAAAATGTTTGTAATAACATATTCAAAAACAATACTATGTAGTTAAAACATATTCTACTAATTTTACACCATTAATTGTAATTAATACTTTGTTGTTTACTTTAATTTGTTAAGTACGAGGAAATTAATAGTACGACGTAAATGATAATCAATAAAATACTTACGAATTGGTCTCTCGTAATTTCTTAACAAAACAAACTCTGGTGAAATCAAAACCTGGGACAATGGTTCTATTGTACTTGTAACAGGATCGACAACAAGGAGCCAAGGTCAGCCTAAAAAGCTTTCGAATATAGCCGTCATACGGGTCCCTATACACGTTCAAATAACGTGACGCCACATTTAGAATATAACAAGTCGTGAGAGTTATAAATAAATATATATACGGCTAACCTTAGGAGTGATAAATGACACATTAATTAACAACTATACTAGGGCAAATCGCGGGGTCTCCTCGTGAAAAAACTCGCAGCATTTCCATTTTCCGAAATGTGTCATATTCTATAAAATGTCGAGTTCAATGGTGTGTTATAGAGCCGTATAACTTTATAGCAGAGATTTATTTAAAATGGGGCAACTCGAAAAATAAAATTTACGTAATATTTATGTAATTTATAACGTATTTTTTTAGTGATTCTTTAATATTATGTGATCGATAATAATCGTTCAAGTATAACATTAACAAGTTATGCCCTCCCGGGCAATTTTATTAACTTTTGCCAAAGTAATAACGTGTTAAAAAATACGTGGGATATATATCGTAGGGTGACCACTGACCATACGTCCCGTAGTATTTTTTTCCGTTTTTTTCAAGTCAGCCCCGTATTAATTCCGTTTTTCCTTGCCGTGAATATATAAATTATTATTCAATAAATGAGTATTTTTGGGTAATTTGGCAATTTCAGTGGGTATGCTTGTTATTTTATTGTAACTATCATGTATTTTATGTATATCATTTATAAAAATGGTAATTAAAAATGTTCGTCTCGTAATTTATATCCAAAATATATTGTGATAAAAAATAAAAGAAAACGACCACTCTGTAATAACGCAGCAAGCAGCAACAATGCAAGCATTAGCATATTATTATGGTGTATCGAAAAATATACGCACTGGATTGTAAAACGATAACCCGGCCTCTTGCAGGTACGGTACGGCCAGGTCTTTGCGCCACGTGGTCGGATTACATGATCCACCCAAGAACACGTCATAACTGTGGACACTTCCTATATTTGTGGACACGGCGGTTAGTTGTAGCAGGAAAAGGATTAGCACCGGCAACGGCGGCGGCGGCGGCGGCGTACTAATCATATTATTATTACAATCGTATATTTCGTTTGGCTTACTCGAATTTTTTTTTAATCCTCTGGTGTGTTTTTCTTGATCTTTTTCCAGCAGTCGCGAAAACTGAACCGATCTCGGTATTCTAAAGAGAAAAAAAAAATTATAACATTATTAAATATTATCACTAACGTATAAATAATAACGGCTAAGTATATATATATATATATATATATATATATATAAAGGCACTGCTCCAACTCGGATAGCCATGCGCAACGATCACCCCCAACACAATGTACCCGCGCAAGTGCGTGTACGCCTGCAGCAGATGTATATGTAAGTAGTGACTCATATATTTTATAGGAGGGTGGCTATCTCTAGTTTTTAGTCTTTAATATGCTTTATTCTAGTACGCCCGGTTTCTTCTCTGCTCACACTTAAATTTACTTGACTTTTCAAAGTTTTGCTACGATTTCTCTTCCTATATCGATTTTGTAATCATATATTGATATATGTATATAAGATAGGAGTACCATCAGTAGGTGGCTTCGCTTCTCGGTATATACATGTTATTATAAATTGTATTTAATGTGTTTTTATTCCTGTACCATACCATTTAATTATTGTACCTTTAGTAGAGACTGTTTATTCTTCTTAATAAATAAAATATATTTATATATATAAGATAACAATCAGGTTCGTTCGACTTAAAATATAGAATTAACTGATATATCAATATTAAAGACAGACACATTTTTGGATGTATAGATGGCCAACGAGTTTTTATTAAAGAAAAAATATGCATCGAGTACAAATGTATTATATGAGCTGTATCTATTATATCGAGGATAAACGAATCGCCAAGAATAGAAAATGATGTAACTCTATAAAGACCATGGCGTCCACACGTGATATGCGCATCGTATTATTAAAATATACATACACATAACAATTATTTAATACAAATAGTGTTTCGCGGAGTATACTGCTGTTGTGGCAAAGGAGCAGAGAATGCAATGAAAAACAATTTCTTTGAAAACTAATTGAACGGACGGAAGAATATAATATTAATTCTTGAATCAATATATACCAAGAACATTTCCAAAATTAATTATTGCTACACCTCCGGAAAAGACCGGTGATGTATTTAGAAATAATACACTGGTGGCCCTAAACAGTTTTCCACCATGGACAATACAATTGTATTTATTGTTTAACTTCAAATTTAAAAATCCGAACACGCAGTTGGCACAATCAAAATTCAAATGTACATCCGGTTATTATAACAGTTGACTACACGTGTCACATTGTAATACAATCTATAAATGTACGTAGTACATAAAAGGTATGTTTTTACATTTTACACTCAGTTTTATGGTAAATTTATGTTTTTGTTTCATTTTGTTTCGAACAAATTACCATACGATATTAATGCGAAACAATTACATATTTTTAATTATTTTGATCATCGGCCTATTTATATTTTTTTACTGTTTAATTGAAAAAATTGTTACTTTTGATTTCTGAAGCAGAATGGTTTTCTTTTTTTTATGTGAACTTATAGAAAAAATAAGAAGAAAAAAAACTCACAGTTAACTTTGTACACATATATATATTTGTTTATTTATCATATTTATATACTACACAATATGAAAATAAAAGTTTACCATAGTCAATATTCGTATTTAGTTAAGACGGTAGGGGGAATACATAGTTTAAGTCAATGTACTTAGACGTTAAAAGAAGCCCGAGTTTGCACGATGTATAATATAGTTTAAATCTAAGTAATCGTTTTGTACACACTTATGTCATAGGTTATACCTCAAACCTAAGTAGTCTAGGAGGGAAGGAGTAATTTGGTAAGAGTGATTATTGGACAGTATTTAGGTCTAAGCGGAAAAATGCAGTGTATGGAGATTTGGGTTCATTAGTATTTTTGCATCCCCACCTTGCAGTCCAAGTACCAGACGGACAGACAAACGATTTAGATATTCTTGAATAGGACTCACTAAACATTTTTTTTTTAAATATACAAATACCTATTATAGACCGAGAAGTGACCGTTTAACGAGGAAAAAATCACCCTGTATACTCCATACTGAATGTAATAACTAATAATCAATATTAACTATTACTTGAATCTTCTGTTTTTCAAACACAAAACACTAATCACTTCACCAATAGGTATATTGCTAAAGAATATAATGAATAATCTATTACCATGTTTTCCTCATAAAATATACCACTACTCGACACTTACATTTGTGGGAATTAGTCCAACTTTACGAAGAAATTATTTCGTGTGTATATCACCATTATAAATAAACACGACTCATCAGTAAATCAAATTATTCTCAACGTACGACTAATGAATAATTATTTACTACGTGAAATGTATTTTTTGACATCGTTATTATAACACTGTTACGCCGAGACGTTGTCGATGATCTTACATACTCGTACATATTCATTGAATAGTAATTACTATTAATATAATGTGATACAAGAACGTTATAACTATAGACACAAAATACGCATTATGTTTGATTATTCTTAGTCGTGTGCTTGATCTATGATCAATTTAATTTGTCTAAGATTAAGAGAAAAATGTAATACTTATAAAGGAGTTTACACTCCATCTTTCAAATTTGTACTCAACACAGTTATATTAATAGCGTTTATTACGATTTAGATCGTTGATAGATAATATGAAGAGTAAAAACTAATAATATAGTAACTACGTTATAAGTTATTTTTAATTTTAATCGATTATTATAAACCGTACGTATATGAGAATTAGTTTTGTTTCATAACTATACTGTAAAAATTAGAATTGATAACGTTTTGTGTACATAGAAGACGATTTTTCAAAGATCAGTGCTTATATAATTCGTGGCCTCACTGGTCAAAATTTGTAAATCTTTTCAACCGTCAATCAATATGCGATGCTTTAACCTTTTTTTTCTCTACCGACCTTTGGTCGATCTTTTGTTTGTATTAATATCTTTCCACCATATTCCATTCGGTGTCCTTCGCATCCCACAGGCTACAACTTCTTGATACTTTTATTTTTAAACCTATTATTATATCTCTTCCGTTTCAATATTTTTATTTTTATTTTTTCATCATTACAGTACCTATCATAACATAGTATTTTAATTCAAGATCGTTTAACCAGTTGTTTATAAATAAGTCTCGAAAAAATGTTGACAACGTACAACTGTTGAGCATGTTAAATACTTATGTAGTATTTATAGATGCTATTATTATACAGGTTATACAAATTTAAACATTAAACGAAATATTACCACTTTAGTAGGTACATGTATGCTATTAATATATGTATATAATATATTGTTTTTTGTACATTCATCATCTATTATAAATTTATAAACACAGTATAATATAATAATTATGGGATTACTCACTATAACTGCCAAAGTCGCAATCTAAGTCAAATTTTCAGGGGTGCTTACGACAATGTACATACAAGGCTACAACTTGGGGTACAATAAAATGATGACATATTTTTTAACAGCACGAAATTACCTCGAGAAATATTTAGAACGATTAGTACTCAAAATAACAAAAATAGTTTTTGAAAAAAATATCTGTTGCCAATGAAAATGGAAACTGTAGTAATTCTCTCACTATTGCCTCACTGGTACATATTATTATTTCATTAATAATACGGCGGGCAGGACAAAAATATTAACAAGCAACTGCTGTTCTTACAGCTTTGGCAAGGCACTATCGAAACGAAATGCGAAACCGCGATTACGAACATCTGGAGGTGCTAATTAACCGCGAGCATTGCGCCAATGAAAATAGCGACGGTAATCACAATGGACTTTTTTTAAATAAAAATTCGTTTCAAATCATTTATTAAACGTTGTACTATTAACGTGAAAATCTAATAAATTCTTAAAACGGGTCGATAGGTTGAACCTCCCCCTCCCCTCGGGGGTAACTAAGATACAAAATAATATGTAGTTGTCTCAGCGTACACACTTTATAATTACAATTAATAGGGATCGCTACTTTACATGGGTATAGTACTATAACACAGTAAAAACATACGTGTAGTGTATTAAACGTGTGTTTGATTGAGAAGTGTCTTTTAAAGCTAAAACAATAATAATTCTCGATTACGCAGCACAGTGTTTTGTCTTCAGTGCAGTTATCAATCAATATGTACGAGATACTCTCGAAAATTCTAACGTTTCTTTTATAATCAGTATTTGTTTTAGCTTTAACGTACACCCGACAATCATGTACAATGTATATAACTGATATCTAAGTAAGCGTGTGTCAGATTATCTGCGTTAGCAGAACGTTCTTTTAGTTACATTATAGGTACGTCCTCGTAAATATACGCAATTAGATTAATCGAAGCTTAGCATTGTGACTAATGTAACGAATCAAATATAAACGATGTGCCTACACTAAAAACTGTTTAGTAATATAGTATTTACCCTCTGTCCAAGCCGTTTTTCAGTTTTTTGGCCAACAAGCAGAACTCGCCAAACGTCATGTACACCGGCGAACCTCTATTGGCACATTTCATTACGCACTGCATCATTTCAGCGACTGGGCGAAGATGAAGAAAAAATAAAAAAAAAATAAAAAAACATCATTAAAATTCCACGAGTATGAGGCAAGTTTTATATTTACGAGAACTGGAAAAAATTACCTTGAGCGGAGGTTGGGTACAGTCCTAGGTCGTTGAACAGCGCTTGAACTCGGTGGGATGGCGCGTTCGTGTTTTGGGAGCCCACACGTGAGTTCCACGCCAAACACAATTCTCTACGAGGAAAACAAATTAAGAAACAAACGTTCAAATAAATGTTTATTATATTTATAATCTGGTTAAAAAAAATAAAAAACGAAACCCTGAACGCTTTTTGCGGGTTACATACATTTTTGTATTACATTCGAGTGCTGCGCGCTGTTGTAGGGAATCATGTCAATGCGATTGAGTTTTGCAACGCATATGGAAGGCGAGTGGCAGCGTGATATAATATACGTACCGCCGTTTTAGTAAATTAAATACTATTATCAATTCGATGCCGTTTAAAGCAAAGATTAGATACGGTGAACGTATGTTTTACGTACAAACGCGCGTACGTATGTATAATTATTATCATCATCATCGTGAACCAAAACGTAATCGAATATATTATCATTTATCAGTTATAGCATTGATTTTAGAATAAACAGATACGCCATCCAATTGTTAAAATTAGTAGGCGTCCTCGTGAACGGAGCCACTATAGACGTGGCTGTAATCGTTCACATTTAATTTGATAAAAATAAAGGTTTACAGCAATAAACATCAACTAATATTATTAAAAATTGATAATTCTCTATGGTGTTGAAGTCCTGTTTTAATCAAGTCGAGTATAAAACGATTACAGCGACGTTTAGTGGCTGCGTCCACGTAGGTGCTAATAGTTTTAATTGGTATGTATACCTGTATGTACATAAAATCAATGGTTATAGACTTATAGTTAACCCACCTCATACATGGAGGAGAAGAAAAAAAACCGCTGAGTTCACTACGTTGTTTTGGGTTCTAAACAGGAATAAAAACCCTGGGATTTCAAATAATATTATGCACTAAAGGATTCACGCAGAAGTCGATCGGAGTGCGTTCTTCGGTACCCATGTGGCCGTGGTCGAGATAAGACTACCAGACTACCATCCGTTGACACCCGGGCGTACAAATTGATATCGTAACGACAGACACACCGAAAATACCATAGTATCGTTCGTCAAACTGAAGACGCTCTTGGACGAGAAAAAAAAATCATATACAATGTAAGAAATATGTGTTGATAGTTTTCAAATATTTCAGACGATACGTAGATGTATATTGTAGAGACCTACTACATTATTATTATTTATGAACCATACGGACGGCTGATCAAGACATGCGCCGAAGTGCTTAGCACGTGCGACAGAGGAATGATTATAATAATATTATATGGTTATCATGTCCTCATCGTTAAATTGTACGATTCAATAAACAGAATAAATCATTTGTTTTTTCAAGTGTAGGCATATAATTACATAGTCACGAGTCTATAAGTAACCGTGAAATCAGTATTGCTAAATGGATTTTTATTTGGCCCGGCATCAACTTACATTTCTTTTTCTTTTATTAAATGATTATTGATTATAAATAATACATACTTTTCGTAAATAATTTACTATTCATCATTCAAAAAATATAACTATGGCATGTACATAACTGAAAACATTTAGTTTATAGGTTTAAGTAGTCGGCCTAGAATTAACCTCAGATCTGACTATCGTTTTCACACGGTCTCATGGAATATTTTTTTAGAAATATCCCGTCCAATTCAGTCGAAAAAAGTTACCGTTTAAAACGAAATCAATGCGATTTAAAAATTAAATACACGAAAATTATGTGCGTCGTTGGTATGGTATTTTTTTATATCACGATTCCTAAATTCTATAAGTCTAACTATTACCACTTTTATACCACATAGGTACCAAATATGTAGTTACACATTTTAACGATTTTTTTTATTTCTTCACCATAAGTGTAAATGGCGTAAACAAATTTATAATTTAACTTAAAATATATTTATATAAAAAAATAATTTAACCTATCTTTGCTTTTAGTGGTTAACATTTTAATTGAAATTTTACTGTTTTATATTATGCAGCAATCGTAGTAATCGTAATTGATTAGTTTGTCGAATATGAAAAATAAACTCTATTACATTATATACTATGGGAATTGCACTTGATAGTCCTTCAACTGAAAATCGTTTATTTGAAAATAAAAAAAATTTTAACGAAAAACAAAAAAATCTTGAAATGTATTCCTATCGGAAACTATACATTATTTATTAGATAATGGACCATTTTTCCGTCAGTCGAATTTCAAACATCGGGACAAAAAATAAATATTGTCACCGTGACACGATTTCATAAGGTCGACTACCGAATTCATGGCAACAGATCAAAATGACTGTCAATAAGATTCTTAATGCCGACATCGTCCTATTTAATCAAATATAATATTTAAAATATAACAATTTGAAGTTCACAAAGACGTTCGGTAAATATAGTAATTATATTTATACGTATGATTACAATTTTGTAGGTAATAATCACCATATTATAACATAATAATATATATAGTATATATTATGTTCTTTACGAACGATAAAAACGATTGAGCTCTAAAGAAAAAACGAAATCGTATATTCTAATATCCGTTTTCGTCCACAATATGTGCGTGCTATACAAGCTGGATAAGGAGCGACCCGAATTGGTTCCGTCTTTGTTTATCCTGTGATATATATATATACTTCGCCGTGTGTATATTATGGCAAATGAAGGGATATTTTCGATCAGCCGAGCGTGGCGACGGCGCATTATATGATGCCAACGAGTGCCAAACACGTGAACTAATTTATTATTATTATAATATTCACAAGAACATTCATCTAGCTCATCCATCCATTTTTTTTCTCGCACCATATATACGTTTGAAATCACATAATAATTTAGCAAGATGTAGTACAGATGTTTAAAAAAAAATTTGGTCCGCAAGTGTATACTGTTGTATAGTGTGATTTTTCAAATGCGAATGCGATATTTATTTTGTCCTACAGCCTACAGGTCCAATATACATTCTTGCCATTATACCAGAACATTCTTAGTAAGATAATTGATATACTATTAATTACTATTATTTTTTTATTTGTATTTATAATATATCTAAACTACTAACTACTTCACATCAGTCATAGGTGCTAAATACAATTTAAATGCAACGAAGGTTTAAATTTAGTTGAGTCGAAAAGTGAATACATATATGTATATACAAGATCCTCTCCCCGGAATTTACACAGATCGATGTCTCCCGTGCTAATAGAGATAATCAAATTCTGTTTTTTATATGAGCAGCCTTGACAAAGAAAATTTTGTTGATAAATAGTTTGATAAATAATAGTGTGTTATTAATAAATTACCTTTTTATTTTAAAATGTTTGTGAAATTTGAAGATGGCCATTTAATATGGCTATATTATTTAGACGATTGAACTTTAAATTTTGATTAACTTCTTGATTTTTAATAAATCTTCTAGTCTACAAGAATATAATGTTCTATTTACACAATTTGAAATAATAATAACATTATCAGCGAACGCTATCGGAAAAATGACGATGTGATAATAATTTACATTATTTCTTTGTTAACTAAAAGAATTATTAAAAACCATGAATCCAATGAAAACTGAAAATTTAAAAGTCGACATTTTTAGAAAAAGAAACCCTATAAAATTGCCATCTTCTAATTTCACAAAGATTATAAAATAAAAAGTAAATTTTTTAACTTCTTTAATAAAACACTTACCAAATTATTGTCAACAAAATTGCCTTTGCCCAAGGCAACGATAGCGAAACCTCTAGTTATACCTATTTGTGTTTCTTTATACAATTAACTGATAAACAATATTAATTTATTTTTGTTTTAAATTCCATATTGTCAAAAATGTCGTGTAATTAAAAAAAAAGTAGCTGATATTTTTGGTAGGATAGAAGTTCGAGCATCCTTTGAATGTATTTAAATAATTGTCTTCAGAAATTTAAGTTTCAGTACCATAATTTTTTTAAACTCAGAATGGATAATTTTAGATGGCCTAATGAACAAATCGCCAATGGCTTTTCTTTTTAAATCATTGTCAAATTTCTGTTGATTTATTGGTTATTCCAATATTTGTGTATGATTTTGTATTGGTAAAATTATCTATACAAGTATTACAGTATTACTATCATTAAAAAAAAAAAAAAACACTTACATGTCTTAACGTAGAAGTTTGAATAATATTTTTTAGAAATATTTTAAAACGAAATAAGAAACTATCAATCACTTTCAACGTTTTATTCATTTATTTTTCATAACGTTCATTTTTATTGAACTGAAAAAAAAACACTACTAAACTGTACACTGCAAACGAGTGGTTTTAATTATTAAAGAATCTAGTGGAATGAATACAACCTTATATAATCTTTTACATGTATGAACGAATTGACACATGCATGTGGGAATTAATTTTTTATGAATCACTTTCATTTTTAATGAATTTCCAACCATTGTGTGATAAGTGTAAACATTATCTACAAATTACAATATAGTGATAATTTTAATCATTGATAATAAATTGATATTACCATTCGAGTATTGAATTGAAATTAAAGACAGTTATAATAAATTAGTCACAAGCATATGATTATTCATTTCTGAAAATTTAACCGGGTAATATTTTAATCTCACATTAGACGCTTACGAGTTGGACTGCCAAAAAAATGACACATTAGTACTGAAACGGTGACCTTATGTCCGAGTACAACTATTACTGGATGAACGATCCGCGCTTGACGGGAAAGTAAAGAACGTGCATTGTTTCCGAGAAGGACATAGCCATTAGCCAAAACGTTAATAATTTAACAGAAGTCAAGATAGAAGCACATTGATGATTGCGTAAAAATTTGGGTGATTTATTTAAAAGTGCGTTTACATTATGGCGCGAACGCGAATGAATACGAATTCGGTATACCGAATCGTACCGAACATAGAAGTGTAAAGAGTTCCGCCGAACACGAACGAATAGCCGCGGTACCATTCGTTTGCCTTCGGACCCGTTCGATCAGGTAGCGACAGGATCAAAGAAAATTTCTGTTCAGTGAGAACGGTATTTGGCCGTAATCGCCGTTCAGCTGTGTTCGCAATCACAACCGAATTTTTTCGTTAAAATGTGTAGATCTTTTATTTAAATCGTTTAACTTAGCATATTATGCCTAAGTTGATAAATATGCACTGTATATACGAAGAGTGTCTCCGGCTCATTAACTAATAAGTTAAGCCCTATTATTTGGGACCCTATTGAAACCTAGTACAAAATGTCAAATAAAATAAATTCACGACTAGAACGAAATTATCATAGAAATTAACGTCAATGTATAGGTAGTCGAAGTTTTAAAAAAATAGAAAGCCTACTAGCCTAACATATATATATATATCGCCGAATAAATGATTCCGAACGAACAATGTAAACGGTTCGACTCAATGGTTGGCGAACTCGCATTTGAATTCGTTCGGAAGCAAATATTCGTATTCGTTCGCGTTCGCACCATTAGAGATAGTTTAATCTAAAAACAAGGAACACGGAAGACTATGGTTGTTGCTGAAATAATTTGTTATTTTGAATTCAGACAATTCAGTATTTACAATGACAACATAATCAGTATACTTGATAAGATGGTTATCATTATTTAGTTTTAATTTATGAAACTCTGGTGTTAAATAGATAAGAGTTTATTGTTTAAATTGGAATAGTAAAAAATTTCAGAAACGTATATAACTTGTATTTAAATACTCTTAGAACTAAATTAATTATACTACATATATATATATATTATACGTGTATATATATATATATTATACGTGTATATAAGCGCTAAAACAAGTAGGTTTTCATTTCAAGGATCTACTACCGCATGCAGCCATAACAATTGATATTTATATAGACAGTGAACATATTACTTTGGCTTGTATAACATATTTAAACTATTAATATTTTCTATAAGTTCATCATGAATGCTTTCAGCAGTCTTCCAAAATTAATCTGGTATTTGGCAAATGGCAATTCTATGTAGGACCTTGAATAAAACCGACGGATAAAGTCGTTCCATTGAAGTATATTATTAACTATACATACGCGTTCGCAACATTAATTAATATAACATAGTGTCCTGGGTAATACGAATAAAACAAATAATAAATTAAAAGAACGCAATTTTAAAATATTATCTTCAAATCGTTTCCTAGTTAGTCACATAAGTTACATATTAATATATTTCTTAAGCCATCGACATTTTGATGTATCCGGTATAAATTCTCCGAGTGTATATACAACATAGATGGCTGATAAAAATATGGTGAAATTATACGTATAATATGCGTTTAGAAAAATATTATATTCCGTTTTTCGAATACGATACAGGACTGCACCACGTGTTGTAATGTTTTTTTTCATTATTACCTAATAACGATAAGCTATGTCCACTCACCTGAACATTTAACAATGAGCGCAGGAAACCAGACGAAGACGACGAACAGCACAGCATAGGAGGTACGTTGATATTATATGTATTTAAAAGAATTTCAAACATTTAGTTGACATCACGCGCGTACGGTTCGTGCAATTTATAAATAAAAATCGTATCGTGTTTTGTCGGCCGAGTAATATTATTACGTATTTAAGACATTCGCAATCGGCGAGAAGAAAATGATTAATACTGCACCATATCAGGAGAAAAATTGCGTCGGTACGGTAATATACTGTAATATATAATATATATATATATATATATGTACATAAGAAAACTTACTGCCAATATTATATACGCGTTGAATGGTTTTTTTTTTTTTTTTCGTATTATTAATCAGTTGCGATCGAACACTCGCGATTATCCATGCGTTCACGTTGTTTTATTTTCCCGAACCTCACAGCGTTATTCCGACGGTCGTCGTAGAAGTGACGGGAAAAGTAAAAAAAATAGGTTGGCCGCGTTAAAACATTTTCGACACACTTCAAAGGCGGCGTTTATGCACGGTACGCGTACGACGCGTTTATTCCATAGGCGCGCGCGCACACGCTGCTCCACACCGCGCCGCTGCTGTAAACATTCTGAATCGCTGCGTAAACGCAATAATAATAATACGCGGCGCGCGACGAAATAGACCATATTATAGTTACGTGTGTGGCTGACCGATCTGGAGGAGATGGTGGAACGCGCGTCGGAACCGGTTGTCCGGCGGGAGAATGCATTATATGTTATGCTATCAAGACGAAATATACGGGGAAAAAAAAAAAAAAACGCACCGACGGGACGGCGGCGGAAGAAGAAAAAAAAAGATTTCATACGCTAAAAAATGAACAGTAATATTAGTAATGATAAACGCGTACACGCCGGCGACGGGTATCGCGTAAAAAGCTATCACTCGGCGATCGCCTACGGCCCGGTCGTGGGATTCGCGGACGGCAGGGGGGGGGCGACGGACCGAGCAGCAGGAAGAAAGGCAGAAGGCATGCCTACACACGCGAGGCACGTGGGCAGAGGATTTCTGGTAGGACTACGCACACGCGGCACGCGCACCTTGGCGTGGGTTCCACACTGCGAACGAACGCGAAGAATGCACGAAAGAAACCCACCCGATGTCGTCGTCCCTCCCCGTTCCCCTCCCCGCACCGACAGACACGCTGGAACCGAGGACGACACGCGGCCTCACTGCTCGTCGTCGTCGTCGGTGTAAAAAAAAATATGTGAAAAAAAAAGCATATCGAATAATTAATATTTGAAAACGACGACGTAGTAAGACGCGGCGGTGCGCGTTGGATTTTTTTACTTTCGGCCTATGTGCACTGTGCGGTCCACGGCGTGCGGCTAGAAGTTAATTAGCTGTAGGCTAATTATTATGGATGTTGTACGACGGTTCGGTAAACGCTTAAATACATGACAAGAAACATTGACATATACCAGCGGTATATCACACCCAACTTCATTCATCCGACTTAGCTCCTTGCAACTTATTTTTGTTTCCGAACTACCAAAGAACAGAGGTTTCAGACGTTTATGAGATCATTCGTACTACGACGTAGGAACTATAGAGACTATAATACTTCATTAAGTTAATACATAAATGTTTTCAAAAGTGATAATATCGTTCGTTGAGAGAACTGCATATATGTTTAATATTTTTAAGGCGATCCATTTAGTCTGTAACTTTTAAATGAAATGTATTATAACTGTCGTCTGAGTATTTATTGAACACATCTTGTGGTTATACATATAGAGAACCGGAATCGGAAATGGTATTTGAGTATTTCATGAACTTAGTCAGCGACGAATATAGTTGAATCTGCGTCCAACACTATATGTATATAGAGGCAAGAGCGTGTTCGCGTAACATGTATTGTTAGATGTATTTCATAAGCCCCGTAATTCATTATTTTTGGTAATTGTCATATATTTTAAGCAACCAAACAGCGTTCATAAATATAAAGCTTCTAAGGAATCCTTCAAATCCTCAAGGCATCGACGCTTTATAGCACCCAGTGTCGCAATCTAGGGGGACGGGCACTTGCTTATCGAAAAATAATTTGCGACATTAAAAATCTCGGCAAAGCTAAATATTGAACTGTGGTGCTTCGCTGTCACGCGAATGCGACCAACAACGAATTCCGTACTCATGCGAGTTTACAAAAACCTACGTACACGAACGTCCAACGCTTTTTCGACAAACCTTCCGGGAATCTAATTAGATGTTATACGCAAGAAACGTAACTCTAGATTTTTTAAAATATAACGATGAAAAAATTAAACGATCAGGTGGGCGTTTTTACGACGATTTTTTAACATATAAAACGATGTTATAACCGTTTTAATATTACGAAACAGATTAGTATGTACTACATTTAAATCCATGTGTATGGATTACGAGCACTATTTTGAACGATAGTGCATATACAATTAAATGTTTAATAATCAGGCTTGTAAAAAAGTAGCAAAACAATAAGTACTGCGATTAAGTAGTATTAATTGAAAAACGATAGAGTACCTAGATAATACGACTAATCGAATCTAATGATATAATAAATAAATAAATCGATTTAATTACTTAACACAATTTGAATTCGAAAATTTCTATAGAGTTTTTATTGCTACCTAATAATTTAACGCGAGTTTATAGGAAACAAACAATTTTAATTACTAATTTAACTGTGGACCAGAAAAGTTTTAATTTTGATATTGTTTACAGTATTTATAAAATAAAGTGTCCATAATTGTAATACCCTTACAAACATAATATCATACACGGTGTTATACGTATATTATACTGTATACATATATATAGTTATTCATACACTACTAGGAACTAGCCGTCTAGGGTTGTGTTACATTTTATAAATGTATAAATGTATTCTAAACATTAAACGAGAATATCCTTATAGTAATCAGCGTAACGTCATAAAAGAGTATTTATAGTCAACATTTTTACTGGTATAATCATATTATATTCAACGGGTATTAAAACGAGCACAAGAAAATGTTCATAAACCAATGTTTATATTATTCTATAATTAAACAATACTTTATTGAAAATCCTTAGTGGGACCAGGTGATGCAGATGTACAGAGGGCAGAGACTACCTGGGCGAGCAACGCAACGTATGTTTACAACAGGATGACATAATTTCTTTTAATATCGAACGCGTGATGTTATTAAAAGTTCAAATGGTTAATATATTCAAAATGACGTCAGTATTATTATCAACATTTATGAGCTGTTATAATTGCATACAAAAATTTAATACATTTAATTACAGAACATATGGTATGTTAATCTGTCTAGTGTTTTTTTTTTTTTATAATTGTTGTTTGTGATTGGACTCCCGTAAAATAAATTAATAAATTAAAATAACCAAAAAAAATGAGTTCTAAAACAGATTATAAGCCAAGTAATTTTGCAAAAAAAAAAAAATCATGATGAGCGCAATAGGCTGATATATAATTTTATTTTATACTTTATGAACTGCACATACGTTCTCGTTTTCAGGTGCGGAGAGATCGGTGCGAAAACGATTGTAGATAATACGCGTTCTGTATAATATACGCAAGTACGCAACCGTATTTTCTAGTCTGCGGGTCTGGCGATTTTAAGTCGCTTGAAACTCGCGTAAACGTGCTATACGCTACAACTATACTGATGTCAGAGTGAATTAAAAATAGGCATTTGTACGTGCGCGTTGCTTGCCTTGGAGTTAAGCATCTGTTGGTTCTTATTTTTCGTACGACGTTTCTTGACGGGTGGTTTGTTTGCTTCAAGATACCGCCGTTTAGGCGATCTCACGCGCATAATACATGCGTGCAATAATTGACATAATATACGCAATCTGAAAACTACTCGCGTATTCGGTAAGTTTTCGTGACACAATCATAAAAATATAAATAAAATCCTTTTAATAGCTGTAATATCGTTCGCGGGTCATAAGCAGACGAAACGAGGTCCGTTTTAATAAGTACATATACATCACCCGACATCAATTAATGTTTTACAAGTTCCATTTCAAATGTTTTTTTTTTTTAATTCTAACTATAGTAATGACTCAAGTTTAAAGCCATAAAATTTAACGTACGGGAGAATAAAAGATTATAATTTTGTTAATTAACTCTGAGGTCGTCACGATGCAATCATTTTATACAATTAATGATTATTACCGTTAGTCGATTAACGACGTAATAATCACGCACATATTCTAAACACAACATCGAAACTCTAGTTTTCTCGGCCTGCATATTAGTTTATAAAATTATAACGACAAACAAATTCAATTGCAAATTGTAATTTCACTGTATAGTAGTCATATTCTAATTCACAATCTATAAATGTACAGAAAACAATAATTGAAACGGAAATGAAGAAAACTAACGGGAATAATTATTCAAAACTGACAGGATCATGAAAAGGTCAAAGTAATAAAACAATACGAATATAAATTAGATAACACTATTATTCACTGCAGTTAATAAATATTATGATGGACGAATATAAAACTGAAATGGACGGTAGGAGTGGTAGGGGAGGCGGTTGCTCTTTGACAATATAATATGACGATAAGCAATTTAAAACAAAACCGTTTCCGTATGTATTATATCTAATAATTATACCGCATAGGCAGATTTTCTATAATGTAGTATATAACGATGTGCTAGTCAACACATTTTTAGCTTTCAAATGTTTTTTTTTTCGTTTTTGTTAGGAGAATAAAAAATTTAATTTAATTATAAATGAAAATTGTATACTTTGTTTTTTTTTCTTTATTTGCTAAAAACTAACATTGATATTATCTGCACAAACCAATGTTGGCCTACTGTTATATGCACTTTTTATGCATTTAATTCCAAAATGTAAACTATTTTTAATGAAAATGTCAGTTTACTATATTTGATGATATGTATAATACAGTTTTAGAAAAAAATGCCGTCGTAAATTGTCTAACACTTAATGTTTTTGAGATATTTCGCTGTAACTTTTTGTTATGGAGATATATATATATATATATATATATATATATATATATATATATATATATATATATACTGTGAAATACTTACCAACAATATTGAGTATTCTAAAAGCAAACCACACATTTAATGTTGAACTTCAAAATTAAATATTTGGTCAGTTTAAGTAACGAGTAAATATAATATATCATAATTTTAAACTCATTACAGTCAATATATAAATTTTATCCGGTTCACAAGTTTAAGAGATACGACGCCACAACGGCATTTAACAAGTATTACTCAATTTTACATTTTGGTCTAAGCGAGGTGGTTGTATTAAGAATACCATATTACAAATCTGTTATTTTTTTTATAGTTATATTGTTTAACCGTAGGCCGTAGATCGTAGACATTAGAACCAATATCACAATGATTAATAAATTTAAAACTAATAAAATCAAAGCTTTTTGAAGAAAATAAATTTTATTTTTTTTTAAAAGCTTGGATTCCTACTTATTATTTATATTCAAATAAAAAATAACAAATATATTTGATTCAAGGTCGTCCATAAAATATTATGTTGGAAGGGGGAATAAAACGAACGAACGAACTGAAGCATTTTTTTTCTTCACATAACTTACACCACGTTGTTCTTTTTTGTTTTACTTACTTACTAATTCTTTTTCCTCTCTCTAATATTAAGTTAGTATAAGTTACGCGTCTTATATATATTGTATATGTTTTTTTTTTTTACTGTTATCTACGTACTTACTTCTTGTCTGCAATTTTGTAAAAGCCGTCTGGCGTTGATTATAATAAATAATAAAATAATAATAAAACGTTTAATAATAAGTGATAATCATATACGTGAATTGTGTAGTAGGCTTCTAAAAAATCATAGAAAATACATTTTAAAGATATGAAAATTCGATATAAAATTAAATTGTAGTCTAAAGACAGCGACCATGCAGATTGCTGAGTTTCAAACTACACATACAATTAGGTACACAATTGGATATCATTTAATAATTATCAGTTCATAAAATAAAAAACCAAAATAAAATAACAAATTGATTTAATGGTATTACAGAGTGCGATATCAGAAATTATTTAGCTGTATAATATACTCGTAGATTATATTATTTAGTAGGTGCTTACGAGTACAGTATTAGCATATATACAAATTATTATGATTTACCGGAAGTTATTTTGTAACATATTATTTATCTAAAAATTATTTAAAAAACTATACATGTTTTAAAAATTATACAAAGACTGATATGTTAATTTAATTTACAAAAATAATTTGTCCTTTAGATAAATAACCATATACATGTTTTCCAATTTGTTTTTTGAATAATGTCATTCCAATTATATTGCCTTAATAATAATTAATCTAATAGAAATATTGTTACAGATTCCGTAAACGGTTTGACAAATTACAATAGGACTTAAAAAATAATTCTCCTACACTGACGTGCGTAGATTGAATTTATAAATTGTACATCAGTTTTTACTGGATATTGCTTTGGTAATAATTAATGTAATAGGCGTACGGAACAAATTCGACGTAGCGACCGAAATAACGTGACATACGCAATCGTATTCAACTGGGGTCAAAACGTTATCGATCAGATGTTAGAATGATAAAATGTCATAAAAAGACAATGTACAATAAATATTACATAAACAATACAAATCAATACAACGGAGTATCATAACAGAGGCCACGAATACCATATAATTTAAACGATTTTAAACTGTAAAAGACAAAATTAAGATAATATCCATAATGACTGCGTAATCAAAATACACATTAAAATTATAATGAAACAGTTACTAGCTTGAAACGTAAAAATCCATTATTCCCACCGATTCATCTGAGTAATTTTTTCGTTTTCAGAACCGTTCGGCGTTGTATTATTAGTAGGATAATAAACCAAGAAAAGAATCGATCCTAGTGGCTGGTAGCGTTGGCGCCAACACACGCGAGTCAACCGATTGTTGTCATCACATCACTACTGTGTATACTGCGCAGTAGTCGTAGTACTTTTTAGATTATTATTATCATTAGTATTAGAAATAATATTATATAATATTATTATTATTATTATGATTATTAGTAATAGTATTTTGATTATAACTACGCAGCACATAGCATTATTATTATAATTATTATTATTATGTATACGAAAAACTAAATTTCAAAAAGTTTAGTGAACGTAGTTAGTTTTATAGTTGTCATTGACGCAGCCAAACCATATTCTTAGAATATACCCAGTGTAATATTGTGAGGAAGGAAGAAATACAACGACAGATTTTAGTTTAAGAAAAAATCAAATGTACCGCATATTTTATTAGAGACAGTAAAACTGTAGCTAAATGTAGGATTAACGAGTAAAACTGACATATACGATACAACCTATATAATTCAATCAGCTAAAAGGGGAAAATTATCAATAGGAAATGTCATATTTAGCGCACTCGGCGTATCCCATCACGTTTCCATCAATATGCAAGTACGTCGAGCACAGTGCACTTTGGGTATAGTGCTTAGGGCGTTGTTATTGTTAGCAGCACAGAGAGAACATTAATACGACAGCGTAGGGATGGAGAATATACTGTACAGTATTAAGTATCGGTAGTACAAATGGAGAGTAAATAGTATAACAAAGTTGTACTGGATTTATAGAGTATGACACGGTACCTGCAGTAAACCCGGGACGATCTCTTGGTCACGGAGTGCTGTCGGGACGGTTGCCACGCGCCGGGCACCATCATCTCCCTTTCGGTCACGGCCGAACAGCTCCTCCTGGCCGGCACCGCGCGCCTCCTCGCGCCGGACTGCTGCTGCAACGACGTGGCCGCCGCATCCGTGGCCGCCGTCACCGCGGTCGCGGTCCCGGTCATCGTGGACCGCCGCCTCCGGCGATCGCCGCCGCCGCCGCCGCCGTCTTCGTCCATGGAACGCGCGTGTCGCGGCGTAGTACTCGTCGTCGTCGACGTCGTGGTGCAATCACTGCGGGCCGGTGCCGCGGTCCATCGAAGTCGTCACTCGGGACGCGGTGTGGACAGCAGCGGCGGAAGTCTCGCCGCGGGCACCAGCGACAGCAACGCGAACGGCCCCGATGACGGACACCGAGACGGGGACACCGCTGCGGCCCGGGGTACGAGGTGATGCCGGCCGATCGGAGCCGCAGTCGCCGCAGCTAAGTCCACGGCCGTCGTCGCGGTCGGGGGCACATGGCTGAAACGGTCGAGTTCGGCGATATTATAGCACGAGTACACAAGGGGGCCAACGAGAGAGACGGACAGACGGACAGACAGAGAGAGAGAGAGAGAGAGAAGCGCGATGCACAAACTGCACGTGCGCGTGGTAGAACCCGTCTGCACGCAGGTTTCGAAAGATCCGTCGTCGGCGGAAATCGGCCCGGGAGAAAGGCGGTTTCTCGCGGTTGCACGCGGTTGACCCCGTTGACCGGTTTCTGTTACTACTACTAATAATAATAATAATAATAATAATAATACAATTTTTTTCACTTATTATTACCAACTATTATTGTTATTCATATTATTATTTATCATTATTATTATTATACGTGTACGACGCGTTTTCGACCGCCGCTACGTCGCGTGTAGCTCGTGCGGCGTCTCCGGAAGGACTGTTCTCTAGCCGCCAACGCCACCGGGGCAACCTCGTGACCGCCGTCCGCTAGTGTATTGTTGTTGTTATTATTGTTGTTGTTGCGGTAACCAGTAGTGGGGGCGGGGGAAGGGTGCTAGCGGTGTCCGTGGCCCGTTAACACGGAAAACACCGAGAATAATAATTATTATTGTCTCGCATTCGTTGGTTGCGCAACGAGTCCGGCGCATAAGGGGGGCTCGGGGGGCCCGCTAGAACTACTCCGACGCTTCTCGAACCAAATGATCGATCTGCACGATTTTTTCCATCGATCTACACGAACGAACCCGCCGCACGCGCCAACACGTCCAGTAGCATCACATTTTTCGTCAATACCTAATCCATCGTTTTTGTTTTTATCGGCAGTACTTAATATATTGTCCGGGGTCGATTAATTGAAAACGGATCGTGAACGGTTGTTTTCGTAGTCTACACTCTACAAGACATGTACGCTCTCCACACGTGTTTACAACGATAAAACTCTTGGAAATGAATGAAACCAAAACGTGGACCATTTATTCCGTACGATGGTACATAGAGTGTAGTTGAGGGACTTTTAAGAAAATAGTTTCAAAACTTTTAAAACCTAAAGCGCCTCACGCCATAACCAGCGTACCCGACTTATTGCAATAATAACGACGTCCTAAACTCGACGGTCGTAGGTCATTTGTAATTTTACATTAAATTCGTACCCGCATAATATTTAAAAACTCAACCATCATGAAGTCCGAACAACGGAGTAACGAATAAAGGCTTGAAGAAACCACGGAACAAGACGTATGCATAATATTAATCTCGCGTGATCGTCGAGATCGTATGAAAGAAACATTCGTTCAAAGGACGTATATATAGGTAATATTGAAGGAAATAAAACGGAAAGTGTATCGATGAGTTATTTTTATCCGTGTAAAAATAGATGCACACAGTCAGTTGAACGTACACGCACGTCGTAGTGTACGTACGATAAAAGACGGTTTTTGAACAAATTAAAAACTAACTATTCGTTGTCGGTAGAGGAACTAAAAAAAAAATCCATTCACACCGATTACACAAGAAACAATAAAATAAATTTATAGCGCGAGTAACAGGGCCACACCGATGATTATGAAAGACGTTCGAGGCGAGCGGATCTACAACTTTTCGGTTTGAACTGCGAGAAGAAGACGTCGTTGAAAATGCCTTGGTGCCGTCGAGTGCGTCTCCGGAAGACGACGCGCGACAGTAGCCATCACCGTCAGTAACCGGAAGTGGTAAAAACCATCACACTCACCTGGAGTACGGCGGCCATGGGTGTACGTGCCAAGACGTTCTACGGTGATATCATGTCGCGGTCACGGTTAGGTTTTATTGAACGTTTTTCCGATTTCGTCGCCGGCCGTTCTCGGCACGTGCGAGAGGGAGAGACCGCCGTCGCCCGGGTCTCAAGACCAATACTGTTGGGTGCTTCCCCGGACGGGTGGTAGGTGGCGGTTGCAATTAGCAATACGAGGGGGGAGGGGAGGGAACCGCGATAATGATCGCAGGGTAACGCGGTGTTTAATCGCAACGAACGTGTCCCGGACGCGTTTTTATCGTCTTCGTCTTCGACGTAACACGTAATCACGGACGACGACGATGATAACAGTAATGCGCATTCGTGTAAACGTGCACGAGGAGCGAACGAGCGAGAAACCGTGATGGTCGCGAGGTGCGGCGGGGCGACTGGTGTTCGACGGACTGCGCTGGTTGCACGGCGCCGCGCCATAGACGCTACACGTCGCGGCGGCGGCGTCGACCGTCGGTGAATCTTTCGCCGCCTTGAAGGCTCGAACGCACGCGCACACAGCATCGTCCGCGATTGTGCAACGTATTTCTCTCTCTGTTATTCTCCATCCCTCCCACTCTTCCTCTCGTCGACCACGTCGGGTTCTCAAAATAATCTTCGCCGCCGCGTAGGCGTTGTGTGTGAGTAATTACTGCAGTTCGTATTTATTCATTTCCCCTCCCCACCGCTCCCCCCCCACGCCACCAGTACGCGCGTCGACCGCGCGCAGAGACCCCAGGCGTGCACAATATTACGTACATCTAATATTATCACGCGGACGCGATAACGCGTCTCGAACGTAGACGAGCGTGTCGAGTGTTTGGACACCTGTGCGTACCGATGCTTTATTTACTGATCGCATAACTGTTTCAGCGGGCACTTCTGAACCAGCGGACCGTGCTACATAACCCTAAACTTTTGGGTTTCCCGATTTGTTTCCCGATTTGAGCTAATCCCGTTCACAAACACGTCTTACAGCAGTGGTTCCCAACCTTTTTTATTCCACGCCCCCTTTGTAGATTTTCGAAACTCTTGCGCCCCCCCCCCCTTCTATAACATGAAAAATATATCACTTTTTTGTGTACTTTACAAAGAAATTATAAAATATCCGAGATGAATTCAATTTTATTGATGATAATAATTATAAAATATAAATCATAATAAAATAGTAAGTATAATAATATAATGAAATTTACAATTTATTAATGTGAAGGCTGGCAACACTTTTCTTTATACAATTTTTTATGTCTGGCTCAATACTTTATTAATATCTTTATTGATTATATTTATGTCTCTTTATCAATACTCAATAACCGGTCGTCATTAATTTTTCATATTTTCCATACATTTAAAAAAAAAACGGTATTTTGTAATGACTGCTTACGCCCCCCAAGAAATGTCTACACGCCCCCCCAGGTTGGGAAACACTGTCTTACAGTCATCACCGGTTCAGGAATCTGTTTATTTTAATTACAACTTGTCGGAAAATTGCTATTGTTCCAAATGTTTTTTTTTTTTTTTACATTTATTGAATTTTGAATACAATTTTTAAGTATATATTCTAAAACTCCGAGTTGTACCCATCATTCATCAACATTCTGTCGCGATGTAGACGATGTTTTGTAACAATCGCACGTTATGCGATGGTTTTGTTAACTCCGTTTTTGTGCGTGCGCTGTTTTCTTCTATTATTTTCATTCGTGCTTCGTAGGTATATCATTATTCAGTATTCTTTTATCTCTATTCATTTTTTTTTTAGTATTATTCAGACTTTGCCTCACATTTCATCGTGTTTGTGGAACAATAAATAATGTAACAGCAGTCGGCAATAGGCGCACCCAGGATTTTTGTTCGAAACGACTCGAAGTTTTTTCTTTAACACACATATTTCAAATAATATTATATTTTCCCACTACTATGCTAAAAATCCACAATTTTTTTTTTTTGCACTTCGACTCGACAATGACCCATTGCACTTACGTACAGATCGTACAGACGGTTTTTTTCCTATGCCTAAATACAACAGTTTTTAGAAAGCCCCATACAAATCCATTCCCCCATGTTACGTACATAATAATTAACAAAATGTTCAGACAATTTTAAACAGATTGTTTGTTTTTAAAATAAGCTATACCCTAACTCAACATATTTTGCATCTCAGCAATAGTTTTATTTCTGCGATTTCGGGATATAGAGGCCACACTGCCAAAGACACATTGCATTGTACAGTGATGTATAAGGAGCATTATACGCTGGTTTCGTTTTGTTTACATTCATCATGCGACATAATATGATAAATCATATATCATCATCATTGCTCGTTATATTGCGTCCGTTACCGCTTATTTTGTTTGATATTTTTTTTTATCGCTGTCAATTTCATAAGCGCCAACGTCCGGAAACAGATGGCATTTTATATAAATATTTAATATAATTTAATACACATGATGATAATCATAGAGCGCTTCGAAGTTGCGCTCCATATCAGCTGCAGCATACTAATAATAAGGGTTGGGCAATTTTCAATTACTTAAGTAAATTGTAATTGGTATTTGCTATTTTTAAGTAATTCGTAATTTTTAATTAATAGCTTAAAATGTAACTAATTTGTAATTCAAAATTAACGAAATTAATTTTTTTTTAAAAATTAAATAATTAAGAATTCCGAAATTTTACTTTTAAATTAGAACAAGTCAAATAAGCAATAAGTTAATACCTACAAGATAAGTACAGAACAAATAGATTATGTCATGATGATATTAATTTTCTTCATATCTACATGCCTACCAGCTACCCGTATCGTACTATAATATATAGGTATAGTACAATGTATATATTTCACTATACAAAATTTGTCATTCACCGATTGACGTCTCGCCGTACAATGTAAGTATTAGTTTTTGTAAGTTTAACCTTGTATAATATTCAATAAACTCATAAGAGCGCCGGTTAGTTTAATCGAACAATTTTCGACAAAACTTATTTTAAAATCAAAACGGTAAATAATGGTAAAATACAAATAGTTTTTATTTTATGCAATAACGAAAAGGTTGTAATTCTATTATAATATAAGAACTTCTTATCTACTTTTTAGGTTCTGAGTAAAACGAGGACTGTATTGTATCTGACTAGGACTGCTCCGATGTATAAAAACATAGTACTTTTCTGTAAGGAAGTTTCGTCTACTTGGTACTTTGAAGAGGTATTTTTTTGTATATCCCAAATGTTTTTCGAATAATTATGAAAAATAGAGGCAAAATTGCAAAAAACTTCAACCTAGATCGGGGATCAGAACCTCCACCGTCTAGTATATTCGAGAGCCACTTGTTGTTTTTTCATGGATACCAGATTTTTCATACAATTTTCTTAACTTGATTATTATTCTATAATAAATAATTAACTGTAGCGACTCAAAACATCGCTTGCACATAGTACCTACCGATATATCGATAATAGCATTAAATAGGAATCTCATAAACATTTTTTTTCCGATAGGAAATATGCAAAAATAATGATTTTTAGCGAACTATGTTTCTGTAATCACATATATAAAAAAAAAGAATAAGTCTCATAATATTACGATATGTTAATAAATATTTGTGTTCATATCATTATTAGTTAATTACGTTAATTTAAATATTTGTATTAATAATTTTAGCATAATTTTAGATTTTGAGAAAAACGAAGAGATATTCTTGTTCTAAGATTAAGTTTTTTAGTATTATGCACTTTCATGGCTAAAAATTAGCACAAAAATTCCTATTAACAATTTTATCTCAATAGAGCGATCATTTTCTATTTTGCTCCGTATTTTTTCCGACATGAAAGAAAAAATACAAAATACAGTCAGAAAGATTGTCATATGTTTCGTCCAGTAAGCGTCTATAATTTTCCTTTTGATAAAAGAAGCAATATAGTGTTTTATGGCTTGACAATCGTGTGCATATTATATGTTATAAATTATATACGTAAATTTATTAACATATATAAGAAAAACAGGGAATGTACGGTTTTTATCAAAAGGTATGATACTTATACGTATACCATCGTATAATACACACTCTCCACAGTCAACACGGGCCACTGCGTGTACGTATCCTGCATAAGCTTATTATATCAGGTTATTGAATGCATTTCATAATAATATTACAGACTACAGTACCAATGTTTGAACCGTATGATAAATGAATTAACCGTTTCGCGTATAAATATATTAGTTTAGTGTTCATGTACCTAAACGTGAGTGGGGAAAAGACCATGAGAAAAGATTTATGCTCCCACTCGTATGCCGTTTATGTTCCATGTGTTTATAATAGTGTATTATTACTTTTACTCGGCCAACCTGGCAGTTTGTAAAATCCAATACTTGCCAAACAGTATATGTGTAAAAAATAAATAACTCAACAACAATATTACTGCAGTCCGCAATGAAAACAATAACTGCAGAATAGGAATAGATATTTAAATAACTTGATGGATATTATTGAAAGTGAATCACGATACGTAGTGTGCATATAAATAACAAATTTAAATATATGTTACCAATATCGTGCTGGTACGATTCTAAAATAGTTTTTTTTTTTTTTATTGATCTGTTAAACATCGGCATCAATGGCCATTAGTTACATTACAGTTAGGATAGTGTACAGGTTTCTATTGTTTTCGGGTTTACATTTTCAAATTAAGCTGTAGAGGTTAGATATTTTTAAGAATTGTAAGATTTTGTTGATTGTGTCTGCGTTTGGCCCAAGTGCTGCGTCCAGGGTGTTGGGAATGTTGAGGTTGTTGAGTACGCCTGTGTATTGAAGGCACTCTGTGAATATGTGTTTGACCGATTGTTCGGTTCCACAGGTGGAGCAAATAGGTTTTTCTTCCTTTGCCATTAAAATAATTTTATTTTATTTCGTATGCACCATTGAATAATTTTATCTGTGTTGTATAAAAAGAAGTTTTGTTCTCATTGAAAATATTTTCAGATTTTATTGATTTGGTATTTTTGTTTATAATGGAAGTTCTTTATTTTTTACTCTAATTATTCGTTTATGACTATAATTTAATAACGACATACATTTTGTTAATTTTAAAAAACTCATAATGAGTCATTAACAACATATTTAAAAATGTATCATGACTCATAATTTTATATATTTCATATTACAACACAATGAGTATTATAAATATATAAGTAATTACTGTGTATACTGACATAACTCATAAAGTCATAACTTATAAATTATAATACTCATGGTTTTACTCAAGCATGTTTAGGTTTGATATATCTCCATCTTATTACTTTTTTAAAACATATAAAATATAATGTTTAACTAAATGAAAAAATACTATGACGCGACGTTTATGGTACAAAATTGTTTTTATAGTAAAATAGTTGATTCGAAATTACTTTATTTACGAGGCAGCAATTTGTAAACACACTAAGACTAAATAGTCAGGTATATTAATTATACATATAATTTTTTAATATTTTTTCTTCGAACAAGTGAGCGATTATTGTAATTCTTAGAAGTCGTCGCTTTGTCTACTATACTCTATACATTCCATACGTAGAAAACATGAGCTCTAAGGTATTTATTTCAAATATTATTCAAATAATCAGAAAAACTGTAATATTTTATGACTTATTATATGCAGTCTATTATAAATGTGAAATGGTATTTTATTGGTCACGGGTCGTTTCAAAAACTACTCATCCAATCGTCATGCGTTTCGTTAAAAATTAATTATGAGTGTATCGTGGAGAAGGTTTTATGCCTAATTTCAACTTTTCAAGTTAATTGAGTAATTTATTTAAAACATGTTCAATGCTGGCGGTATTTTTCCCCCACGTCGCCACGCCTATATAAAGATAAAAACGGTGACGAGTTGCGCTCTCCTACAGGTTAAACATTAAAACATCGACAATTCCGATCCCTGCTTCACTCATGGCTAATTTTACGTCGCATGTTCTCGAGTTAGCTTTATTATATTTCAGCATAATAGCACAACGATACTTTGCAGTCAAACTTCAACATACCTAGTCCACAATTTTTAGAGTTCATTACAGATTTTAAAATTTTGACGTTCCGCATTATAATAAATTCTTAGAATTTTCTATAGAATTTAATTTGTATTGATGATTTAATTCTCTTCTACCAGTGATTAATTTACATGGCAGCCAGATATTATGAACAGTTACTTAGAAATTTTCGCTTACACTTTATAGGAAACAAATGAAAATATGATCTAAAGCGTCATTTTTTTCAATCAATCAAATGCATTTTTAAAAGAAGAGCATTTTACATTTTACAGCATATCAAATTGTCGATGTAGGATGTACATAATAATTAATATTATCATATATATTATTAAACTGGTTAGTTTATTTAAACTCAGTTTTAGAATATAAAGTTTAGGCTGTACAATACGTCAATACTCTACTTTGTATATACCAAATAAATATGAAAGTCTAAATATGTATGTCTTGTACGACCACCACCAGAATCCTGTCTAAAGAGCGAACTAACTACGGATAAACATTTATCATTTTCAGTGTCATACCGGTTTTTTCAAACATACCTACATTGAATAAAATAGGTTATTTTCACAAAATAAGTTTCTTCCTTCCAATAAATCAAACTATTAATGATATTTGAATTTTAAAGAGTTGGAGGAAGCATTAAAAAGGTTTAATTTCTTGAACAAAGTACCTATAGTTATATAATACGTACAACTAATATTTTATTATTATTATTATTATTAAGTTTTTGTTGTACAGAACATAATCCATAAATTATAGTGTAAAATAAATTTAAATAGGTATTTCAAATTGGTTATTTATATCTACTTCTAAAAATGGTACCTTTGTAATTCTGTGCATAATAATACATTTTAATAAATAACTTGATATATTGATCGTATAGAAATTTATTATATGATTTAAATTTAATATAATTGTTCAGATAGACTCTTAATCTGCAATCACATCAGTCCTGAGTATACAGTATATGTTATACTTTTTTACTTATAAGTTGTTATTCTATTATGAATTATGATGTTCCGACTCGAATAATACGAGAAGGGATTTTAAATAAAATCATCAAATAAAAATACTGATATATGGTTTGAATATTATTGTGTCAGAAAACCAACATAAGTGAAACTCGAAAAAGTTTGATAGGTATTTTAAACCGCGGTCCATCGCGATTCGGCATTCCGCAAATATAGTGCGATTATCGATGTTTATCTGCAGCTATTAGACAATCCATATTATATATATGTTGTTGAAGATTATATCAAAAGTGTACACATAACGTGTCACACGTTCATTATATTGAATTTATAATTATATGTTAGTGCTCGAATTGGAAAAATTAAAGTTGGAGAACATTATTCAGAAAAAAAAACGTACTCACCATTTTTTTCACCAAAAAATATAATTGTAATGCTATGCTTCCATTAGTGAGGATATGTAACCATCGTTTAAAAAATAGTTGGAGCACTCAGTTTTCTGTACTCCCTCCCTCCAATTTTAGCACTGATAAGCCTAAAAATGTAAGTACTATAAAGGTTAAACTTCAAATTTCTATTTGATCCATCTTTTTAAATTTAAAAATTTGAAGCTTCGAAATAATATAAAAACCTATTTATAATTGTACAGAACTACAATAAAAATATAAAGTCAGTACATATTTTCAAAACATGATTAAAATTGTTCAATCATGGTTGATTTTCAAAGCTTGATGAGTTCATAATCTTTGTCGAAATCCTGTAGATTCCTGAGTTATGTATAAGTTCTGTACTCGAATTACGCAATGTGATTAGCGTTGCAATATTACGCTGACCACTAGTTACTACAGAAGGTCATTCAAGTTAGTCCGTGATATTTAAGTTATATTTGCATGCACTTATGGCGTACCTATTTAAACATTTTTTATTTAAATAAGACTAATATTATACCAATTTTAAATGTATGTTAATTTATTTATTATTCATTTAGAACTTCCCTTGAAAATATTGTAATTTTGCGTTGTTGATGATTTGATACGTAGTTTAATGAAACTGAATTATAAAATTTGTAACGTATTCTTCGAAAAATTAATTTTTTTAAGCCGGTAAAGGATAATTTGATAAATGACAAATTGTATTTGTATCAGTTCAAATTAAATAGTTGTTCTCATGAATTAGATAGATTAGTAACAAATATTATTAGAATAATTTCCTTACCAAATATTTTCAAGTTGAATTTAATAAATGCATAATTTTTAATTTCATTGTTTTTTAAAGTGTTAACTAAGCGCAAACATTATAAACCACAATCGTTTTAATATGGCTATAAAGGATGTTATGATATTATAATGTGTTTAATATTTTTGTGTAACCATTATAATTTGAATAATTATTTTATTGCACAACAAGTATACCGTTTGTAAGTACATTTTAAAATAATAACATCTCTGAAATGTGCCAATTTTAATGATTATTATTTATACACAACGTGTAAATGGAAAACAACGCTGTGCGATGAGTATAATTTTTCATTAATTATTCAAAAAAATTATCGATCATAAAACAATTCATAAAAATAAACATTTTAATCAAAAAGTTTATGATTTATATTTTTGAATCGCATTTTTATGATTCCAAAAATGATTAGAGAACTCCAATAATATGATATTTCTTGTTTATTTTTGAATACCAAAAAATTATCATGTACCCACATATCCATCTTTGGAGAACGCAATCAGGTACTACAAAATATATGTAAATAAGTAATATTTTTTGGTTCATCTCCAAGACGATCATTGATGAGCTGGAATTGTTGGTAAATTTTTCTGAGATTGAATTAATTTTTATCAAATATATAATATGTACAAGTAGTGGAGGTTTATTTATGGTCAGGAGATCTACAACGAACAAACTAAATGAAATCGATATTATTTAATTTTCTGATAGTTTTAGTAATTATAATTACTCAGAGATGAAGCCATAAAACATAAATTTACTTGTTTTTAATAAAAGTTTAAAAGACTCTTAGTTGGCAAAATATAACATTATTTCCCAATTGCTTTCAGTTTTTTTTTCATATTGAAAATTTTAACGATAACATCGAATAATTGTTTCTTTAAAACACTATCCGATACAATTAATAAATACTAATATGTTCACACATTTCATAAGCATTTCCTATGAGAAATTGGGATAATATTATTTTGTATTTCAAAATGAAATAAAATTTCAATGTAAAATCAGTAAATTATTCTATTCGTCCAGAATCAAAAAAAAAACTAATTTTGCAAGAATACTCAAATTCATTAAATAAAGATGACGTACTCTATACTTTTGTGCAAGTTATAACCTATATTTAAATTCTTATATTTTGTTTTTTTTTTCAATTTAAAAAATAATCGATATTTTGTTATTAATTAATTGTGCTCTTACCTGTACTGCGTCTCTGTGTTGCTAACACCATTCCTAAAAACAAAATATTTTATTTTATATTTTCAAATAATTTTTTTTCGGCTAGATTATAAGACTTAAGTTGATTTTTACCTAAACGGTTTACATTTTGAGTACATTCAATATTCATTAATCGTCGTAGAAAGTAGAAACATTAAATATCTCAACAAAAGAAAATTTCAAAATGGAAATAAAAGTCAAGAAAGAAATTGTACTTACATATTGTTCAGAACGAATTGGTTTTATGTAAATAGTTTATAAATATTTAGCTTTGTAATAAAGCTTTATACAACTCAAACACAGTGTTGCAGTTATATGCTCAGTTGTTTGTAGGTAGTATGAGAAATTGGGAAACATTGAAAATATCGATTAGAATGGTCAGTAGAGCCAACTTTTTCAATGAGTGTAAAATAAAAATAAAAGAATCTGTTTTATATTTACAATTTCGATCAAAACTTTTAATGTATTATCTTTAAACTCATTAAATTATTTATACCAAAGTATCAAATAATTTATTAAACTTTAAGAAACCAATTTAACATGGAATAATAATTAATAATACGTTATGTGAATATAACGGAAGTTGAAACAGCAAAGAGTAATGATTATTTAAATTGCATATACAAATTATACATTCATACAATATTTATAGGAGTTCATAGTTTTCAATTTCTTTCGAGGTACACACATTGTTATTTGTTGTACTCATTATAAATAACGTATTAAGAAATCATGTATAATTAAAACTTATCAAGTCCATAACATGTTGATAAAATGGAACTAAAATGTACTAAAATGTACTTCATCACTGTAGTTACATCTTTACAAGTAGACTGGTTACAACAGTTCTAGTCTGTCAACAATCGACATTTCTTAGAAGAATGTCTATAAATTCCGAAAATAATAATGAAAAACGCATTTTATGAATTATTATCGATAGCTGAAATAAATAAACATGTATTGAGTAAAATTAATTTGCAATGTTTATGTGCTCATAGCAAAGACCACATGTGTCATACGGTTTTATATGAGAAAAATAAACAAGAAATACACACATACAATTGAATCAACAATGTCATTTCAATATTGATATTATTACTGAATTTTCTAATTTAGACAATGATATAATAAGATGGTGATACTTCGGAAAATATTGGAATTCACGTATTATTAGAAAAACTATTGACAGAAGAATAATAGTAAATTATGACGTAAAAATACATACCTAGTTTTATTGTTGACACATAGATAAAAAAGATAAAAATAGATAAAAAAGATCAATTGACAATACGAAAAAAAAAAATAAGTAAGTTGACTAATTTATTTAACTCCTTTAGCTAAGTTAATCTAGAGGAGTTAAATTATAATTCAAAGAAACTTCTCTTTTTTGTTCACTTGTAAAATTTACTAGTTAGATGAAAAAAGTGACCTAACTTAGTAAAAAATTAGTAATATTTTTCCTTAATTGAGTATTATTATGACGTCAATATAAAGCTTTTATTATATAAATTATTTTGATCCTCATTGAAAACCAGGAATAGTGAATTCAATATTTATATTTTTAATTCCTGGAATTTTAACTTGAAAAAAAATTAACTAAAACTGATTATAAAATAATAGCTGCATATCAAGGAAATCATTTTCGATGTTTTTGCTGGTTACTATGGCTATGGATAACGAAAAATCAGTCAGAAAAAATTATTAGTTGTACCCGTAGCCAAAACAAATATAACTTTGTAAAAAGTAACTTTTTAACTAATTCAGCAAGAGGAGGGATTTCAATCTTGACTGTACATTTCTGTTGTTCGCGGGCTGCTCGAGTTATCTGATCAACTATGATTGGCTTTTGTTTTGATGAACACATATATGCATATATATATATTTATATATAAGCAGATTAGTTTAAACGTCGCGATGTCAATCTCTTTGACATGTTATTATTAAGTGTTGTACGAGAAAAAAAAATGTGAACGAAAAACAATAATATTTGAGTTTCTCGACGACACGTCTGTGAACTTAGTAGGCTAGAAAATTCTAAAAATATCTTAAAACGTGTACCCGGCATTTCAATACATGAAGGTCGGATGACTTGACAGTAAGGTAGAAATCCTGCAACAAATTCGCTTACATAAGTATCACAACTATCAATGACATTCTAAAGCAGGTGTACGATCTCTATAGTGTATTAAAAATGAATATAACACTATAAACTGATGGTCTTCAAAAATTTTTACGACCCTGAAATAAGTCAATCATACTTCTATGTCTTATTGATATAATTTAAAGTAAAAAATATAACATGATGAAAAAATATTCAATAAAAACTATGCGCATGTATAGATGCACTTACGACTGGTATTTAAATACACATTACGTACTTGGTATAGTGAAGACTCACTAATTTGGATTTCTGAATAAAATTCATTGCTTTAAAAAATCATTTAATTGAAAGTTTTGTTCATTTTTATTATAAATTTTCAGATAGAATCGTTGACATTTCAAATAACACACTTTAAGGCAGTACTTTTAGTCTTTACGTTAAACAGTAGCGGTGTTTTTTTTATAAATTTATATGTATAGAAATTTGAACGACGCGAGATTTAGATGGCTTATAAAACACACATGTCGACACGCACCTTATACAATAATATAATAATAATTTTACACTGACTAAAACTGTACGACCAACCGTTTACATTGAAAAGTACGTCAATCTGTGAACGTAAATTATTCTTTGCGATCAGTTAAAGAGTTTCATACATGAATTAGTGATCTCATGGGTTAAAATATGAGTGACGTACCTATTATATTTTTTTATTACGCAATTTAAACGACGAAATTTGTCTCTAAGTCAATATTAGAATAAATACTAACCTATTTTTAAATTTAATGATGAGTACATCGCTGGTGATTTATGGTCGACTTTTAACATATTAGGCTTCCTATACTATGTAAACATTACTTCAGAATTATTAATTTGATATGATCTAACAACGACATAACGTGTTTTTCTTAAGTTGTAATTTGTAAGTAATTATTTTACAACAGTCAAAGCCTTTTAGATTCTGAGCAAAATGAGGAAAGCTTTTCAGTTTTTGCTTTACATTTATTTGTTGTTCTTTTTTTATGTCTCTACCTAACAATTATTTGAATGAACAACAATTTTAATACGACCAATAATTGTATTTTAAAGTTAAATTGGTACTTGCATTATTTTTTTGTATTCTATGCCATTGATATATCAACGGATAACGTATTATAAGTATATATGTAATACCCAAGTTGATTCACAATTCAATTTTTTGCTTAACAAACTTGTTATTCATATGTGTGGATTTTATACGTTATAATCTTATTTTTGTATCAACTAATTAATTTCTTAATTTTTTTTATACCTCATTGTTTTGACTATACACACAAAATTTTGGTTCACATAAATTATGTATTTTACTATATTTTAGCGAAGTGTCTGGGAATGCTCCATAAAATGTTGATACACTATTCACCCATTCATCTAACATATAAAATTTAAAAAAATGAATATCTGGTTAAATTATAAACGTATAAAAAAATTGCAAAAAAAATATTCTGTTTCAAAATATGAAATAAAAATATTTATTATGTTATCATTTTAAAATAGTAAATTTACGGAATGTGATATTATCATAATATTTTTATCGTAAATTATATTTACTTATTACTTTTCTATTATGATAGATATGGTTTGTTATGCATGGAGTCAAATTATGTGTTTAACTTACAAAATTTAACTAAATGGAATTAAATGAGATCGTTTGGTGTGTAAACTGTTTATTATATAGTATGTAGTAAATTAAATTTCTGTTGATTCATTTAATTACACTGAAATACACAAGAGTTATGGTAAGAGTTAATTATTTAGATACAATTTGCCAGAATAAAATGCCAAAACTTTTTTGACTGTTTATGACTTAATGCATGTTATTGTTTCATAATATATTTCTTCCTGTTGAGTAATAAATCAAACTGTGACACACTAAAAAACTTGTTTCGATAATCATGGAAACAATACAGAATCAAATTATAAGTTATTAGAAATTATAAGCCCGTACTCTTATAACAGAATCTACAATTTGAAGAAAAATAAGTAACGTTAATATGTTAATAAGAAATCGTTAGTATCGAATATGTTTAGTTGAAAAATTATTTTGTACTTCGTATAATGGTAATAAATAATAATAGATTCAAATAGGTTATCAGGGATAAACCTACTAGATTTATCACGGACGATATTGATTTGCATTCCGTTAGTTACTCCGAAGTATTCAAATTATGCGATTCATCATGTTTAATTGTATACTTAATTGCAAATGAACACTTATCGGGCGCTATTTTATCGTAGTAAAAAATTGTAATCGGACAATGGACCTTATTTATAAAAACAATTGCAACAAAAAGTTTTTTGAGAATTTTAAATTAATGAGGTTCGTGTAAACGTGAGGTTGTTACACATGTTCAAGCTTTGAAATACCAATTCGAATACCATACATTTGATCTACATTAGAAAATTATTTGATAAATCTAATACTTAAAACATTACTACATGCATTATATTCATTTTTTTTAAACAAATTATTAACATATTATTATTTATTTGCAATAATCTATCGGAAAAACCCACTGATGTAAGTAATCGATTAATCAATAACTTTTTATCTGGTTTAAGCTATAACAATAAATACATCGTAAAAAGCGAAAAGAATATAAATAGAATCAATATAATTTTAATGATCTGAATTTACTAATAAATGAAATTGTTTTTATTATCCAACAAATAGGTCACATGGGCTATCACTTATCTGGGGAAAACCAATATTTATCAATATTTAATACAATATACGATGTTTTATTATACGAGTAAACAGTGAAACTTTACAATTATTCTTATAATGCGTACCACTCGACTTTAATTCGTTAGTTCTATTTTGCCGTTGTTTAGTTAGTACGTTTATATTTCGTTGACATAATGAAAGTTTTATGTTTATTTAATGTTTTATTAATATTTTTATTGATATATTTTTCAAATGGTCAACTAAAAAGAGGATATCCGAATAATAATCCACCGGGCAATCCTATTACCGATTACGATTACTATGAGGTCGAGATAAATAGCAAAATGACAAGAATACCGAAAAGAGTCCGTGCTGTATTAAAAGAACTCAATAGACCAGGTAACAGACATAATTTTGGTACAGTGTTTAACGATCAAATGCAAGGTACGGGTGCCAATAAAAATGAAGACTGGAGGGCGGATGACGAAAAAGGTCACATTATTGCATCACAATTTAATGGACCGGCTAAAGACTACAATATGGTTCCTATGATAAATACTCAAAACAGAAATTTGCGTGTAAGCAATGTATTTATGCCAAGTTATTATGATATGGAAATGCGCATGAGGGATTTTATTTTGGTGGGATGTGGTGGTGTTGATGTAGAAGTTGTTGTTAATTACTACTGTGATTGTCAAGAAGCATGCGAGCGCGAAGACCATTTACCATCTCTTAGACCAAAAAGTTTTGAAATGCATCATACATTTCTATTTAATATGAATATGTATCAACCAAATGCTCTTCATTATACACGATTTGAAAACAGTCTTGGTCTAGTGAATATACCTCCAAAATTATTAGACGATAATGTACTTAAAAAATTCAAGCATTTTGGTCCATTAAGGATACCAAAGTCTCTGATAAAAGGTGTAAAATCGTTTGATGCAAATCTCAATGATAAAATCAGTGCAAAACCAGTAAAACTGTTACGAGATGGAACAATACGCAATGTTGCAGCCGATAGTGGGAAGCCAACAAACACTATGACCTTTAGAAACGATGAGAAAGATATATCTGTAGCAATATTCAAACGTCCATTATCGTTTGACCGTTTAGAATGTATTGATTTAAGTGAATTTGGTCATTTAATATTTACAGAAGCAATAACAATTATAAAAGGTCGTTGTGTCGCTGCATATGACGGAGAAAGATGTACAGGTTCTTATCGAATTATTACAGAAAAAAATATTAAAATTTTTACGGACAACACAAAGAAGGATCCAATTTTATTTGGAATCAAAAGTATTACAGGCTGTTGTCAACATCTAGCTGGGAGTTTTGACAATAATTATAAGCTCTATAATTTTGGAACGCATAGAAATCTCCAAAGGAGAAGTATTAATCTTGATTCGGCTAGAGAAACAGAATGTTCGTGTGCTTGTTCTACTACTACGAGTACTACTACAGAACAGTCAACCACTACAAGTACTACACCTGAACCTTCAACCACTACCAGTACAACTTCAAAACCCTCAACTACTACTTCTCAACCAAAAACGACTACCAACCGCCCTAAGAAACAACAATCAAAAGATTCACAATCCTCAAAATCAAGTAGTACGTCAGGATCCATAGTAAAAGCAGGGACAGTGGTTACGGGAGTAGCCGGAGTAGTGGGAGTAGCCGGAGTGGCGGGAGTAGCAGGAGTAGCGGGAGTAGCCGGAGTAACAGGAGTAGCCGGAGTAGCAGCTGCAGCAGCTACAGCAGCAGCATCAGCAGCAGCAGGGTTGACGGGAGGAAAAGTGGTAGCAGGAGCAGTAGTAGCAGAAGCCGTGGAAAACCGTACTGATTATGAAGATAAAAAACGTAGAGAGGAAGAATCAAAAAAACGCCAAGATGAAGAAGAGAGAAAACTCCGAGAGGAAGAGGAGAGAAAACATCACGAGGAAGAAGAGCAAAAACGCAAAGAAGAAGAAGAGAAAAAACGTCGAGAAGAAACAGAAAGAAAACATCTAGAAGAAATAGAGAGAAAACTCCAAGAGGAAGAGGAGAGAAAACATCGCGAGGAAGAAGAGCAAAAACGCAAAGAGGAAGAAATGAAAAAACGCAAAGAAGAAGAAGAGAAAAAACGTCGAGAAGAAACTGAGAGAAAACTCCGAGAGGAAGAGGAGAGAAAACATCGCGAGGAAGAAGAGCAAAAACGCAAAGAGGGAGAAATGAAAAAACGCAAAGAAGAAGAAGAGAAAAAACGTCGAGAAGAAACAGAAAGAAAACATCGAGAAGAAACAGAGAGAAAACATCGAGAGGAAGAGGAGAGAAAACATCGCGAGGAAGAAGAGCAAAAACGCAAAGAGGGAGAAATGAAAAAACGCAAAGAAGAAGAAGAGAAACAACGTCGAGAAGAAACACAAAGAAAACATCGAGAAGAAACAGAGAGAAAACACCGAGAGGAAGAAGAGCAAAAACGCAAAGAGGGGGAAATGAAAAAACGCAAAGAAGAAGAAGAGAAAAAACGTCGAGAAGAAACAGAAAGAAAACATCGAGAAGAAACAGAGAGAAAACATCGAGAGGAAGAGGAGAGAAAACATCGAGAAGAAACAGAGAGAAAACATCGAGAGGAAGAGGAGAGAAAACATCGAGAAGAAACAGAGAGAAAACTCCGAGAGGAAGAGGAGAGAAAACATCGCGAGGAAGAAGAGCAAAAACGCAAAGAGGGAGAAATGAAAAAACGCAAAGAAGAAGAAGACGAGAAAAAACGTCGAGAAGAAATAGAAAGAAAACATCGAGAAGAATTACAAAAAAAACGTCGAGAAGAAGAATCGAAGAAACATCGAGAAGAAGAAGCAAAAAAACGTCAAGAGGAAGAATGGAGAAAACGTCAAGAAGAAGAGAAACGTAGACTAATTAGAGAGAGAGAAGATGAAGAGCGCCGTCAAGAAGAAGCACAAAGAGAGTTAGAAGAGTTTCTAGAACTGTGGGTTATAGTTAATGGTGTATATTAATTAGATAAGTATCTAATTTGTAAGTTTACTATATAAAATAAAAAATATAATATACTGGTTGTAATGATTGTACCCAGATATTGCACTAACCTTTTATTTAACATAAATTATAACTCATAGCTGATAAATGCATTAGACATATTTAAAACTAAAATTAAAAATATTCATTGAAGTTTATATATTTTTTTTATTATCTACTCGTTTATTATGTAAATAATTACTGTAAGGTTATTTTATTATATATAATGTACTTATCGGAAATAGTACTCATTAGAGCCTATTACGTGATTTATTTATTATTGTTTTTAAAGCACTCGGATCAGAAATTTTTCCAAAAAAATTCATTTTTTTGAACGGACACTAGCTTTTTTGTCAAGTATAAATTGAAATACTTTAGAAAAAAATGCATCAATAACAACGTATTGTTTGAAGATATTTTTTAACCAACGAAATCTACTTGGATTTGGTATGTATACTATATATTACATTTTCGTTATTTACAACGGTTTCCTACAAGTCTCTACAACGATAAAAATCAATTTTATTGGTAAATAATTAAATAATAATAAGGCTATGATAAAAAGAAATATAATATAACAATCATAATTATAGTTCATGAACTATCTCCAAAAAATAATTTACCATTAATAATTGCTATGTGTAAACAATAATAATAATCATCCACACACTGCATTAGTAACACTGACATAAATGTATTAAAAAATATATTTTTCATTGTTTTGATAAGATAGGTATTTTAAATTATAAATCCTAGGATTGTATTTTATCATTAGAATGAATGTGCTAATTCGATAGTACAATATGTTTTTATGTTCATCAGGAACGAATAAAGATTAATCATGAATACACCAATAAAATGTTATCATGATCAGAAAAATATTTATTCTTCTAATGTGGTCCTTTATTATAGTTATCCCGTGACCCGCACTCATAATTAACATCATAATACAAGCGGTATTTTGTATATGTATTATGTAACGTGTAAGATGATATCAAAAGATAACAAAAATGTTCTTTGGTCATCGACAAAGCGTGACTTATTGATGACGCACGTGATTCATTCACTGTACTAGTGAAAAATTAAAATTAATTCTTACATCGGCCTATTACTAAAAACACGATGGGGCGCATTTTTTATATTGACTTTTGTCTGTTGTAAATATTGACATGTAATAAATGTAGATAATATAAGAGTATAACCACAGAATTATTTAAATCAATTCTGAGGCATAACGTAGAACAATAATTTATATAACGCGTGAATAAATTTGAATTCATAGCTTCTTTTCATATTGTGTCATTTCTGTGTATGATAAAAAAATATACTTTTATTATTTAGTAACTTTTTACTATTTAGAATTTTTTCGTTCACGAGATTATTTACGTTTCTCTCTTTGGAGGGAAAGAAACAACTTACTATAAACGTGTGGTTTTTTCGAGTGAATCATAGATCAAAGTTAAGCATCTATTTTCCTACATGGCATTTTCTTCTCAGACGTTAATCACTAATCAGTGTCGGTATCAGTATCGAGTCTATCCTATAGCCGTCTACATTATATTACTTCATCGACGATTATTAAATTAAAATGTCTTAATTTTTCTATAAAAATGGTCAATTTTGTATTATATACATACATAAATTGGCGAATTTTAATTTTTATCGTTAGCTTATGAAAATGTATTCAAACATGGTTAACATGAAATGGTATGAATATTGTTTGAAGTTAGAACACTAATCGTCGTATGGCGTATTCTGGTAACAGTGTCCATTTATTTGTGTATAGATATTAGATTTTTGACACCGATGTACTCGCACATCTGTTGAAAAAAATATGTCTGATAAATGATACTGGACATTCATTCACGTCGGAACGCGATAAAACATTACATAATACATTACATAATGGCTATGCACGATGGATGATAATACACTTACGCGTCATCGCTGATCATTAAGAATAATGCAAACCCTTTAGAATATCTCCGCAAAGCAGAATCAGAGGCGATCGAGTCGATGAAAAATGTAGAAAAAATTGCGTTCGTAATCACATATTTAGCATACTTGATGCCATTTAAATTAGCAATAATTAATCAACTTATACTTGTATTAATTAATCATTTGTTTGTTTTATTCCATTTTATTAAACTATTAAAATATTTACGGAAACGGTCCAAAATGAAGGTACATGCAATGATAATAACAAAAATAATCAAAAATAAAATTGTAATACGAATCCAAGACGATTTTATTAGAGTATCAAAAGAATAAAAATATAATTATTGTGTACAGCAACGAGGCTCAGTATTAAAAATATCGCGGCGGCGCGGACGCGACGGGAGGATAAAATATTAAACGGGATGTTAATAAATTGGATTAATATTGGACGTGCGAGTGAAAATTCAGGTGAAAGAAAAAAACAGTTCGTATAAGCGCGGGCCGGCCGAAAAGGAAACATAATAATACCGGATGCGCCAGTGGACAGGGATGATTTCAGTATTTCATTTCACCATAGAGAATTAACTGGTTTTCATTCTAAAAATGTTAATATAAAGTACAAGAGTTACCGATTGGATAGCGGGCAAGTTGTGGTGCGAGTTTTTTTTTTCTCATTGCACACCCGACGGTAACTTTTGTACGGTAATTTTTGAACGAACAAGAATAATTGTTACACACTGAAATCATCCCGCGTCCCACACTGCGGGGGCTGCAGTGCGACGATGCACGTGCCTCAGTGGACGTTTTCGCAGACGGTGCCCTTGATCAAGTGGGCGACGGGCGCGCTGAGCACGCGGTAGTTGACGTCGGTCACGTCGAAGTCGCGCACCCGGAACCGGAACCGGGGCATGCGGTCGCTGAGCACCCACAGGTTGGAGCTGGTGTCCACCTTGACGTCGGCGGGGAAGTTGAGCGTGACCCGGTCGCGGGCCACTACGGCCGAGTTGTTGGCCGAGTGCCGGTCGTCCCACCGGTCCGGGTTCCAGCAGCCGATGGCGTCCTGGCAGACCAGCGCGTAGAAGAGCGTGCCGGTCGCGGCGTCCATGGCCATGGTAGCGGCCTGCATGCCGGACGGCCGGTAGCCCAGGTGGTGGTACTCGTCGTACGTGTCGGACGCGCTCCGGTTGGACTGCAGCACGCGAGTGTCCACGCTGTACATGCGCGTGCTGGCCAGCGCGTGGAAGTACAGCGTGCGGTGGCCGTCGGCGCGGCGCCGCGGGGACAGCGCCAGCCCGAACACGCCGTCCTGCCACTCGGCCCGCACGCCGCTCATCTGGAACACGGTGGCCATCGGGTCGAAGTAGAAGTACGGGTGCTCCAAGCGCCGCGCCGCATCCTCGCGCCAGCTGTACACCACCATGCCGTAGCCGATGTCGGGCAGGTACGCGTACGCGCGGTCGCACTGCCCTGCGTCCACGTCCACCGCCAGCCCCGGGAACCACGTGCTGCCGTCCACCCGCCTCAGGCTCGCGTCGATCGCGTGCTGCCGCACCAGCCGGTCCGTCCTCAGGTCGAACACCATCAGCTTCGGCTCGCTGTGTTCCGTGCCGTTGGCCGCGCCCATGTCCACCAGCCACAGCCGGTCGCACGCGTCCACCGCCATCCGGAACGTGTTGATGATACGGCTCGCGGCCTGCCGGTTGTTCGACGGCAACCGGTTCATCGCGTAGCTCGGGTACGGCACCAGCGCCGGCGAACGGTCCCGGTCCGAGTCTGCAAAACCGGATAGTGCATCATTTACAAGACCACCTGCTTATGGGTATAGAAACAAGGCTTAAGTCGGTATTTTTCACCGAAACATTTTTCTCCCCACATTTGAAGCTTACGGTTTTCAATGATTTTTTTCATGTGGCGGTTATCGGTAAAGGGCATCGGGAACAATATCGATACAAATCTCATTTCGTCATGGCTTGTGCCGTTTGTATCACAAACTATGTTTCACAATTAAAAACGGGTTAAATTTGTTCTTTAAAAATGACTTTATATTTTTGCACCGTTTTTATTACACGTGTAAGAAAAGCGTAAGTCAAGAATAAAAATGTGTATTTTACCATCATTACAAGTGACAAAAAATATACGGAAGCATTATAGGTATTTTCATATTGTCTGTATAACACATCTTACATAGGTTTAAAATGTGTCAAATCAAAGTTTTAATCAAAATAACACAAGGCCGTAAAATTTTATTTGATAAATAAGGCATATGTTATAAAAAAACAGACTTAGGTAAGTCAAATAAAGTGAAATCCAAATAGCGTAACTACAAATAATTTGTTAAATAATATTATAAATTTAAGGATCTTAATTCATAAATGTTCTTATATAATACCTATATATTAGAACATTTATGAATATTTATATCATATTATGATATATACTTATTATGATTTCTACTGTATTTTTATGTTTAGAACTTTAAAAATCGCTGCCTTGAAAAAATTATTAAGTTGACTAAAACTCTTTCAACCTGTGGCCAATGATTAGTATTGCGTAGTACACTAGGACTTAAATTTCTTCAGTACGTGTGGGGACCAAAGTTCTAATGCCTTTAGCATATGATATGTTTATCGATTCAACTATATCATAGATAAAATATGTATATGTATCCCTCATATTTGTATATATTGGTGTTAGTAAGCACCTTGTACTCGTAGTAGCTGTCCGAGGCCGTGGTCGCGTTCTGCACGACGCGCGTGGACACGGAGAACTCGCGGGTGCTGGACAGCGGGTGGAAGTACAGCGTGCGGAACCCGTCCTCGTGGACCGGGGACAGGGCCACGCCGAAGATGCCGTTCACGCGGAACACGGACACGATGCGGTCGACGAGTCCGTCGCCAGTCAATTCTGCTCGTAGCTGGGATACGGCACCAGGCTCGGCGACCGGTTCTCCTGTTCTGAAAACGTCATAAACATCATATGCGGTCGCGCACCATCCTGTGACGCCGTGTCACCTTATTCGTTTACAGTCCAGTAAAGTCAAGTGTTTGGTGGCATGCGGCGGACTACTAATCGCGTAACTTATCCGCACATAATATAGTCGTTACGCGAAGAAATGATTTCAGGCGCTAAGTTTGCGTATAATGTCAGAAATTTAAATATGTCCTAAGTGACGGGATATCGCAGAAAGCGTTTCGTCCGAGACGAGTTGAGAACAGTAACCCTAGTAATAATCTTGGAAAAAAAAAATCGTCTTCCGCTTTTTACTACTTAACGGAATTTGTTCGCCGATACCGGTGTAGGTTCTTATTGAACCGTTAAACATACACGTATCGTTCACTTCCCGATACACGACCGGTGTTTGTGCAATATTACGATAGTCTCTTTCTGCAACGCGGTCTCCTCGGCTCTATACAACCGTTCCTCGGACACTGGAAAGCGATAATTCCGTGTCGTTTCTTCTCGAGCGCTCGAAGAGAGTACCTCGATCGTCGTCGTCCGACAACTTATCTGGCCTCGTGGTGTCGATAATATTATAATATTAACGTAATAATGAAAAAATAAATAAATACATTTGGCCGACCTCCACCGAAATATTATTCAATCAACAATGCTATAGCTGTACAGGTGCGCGAAATATACACGAATACTGTATCGCTAAGGATATAGGCATGCATAATAAATTACGTGTCTACGTTGACTGGGGGAAGGGACAGAGTCACTACATTATTCGTATGATGAATGAAAAACGGCCAAGGGTGTAGCGCAGGATCCAGTACCGAAAGGGCTGTGCGAGCCCAGTGCCGACCGTTTTAAAAGGATTTTCGCGGAAATATCGAAACAACTCGAGTGTGATTTTCGTCACGAAACATGGAAACTGCATAGGGTATATATTATACTCGAAAATACGACGAGAAGTCAACGATTGAAGTAGAATATTTGTGTACTGCTAGAATATCGTAGGGAAGTTTAACATTCATCTGATTTGTTTTCGATCAAATGTAAATGAGGGGCCGGCACTGGTGACACTGTTCGTCACGGTTGGTGAGGTACGGGATGAGAGTTTGATACGTGAGCACGTGGCGTCACGGCTCTAGGACCATGTGGGTCGGTGCCAGGCATCGTCTGATTACCATATCACGGTCAGCCGTTGCCATCACACTTGACGTTGTGCTGTTCGTTATTATTATTATTATTATTATTACTGTTGTTATTATTGTTTTTATACTTCGATTGTATAAAATTATCTAGTCACTTGGCGGTGATGCTTTCGAATCGCGTGCACAAAATAACAAAGTTGCCGAATTGCACGCATGTCATACGTAAAATGTATTCGTCCATGTATACATAGCGTATGCTAAGGTCGAAAAGTGATAAATAAAAATTCAATTTTAAGTACATCCATGCACTTACAATTATAACTATAATGAATTAAAAATAGTTTTCGATCATTTTTTTGCGTTGGCTAGTTCAAAGAGAGATCCAAATGGTTATTGTTAAAGGTGAATGTGAACGTGCTGTACCTACATCGAATTTGTTCGAGCACTCTAACTTTAAAAGTTTGATCGAAATCGATATAATAGCTTAATAAGATTTTGCCAAATCATCACCAATGGTTATCAAAATAATTATAACAGATGACATTTTGATGACTTAAAAACAGTATCAATATTATAATGATCTAGAAAAATATTTTTATGACCAAAAAATCCCGCGGAAATGCATTTTTTTAACCCGATCAGTTATCAACAGCTATTTCAAATAATAACAATAACAATAATAATAATAATATAAGTAATTTTAAAAACAACTGCAGCGTAATGAATACACATTATAACACGGTGGATGCTTATTTTTATATAGGTACCTATAATGTTACATAATGTATAATATTGTAATTACCCGATCCGAGGGATACGTAGTTAAGCGTGGACGCCACTCCGGCCTTCCACCGGGGAACCGTGATAAACAGCTTGTCTCTCCACACCTCCAGACCCAGTGGTAAATTGTTGGCCTGCACATTCTCGCCGCTGGCGATCGCCGCTTCTCTAGTCTTCTGGTCCGGGAACACAAAGTCTAACTGCCGCCAGCTAAACACCTCCCGCAGACGATCGTTTACCGACCACACGGCGCAAGTGCAGCAGCCCAGAAGTAATATCGCTAGCGTTACTCTCGCCATCATGAAACCTGGAAAACACGACGAGGCGTTTAAGGCGTTTAATAATACATGCGTGCAACAATTTACATAATTTACGCAATCTGAAAACTACTCGCGTATTCGGTAAGTTTTCGTGACACAATCATAAAAATATAAATAAAATCCTTCTAGCTGTAATATCATTCGCGGGTCATAAGCAGACGAAACGAGGTACGTTTTAATAACTACATATTCATTACTCGACATCGATTAATGTTTTACAAGTTCCATTTCAAATATTTTTTTTTTAATTCTAACTATAGTAATGACTCAAGTTTAAAGCCATAAAATTTAACGTACAGGAGAACAAAAGATTATAATTTTGTTAATTAACTCTGAGGTCGTCACGATGCAATCATTTTATACAATTAATGATTATTACCCTTAGTCGATTAACGACGTAATAATCACGCACATATTCTGAACACAACATCGAAACTCTAGTTTTCTCGGCCTGCATATTAGTTTATAAAATTATAACGACAAACAAATTCAATTGGAAATTGTAATTTAACTGTATAGTAGTCATATTTATATAAAATTCACAATCTATAAATGTGCAGAAAACAATAATTGAAACGGAAATGAAGAAAACTAACGGAAATAATTATTCAAAACTGACAGGATCGTGAAAAGGTCAAAGTAATAAAACAATACGAATATAAATTAGATAACACTATTATTCACTGCAGTTGATAAATATTATGATGGACGAATATAAAACTGAAATGGTCGGTAGGAGTGGAAGGAGAGGCGGTTGCTCTTTGACAATATAATATGACGATAAGCAATTTAAAACAAAACCGTTTCTGACAGATTTTAGTTTAAGAAAAAATCAAATGTACCGCATATTTTATTATAGACAGTAAAACTGTAGCTAAATGTAGGATTAACGAGTAAAACTGACATGTACGACACAATCAGCTTAAAGGGGAAAATGATCAATAGGAAATATTATATTTAGCGCACTCGGCTTATCCCTGCACGTTTCCATCAATATGCAAGTACGTCGAGCAAAGTGCACTTTGGGTATAGTGCTTAGGGCGATGTTATTGTTGGCGGCACAGAGAGAACATTAATACGACAGCGTAGGGATGGAGAATATACTGTACAGAATTAAGTATCGGTAGTACAAATGGAGAATAAATAGTATAACAAAGTTGTACTGGAATTATAGAGTATGACACGGTACCTGCAGTAAGCCCGGGACGATCTCTTGGTCACGGAGTGCTGTCGGGACGGTTGCCACGCGCCGGCCACCATCATCTCCCTTTCGGTCACGGCCGAACAGCTCCTCCTGGCTGGCACCGCACGCCTCCTCCCGGACTGCTGCTGCAACGACGTGGCCGCCGTATCCGTGGCCGCCGTCACCGCGGTCGCGATCCCGGTCATCGTGGACCGCCGCCGTCGTCTTCGTCCATGGAACGCGCGTGTCGCGGCGTAGTACTCGTCGTATAACACAGCTAAGTCCACGGCCGTCGTCGCGGTCGCGGGCACATGGCTGAAACGGTCGAGTTCGGCGATAATATAACACGAGTACACAAGGGGGCCAACGAGAGAGACGGACAGACGGACAGACAGAGAGAGAGAGAGAGAGAGAGAAGCGCGATGCACAAACTGCACGTGCGCGTTGTAGAACCCGTCTGCACGCATGTTTCGAAAGATCCGTCGTCGGCGGAAATCGGCTCGCCGCGGCCCGGGAGAAAGGCCGTTTCTCGCGGTTGCACGTGGTTGACCCCGTTGACCGGTTTCTGTTACTACTAATAATAATAGTAATAATAATAATAATAATAATAATACAATTTTTTTTACTTATTATTACCAACTATTGTTATTCATATTATTATTTATCATTATTATTATTATACGTGTACGACGCGTTTTCGACCGCCGCTACGTCGCGAGTAGCTCGTGCGGCGTCTCGGGAAGGACTGTTCTCTAGCCGCCAACGCCACCGGGGCAACCTCGTGACCGCCGTCCTCTAGTGTATTGTTGTTGTTATTTTTGTTGTTGTTGCGGTAACCAGTAGCTGGGCGGGGGAGGGGTACTAGCGATGTCCGTGGCCCGTTAACGCGGAAAACGCCGAGAATAATAATTATTATTGTCTCGTATTCGTTGGTTGCGCAACGAGTCCGGCGCATAAGGGGGGCTCGGGGGACCCGCTAGAACTACTCCGACGCTTCTCGAAAAAAACTCTAACCTACACGAACGAACCCGCCGCACGCGCCACCACGTCCAGTAGCATCACATTTTTCGTCAATACCAAATCCAACGTTTTTGTTTTTATCGGCAGTACTTAATATATTGTCCGGGGTCGATGAATTGAGAACGGATCGTGAACGGTTGTTTTCGTAGTCTACACTCTACAAGACATGTACGCTCTCCGCACGTGTTAACAACGAGAAAACTCTTGGAAATGAATGTAACCAAAACGTCGATCATTTATTCCGTACGATGGTACATAGAGTGTATAGTTGAGGGACTTTTAAGAAAATAGTTTCAAAACTTTCAAAGCCTAACCGCCACACGCCAAAACCAGCGTACCCGACTTATTGCAATAATAGCGCCGTCCGCAACTCGACGGGCGTAGGTCATTTGTAATTTTACATTAAATTCGTACCCGCATAATATTTAAAAACTCAACCATCATGAAGTCCGAACAACGGAGTAACAAATAACGGCTTGAAGAAACCACGGAACAAGACTTATGCATAATATTAAACATAACGCGTGATCGTCGAGATCGTATGAAAGAAACATTCGTTCAAAGGACGTATTATATAGGTAATATTGAAGGAAATAAAACGGAAAGTGTATCGATGAGTTATTTTTATCCGTGTAAAAATAGATTCACACAGTCAGTTGATAGTACACGTACGTCTTAGTGTACGTACGATAAAAGACGGTTTTTGAACAAATTAAAAACTAACGATTCGTTGTCGATAGAGGAACTAAAAAAAAAAAATCCATTCGAGGGGGTGGTGAGTGAACCGCGATAATAATCGTAGGGTAACGCAGTGTTTAATCGCAACGAACGTGTCCCGGACGTGTTTTTATCGTCTTCGTCTTCGACGTAACACGTAATCACGGACGACGACGACGACGATGATAAAAGTAATGCGCATTCGTGTAAAAGTGCACGAGGAGCGAACGAGTGAGAAACTGCGATAGTCAAGAGGTGCGTCGCGGCGGCAGCGTCGACCGTCGGTGAATCTTTCGCCGCCTTGAGGCTCGAACGCACGCGCACACAGCATCGTCCGCAATTGTGCAACGTATTTCTCTCTCTGTTATTCTCTATCCCTCCCTCTCTTCCTCTCTTCGACCACGGTGGGTTTTCAAAATAATCTTCGCCGCCGCGTAAGCGTTGTGTGTGTGTAATTAGTGCCGTTCGTATTTATTCATTTCCCCTCCACCCCTCCCCCTCAACACTACCAGTACGCGCGTCGTCCGCTCGCAGAGACCCCAGGCGTGCATAATATTACGTACATCTAATATTATCACGCGGACGCGATAACGCGCATCGTTGGACGTCTCGAACGTAGACGAGCGTTCCGAGTGTTTGGACACCTGTGCGTTAATAGTTTAATACCGATATTTTATTTACTGATCGTATCAGTGTTTCAGCGGGCACTTCAAATTCATCATGCGACATAATATGATAAATCATATATCATCATAATTGCTCGTTATATTGCGTCCGTTACCGCTTATTTTGTTTAATATTTTTTTTTATCGCTATCGATTTCATAAGCGCCAACGTCCGGAAACACATGGCATTTTATATAAATATTTAATATAATTTAATACACATGATGATAATCATAAAGCGCTTTGGTTATTTATATCTACTTCTAAAAATGGTACCTTTGTAATTTTGTGCATAATAATACATTTTAATAAATAACTTGAATATTGATCGTATAGAAATTTAGTATATGATTTAAATTTAATATAATTGTTCAGATAGACTCTTAATCTGCAATCACATCAGTCATGAGTATACTGTTATACTTTTTTACTTATTAGTTGCTATTCTATTATGAATTATGATGTTCCGACTCGAATGATACGAGAGTTCAATTTAAATTTAAATTTACAAATCATTTCAGGAATTGTTTTAAATAAAATCATCAAATAAAAATACTGATATATGGTTTCAATATTATTGTGTTAGAAAATAAACATACGTGAAACTCGAAAAAGTTTGATAGGTATTTTAAACTGCGGTCCATTGCGATTCGGCATTCCGCAAATGAAGTGCGATTATCGATGTTTATCTGCAGCTATTAGACAATCCATATCTATAATGTCATTGAAGATTATTTCAAAAGTATACACGTAACGTGTCACACGTTCATTATATTGAATTTATAATTGTACGTTAGTGCTCGAATTGGAAAAATTAAAGTTGGAAAAATAAAAATATAAAGTCAGTACATATTTTCAAAACATGATTAAAATTATTCAATCATGGTTGATTTTCAAAGCTTGATGAGTTCATAATCTTTGTCGAAATCCTGTTGATTTCTGAGTTATGTATAAGTTCTGTATTCGAATTACGCAATGTGATTAGCGTTGCAATATTACGCTGACCACTAGTTACTACAGAAGGTCATTCAAGTAAGTCCGTGATATTTAAGTTATATTTGCAAGCACTTATGGCGTACCTATTTAAACATTTTTTATTTAAATAAGACTAATATTATACCAATTTTAAATGTATGTTAATTTATTTATTATTCATTTGGAACTTCCCTTGAAAATATTGTAATTTTGCGTTGTTGATGTTTTGATACGTAGTTTAATGAAACTGAATTATAAAATTTGTAACGTATTCTTCGAAAAATTAATTTTTTTAAGCCGGTAAAGGATAATTTGATAAATGACAAATTGTATTTGTGTCAGTTCAAATTAAATAGTCGTTCTCATGAATAAGTTAGATTAATAACAAATACTATTAGAATTATTTCCTAACTTGTTTTTAATAAAAGTTAAAAAGACACTTAGTTGGCAAAATATAACATTATTTCCCAATTGCTTTCAGTTTTTTTTTTCATATTGAAAATTTTAACGATAAAATCGAATAATTGTTTCTTTAAAATACTATTCGATACAATAAATAAATACTAATATGTTCACACATTTCATAAGCATTTCCTATCTAAAATTGGGATAATATTATTTTGTATTTCAAAATGAAATAAAATTTCGATGTAAAATCAGTAAATTATTCTCTTCGTCCAGAATCAAACAAAAAACTAATTTTGCAAGAATACTCAAATTCATTAAAAAAAGATAACGTACTCTATACTTTTGTGCAAGTTATAACCTATATTCAAATTCTTAAATTTTGTTTTTTTTTTCAATTTAAAAAATAATCAATATTTTGTTATTAATTAATTGTGCTCTTACCTGTACTGCGTCTCTGTGTTGCAAACACGATTCCTAAAAACAAAATAGGATCAGTATCATTTTACAAATAATTGTATTTCGGCTAGAATATAAGACTTATGTTGATTTTTCCCTAAAAGGTTTACATTTTGTGTACATTCAATATTCATTAATCGTCGAAGAAAGTAGAAATATTAAATATCTCAACAAAAGAAAATTTCAAAATCGAAATAATTAAGTAATGAAAGAAATTGTACTTACATATTGTTCAGAACGAATTAGTTTTATGATAATAGCTTATAAATATTTAGCTTTGTAATAAAGCTTTATACAACTCAAACACAGTGTTGCTAAGTATTCTATATGCTCAGTTGTTTGCAGGTTATTATTCTCTCATTTTTAAAAATATGTCATAAAATGTGTTTTAAACTACCAAAATAGATTTATTTTGTAATTTATATTAATAATTCTATTATGAGCGTTTGATACCTACATACTTATAAAAGTAGAATATACTTATTGGTTTTCTGCAGAAACAACGATAAGATAACCGTATAATATTATACGGAAAATAAATAAGTCGTAATTTTTTTAACTGTTTAAAAAAAAATAATTTCTAATAGAAATAAAATTGAAAAAAAAATCTATGGAACCGCGGACCACCTATGACTGGCCCACGGACCACCGGTTGGGAAACACTGATCTATCGGAAAAACCCACTGATTGATGGTAAGTAAACGATTAATCAATAATTTTTTATCTGGTTTACGCTATAACAATAAATACATCGTAAAAAGCGAAAAGAATATAAATAGAATCAATATCTTTTTAATGATTTGAATTTACTAATAAATGAAATTGTTTTTTTATCCAACAAATAGTTCAAATGGGCTGTGTCTTATCTGGGGAAAACCAATATTTATCAATATTTAATACAATATACGATGTTTTATTATACGAGTAAACAGTGAAACTTTACAATTATTCTTATAATGCGTACCACTCGACTTTAATTCGTTAGTTCTATTTTGCCGTTGTTTAGTTAGTACGTTTATATTTCGTCAAAATGAAAGTTTTGTGTTTATTTAATGTTTTATTAATATTTTTATTGATATATTTTTCAAATGGTCAACTAAAAACAGGATATCCGAATAATAATCCACCGGGCAATCCTATTACCGATTACGATTACTATGAGGTCGAGATAAATAGCAAAATGACAAGAATACCGAAAAGAGTCCGTGCTGTATTAAAAGAACTCAATAGACCAGGTAACAGACATAATTTTGGTACAGTGTTTAACGATCAAATGCAAGGAACGGGTGCCAATAAAAATGAAAACTGGAGGGCGGATGACGAAAAAGGTCACATAATTGCATCACAATTTAATGGACCGGCTACAGACTACAATATGGTTCCTATGATAAATACTCAAAACAGAAATTTGCGTGTAAGCAATGTATTTATGCCAAGTTATTATGATATGGAAATGCGCATGAGGGATTTTATTTTGGTGGGATGTGGTGGTGTTGATGTAGAAGTTGTTGTTAATTACTACTGTGATTGTCAAGAAGCCTGCGAGAGGGAAGACCATTTACCATCTCTTAGACCAAAAAGTTTTGAAATGTATCATACATTTCTATTTAATATGAATATGTATCAACCAAATGCTCTTCATTATACACGATTTGAAAACAGTCTTGGTCTAGTGAATATACCTCCAAAATTATTAGACGAAAATGTACTTAAAAAATTCCAGCATTTTGGTCCATTAAGGATGCCAAAGTCTCTGATAAAAGGTGTAAAATCGTTTGATGCAAATCTCAATGATAAAATCAGTGCAAAACCAGTAAAACTGTTACGAGATGGAACAATACGCAATGTTGCAGCCGATAGTGGGAAGCCAACAAACACTATGACCTTTAGAAACGATGAGAAAGATATATCTGTAGCAATATTCAAACGTTCATTATCGTTTGACCGTTTAGAATGTATTGATTTAAGTGAATTTGGTCATTTAATATTTACAGAAGCAATAACAATTATAAAAGGTCGGTGTGTCGCTGCATATGACGGAGATAGATGTACGGGTTCTTATCGAATTATTACAGAAAAAAAAATTAAAACTTTCACGGACAACACAAAGAAGGATCCAATTTTATTTGGAATTAAAAGTATTACAGGCTGTTGTCAACACCTAGCTGGGAGTTTTGACAATAATTATAAACTCTATAATTTTGAAACGCATAGAAATCGCCAAAAGAGAAGTATAAATCTTGATTCGGCTAGAGAAACAGAATGTTCGTGTGCCTGTTCTACTACTACGAGTACTACTACAGAACAGTCAACCACTACAAGTACTACACCTGAACCTTCAACTACTACTTCTCAACCAAAAACGACTACCAACCGCCCTAAGAAACAACAATCAAAAGATTCACAATCCTCAAAATCTAGTAGTACGTCAGGATCCATGGTAGAAGCAGGGACAGTGGTTACGGGAGTAGCCGGAGTAGCCGGAGTAGCTGGAGTAACAGGAGTAGCCGGAGTAGCTGGAGTAGCAGCTGCAGCAGCTACAGCAGCAGCAGCAGCAGCAGCAGCAGCAGCAGCAGCAGCAGCATCAGCAGCAGCAGGGTCGACGGGAGGAAAAGTGGTAGCAGGAGCAGTAGTAGCAGAAGCCGTGGAAAACCGTATTGATTATAAAGAGAGAAAATGTAGAGAGAAAAAATCAAAAATACGCCAAGATGAAGAGAGAAAACTCCAAGAGGAAGAGGAGAGAAAACATCACGAGGAAGAAGAGCAAAAACGCAAAGAGGGAGAAATGAAAAAACGCAAAGAAGAAGAAGAAGAGAAAAAACGTCGAGAAGAAACAGAAAGAAAACATAGAGAAGAAATAGTGAGAAAACACCGAGAGAATGAGGAGAGAAAACATCGAGTTGAAACAGAAAGGAAACATCGAGAAGAAACAGAGAGAAAACACCGAGAAGAAGAAGAGCAAAAACGCAAAGAGGAAGAAATGAAAAAACGCAAAGAAGAAGAAGAGAAACAACGTCGGGAAGAAACAGAAAGAAAACATCGAGAAGAAACAGAGAGAAAACACCGAGAGGAAGAAGAGCAAAAACGCAAAGAGGGAGAAATGAAAAAACGCAAAGAAGAAGAAGAGAAACAACGTCGAGAAGAAACACAAAGAAAACATCGAGAAGAAACAGAGAGAAAACACCGAGAGGAAGAAGAGCAAAAACGCAAAGAGGGAGAAATGAAAAAACGCAAAGAAGAAGAAGAGAAACAACGTCGAGAAGAAACACAAAGAAAACATCGAGAAGAAACAGAGAGAAAACACCGAGAGGAAGAAGAGCAAAAACGCAAAGAGGGAGAAATGAAAAAACGCAAAGAAGAAGAAGAGAAACAACGTCGAGAAGAAACACAAAGAAAACATCGAGAAGAAACAGAGAGAAAACACCGAGAGGAAGAAGAGCAAAAACGCAAAGAGGGAGAAATGAAAAAACGCAAAGAAGAAGAAGAGAAAAAACGTCGAGAAGAAACAGAAAGAAAACATCGAGAAGAAACAGAGAGAAAACATCGAGAGGAAGAGGAGAGAAAACGTCGAGAAGAAACAGAGAGAAAACATCGAGAGGAAGAGGAGAGAAAACATCGAGAAGAAACAGAGAGAAAACTCCGAGAGGAAGAGGAGAGAAAACATCGCGAGGAAGAAGAGCAAAAACGCAAAGAGGGAGAAATGAAAAAACGCAAAGAAGAAGAAGAAGAGAAAAAACGTCGAGAAGAAATAGAAAGAAAACATCGAGAAGAATTACAAAAAAAACGTCGAGAAGAAGAATCGAAGAAACATCGAGAAGAAGAAGCAAAAAAACGTCAAGAGGAAGAATGGAGAAAACGTCAAGAAGAAGAGAAACGTAGACTAATTAGAGAGAGAGAAGATGAAGAGCGCCGTCAAGAAGAAGCACAAAGAGAGTTTGATGAGTTTCTAGAACTGTGGGTTAAAGTTAATGGTGTAGATTAATTAGATAAGTATCTAATTTGTATAATTTGTAGTACTATTTCTAAATAACTTAAAAATAATTATATAAATTTATTCGTTTATAGTTTATGTTTAATAGCATAACAAAGTGATTTCAAATTGTATTGGATACAAGCGTTAATCAAAAAATAGGCTACACTGTGAGATAAATCTTTCATAAATTATTGTGAAAGTGTGATATTTATTTATATATTCGTAATACATTTTTAGTTATATTATTATTGCAAATTGCCTTCTATACTAAATGAAAAATAACTTGGGAATTTTTTAAATATGTTAAAATATGTTATAAAGATATTATGTTTATTTTTTAAAAATGGTTATTAAAAAATGAAATCTTTATTAGATTTATCATATTATATGTTCTCAACGTCTAATCTAGGCTTATTTGGACAAATCTCCTCTCTATGTTTTTAATTACCGTAGAACATAGGGGTACATACATTTTTCCGTCGAAATAAAAATTTGATTTTCACGGATCATGAAAAAACAACGTTAAAAAATAATAAACAATAACTTTGTTGTGTGGCTTATATAGTTTTAAAGTTTAAAAAAGTATCTTGAAATACTATTAATTAATAGTACGAAAATTCAAATAAATTATTTCTACTTATTTACTTACTGTATAAAACCTTTTCAGAAATAAGTTTATTATATAAAACAAAAAATATAATAAACTGCTTGTAATGATTGTACCCAGACATTGCACTTGCCTTTTATTTAACATAAATTATAACTCATAGCTGATAAATGCATTAGACATATTTTTTTTTTTTTTTCGTAATTGTTTTTCATCGAAACGACCGTTAGGTCTTCGTCAATGACTTGTCACTTGGGAGGGATAGAGTGCAGTGTAGCACTTGATATCCCCTTCTCTAAGAAGAGAATTTTCACGTGTGTAGACTTCACTCCCAGTGAAGTGAGTCCGGTGAGGAGCAGTGTAGAGCAATCAGAATGATGGCAGGGGGAGAGATTAGACATATTTAAAACTAAAATTAAAAATATTCATTGAAGTTTATATATTTTTTTTATTATCTACTCGTTTATTAAGTAACTTTTAACTGTAAGGTTAGTTTATTAAAATATAATGTACTTATCGGAAATAGTACTCATTAGAGCCTATTACGTGATTTATGTATTATTGTTTTTAAAGCACACGGATCAGAAATTTTTCCAAAAAAATTCATTTTTTTTAACGGACACTATCTTTTTTGTCAAGTATAAATTGAAATACTTTAGAAAAAATGCATCAATAACAACGTATTGTTTGAAGATATTTTTTAACCAACGAAATCTAAATGGATTTGGTATGAGTAAACTATGTATTACATTTTCGTTATTTACTACGGTTTCCTACAAGTCTCTACAACGATAAAAATCAATTTTATTTGTAAATAATTAAATAATAATTAGGATATGATCAAAAGAAATATAATATAACTATCATAATAATAGTTCATGAACTTTCTCCAAAAAATAATTTACCATTAATAATTGCTATGTGTAAACAATAATAATAATCATCCACACACTGCATTAGTAACACTGACATAAATGTATTAAAAAATATATTTTTCATTGTTTTGATAAGATAGGTATTTTAAATTATAAATCCTAGGATTGTATTTTATCATTAGAATGAATGTGCTAATTCGATAGTACAATATGTTTTTATGTTCATCAGGAAGTTAGAACACTAATCGTCGTATGGCGTATTCTGGTAACAGTGTCCATTTATTTGTGTATAGATATTAGATTTTTGACACCAATGTACTCGCACATCTGTTGAAAAAAATATGTCTGATAAATGATACTGGACATTCATTCACGTCGGAACGCGATAAAACATTACATAATACATTACATAATGGCTATGCACGACGGATGATAATACACTTACGCGTCATCGCTGATCATTAAGAATAATGCAAACCCTTTAGAATAACTCCGCAAAGCAGAATCAGAGGCGATCGAGTCGATGAAAAATGTAGAAAAAATTGTGTTCGTAATCACATATTTTGCATACTTGATGCCATTTAAATTAGCAATAATTAATCAACTTATACTTGTATTAATTAATCATTTGTTTGTTTTATTCCATTTTATTAAACTATTAAAATATTTACGGAAACGGTCCAAAATGAAGGTACATGCAATGATAATAACAAAAATAATCAAAAATAAAATTGTAATACGAATCCAAGACGATTTTATTAGAGTATCAAAAGAATAAAAATATAAATATTGTGTACAGCAACGAGGCTCAGTATTAAAAATATCGCGGCGGCGCGGACGCGACGGGAGGATAAAATATTAAACGGGATGTTAATAAATTGGATTAATATTGGACGTGCGAGTGAAAATTCAGGTGAAAGAAAAAAACAGTTCGTATAAGCGCGGGCCGGCCGAAAAGGAAACATAATAATACCGGATGCGCCAGTGGACAGGGATGATTTCAGTATTTCATTTCACCATAGAGAATTAACTGGTTTTCATTCTAAAAATGTTAATATAAAGTACAAGAGTTACCGATTGGATAGCGGGCAAGTTGTGGTGCGAGTTTTTTTTCTCATTGCACACCCGACGGTAACTTTTGTACGGTAATTTTTGAACGAACAAGAATAATTGTTACACACTGAAATCATCCCGCGTCCCACACTGCGGGGGCTGCAGTGCGACGATGCACGTGCCTCAGTGGACGTTTTCGCAGACGGTGCCCTTGATCAAGTGGGCGACGGGCGCGCTGAGCACGCGGTAGTTGACGTCGGTCACGTCGAAGTCGCGCACCCGGAACCGGAACCGGGGCATGCGGTCGCTGAGCACCCACAGGTTGGAGCTGGTGTCCACCTTGACGTCGGCGGGGAAGTTGAGCGTGACCCGGTCGCGGGCCACTACGGCCGAGTTGTTGGCCGAGTGCCGGTCGTCCCACCGGTCCGGGTTCCAGCAGCCGATGGCGTCCTGGCAGACCAGCGCGTAGAAGAGCGTGCCGGTCGCGGCGTCCATGGCCATGGTAGCGGCCTGCATGCCGGACGGCCGGTAGCCCAGGTGGTGGTACTCGTCGTACGTGTCGGACGCGCTCCGGTTGGACTGCAGCACGCGAGTGTCCACGCTGTACATGCGCGTGCTGGCCAGCGCGTGGAAGTACAGCGTGCGGTGGCCGTCGGCGCGGCGCCGCGGGGACAGCGCCAGCCCGAACACGCCGTCCTGCCACTCGGCCCGCACGCCGCTCATCTGGAACACGGTGGCCATCGGGTCGAAGTAGAAGTACGGGTGCTCCAAGCGCCGCGCCGCATCCTCGCGCCAGCTGTACACCACCATGCCGTAGCCGATGTCGGGCAGGTACGCGTACGCGCGGTCACACTGTCCTGCGTCCACGTCCACCGCCAGCCCCGGGAACCACGTGCTGCCGTCCACCCGCCTTAGGCTCGCGTCGATCGCGTGCTGCCGCACCAGCCGGTCCGTCCTCAGGTCGAACACCATCAGCTTCGGCTCGCCGTGTTCCGTGCCGTTGGCCGCGCCCATGTCCACCAGCCACAGCCGGTCGCACGCGTCCACCGCCATCCGGAACGTGTTGATGATACGGCTCGCGGCCTGCCGGTTGTTCGACGGCAACCGGTTCATCGCGTAGCTCGGGTACGGCACCAGCGCCGGCGAACGGTCCCGGTCCGAGTCTGCAAAACCGGATAGTGCATCATTTACAAGACCACCTGCTTATGGGTATAGAAACAAGGCTTAAGTCGGTATTTTTCACCGAAACATTTTTCTCCCCACATTTGAAGCTTACGGTTTTCAATGATTTTTTTCATGTGGCGGTTATCGGTAAAGGGCATCGGGAACAATATCGATACAAATCTCATTTCGTCATGGCTTGTGCCGTTTGTATCACAAACTATGTTTCACAATTAAAAACGGGTTAAATTTGTTCTTTAAAAATGACTTTATATTTTTGCACCGTTTTTATTACACGTGTAAGAAAAGCGTAAGTCAAGAATAAAAATGTGTATTTTACAATCATTACAAGTGACAAAAAATATACGGAAACAGTATAGGTATTTTCATATTTGCTGTATAACACATCTTACATAGGGTAAAAATGTGTCAAATCAAAGTTTTAATCAAAATAACACAAGGCCGTAATATTTTATTTGATAAATAAGGCATATGTCATGAAAAAACAGACTTAGGTAAGTCAAATAAAGTGAAATCCAAATAGCGTTACTACAAATAATTTGTTAAATAATATTATAAATTTAAGGATCTTAATTCATAAATGTTCTTATAGAAGATATATACATATTATGATTTCTACTGTATTTTTATGTTTAGAACTTTACAAATCGCTGTCTTGAAAAAATTATTAAGTTGACTAAAACTCTTTCAACCTGTGGCCAATGATTAGTATTGCGTAGTACACTAGGACTTAAATTTCTTCAGTACGTGTGGGGACCAAAGTTCTAATACCTTTAGCATTTGATATGTTTATCGATTCAACTATATCATAGATAAAATATGTATATGTATCTTATATACATATTTGTATATATTGGTGTTAGTCCAAAAATCAGCACTAGTTTAATCCTTTTTTAACCTAGCCATTTCTTATGATTCATTTATTATAGATTATAGATTATAGACCACTGAAAGGATTAGCTGTGGTCCTTAATATTGTATTATTGACTTGTTTATAATTTTGGAATATCTATAAGCTATTAAAATTTGAGTGAATAAAACTAAACATCAAAATATGTATAATTTATGTATAAGCATTTTTTTTATAATGCAATTTATTTTTGGAAACTTCTTAGAAAAAATCATGTTAAAAAAAGGAAAAAGAGTTGTAATACATTTTACATTATGTTTTTTATGAATTCTAATTTGGTGTCTATATTGACTGCTGATATTAAATAGGAAAAACTAAATAATGGTTGAAACGTGAGAAGCTCAAGTATTTATTTTTTGTTAGGATAATATCTATTTGTTTAAGCAAAAAATAGAGCTACATTAGTAATTGGCGGATTCACAATAAATCTACATCGATATTTGTATAATTTCTATGTTATTTCTTTACTCAAATATAAACGTATTACTTAATAGGGGTCATAATAAGTTGTAGCCCAGACAAAAACCTGAATATAAATGGGTTAGGGCTACTAGAACTACTGATTAGTTACCCTCAACAGCTGTTTCAAGCATTTAAAAAATGTACAAAGATTTATGATACGTATTTTAAAGGTATCTTGTATTTTGTACAAATATACTATTTTAAGTCGTATCTTATTTTGTTATTAAGATTAAAATACAAATTACACAAAGAAGTTACTTTATATTTAAAATATTTTCCTAGCAATTATTTTCGTACATAAAAGTATAAAACTATACTACACAAGCACAACCTTATAATTTGATTATACCAACATGGCTACATATAAACAACACATTAGCGCACCTGAGAATTTTATAATGGAGAGAATTGCGAATGAATTATTTTTATTTTTATTGAATCCCAATAATTAAGTAAATATATATACAATGTATATATTAAATATACAGCAGAGCGTAGATTATTTGCATTAATTGGGACCGTGGGGAGAGGGATGCGAATAATAAACCAATGATCACCATGATAAATTCAAAACTTAATTCGTGAATGTCACATATAACATTTGAACGCCCAGTGTTAGTTATGTCACAGAAATTGTTATACGTTTATATTATCATCGTTTGCTTTCGTTATGTTATCACTTGAATATCTTTCCATAATAGATACGGTGCTTATGATAATGAAAAAACTCTTTTGGTAAAAGTGCATTTATGTAGTTGGTTATAATATTATATCGAAGTGACGTTGTGGACAATATTAAGTGAAATTAATGTGGAATAGTTCTATTTACTTAAGCATACTGGCATACTGCCAATGGAAAGGTAAAACGGCCAAATAGGCTTGTTAAATAGAGTTTTACTTGGAGAGCTACGGCAGTGTACTTATTTTCCGCACATGTCGCTGATCACACTGTGCTCTAGCGTCAAAGGAAATACGGATCGGCGTTGGCAAAATCATAAATAATTAAGTAAAACGTCGGTGAGATGAAACGTATAATTCGCTTGGAAACATTTACAGCGCAAGTATACTTCAAATCGTACATCGTAAATGTAAAACATGATCATGTGATATAATAATATGAATGGAGAAAAAAAAAGAAAAAACACGTAGAAAAAGAAGAAAGAGCCACCGCGACTTATACGCCGCGACGTGTGTTCGCGCACTGTACAATTGAGACGCGGTCGTCTACTTGATGTCGCAGACGGTGCCCTTGATGACGTCGACGACGGGCGCGTTGAAGATCCTGAAGTTGGTCTCGTTGGCCTCGAGGCCCTGGTACAGGAACCGCGGCAACTTGTCGGAGAGCACCCACAGCGTGCCGGTCTTGTCCACCTTCAGGTCGTTGGGGAACTCGAGCGTCTGGCTGTCGGACGCGACCAGGAAGTTGGTGTCGGCCGAGTACTCGTCGGCGTTGCGGAACGTGTTCCAGCAGCCCACGCCGTCCTTGTTGATCTGCGTGTAGAACAGCGCGCCGGTGGCCTCGTCCAGGGACGCGCCGCTGGCCTGCGTGTTCGGGCCCCGGGACCCGAGCACCTTGTACTCGTAGTAGCTGTCCGAGGCCGTGGTCGCGTTCTGCACGACGCGCGTGGACACGGAGAACTCGCGGGTGCTGGACAGCGGGTGGAAGTACAGCGTGCGGAACCCGTCCTCGTGGACCGGGGACAGGGCCACGCCGAAGATGCCGTCGGTCCACTGGAAGTTCTGGCCGCCCACGTGGAAGTTGCCGTTGAGCGGGTCGAAGTGGAAGTAATGGTGCTTGACGCGCCACGACGTGTTGGCCGCGAAGCTGTACACCACCAGCCCGTAGCCGCCCAGGTCGGGCACGTAGGCGAACGCGTCGTCGCACGTGTCGCGCGTCGTGTCCGCGATCACGTTCGCGAAGAACGAGTCGGGCTTCATGTCGTCCGCGCGGAACGTGTACTGCCTGATCAGCGTGTCCGTTTTCAGGTCGAACACCATCAGCTTGGGCGTCTGCACCGGGTTCGCCTCGCCCCACACGTCGTTCAGCCCCGTGTCCACCATCCACAGCCGGTCGCACGCGTCCACGTTCACGCGGAACACGGACACGATGCGGTCGGACGAGTTCGTCGCCAGTCGGTTCTGCTCGTAGCTGGGATACGGCACCAGGCTCGGCGACCGGTTCTCCGGTTCTGAAAACGTCATAAACATCATATGCGGTCGCGCACCTTCCTGTGACGCCGTGTCACCTTATTCGTTTACAGTACAGTAAAGTCAAGTGTTTGGTGGCATGCGGCGGACTACTTATCGCGTAACTTATCCGCACATAATATAGTCGTTACGCGAAGAAATGATTTCAGGCGCTAAGCTTGCGTTTAATGTCCGAAATTTCAATATGTCCTAAGTGACGGGATATCGCAGAAAGCGTTTCGTCCGAGACGAGTTGAGAACAGTAATGCAGGACGGAAATCGTCCGGGCGGCGCGACGGTATAAATAGCACTTTTCCTGATCGTTGAAACCATGTCTTAACCCTAAAAGCTGCACGCTCCCCTGGGGTGTGAAAATGTTTATACAACTTTGGAACTCTTTTCCTATATTCTTTTTCCCTGTCCGTATACTGGTTGCCACTTATCCAAACGTCAATATTTTATATCGATATCCTATAATATGAAGCAATAAAACTTGAAAAAACTCTTATTCTCTGAGAACTTAAACTGTTATAAATATTATACACATTGTGTTTGAAAGTAAAAATGTCAAATATAGAACATTTTTTCAAAAACACAGTTGACTTATCAGTTATGGTATTCTATTTTTTCTCGTATTTCGTTTAAATAAATTTCAAATAAGTATCTCCTATTCATAATATTGTTTAAATTTTAAGAGATTTGTATTGCGTCTATATGACTGATGAGTGATGACCCTTACAAAAATAGAGCGATAATAATACGTTATCACTTTGAATACATCAGGACATCAGATCCCCAACAGGCAACTATTGAAATGTATATGTCATTGCAAATTCAGAAAGAGGATCAATGATTTTTCATTTTATTTCTTATGAATTGAAAATATCTATCGGGATCTTTTACGATATTATCTACGAAATGTCCATAAAAAACAGTTTTGAAAACTTTGGTATAATATATCATCTAATACGTATGATTTATCCTATGATAAGCACGTGGTTTTTATTTGATTCTTTTTAAAACCACGTGTCAAATTTATTTTTGTTCAGTAGGTAAGATTGTAAACTGTAGTACTCAAATAGACTAGTAAAATGTTAAATTACGATAAAACAATATTGTCTTCAATCGTATTCGTGTTAAAAATATGTTGTTCTCAAATTATTATTAAACTACCTTCAAATTCTGAATCACACAAAGATTCATCTGAAGAACCATCCGAAGGATCATCATCAAAATCACTTTCATCCCCGGAATCATCATCATAAATATCTAGCTCTGAAATTTGATTTTCTGTAAGGCTCATCGTTAAAACATAAATTATTAATATACTAATAATAATAATAACTATACAGATTGTTTTTGAAGAATAAAATAGATTTATATATTAATTTGATTATAAGACTTCATAGGAAAAATTTTATGTGGATGGACATGCGTTTTTAAATACGTCTACCATAGACCCATAGACCCAAACACAACCAGATTATTTTTTTTAATTAGAATTAAATCTGATAGATAAAAATATTATACAGTACGATTGATGATATCAAATAAGATACAAAAATAAGTAAACAAACCAGTATAAGAGAGAAAGATGTATTAATATGAATATATATATAGGTTTATATTTTGATTTTATATTAGATACAATTAATATTTCATTAGTTTAATAATCTAATCGTCACCCCTAGTTCCGAATCGATATAATTAAGTTATATTTTTATAATAGTGACATTATACTAATGAAGTATTATCATACACCTGAAATCATTTCTTTCGTTGGCCTTAACCAAAAGGTAGTAGTAAATAAGATATCAAATTAAATCTACTTACGCAATGCTAATTTATAATATCTTCACCAAGCTACGTAGATGCGTTCAATTATCACCAATTCACCGTGCATAACTATTATAATAATATTATTATTCTGTGTTTAGCTATACTCGTATACTTAAATCATGCAATATCAAACAAGTATGTGTTCTATGAAGCGTCGTAGCGTGTTCTGTTTTCTTTTCAAAAATGACAATAATTTCAATAGTTGCTCCATAATATTATATTAAGCACTTTGAAGTCCACAGTCTTGACTTTTATCTCAACCGCTGGTTTCTAAAACCCCAACACCGATGCTGGTTCAGTCCGCTTAAAGCACATTTTCTATTGCCAACTCACCATCGCTAGTGTATTATCGAATAGATGTAGAGCTTAAAAAATCAACTTCCGTTTTAACAGTCACTTGCTACACTTCACTATTGATATGAGATTATTATTTAAATTTTAAAGTAATTTTGTTTACGTAAAAATCGGTTTTGGTAATCGTATGCTGTATATTACAAAGCGTTCTACTGAAATGTCGATTGAGCGTATTATTATTTTAAATGTAATGTCTTACAGGTACATGAGCGTTTCATACGTCTAATTCAGTTTTAGTTTGATCAGGAGGTCGTGCTACGTCATGTAATATTGTAACGGTATTCATTGTCAACAGAGTGGTCAGCGAATAATAGACGATAGTGTGACACGTAACACATTCATATGTATGAATACAATATTGTTTCATTAAGCGCAGTGCTGACCGTTCAGATTTTCAGTTACGAAGCTATCAACGAACGAGAACGTCGGGGAAATTATTGCAATACTCAGTAGTGGACATTTTGCGAAGGACATCGCCTCCGGAATTATTATTAGTGCTACTAACTTATTATTATTAGATAGTTTCATACTATTAGTATGTATACTTTACATCGAAATACCTACTGCCTCCAACTGTGAATACACGTTTGCGATGAAAGAAGCATAATAATTTGTAGACCCAAACTTGACCGACTTATTATACTAATGGGCAGTACGTATAATGGTGATTACGATCGGTTTATTGTTCATTGTTTCGAGTTGAGACAGCACAAACAACAAGAGTAACGTACACATGCAGGGTTAAATAGTATAGCTGTGCATTATGTTGTATTTTTATTCTCAATCATTCGGAAAGTGAAATATGCGGATTCTGCGGGGATAAATCAGTACTTTTTTTCATCGGAAACGGTAAAAAGTTTTTTACTCAAAACCTCCTGATAGACTATTAAACGTGCTGTCTGCAGTGCATAATTAGTGTATTTCTGAAAATATCTATCACGATTCGTTATGGTGATCTGTTACTTCTTTATAGTACTTGTGAGCGAACTATCGATTAATTATTTTAATTTCGCTAATTAACAATCGAATTCGTCGTGGGCGCTGAAGTAAATAAGAAAACAATAGTTGTCGATAAGAATAATAATCGGTTCGAAGTGGCAACCCGTTGTAGTCGTTTATGTCAAGTAACTAAGTCGTAATCGTTGTTGTTGGTTATGAGTTTATGACCTATGGGAAATTGTAGTTGAGGCACAGCTAATGAGGTTCGGTCGATTATTGCTGATCCTCCAACGTGGATTTTTATTATTCATTGAATGTTTTTATAATTTGCAGGGTGTGGATCTTCGTATAGATCATTCGTTCCAGTTACGTATACGCCCGCAGTTGTTTAACAGAAATGTTCACCTCATTTAATACAAATAAATGTAAGCAATTGTATGACTGTACGTAACATTATGAAATTGTAACGATTACCAATAAAAAATTATGACGTTTCAATATATCTGTATAATCAACATGTGGAAAAAAGTGATAAATCTGGACGTTAACGATTGCAAGAAGGGTTTTTGACCCTAATCTAACGTGTGACTAGTTAAAACTTAACACTTTGACTTTGGCTGATCGGCCGAGAAGCGATAGAGTATGACGTATGTTATTCCTTAATGTACCTATTGGTTATAAGTTTAAAACTTATACGTTAAGTATAGTCAAGTTATACGATGTGGGATGGTATGGGTCTATTTTTTATAAACGTTGTACACGCTCTCGTTTCGTCTTATTTAAATCACTTGAATAAATCATATAATACACAGGTTATCATAATAAACTGTCGTTTTGTGCGTAAAGGAATTACACGAAGGATGATTTTTGTAAGCTATCAACAGTTGTAGAAAAAACGCATCGAATTCTCCATAGTTACTGCAATAATTTGAGCGAAACGTGAAATGCAGTATTGATTACACTTTTTACTACACACTTTTTTAACGTATGTGATTTTAAACACGCACATAGAAAAAAAAAACAATTAATACAAACACCATCACCAAAAACTAACTACAACGAAAGCAATAGCTAATCTATTAAGAAAATAATAATAATAAATACATAATATTATAATATACACATACTCGTACATATAACTATTATAACTACGTACAAAAGCGCGTGTTTATCGTGCAAACGATTGTTCGACACTTCGTGACCGTATTACGATAATGGTTAAGTACCCAAGTATAATGGGTACACATAGATAGGAAAAAACTGTTTCGTACACGCGCGTTCGGTCTATCGATGTACCTAATTATGACGGACACCTCGGAAACCGCGGATCCATGGGTAAAGTAAAAATGAAACGAATACGTGACGTTGTACTCGAGGAAAAAAAACGCACGTGAAACCGATCGTCGTGCAGAAGCAGTGGTGTTACGGCACGCGATGACGGCAACGTATCGTTTTCACTTTCGAGCGGATATGTGCTATTGCGACGGCGCGACGCGAACGAAAATGATAATAATTATTATTTATTTTCATTGTAGTATGCGTGTACGAGACGTGTCGCCGCGTGCACGTGCACCGTACAAACAGCTATAGACGTCGCGATTCTGTAAATCGAAAAAAAAAAAATCGTTTTCCGCTTTTCACTACTTAACGGAATTTATTCGTCCGATACCGGTGTAGGTTCTTATAGAACCGTAAAACATACACGTATCGTTCACTTCCCGAGACACGACCGGTGTCTGTGCAATATTACGATAGTCTCGTTCTGCAACGAGGTCTCCTCGGCCCTATACAACCGTTCCTCGGACACGGGAAAGCGATAATTCCGTGTCGTTTCTTCTTGAGCGCGCGAAAAGAGTACCTCGATCGTCTTCGCCCGACAACTTATCTGGCCTCGTAGTGTCGTTAATATTATAATATTTACGTAATAATGAAAATAATAATAAAAAAAAAAACAAATAAATAAAAACGTTTGGCCGACCTTCACCGAAATATTATATAATCATACAACACAATGCTATAGTTTTACAGGTGCGCGTAATATACACGAATGCTGTATCGCTAAGGAGGTAGGCATGCATAATTAATTACGTGTCTACGTTGACTGGGGTAAGGGACAGAGTCACTACATTATTCGTATGATGAATGAAAAACGGCCAAGGGTGTAGCGCAGGATCCAGTACCGAAAGGGCTGTGCGAGCCCAGTGCCGACCGTTTTAAAAGGTATTTCGCGGAAATATCGAAACAACTAGAGTGTGATTTTCGTCACGAAACATGGAAACTGCATAGGGCATAAATTATGCTCGGAAATACGACGAGAAGTCAACGATTGAAGTAGAATATTAGTATATTTCTAGAATATCGTAGGGAAGTTTAAAATTCATCTGATTCGTTTTCGATCAAATGTAAATGAGGGGCCGGCACTGGTGACACTGTTCGTCACGGTTGGTGAGGTACGGGATGAGAGTTTGATACGTGAGCACGTGGCGTCACGGCTCTAGGACCATGTGGGTCGGTGCCAGGCATCGTCTGATTACCATATCACGGTCAGCCGTTGCCATCACACTTGACTTTGTGCTGTTCGTTATTATTATTATTATTATTATTATTACTGTTGTTATTATTGTTTTTATACTTCAATTGTATAAAATTATCTAGTCACTTGGCGGTAATGCTTTCGAATCGCGTGCACAAAATAACAAAGTTGCCTAATTGCACGCATGTCATACGTAAAATGTATTCGTCCATGTACTCGTATACATAGCGTATGCTAAAGTCGAAGAGTGATAAATAAAAATTCAATTTTAAGTACATCCATGCACTTAAAATTATAACTATAATGAATTAAAAATAGTTTTCGATCATGTTTTTGCATTGGCTAGTCCAAAGAGAGATCCAAATGGTTATTGTTAAAGGTGAATGTGAACGTGCTGTACTTACATCGAATTTGTTCGAACACTGTAACTTTAAAAATTTAAACGAAATCGAAATAATAGCTTAATAAGATTTTGCCAAATCATCACCAATGTTTATCAAAATAATTATTACAGATGACATTTTGATGACCTAAAAACAGTATCAATATTATAATGATCAAGAAAAATATTTTTATGATCAAAAAATCCCGCGGAAATGCATTTTTTTAACCCGATCAGTTATCAACATCTATAGCAAATAATAACAATAACAATAATAATAATAATATAAATAATTTTAAAAACAACTGCAGCGTACTGAATACACATTATAACACGGTGGATGCTTATTTTTATATAGGTACCTATAATGTTACATAATGTATAATATTGTAATTACCCGATCCGAGGGATACGTAGTTAAGCGTGGACGCCACTCCGGCCTTCCACCGGGGAACCGTGATAAACAGCTTGTCTCTCCACACCTCCAGACCCAGTGGTAAATTGTTGGCCTGCACATACTCGCCGCTGGCGATCGCCGCTTCTCTGGTCTTCTGGTCCGGGAACACAAAGTCTAACTGCCGCCAGCTAAACACCTCCCGCAGCCGATCGTTTACCGACCACACGGCGCAAGTGCAGCAGCCCAGAAGTAATATCGCTAGCGTTACTCTCGCCATCATGAAACCTGGAAAACACGACGAGGCGTTTAAGTCTCTATACTGTGCAGCAGCGAAACCGAAACCGGTCGGACAAAATATAAGCGTGCACGTTCATACATATATTATTTTAGTGGAACCGATTATCGTACCGAAAACGGTTCGAGCCCGAGTGTGTTGAGAACAATAATACTTCATGTTTCCTTTCATACACATCATCATTTATACATAATACTTTTATCATTTTTCAATGTGCCCACAGCCCATTAAGAATGTAATTTAAGATCGTTTGTCCCTGTGGCGTTCTACTGTACGTGTTATGCACATTTCGAAAAATATTCGAGTCATATACGATTAATGGATTCAATGCACTTTCAATTCAAAATAAATGCATTGCACGAAAATAATAGATCCCATTAACTGTAAATTATAATTACATTTAGGACAGATATAAATTTAGTTTAAATTAAAAAATTGAAATATTTTAACTTGTTAATAGTAATTTTAACATGAAAATGATATACTATATTATAACTGTACTGTTTAATTACTATAAATGTAATAACTTATTATAATATCGGCATCATCCCACTTTTTCAGTTCATTACCACCGTACCTTATATGGTTATAATAATCCTTTGGATAGAATGGCGCGTGTGTGTAATGAACTGGAAAATGTGGATTTATTTGCTACCTGGAAGAGTTAGAAGCTAAGTCTCCGTGTAATGTAATTGTTTGCCATTTTTTATTGTTATTATTATGTGTTTAAAATAAGTTTTTATGTTGTTTGTATATATATTAATTAAATTTGTAAATATCAAATTACTGTACTTGAGCCTAACGGCGTTAATTCCAATAAATAAATAAATAAATAAATAAAAAATATTGATTTTATATCCTTTTCTAAATTACTAATTCAGTTTCCATTAATTTTTACCACAGATAGTATATTTTAATATTATGAAATATCGTACGAAATGTATCTCACTATTTTTTCTATTAGTTCCCACAATCGTTGAATTAATTTTTCATCATTGAACGATGCAATTTTTTGTTACAAACTTATAACTAAAAAAAATGTGCAATATTATAACTCAATGAACTGTGATGAACTAACGGGAATATGAGAAGACTCAAGTACGCGGTACTGCGTTACGTCAACAATACGTCATCACGACAACTCAAAGCCCGAGAACAGGCTGACTTTTTATTATATTATTCGTGTAGCAAAAAGTTCCATACGGACTGTGTGTACAAACTTACACCAGATTTCATTTAAAAGTAATCCTAAATAAATACAGGGTAGACTAAATTATGAAATGGCCTATGTACCTACTCACGAGTCCTAGGGAAACATAAAACAAATCTGTTTATCGATGGAATTGTAGAGTCTATTTCATCATTAAGATATCGTCGAGATCCCAATGCACATGCGCACGTCCGAGTGAGAAGTGCACCCAGAGTCCGAAAAAATCGATGGTGGCCGACGTGAACGCGTGGGAAGTGCACATTGCTGACGGCCCGAGCGCACATTTCCAAGAAAAAAGAAGACAAAAACGCTGCAAAGCACACGCTGTCAAAAAAAAAAAAAAAAACCCAAGGTCTCGGCCGTTTCACCAGCGAAGTGCTGAGGCTGTGTACTACTTTCATTGTCTTCGCGTTTCCGGGTATTCGAACCGCGTCTGAAAAAAAAACAATGGGCGCCACTCGGCAGGGCGATCGGCGGAAAATCTGTTCCGCGGCTTTTTTTTTTTTTTTCATTTTTGTTTTTACGTTTTCCTCTCAGTTCTTGTCACTGCTATTTCGTTCCCCCGGCTCATCGGAGAAGGTTATCCTATCGGTATGGTCTCCGTTCAATGCGAAATTTCGAAATCGCCGACGCGCCGCCGGTTCGTACATACGATAATAATTGTTTGTTATAATTTACGTGAATAAATTATCAACGCCGGCGCGATGACGGCCGGAGTCTACACGTTTACTGTCGAGTTGCCATCGCGTCATATAACATCGGACGAGCACTTCTACACTTATGTTACACACTAAACAGGTTATTACGATTTACGACTGACCGCGTTTTCCACGCCGCAGAAGTAACGCAATTTAGTCATTAGTATACATATTATACGCGTTGTATAGTATTATTGAATCACGATGATACAAAGTTTGAGGCGCCAGAAAAATATCGATCTGTCTGGAATTTTGAGCAATCGAACGAATTGATTAAACACAATAGTGTCGAGAAGAATTCTTCGTTTCTCCTGCAAGTTAACAGAAAAAAAAAAACATTGACCGTGTAATAATAATATTCTCTATATTCACGCTCGGATTTTGTGCCGCGTTTAAGGGCAAATACAATGATTTTTTAATGGAATTTAAATAATAAGGTTAAAAAAACGGAATGTTTATAGCTAAAGAATTTTTGTTTGCATTGAAAATAACGTTTTTGGTTTTAAATATAATATATAATATCTAAACACTAATATTACGTAAACGTAAACGTTCGATTACTTTTGATTGCACGTTTATATTGAAATAAAGAGGTTTTTTTTTTATTCAAATTGGTATGGAAGGCTATAATAGAGAGTAACAGCAGCATTGATACTGGTGATGGTTTTTCACTAATTAGTATAAGCAATGAAAATCACAAAATTTGTAGTTATTTAAATAATTATAAATATATAAAGCAGCATTTTCCTGTTGGCCCGGTTGGCATTAACTTTAAATCTTCACACGGTACTGCGCATGATGATAGTGCGTATAGTGAATACAAAATAATAATCAAATTACTCATACCATTTCGATGTAGGTACCTATTATTATTATTATTATACAGTTGTCCGCAATTAAATCGCGCCAATCCACCAAAACAACGATATAAATATCATTTTATATTAAATCTATGCCGTTTCACCACATTGAAGGACGACGTTACGTTTACTTATATTTCACGTAAAACGTCTTGTGCAATAAATCAAATACACTGGAATTATTTTTGTTTTCAACATCAAAACGTTTAATTTTACATATTATACATTAATGTAAATAAATAAGGAAGATATTATATATATATATATATATATATATATATATATATTATTATGAACGGGAAAAAATAACTTCTTTAATAACAAACAATTTAAATTGTTAGTTATTGCGTATGGGTGTGAAAATGTTTTTAAACTAACGATCGCTTATCATTAATTATAATCAAACAACTTTGAAAATCACTTAGTAAACACATTTTATAAAACATCGAATTTTCGATGGTAATCTTCCAAACGCTGGGTTATTTTTGAATATTTTCAGGAGCGTTTAAATGAATAGTCGTGCAGCTATGGTTCAATCACGTATATCTAACAAAATATTATTATATTTCAAACGAAAGTGCACTACGAGAAAATACGATATCATGTATTTAATTAAACTTAAATCAGAAATTACAAGTGCAAATTTAAAAACAACATACCTAGTCATATAGATCATTTTAAAATCAGCTATATAATTATTACAGTATACTGTGTAGTACCATTAAATACATGTACAGCGACTATAGTCCATTGACAGCGAATAATAATCGATTATACAGTACTACAGTATAAACGTCCAAGGTCCGAAGTTCGCGATCTTATTTAGTTTATTAATATCGAGTGAGATAAAATGCGATATGCATGTTATTATATTATATTTACTTATATAACATTATGAAGAACATTGCAGTAGTTGATTTTCAAAATAAATCGAATATGTTAATAGTGTAAATGTGAATTTAGATTGAATATATCATGTAGTTTTCTAAGACCACGTTTTTGAAACATGTTTAATTATTTAAACAATAAATTATGTTTATTTGTTTACCGACGTAAAAAAAGACCAGAAAGTGTGAGACAGGTTTTTAATATAGTTGTTTCGATTTGGTAATTATGACGTTATCGTCTTTTTTTGTTCAATTCATAAAAAATGTATGCATTTCACAACAATCTACCTGTCTCTCATAGTCTCATCTCGTTTTAGAATCTCTAGTGAATTATTGGCAGGATGTCACAACTAAAAAATGTATACAATTACAAAATACGAAAGACATTTGTTACGACTAATTGTGAATCGCATCACGCGTCTGGCTGTACAAGCAATTCCTATACTTTCATTTTCATTTTCAGTCGTCCGTTTTAGATTATTTAACAATGTAAAGTAATAATTTTTTCTTAAATAAATTGCTATAAGTACTCAAAACTATTAACACGTGGTGAATTGTTTCTTCTAAAGTTCTAAACCTTAAATTAAACGTGTAATATTACGTATATTATAAATTATTCTACATGTACATTAATAAACATTATCTATTATGTTATTAATTTAAAGAAAAATGATAATATCCTTTAACAGATATTTTATAGAATATCAGCATACCTAATTATAAAATTGTGATATATAAAAACTGTTACCGTATACTCGTACATAAGAATTTTGCATACATTTTTAATATGATTAAGGAACAAACTTACGTTCAAAAAATATTACAATGTATTTATATCCCTACCACGAGAATAGAAACACTTTTTGATTTTAAGACTTATATGGTGTCTGAGTTTAAATTCAACAATACATGTCAGTTAAATACTTATTTTAAAGGGATTTTTTTAAATTTAAGTTTACCGTTTCTTATATTTCATAAACACACAATTTTATTAAACATAACGGTTGAAGTTAAATCTTAACTTATCATTTTACATAATATTAAACAATAATAAGGCCGTAAAAACTAATAATAATTAAAGAAAAAATAAATTCACCAAACTTACCAGTTATGGTGCTGCTACGAATGGTACCAACAGATTAACAAAAGTTTTTAGTGTAGAGTGATCGGTGGTCATACAACCGACGGCAGTGAAAGAGGGGGCAACCAGTTTGCACCTCCGAAGTCCGAAGGCCTTGGTTCCCCCGATAATTATTATATTATATTTTACTTGTTACCATATACGTGTGCAACAATTTTATTTCGGTTCGGTTTCTGTTCTTACAATTTCGGATTTCCCTATCGATATTAGATATACTGTGCTAACACGATACAGTACTTTATTACCTACAGCGGTCTCATCTAAACTGCTTTTTTCCTAGTCCTTTGAATAGCGTATAAGCTGAACCGCGTACTCCAGGCGTATACATCATAATGTTATACACATATTATATGTACGTGTACACTCGTTTTTTTATTATATATTTACACGGGTTGCTGTAATTTGTAGCCTGTGGGTATTCATGTTTGTGGCATGTCAACGATATACCGTGATAACCTTGTTACGCCGGAAAATTAAGGTAGCCTTCCAGTTTCCTATAAATTAAAAAACACACAAAGTATGTAGTGTTTTGAGCGTTATATTTAGAGATCGGATGTTGAATTTCTATAAAAACTGTAGAAAATAGATTTTAAATGATTTAATGTCGTTTAAAAACTAGATTAAAAGTAAAATATATAAAATATTCGTAGGTTTTTAAAAATAATGAGAAAACAAAAATGAAAAAAAAGGTAAAATCCAAAGTTAAAAAAAAAAGTTATTTACATTTATTTTGCCTTGCACGATTTATGTTGATAATTTATAAACAGTTTAATAAGAAAAAAAAACCAAATTTTCTCAAAATCCAACTTTACCTACTATCAACTTAAGTTATGTCAACTGTTAAGTATATATTCGTTTTGCTTCGTAACGTGGAACACTTGACACGTGGATAACGGAAGACCGTGTTATAGGTGTGAAAATGTTGAGGCTTGATCTAATCTAAAATAATAAATGCTATATTGTCAAAAATATAACATAAGAACAGTATACGGAATTATTTAAGTGTTACCGATCTTCCGTAGTTCACTTAACTTATAGTTATAAGATATAACAAATTAATAATGACAAATAATTACGAATGGCGCATTCATTATTGCTTTTTCGAAAGAAAAAAAACATAATGTCAATTTGTTATAGATATTATACTTGTGTGTAAATATCGTAAAAAATCATAACGTTATATGATACAAAGAATAATCTGTTAAAAAATAAATGGCACCGAATTCATTAAATTTAAGAATCTTAAGAAATCAAACACCACTATATTATGTATTATGTGTAGGTTTAAAAGAATGTACAGTTGGAAAAAACATCGTTCGCAGTAAAAACGGACGTAATAGCAGAATGTGTAGGTTTGTGGAGTTGAAATAGAAAAAAAAATAAGGTTTTTTTTTTGGACTCAACACAAAGCTTACATGGGAAGCATTATGGTGTATAATATATTTATTTTACGAAAACTAATACAGATTTTCTGGTAACGTTTTAGGGAAGCGTTCGATTTAACGACAGGTACATAATTATTTTGAAATAAAAAATACGCATATAAAAATTTAAATACGTTGTACATACTTATAGAATATTATAATATATAAAATGCATAACAAGTAGGTTCTGATATTCAATTAAACCAAACATTTTACTACTATAATAATATGAATTGCCATGTATTAACGTTCATCTAATGACCTATTTTTTTAGTAATTATTCATTAGTTTGATCATTAAAATATTATACTATCGTTTTTTTCTGTAAGCTTATAATTTGTTAAATAAATATAACATTACGACGTATTATGCGTCTTCATTAATGTCGAATGTAAGTTCACAAATCTAACGGATCCCAGTATTTACACTTATTTTTAACCCTGTATTTAATGTACTCGTATATAACTGGAAACAATCAATTGTAGTTCGTATTTTCTTTTGCTCAAATTTCTTTTAATATGAAATCCAAAGAAAAATGTAAACAATTCTGTTTTTATAACATACAACATAACGTTCTTAAATTGTAAATAAACTTTCGCAATAAACACTGTCTTAGACTTTAAAACTTTAATCGTCAATCATCGTCAATTATCAAGTTAAATATTATACAGACCAATGAGATTACACTAAGGAAATAATAAACATCACATCACAGGCCGCCCGGCTCATAATATTTTTTAAACCATATAATGATAGTTTTAAATAATAAAATGTTTACCAATAACATCGTCAAAATGACGTCACTGTTTACATGAAAACTTGACCAAGTACAGTTAGTATAAAAATAAGCCACCAGTGTTTACCACATTATAATATGCCTTCATAAAATGATATCTCTATATTATGGCTATAATATTGATTATTTGATGTTTTGATCTGAGGGCACTAGCATAATTTAAAGGTGTTTTTTTTTTATCAGAATAAACAAATCTCAGTATATTCTAAAATGTATGATATGATTTAAATGAAAACAATTTTTTCAAATTAGGTATTAACACCGTTTAAACTTGGTCATATTTAATGAACTATAGTAGAAAATATATAGTGTTATACACAGTCCTCGAATTGGAAAAATAAATTAAATAGAACCCTTAAATCTTAATATAAAAGAAGTAAAACTCTGAAATGATTCACCTTGAACCATACCGTGGACATTGGGCAGTGGGCATGTTTCGCACCACACTGCCTTTGCTATAATTTCCAATTTCTTAAAATGAAAAACAATATAAACAAATACTTTAATAAAAATATCCATCAAATCAATAAAGGAATATATAAATTTGTGGTATTATAAATTAAAAATATTTTAGTTAAAATTAAATACAAACTACAAAATAAAATAAAACATTCCAAAAAATGAATGTCCCTAACCCTGTTTCAATGAAATTGATTAGATATGAGTGCTCTTAAAATGTAATGTTAATTAGTAGAGTTCCGCTTTCCTATGTTCCAATTCGAGCACTAGTTGTGACATGTGTCTAGTTCCTATTCGACACACCTTTAAATATTTATAATTTAATATTGTATTATATTAGGTGCGCGGTGGTCACTGGCCCGATTGATAAATATAAAACAAAACAATTATAATATTTTGAAACAGCAAATTGATTTCCAGATAAAAAAATAAAGCTAACGATCATTGATCATAATTTAAATTTTATGAAGGGTTGAAATTATTTCTTAAAATGAAATACAAGTTTTTTTTCATGTAGTGTTTTAAAATCTTATAAAAAGTCCACCTTATATACCTATATTATATAACAACTAAGTTCTTCATTGGTATTTTTATAAGTAAACGAAGCTTTAGTGACGATGAACATCAGGTTCAGATATACTTACTATAGTTGGTAGTTACAACTAAGAATAATTGTATACAATACGTAGTTACATATTTACATAGGCCATACTGTATTCATTTATCATAGCAATATTTTTAAACCAGTAATGTATTGTAGCACAGATAAAACCTATGGTTGGAGATTGTAGACTATATTAGGTACTTACATTATTTATACATATTTTGGACTAACGAACATGAAACGATGTTGATGGAATTATTCTATTTTATCATTGAGTTCGATTTATTTTTAAATATTACGACACATTACATGAATTTCTAATTTTTATTTGTTATTCGTTTCATATTCACGACTTTGTATATTATTAAAACCGAAAAATGCGTTTAGAACAGGTATGTTCGTATGAGACCGCAATCATACGCACTCGATTTAGATATAAGACCAAGAATATTACAATTTGACGTCTTCGCATAACAACTACATCTTGTTACTGCGACGTGGTTAATAATATTATAATTTTAACATTTAATTAGTATAATAATAAATAATAAAACTTTCCCGGAAAAAACCCAAAGTGCGTAAATACACGTCGCCGAAAATTTAATCGATTTCAGTATTAGCCGTGCGAATATTAATTATTATAAGTTATAACTTATTACGAAGCGAGTCGACAAGCGATTAAAAACATTACCAAGTCAATAATTTACTTGTCTCGTATAGTATTATAATCATACATACGGTCGTACAGCCTTACAGGTGCTTAGAGCCGGTAACACCTAAAACCTATCATCGTTAGGTGATTAAAGCGTTTAATGCATACACGATTAATATAATTAAGTGCTAAGAACTGATGTACTTATTTTCGTAAAATCCGAAGAGCGTTACGATAGGGATAATTACACGGTTTCATTGTTAAAATTGTACTATTTCCATCCTCGTGCACTTATTAACGCACATCATACAACACGAGTATTACCAACGCGAATGAAAACTTACCTATTTTAATGAACACTTTTTTTCTAGTTATTCAATTGGACACCTCAATATTATTATATAACATTTAATGTCGTTATTCGTCTATCCTGTCCACTGTCCTGTGTTCACAAACGATATACATACTGATTACAGATAATGCATCGTAGTTAGACGTTATTTATACATTTTGTAGTTAGTGCTATGTCAAAATAATGTACTTAGGTACGTGTTATAGATACGACGAATTGTTCGTTTTCTTTTCATAACTGTTTTCACTTCTAATCTTTACGACTATTTATACAATCATATAGAATTATATATATATATATATATTATAGTTATTATTTACAATTTACTACTGTATTACATAATCACCAACTCACAACTGTGGTTTCTGCCTTCTGTTAACAATTCTTTCTAGTCTGTGTACTTAGAAGGTTATTTTTTGAAAATAATCCTATATTTTATTAAAATTCTTTACAATAAAATTAAGAAAACAGACGACTAATGACAACAACGTGAACATTTATGGGATAAATAATTTCATTAATACGGCAAACTCATTCGACTTTTCCCAGTTTCCCACGTACGAGACGTTTTTCACACATTATATCATAATATGATAGGCCGATAGGGTATAGGCAGTAGGCAATAGAAATATTTCTGTATTTATTTGTTTTACAGTCTTACGGGGAATGTTAAGATTTCAAAATTTACTATTGTTCTACATACATTTAGTTTTTAATGTTATAAAAATCAAATTAAACAATTATTTAAAAATTAACTTTTTAGTTATATTGCGATATAACGCAATTTTAGGAAATCATAAATAATTATCTAAATAATCTCAAATAATTTAATATAAAATACTACATCTAAGTCAAGGCTAGTACAATATTCTATTATCTATTCATAGAAATGTAAATATAATTAAATTATGATATGATATATATATATATATATATAAGTTTTCCAATAGTGGCAAAGCAAGACAATTCAAATTAAAAATCTAATTACATTTTTTAGTTTATGGTTTTAAAATTAAGTTTTTTTTTATTTCAAATTTTGCTGCAACTGTGGTTTTTTTTAATATAATATGTAACCAAGCACCCTTATCCCCCAAAAAAAATATCATATACGCCACTGTTTGTTGTATTATATAAAAAAAATGTGTATTATTTCACGCCTTTGAGAAAATCTAGGACCTGCATCTGAGGTACCTAAAAAAATCTCAGCCTTGAGGCCCCGGCGCATTGCACCTCCTTCATACCCGCTAAATCCGGCATTGCGCACGAGCGGTTTTTCTTTTGCGTACACGGTACACCTGCAACAATAGCAACCTTTCTCTCGTAAATTCACATGGTTTTTTTTTTACACAACGAACAAATGGTCCTCGTGATAAATCCATAAATAACGCGTGTTAGCCTTGCAACTACTGTAGCATTCGGATCTTCTACTCGGATATTTTGCTGCAATGCCTGCAGTATACTCGTATATTATTACTATTATATTCGGATGCGCTCCACCAAACTCGCGCTCGACAAATCATGCGATTCGCCTGAAAAATAACCGCTCGGTATTACACACACATATAGGTACGCACTCAGGATTGCAGTTTTCACGAGTATAGCTCATCAATTGCCCAACGTGTCCGCAATAATCAGTCGCGTGTATCCAACAATATAATGTACCTATTTGTAAAAAGTAATATAGCAGAAGCATGGTATTACTCAAGAGACGTGCATTGAAAACGTGGCTATCCGGTTTCAGCAGGAGACTGCGATGAACAGCATTAAACAGTGTTCCTTATACGTATACCTAATAGGTTATAGGTACCTTTATAATATTATGTATAAACCATAAATGATACGATATTTTATGGTCAAAGTACGAACCAATAATGAAAAAATCTAGGTGTAACCGATAACATTTCTAGGACTGGCTGACCAGTATTTTATATAGGTTCGTTGTTGTAAATGAAATGTTCTAATTTCGGTGACTTGCAGTGTAATCACTAATCTTGGTAATCTGGTAATATGATCGAATGATAGTACTAAACTTCCTAACCTCGAATAGCTAATAACAATAAAATTAGTTTCAAATACTATAAACGAGCACTGGTAATAATAAAGTTCGAACATAAGGCAATAATTGTTTTTATAAAAAAAAAAAAAATGGTTTTACCGTTTTTTGATTATCGATGAGTTGAAAGAAAATAAATGTCCATATATGACATGACTACACTCAATATTACATCTGGTGAACCGGAAACTCAACAATACTAATTTTTAATGGATCTGTATTAAAAGTATAAGTTTTTAAAAAATATTTTAAATGATACAAAAGTCTATTAAAAAAAATATAATTTAATGTGAATTTACGATGGTTAAAAATTTAAAAGCAACAAAAAAAAAGGTCAAGCTTTCGATTTGACGAGTTATACATACAAAGAATTAGGCTTTATTAAAATTGATATTAGATATTATTGTGATTATTATATTCTATATAAATTGTTAATAATAATAATTAAATAAAATGTCATAAGTTATTTATTTTAGCAATAATTTCCAAATACTATTGTTGTTTTTTATTCTGTTGTGCGGAAATACGCATAATATAGGGAATTGGCAAACTTCATTATTACAGTGAACTTAATAGACCACTTACAGATAAATATCAAAATGTGTTTATCTATACCTATATATTTTTAAATGTAATATTAATATATTATGTACTTCGTGCCCACAGGCATTTATTCATTAAATAAATTTAATCTACGGAAATGTTTAAGGTAATTTATTTTATTTTAAATAATCGAATTTCGAACTATCAACATTTCGCTGAAATATAATGTATCAACAACGTATCATTAAAATAATTTATAATACGTTACTACATTGAAGTTATGTTATAAATATAATTAGTACATTACATTAAAGTGCACAGAAGTTACATAAAACAATTCGAGTTCAACATTTATATTTTTTTGTTGAACTGTATTATTTAGATACAATCATTTCACACAATTAATTTTTGGCACCAGTTGTTAATGAGAAATGAGAATTATGAAACAACTTGCCAAAATACCATTTTCATTTTCTGGAATAATTACTTACGATAGATAATATTATATCTCACACATCAAAAATGTGTTAAATTTATTATAATATTTAGATAAATATTTGTGTATTTATACTACAGCGAGAATTAAAATTTCATCATGATAATTGGACGGTATAAATACTATGATGTACAATTTTTTAGTCACACATTTTTATTATTTTTTTATAAAATTATATCAAAAATACTTAAGGTTATACTTTAAACATTAATTTTATTTTTTGAGTTTACTTTTACATTAAATTTCAGTATATTATTCTAAGTTGTACCAACGCCCGTTTGTAAAACTACGAATTGTTATTGTATTATTATTTTTTTCATTATACATTTTCGGTTTAAACCAAAGTAATATATTTGTCACTGTTTGTTGGTAATCAAATAAGAGTCTAGTAGTGCCCATGTTCTATTGTTTGTTTGGACAATAAATATGCGACAGCTGAATGCAATATAATAAAAAATTCATCCGATAGAGACTTATAATATAATATATACCTATATAGTATATATACATATCCGACCTATGCATGTATAAAAACTACAAACCAACCATGCTTAGGATATGCGTCAATGTCCGCAGTAATTGTTAAACAAAAAAAAAAAAATAGTTTGTAAATGGTATTATTATATTTTAATGAATGATACATTTAGAACGTATCTTATACTTTTGATATGCGATTATAATATCAGATTTATCGGTTTTACGTGGTTTGCGGTTAAGTGTTAATCGTGAAGTGTTTAACCTTCGCCGTCGTGTAAGTAAAACTGTCTGATATACATATCATGCATCACGTACAAAGACATGTTACAGCGTATAAACTGCTGTCTAAAATCTACTCTTTCTTCTCGACCTTCAAGTGATTTAATATTTAAACAATAATGTAAGGATTTACGTCACAAATGGGTTGCAGAAATTGCCCGCGGCGTCGATTTTTTTTTCGTAGTGTTCATCTGCTATGCCAGGGCTCAGGGGTCTCCAACATTTTTTACAGCCGGCCAAATTTGAGGGTTTGGAATCGCGATCCAAAATTAATCATTGATGGACAGAGAGGTAATAAGATTGAAGATGGATAAAAATGATTTCCTTACTAATTTATTATTTTATATTGTTCATGATTATTAGTTGTTAATAAGAACATCTAAAGAAACACTTTTAATTTTATTATTTATAACTTCATAATTATTTTATAGGAAATTAATACCTTATAAACTTAAATATTTTTAAAGCATCAGTTAGCTTAACAACTGGTTCATGAACTGTTCATTTTGTATCACTTTGTTCGTAATCTGAGCGCTGTCAAGAAACAATTGGTTTTCAAATAATACGCTTATTTTTATAAGGCTATTCCAGTTTTAATAATTTAATTTGATTTCAATAAAAGTTTATTCAGCTCAACTACGAAATTAATTTAATTATAAATTACAGTAGGCGAATAGGTATACCAACACAATGAATATAATTACATTATAACACATACATATCAAATAGAATTAAAACAATGTACATTAAAATTACAATTAAAGAGAAATCTATTCAAAACGATCCATTCTACATCGTTTACAACAACATATGCTTTTATGACCTTTTCCAGGTCCTTACTTTCATCGTTTTCGATTTTAAGGATTGCCGAACTTTTAATTTGAAATATTGAATGTTAATTTTAACAAAGTTCATTTTTTATAAAATGAAAAATATATTTTTTTCATTTAAGTAGATAAATTACTCAATTTTATTACGTAATACATCTATTGAGATGATTATAAAATACATAATCCTGGAGTACGAGTTAAGTGCGACTTACATAAAATGCAATATATTTCCCACATACTACTTCTAGTATTGTTATAGTCACCATTCTGTCTCACCTCTGTCTATTTGCCATGGGCCCCTCGGAGCAAATCGTCCTGTATAACATTGGAAAATTTTTTTTAACCTCATTCGTTATCATTTAATTGTGTCAATACTGCTAAACTCCAGTTAAATAAATAATCATGTATTATTTGTTCCGTATATTTTAGTACATATTAGGTATTACTACAATCAGTTGTATTCGTATATCATATTGTAATTTCAAAATTTTGTTTCTGAATTCTTCTAAAAGTATTTATTATAATTTACAAAGTATATAAACTAAAGTATTTAACTAAGGTATAGATATAATATTATTATTTTCAACTATCTACTCTTTCTATTCTATTAGGTACATACGGACATTGGACATGGACGTATTATGGTAATTTAGATAGTGACAGATACCATAGGAAAATAATATATAGAATAAGTACATTTTATTAAACAGGCAAACCTATACAATATACTTTACATCATATTATACATACATTTTATACTACATTATTCATCATTGTAATATATATTGACTCCATACATTTACTATTTTGAAAGGCGCACAAGGTTAACAGAAGTTGCTATGCAGCAATTATCTTCCTGGAAAATGAGAACAGCTTATGGTAAAATACTAAATTATAATATTACGAATAGTTCTATGCCATTATAGGTATATGATTGTAAAGAAGTAAAATAAATAAATGATTAAACAAGGTGAGCGTGACATCAGCATTTTTATAATTATATGTACAGAATTAAATATGTACACATGTAGGTATTTACATAAATATATGAACCAAGATGTAAACGAATAATACAGTGTATAGTTATTGAAATTATTTTTCGTGAAAGAAAATAAATAAACTATAATCATAGTGACATGTTCACACAATTATCATAAGTATCAGGTAAACAATTTTAAAAACAAATAATGTCATCGAAAACTTATATTATTAGTAGCACAAAATTAATATGTGTGGTTAGCCAAAAATAATAAGATGTTACAGTCTTGTTGTGGATTTTATAACCCAATTTCCCTTAGTAAAATGTCTACAAAAAATGGCTTTGATCGAAACACTAGTTTTGTGTGGACAATAAATAATGATACAACATGAAATGTTCATGTTTTCTTAGCTAGGTAGGTACTCTTATTTTTAAATTTATAATTCTACCGCTAATTATACTACATGAATATTCATATCTCAATCGCATATTTATATATTACCTATAACCACGCTTTATCAAGTACAAACAATTATTAATATTTCTACATTAACGAATTTTTGAAATTACTTAGCCCCTTGTTGATATCATACATTTTCTAACTTAAGAAATTTTCTTTTTTTTTTTGCACGGAGTTGACGAAATATTTTTTGTTGGTTTTAAGTATGACAAAAATGGCGACACTCAACGAAAATTGAAATTCATACCGTTTAGTAGTGTACTGTATAATGTGTTGTGCATAAGCATCGCGGAGCACCGGTCGAGGTACACGTAGGGTTGCCACCTTTGAAAGATTGCCGACCCGGAGGCAGGCCGATAAGCAAAAGAAGAAAAAGAAAAAAGGTCGTCGGCAAAATATATATAGTGCCTGTGCCCCTATGCAAACGGCTTAGTTTATAAGGTGAAAAGGTTGATAGTGAAAATATGAAATACAAAAAAATTTTAATACAAACACATATTTTATTGTTAAAAAATGCAAAAGTTTTTTATTCAAATTTGAAGTCATACTTTACATTTTTCAATGCACATTTCAATAATCTTCCTTATTCGGGATTTTTCAAACAGTGCAACAATTCTTGACAGTTCGTTTTGTAATTTAATTTGACGCACAGAGTTCTGATTTTACCATTTCCACTGACAAACGATTCCTTTCACAAATTGTTCATCAGAGAAAGACGCGTACGGCAATAGCGTAGGTAAACTAATTTTATGACAACCCAAAGAATAATTATCTGAACCCGTAGCCCTTAGATTTTTATGTTAAGCCGGATTATCCGGTTGAAAACCGGTGAGGTGGCAACCCTAGGTACCCGGGACGAACTGTCGCGGGAGAATCGCTCGTCCAAAGAGGTTGGTTAAAGCACCAATGACATCCGATAACCCAGTCGTCGTGTTATCACACATTATATCTATTCTGTGATGTTATCACACTGCGTACGCGTGTCTCCCGCCATAGATGTCTATACATCGCAAATAGCAATACCGTGATGAACGCCAGAACCAGAAGAACCAGGTGCTCCTCGTCGAGGCTCACACAAATAATGTTATCTTTATGTTCTTTATCAAAATATCATCGTGACATATCGACATTCGACATCGTTCCTCGTTCCTTAATAGACGATGGTCCGTTTTTGCCGTTAAATTTTCTAACATCTTACCACCCCGACGGTACCTATTCTCGTGTCGTTCTTTTTTCCACCTTTTTTCCCGCCGCAAGACCCGTTCGTTGCGCAGACCCACGAATTCGTCGACCCGGGTCCGACCATGTTGGTGCTGCAGAGCTTATTGCTGTCCGCCGCCATCGACGCGGTGGCGTATCTGAAGTCAATCGTCGGCCCGTATCTGTACTTAACGCCCGGTTCCGAGGTAAGCAATACTGATTGTCGTATATTCGTCGTATCCCGACGTTGAGAATTTATTGTTCTCCTCAGTGACGTACACAGACATTTGGACAAGGGTATCAAGCTCGAACTGTGCCGTAGGGTACTAACCACCTACCAAATATCTAGGTGACTTTTTATCTTAACAGTTGCGGTTTCAGAAACCCCGGTGGATGGGCAGCATACATGCCGAAATTTAAATATCAATTAAAAAGCCAACTATTTACGTTACAAATGCATTCCATCAAAATGCTCTATATTATACCTAAATATAATTTGATAATAGTCTTCTTGCTTATTTCTATACATATATACAAATACATACTATACTTCAACAGTGTTTTAATATTAAACCTTATTTTTCTGAATACCCAATGGTATAGTCTTTTTTAGAAACCTTGAGGTTTTTGGTGAGGGGGGTTAATTGTTATTCAAAATATTGTATACAAATCTGGCTACTTATAATTGTTTCTGTTATCAGTATGAATGTGCATATTTTAAGTGTACAACATATCCATCTGAATTTTACCATTTATCTAGTTGGTACCTATATTAATTATTCTAAAATATAAAATTTATACTTTTAGGAAAAAAATAAAATTGAACTTAACAGTCAAAATGAATTTGCTGTTACATTGGATGAGTATGGCTTAAGATTTTGGCCTCCATTATATATGCAAAGATATATAATTGTACAGGAGGTTCTTGAACACCCCATTTGGAATGGATCAATAAAAAAGGTAGGTTTATGAGCAATTTTAATTTTTATAATATGCTAACAATATTTTGAAATTTTATTTCTAGGTTGTAGACTTTGGTTGTTCTGAACTTGGTCTGTTTAAATGTATCAAACCGGTTCCTGGTCTCAACAATATTATGCTTGTTGATATTGATTTTAATTTATTAGATTTGAACCAAACCAAAATAGTGCCAACAACTTATGATCATTTGTCAATGAGTGAACGCAAAGAGCCTTTAACTGTAGACATTTACAATGGCAGTATTGCTGATCTAGATGACCGGATGTTAGGTGTTGATGCAGTTATCTGCATTGAACTGTAAAATAATATTTCTAGGTTTAATCTTTCCAGATATTAATGTATTAAACTGTAATTACAGGATTGAACATTTATATTCCGATGTTTTGAACGCAATACCACATACTGTGTTTGAATTTATCAAACCAAAGTTGGCACTTTTTACTACTCCTAATGTAGAATTTAATATTCTGTTTCCAAATTTTAATACACAGTTCAGACATGATGATCACAAATTTGAATGGACTAGAAAACAGTTTAAAGAATGGTGAATATTTTTTAAAAATAGAAAATTATAATTATAAATGTAATAATTTATTTTTATCTTATTTATTTTCAGGGCTAAAAAAATAGTTACTTGTTATCCTGACTATGCTGTACAATTTGATGGTATTGGAGCTGGTCCTCCTGGCACAGAAAAACTGGGTTGTTGCAGTCAAATGGCTATTTTTTACCGGAAAGATATGAAAAAATCTCCTGTTAAACCTATTGTAAAATATTTGTGTAATTATTTTAAATTTAATATTTGATAGATGTATAATTATTATGCTTCTTCTAACATTTAGGGACTTGGTATGATTTAGTCATTAGCTGCAGTTGCGTATGTTACATATTTAATATATTTAATCAATGGTACTGCAGTTAAGCTGTGTCAGCCTCTAGTTCCTGGATGGTTGACCATACGGGTTTTCAGCAAAAAATATTGTTTAAAATAAATCACTAAAAACTAATTCTTAACTGTTACACCTACAAAAATATGAAAAACAAGGTTCTTATAGCTAAAGCTAATAAAAATATTATTAAAAAAAATTCTTACACAAAAGATATTGGAATTTGATATATTTTGTATTTCTAACCTAATTAGTATCGTATCTGAGCTTGGAAAGTTATAATTAATTCTTATTTTCCACACTATGTAAATATATTAAAAATATTTTTCTTTACTTAACTTAATTTCCAAAAAAACTTTTTACTAATTATTATTATTTTTTTTTCTTTAAATTAAATTTAAAATTTGTAATATTGTTTAGTACTTTAACTATTTATATTTTAGGTATACTTTATCAGAATTTAGTGTATTACATTTTCATTAATCAAAATTTTGCATGGATTTTCATTTGTATTGATAGTTATTTTAATTTCAATGAAATCTCTTTTAAATATTTTATTAGTTGTTGTTTAAATCAAATGTTTTTAATTTATACCCGTTTGCTGATGACTAATATTCGATTAGGGCTTATTCTTATTAGTTTTCAATAATTACAATTTTGTTTTTACATAGCCTGAAAATTAAGTAATTTCATGAAACTATTAAACTAATTATGTTATTAGTTGATCAGTTTAGATAATTACTCTATCGCAATTGTGTGAACGAATATAATTATTTTCATTATACAATTGAAATTTATATTTATATTATGTTTTCAGGGTTGTACACCTTACAAACTGTTGAGAAGAGTTAGCTATCCATTTGAACAGTATGATGAAAACACTGTAAGGGAACGTACTATATATGACAAGTTACTGAAATTTGTGCAAGAAGCTAGATCAAATAATGAATATTCAATGGGTGATGGTATGGAAATACCACTGAATGTGATTTTGTCGTATATTTCAGATTGCTGTTTATCCATAGAAGAATTAGAGTTAGTATATTTATTATATTAATCATATAGTGTTTAGATTTGCTGAGGATTATATACTAATCTCTTTAGAATTGACTCAATTACCTATTTTAGTACATTGTAGATTAATAGATTAGTATTCTTTTATTTATTAAAAAAATGTAGTTTGTGAGATACACAGTTAAAATAGTGAAAAAGATTATTCGTTGAATACTTAATGAAAATGCATCTATTCTTAAATATCTTATCACTTCAATAATTAGATTGATGTACATATTTGAAAAAATATAACCTTTATTAATGTATTATAAAAATTTAAAATGTTGAGTTGATGACTATTATAGTTATGTGAGTTATAGTCTTTTTCTTTATTTAAGCATTGTACACTAATAATAAATGGGCAGTGTAGTAAATCGATAAAAAAATTTGGATTTATTTTATATTATTTAGTATTTATACCATCAATTTATGCTTTTCAAGTTGATTATAATCAGGGTTTGGAATTTGTAGCATTTATAATTATCAAAATAAGCTTTAAAAAACCTCTTAATAAGCACTTAAATAAGCTCTTAAAAATATTAATTTAAGCAAAAAAACTCAATTTTTTTTGTAATACAATTTAATATTTATATAATTAATTAAAAACATTAAAAATAGATTTAGCTTTAAAAAAATCAAAAATGTTTGTCGTTTTTGAGAACATTTTAACTTCTCTTGGCAAATAATTTCAATTAGAATCCGAAAGATTAAAATAATAAATAAATTAGATCCCAGGAGGAATGAGTAAACACCCAAAAAGTAATAGAAAATAACTAAAAATTCTAGATTCGTCAGTAGCCTGTGTCATAATTAAGCAGAGATATTCAAAAAAACTATAAAAAAGTAATTTGCTAAAAAAAGCATTAAAATAAGCTATGAAGAGCACTATCAAATTTATTTTATTAAGTCCTGAATCCTGATTATAATATACAACTAATTTCTAAGTGTGCGATTATAATTATTTATCATCTATAATAAACTGTGATATTATAATATAAATTTATTAGGAATGATAAAATTAAAATCAAATCACAGAAAGCCATTTAGTTGTTCAAATTTGTCCAAAATTGTACATACATAGAGAATTTTTTAATTTCAAATAAACTACTAGGCCTTTTTCTTATATTCAGAATCATTTTAAAAACTGTAAGAAAGAATTATGTAAATAAGAAATACAATTTTTTCACTTAAAAAAGTGAAACTTAAAAAACTTTAGACTATAAAATGTATAAAAAAAATAATATTTAATAATGTGTATAATAGTAAATTAAAATAATAATTATTATATTGTACAGTAATAAATTGTATGTTAGTGTTGTACATTATAAAGTGTGCCCATTTAATAGCTTGTTAAATATCTCTACCTTAAGTTATTATGAGTGTGTTAATAAAAATATCATCTTCATGAAGCAATTTGTTGTATAGAGATTTTTTCTAAGTAGAGGTTTGATTGTATAGTTTTTTAAAATGGTTAGGTAAAAGGGTTAGGTTGGTTAAATATTTATGAATGATAATAAAATGCATTGTAATAATATCCTATCTATTTTAAGTCTTAAAGAAGTAAAATATGTGAGGATTTGCAATATACTTAGGTTTCATGGTTGAAGTTTGGTATAATTTATATTACAGGTATGAAGTTATAATATACCTTTTTTAAAATATATTGATTTTCTTAAAATCTTAAAACTATAATGTATTCTACCCATAATCATTTAAAATGGTGGGTATTATGATGAAAGGTATGGAGTGGGTAGTGGTTATTAAAATATATGTTGTGTGTCATCCATTTGAGCATTTTAAAAAGTGTGTTTTAAAATTCTAAACCTTGGCTTATCTACTAACTTCACACACAATGCACACTCATACTTATTGTTTCCTTTTAATATATTCTTTAAAAATAATTGCTATCTTATCCTCTTAAAAACTTTTTATAATAAGTATAACTTTTGCTAAATACTAACACTTTTTATTTTCATCATGTATTCATGATTTTATTTTTATGATTGACAGAAAATTTGTTAGTAAGTTATATTCTACCAAAAAGAATGATCAAGGGGAATGGTTCCTGCTTACTGATGAATTTGAATGCAGTTCTGATGAATATAAATCAAATTCGGATTCATATTCAAACCATAGTGGAGAGTACAGTTTATTGGAGAACACTGACGAGTATCATAAAGTAAATAGCATTGATTCAAATGAAGCAGTAAACATGAGTTTTAGTGAATCCAAACATTGTTACTCTACTCCTATGACTAACAGACAAGAGCCCAACGTTTATTTTAGTAACATTGATAGTTTTAATACAGTGCTTTCGAGTTCAGATTTGTACAAAACGGCTGTCGATCATGATATGAGTAGCAATGAAGATATGGAAATCTCATCCAGCTGCAATAGCAGCATTATTGTTGACAATTGTAATATGTATCAGCAATTTTTAACTGGTCGTAATAATTCTACTATCGACGAAGAAGATATTAGAGAAACAGAAAAGACCATAACTTGTGCCTTAAATTATGATGATAATGATATTGAAAATGACAATGTAATCAATGATAACAATACTGTTATTCAAAACAGTAGTAATGGATCATTAAAAAGAAGCTGTACTTCTGATTCTGCCCAAGAACCTAAAGCTAAACAATGTAACAGTTTTTCAAATGTCAATGAAGAAAACATAGAATTTGAACAACAACCAGTGTTCTTGCATAGGGCTTTATTGGATGAAAATGGGTTCACCGAAAAATTGTTGTCCATTCCAGATAAAAAGTTGTAAGAGTATCATGGAAAACTTCAATTATTTCTTTATGATTGAAATTATGTTAATTGTAAGTCTAATAATATTTTAAACATTCAATTTTTAACTTACCTAACGCTTAAAATACTAAACAATTAGACTGTCTGATTTTCTTTGTTCTTATAAATAACTATAAACTGAAGACTGTATTTTAATTTATTAATTTGTTTTGTAAATACATTATGGAGAAATAAGTTCTCTTTATTTTTATACATGAACTTCTAAGTACTTATCAATATTTTGTATTGTCAAAAAAAGATTAAATTTATTATTTGTATTTAATATAGTTGATGTTAACTGAAATGCACTCTGTAAACTATTATTAATATTATTATTTTTTAAATATTGTTAGATATGTAATCCATAATGGTAAATTGGCATTGTATTTAAATACTGTTATAAAATAGGTATTAGTGATTTAAATATGTTAAAAAGATCATGAGGAGTTGTTTGAACCTAATCAGCTATTGGTGTTTGGATAGTCATTATGTTATAAATAAAAATCAAACCAATGTGGTGCATAAATCTAAATTTTCGGAATAAGTGGATGTTAGATAATATTCGATCCAATTACTGATAAATGAAGTACCTCAAAAAATACTAAAAAATATTGAGTATTGGAAATAATTTTTTCATTACATACTTCACTCTGTTTACGTGGAATTCCTATTTCCTATGCCTTATTGCTACACAATTGTATTATTCACATCAGTTATTGATAAGTGACCAAGTCACAGTTCCCTCCCCCCTTCTTAAAGTCCAATTATCAATGGTGGATATAAGGGAGGAGGCCAATAGGGGCGATTGTCATCTCTCCCGTTCACAAAAAAGTGATTTAAAAGTTGATCAAAATGCTTGTTGTAATGTTGTTTAGTAGGTATTGATTTTAATTTTAATTAAGTTTTGCATTCAACATTTTTGTTGGTGTATTCTAAAACAGTAAGACCCATCACCAGTATTTCTGTCAACGGCATGACAGATTTCTGTACACAACTAATTTTTATGTCGATTAATAATAAGAATTCTTATGCCTATTCCTATTAATATATTTTATTAATTTATATTTATTGCTTCACCCGTTCAGGACCTCTATACCTATAGATTAATTAAAACACAATTTGCTAAGCATAAAGTGCGGGTTTTACTGTTACAGGGAATTAGAAAGACAACAATTATAGTTGATTGGTTTTCGAAATTCATTAATTTATAAACTATATTTTTTAACCATATTATTTTTGTAATTTTTATATTCAATCAATGTTATTTGATAAACCCAACTCTATTCACCGTTGAACGAATTTAAGTTAATACGATTATTGGGCTAAGAAGCCGAGCTATTCGAAAATTAAATTGACTTTATACTTTTAACTCGTTTAAATCATTTCTTCAATAATTTAATCGAGCTGAACAGATATTAAACAGGCCCGCCAGACGATTTTCACGCAGTACCTACCATCTCGCGTTGATTTGCACACTGATCCAGAGTGTAATTTTAACGTGACGGAATCGTTAAAAATCTTTATTAGCAATAATAAACAACGCACACTACTCCTTAAGTTGATTTGAAATTGATACTCATCATGAAATACTTTGGAATTTCCACGGTCAAATACACTGTTGTAGTAGAACACAAAATTGTAATATGTCTTGCGAAGTTCTACGAAAATGACATGCCACTCGGCAGGGCCGGCTCTAGCTTTTTCAGCGACCAGTGCAAGAATTATTTCGGCGCCCTTTGCCCTCTTTTAAACATTAAACAGGAAAAATTAGGGGATTAGTCAAATTCAAAAATAATAGACTTCCTTAGTTTTATTATTATTTATTATTGTATAGTAATTATCAATATAAAACATACTTTATTATTATTAAAAAACTTTGTTACAGAGGTACTAAATATATACAAAAAATCTAAAGAAAGTTCACTTTTCTCGCTTTTTTATCAGCAAATACTTTAATTAGTTCTGAGAAGTCTAAATTTTGAGCAATAGCATTTTCAATACTTAGTGTAGCTAGGGATGTCAATGTGCCTTGTGAAATAGTTGACCTTAGGTAGGTTTTTATTAACTTAAGTTTGGAGAAACTTCTTTCTCCGCTTGCGACTGTGACCGGTATGGTAAACAAAATTCTTAATGCAATCCATATATTGGGGTATAAATCCTCTAATTGATTTTTTTTAATTAAGTTAAGTACATCGAGGGGTGAATTGCAATCATTGATTTTGGTGAAGTGTTGTATGCTAATTAATTCGTCGCAAAGAAAAACTGCTTCAATATCACTTTCTAACCCATCAGTCAAAGCTATTTGGAGATCAGCGCAATATTTTAGTAATTCATCCTTTTCAAAGCTAGATATTTTATTTCGTTCGTATGTTCACATGTGTAATAATATTGTATAATATGTACAACGTTTAATATTACATTGTATATTGTATGCTCCTATAGTCCTATAATGTATTGAGAGTAATTTCCATGATGGCGGTAAAACTTTTAATACATTATGCTATATTCATCTTCGTAAACACTTTCATTTCACACATAATATTTTGATATCGGAAATTCTAGTTTTCAGAATTCGGTAAATAATAATCCTTAAATGACCTCGAAACAGATTTATAAGTCATGTATTTCGTTTATCAAACGACGTATCGTATTGCAATAGCGCTATAATAACTCAAATATCTTTTACACTTGAAGTTCCTCTCGCGTTGTGCGGAGACCATTTTTTAATTTTTTTTAACTCACCAACCAAATTTTCTTTTTAAGTATATAAAAACTAAATTTAGTTTAATCGGGAATGTTCCATTCAAAAATCGCTTGCCACAACGCGTGAGTGAAACTGTTTAGATTTTAAATATCTACATTTAGGTGTATTTGACTTCTTAAAAAAATGTAAATCAAATTTAAAGGATTCGGTTCGTGTTTCCAATTAATCTTTGTACACAATATAATAATTTTATAAGTTTGTCTTAAATAAATAGTTATGCATTCCAATAAATATTTTATATTTATATCTAAAAATAAGCTCTGTGTGATAAAATATGAATAAACAATACATACCATTGATTTCACATGAGCTATAAAATTATTGTATATATTCAAAGGGGATTATAATATATTTAAAACTAATATTTCATTTTGAAATAGTTATTAAATTCTTTTTATTTTTATTAATTAATTCTCCACCCATTTAGCTCAATTATTCAACTACACTATATCAATTATTTTATGTAAGCCAATTCCTATTGCAATCAAGCCAATCGAAATATTCAAGACTAGGCAAAATAAGTACGCCTTTGTGGACAAAAATCTCAATGTTTTTATAGCCATGCGTACGAACGTTAAAAAGTCGTAAAATATCGAAAAGAATTTAGATTTTATGTGTTATGTCTTTAGAAAAATATATATCATAGGAAACAATATATATTCTAAACCATAGGCACATTAACGTGTTATTAACGCACGTGAGCTAAATTCATACGCTTTCAATTTTGTATTGCATTTATAGCAAGCCGTATGATGTAGGAATAATGTTATGTTATTATACTAATAGGGGATCACACCAAGACAGCACTCTCTATACAACTGAAATGGCGTTTCTCCGAAGGATCGGTCAACGCTTGCTTTCGGCGTACCCGCGGCTAATGCAGTACAAAGTTTTAACGCCTTCGCTGCTACGTGCGTTTCCATTGCACGGTCCGCCAATCGAGAGGAACGCGCATAATCGCAATGAAAACCAGACGAGTCCTTCGGTTTGTTACCAGTGGTGCAACAACCTGGGCCGATGACGATGCCGAAAATCGGAGCCCCAGGATTCAAAGGGAGCCTCATCACCGCCCCCACCCCAATATGTCCGAAACTCCATAGGCTTCCTACTGCGTAATGAGAACAATGGCATTTTTATAAAAAACGGACGAAACTTCTAGGTCGTGTGAGAAATAGGGATAGGTCTTTTAAACCTGAAGCGTATTTCTATCGAAAAAACTATTCCGACTGATAGCGGTCGGTTGGAACAGTTCTTATTTATAAAGTTTTTATAGTTTTTATTTGTAATTGTTTTAAATATTTTTTATTGTGATGATATGAAGTTACATTATTATCATTAATAACTTTCATAGTACCCACATGCTTATTTGCTATGTAAAATAAAATAAAAATATTTCACTAAATTATTGTATTTGATAATATTACAGTTTGAGGGCTAAATAAATTACTCATAAGGTATAATTTAAGTGGAAAATAACATTTTCCTTGTGTTATTACTTATTATTAATGAATTACCCCAACCCCCCTTACAATCAAAATATTATTTTGTTTCGGGCAGTCATTAGTTTAGTGCCTCATATTCATCGGGACTCCAAAATTCCTGTTGCGCCACTATTCGTTACCTGGTATTCGCCAGCCGGTATCTTTCGAGATACTTATAGAAGAGAGCGAATACGTTACGACTGCTGTTTGTCCACCCCCCCCCCTCCCCACCACATATTTACATGCGCACTATTCCGTTCAGTACAATAAATTATTCGATGCAAGTCCAAATTCATCTGGTTTTTAATTCGCAGATCATTTTGCTTATCGTCATTATTGCACGCTATCGTTGAACATGTGATCCGTCCTCTTATCAGTACCGTAGTAGCCCACCCGGCTACCCTGCGATTGCTCGGAATCTTTGGATAATTTTCAATATTTGGGAATAGCAAAAAAGAAAAATAAGAGAAATAAAAACTATAAAATTTACATAAAGGTGTAAAAGATCCTAACGATGATAAACTTAAGTTGAAATGCGTTTCATAGAAGACATCATTGCGGCGCGATTACAGTCCTCGGGATGTTTTTCATACACATATGGAACGCAGTCTGTGATGTTCCGTGTTTCAGAAAAACATCCAAGAAACATTGGTGGGACAGTTGTACAGTGGGTTATGAGTAGATAGTTGTCTCATTCTGCTTGTGCTACAGTTAAAATTAAGTTTGTGGGTGCCCATTTATGAACCAGACCGCGGTCACTGCCTCTTACTAAGACCTATCTAACAATTACAGTCTGGTTACCGACCATTGCATCGAATCTGACTTTTTTGGTTATCTTCATACCGAATAACATTTAAAAAGAGTAATATAGCAAAATCCCGTCTGTTTCGTCAAACGTCTTTGATTTTATATAGGTACTTAATGAAATTATTTACGTGATAACAATAAGTGGAGTATAATATCGTATCGAGAAAAATTGTACTCAACTTTATAGTTCATAAACGTAACTCGAATGCAATTTTAGAAGGTACACTTTTCAGATCCTACATCACCGCACGTACCTAAGTCATAAATTCATAATGAATCATATAAATTAGAATACGTATTATACGCTTACAATTTCATATTTTAAACTTTGAAACTTTAAGGACTAGCATTTTACAGGAGACAGTGGAAACATGTGTATGGCTGTCTATTCCTCGACGGGCCCACAAAACAAGTGTAAACGTTTATCATAATTCATAAATCATAATACAAGTGTAGAGCGCAAAAATCAGAAAAGGTATCGGAGAGTGTGTTAAAACCTAATTCGACTGAAAGCTAACTCTACTAACTGTACCGAGTGGCAGGGCCGGCTTTAGATACGATCGACGTGTGCGACGGCACAGGGACGCCAAAATCAGGGGGGCGCGCAAGATGCGTTAAAATTAGAACACCCTCAAGGACTGGCGGTAAAATTCTTGTACGGTTTGCAGACGAGCGGTGGTGTGGTGGTGGATGTTATATACGAACTCTCTATATGTATCATGTTCAGACGATTCGAAAAGCTTGGCAAAGACGTCACAGTCATTATGCGAAACGGAACTGGGCTTAGTCGTTAACATTTAATTAAGTTCACCCCTCCCCCGACCCCGTTAGTGTGCTTAGTATATGAAAAACCAGTCGGGCGTTGGCTGATTCCGTAGTGGTCGTGTCGACGCGACCACGGCCGGAAGAGAAGATGAATCTCGAAAACTTCAGATCCTTTTCCGGTATATACGTAGTAGAACGTCTCGCCGCGTGGTTTTATATTTTTTTTCTCGATTTTTGCTCACCATACGCCTACGCCGTTGCACGAGTTTTCAATATAATCGCATTCCTCGTTTTGTTCACGTCCGGTTGCTCGATTTTGATAGATCACCGTGTACTGCCGTTAAACCGCAGACACGGACGTGCGAACAATACTATTGTTGATAAAACGCCGGGCCAATCGTCCTGTGTGTTTTTCGTGGTACTTGCGTTCCGTTCGGCTTAACCGGAATATGATATAGAAACATAATTATATAGGTATATTCGGTTCGCTCTTCGGAGTTCTAATCCCGTCCGTGACGGAATAACGATACGATTTTTAAATTCTGTTCCACAAACATACCGACGGGTAAAGTGAGTGAAAAGAAGCAACAAAAAAAAAAATCATTACTTTATTTTATTAGCTTTAAAGTAAATAGTATAACGTATACTCTGGTCGTAAAACCAGTATAGAGCTATATACGTGTTAAACGTCGAACAGCTCTTTTTTTCGCAAATGCTTTGAGTAAGGTAAAAAAAACCGTGTTCAAAAAGAATAAAATAATGTGGATTGACACGTTATTCTTGAACGTTAGACCTACTCGGTTATATATATATATATATTGTCCCGACAAGGATTTACCCATTGTGATATCTCCTGAGATACTGAACATATTTAAATAATGTTTTTTTTATGTAAGACTGACAATTTAATTTAATTATTTTTAAAAATTATGATGATACCTATTTTATTGTTTTTTTAAAAATGTTGATGTTTCAACATTTTATTTTCATTAACCTCATGATTATAATAATTTTGTATGAAAAATAGGTATACATATACATATATTAGATAAGTGTACACATATTGTAATTCTAACATTCTGTATGTAGTTTTATGGGTAATTTATTGTGTAAATAACCGATTCGTTAAATGATTGTAGAAAAATAAAATAAAAAAATTGTGAAAATATGTAAAACTATGATCATAATAATCCTACGAATTTCATTTCTCACTTCTAAATTTTGAATGTTGACAATTGTTTCATAATAATAAAATTTTTTTAACTTAACGTTATATGAACTTTTAATAATAGCATCATTTTGTGTATTATGTATTATGCTTTTGCGTCTTCAAGGTTTTCTGAAGCCTTGGATAGGTTTTAACCAAACTGGTTGACAAAATTGTTTAAAAATACGCAAACAATAACAAAGGATAAAATTATAAATTATAATACATTATTATAGGATATTGTAGCATTTTATTGTAACGCGTAAGACGGCACTCCGTGTAGGCAATTTAAGGGCATTAGAGTGTTGGACAACACTTAGCGAGGTCCATTTCCCTAGCACCCCCTATCACCGACCAACCCGATGACGAAGCAATATTATTTGTTCCCTAAATAAATCGAAGGGTCCGGAGTATATACAGAAAAAATGTTGAACATTGTAAACAATATAAACACTTACGACGCAACTTGATCCATTCGAATGCACTGAATGCTTCAAACGCTGTCGTCGACGTTACTTATCAACTATTGACGTTGGAAAGGAAATCCTAATAGTTGACGTATACTATATTATTATGCTCATCGTGGGTTCAGCTTTCAGTCTTGTTATCGAATGTTTTCCGTTGATCAGAGAGAAAAGAACATTTGTTACGTCTAAATAATAAAGGCAGAAATAAAATTAAAATAACACATATTATTGATACGCAATTGATTACATTTTTTGATTTACCTTGAAGATATGTATATGTTTTTTTACACATAAAATATCGTGAAAACCTCGTACTCTGGCGGCATGTAGACGATCATGTCTCGGGATTGAAAGTACCCTTTAAAAGTTTTGAAGGAATACTTTTGTAGTGTTATGTAATAATTATTTTCATAATGTTTTTTATGACTGCAATATTGAATTCATATGTATGATTATATAAACAATCGAAAACGAATGTAGAGCACATATTGGTGGAGATTTCTTTGAAATCAGTTTTAGTACGCGAAATATTTTTTTTAATAATTGACGAGTATCGTTTACTTATCTGATTGTGTTATTATTTCACAAGCTTATGGTCGGTAAATTGAGTTAAAATATATTTACATAGCTGACGGTTTATTCGTTTGTTCGATGAGCGAATCCTCTAGGACCGTCGGAAACTTTTCATTCACACCAACACGTGTTTAATTTCGCAGTATAGCTACTCAAACGTACACTTAATTGAATTTTCACGTGTTTACTCGTTAAGATTAACCATTTCTATAGTAGATTCTACCCTACTCGGATGACACGAATCGTATTAATTATACGTTTATAAGAAAAGAACGATGTGTTCGTGATGATATAATATCATGTGTATTGTGCAATAATTAATTTACACCGCAATAATTAGCCGAGTAAATGTTTACGCTCTATAATTTGAACAGGTACTTGAGAAACTCGTATTTGCGACGTCATACATTTCATGTGTGTAAAACCAAACAAATTGCTAAATGCGTTTATAAAATATATACTTTGACTCTAATTCATGTTATAATATCCTGTAAATATTAAACGCCATAATTTAATTTATAAATATCATTTAGACATGTAATCGAAAACAATGGAAACCTGCATTCAGATAGATTTGTGTCGAGGATGTATGATGTGTTATAACGTTGAAAAATAAATCATTATCATATAAATGATAACTGTTTGGTAAAATATGATGGAAAGAAAATGAGTATGAATAAATACAAATAAAATGCGTAGGAATCATTTAGTGGCAATAAAAAAATATTTTTATGTACTTTTATGATTTATTACATTTTTTAAGCCATATTTTATACAACAATTGTAATGTGTATAATGTATGTGAATGTGTGTGTGTGTGTGTAATTCTATGTTTCAACTTTCAATCATTATTATTATGTTGACATAATGTTTTTATGGGCATATATTGAAAAATGTAACACCATTTTTTAAAATTTATGCGTGCTTTAAGTTTGAAGAAAAAACATTGTAGCACAAAAATAAAAAAATACGCGTTAAAAAAAGGAGAAAAAACCAAAAAAATATATAAATAAATTAGTAATAATAAAAGGTAGCATAATTTGTTATGAGAGAAATTAAGAATGGTATGATAGGGAAAATGTATTAAGGAGAAGAATGTGACAGATGAGGAAGAAAGGGAGGGTTTACAGGAATATTCTGGGATTTGTGAGAAAGCCCTTTTCTAATCGACTGCCCTAGGCGAGAACGAACTTTTATAATTGTTGTTATCGTGAAATTAAGATTGACGATAAATTAAATTTAGAGAATTATAAATATTAGGTTTTGAGATGATATAGTAGAAATTTATTTTTGTCACGCCAAATATTTTATTTATTAATTTAATTGTTGGTTACTATAATTTTACAGTGGGCTGCACTTATATTGTTTGTTAATACTAATTTTGCTAAAAAAAAATAAAAGATTCTGCTCTAGGCACGAATGAACAAAATAAGTGCGTAAAAAAAAAAAAAAATATGCGCATTTTAAAGGTCATTATCAATGCTTATCATATCATCAGAGTTTTAAAGCGCTATTTCATACTAGACATTAATTTAAACAAAAATATACAAGCGCGAATAAATGCTTTTGATTTCGAAAAACCTTTGTGTAAACAGAATATATATACATTTTTATATCAAATTAAAATATAATTTATTTAATAAAATGTAATTGATTCAATGAGTAGGTATATGCTGTAAGTTACCATTTTATACAAATGCAAATATACATCGTAATAAAAAGGAAAACCACCATTTAAATATTTTTAGTCGTTTTCAGAAGTGAAATAACTAAAAATTATATGTAAAACGAGCAAAGAAATTTGCATTTTATTTTATTTATACGAGTATCTCTAATTTTTCTTACGGGCATTATCACTGTCGTATCAAAGCAGTGAATTATTTGGTTAGAAGACACTTTGAGTAATGTAAAAAACTATTACTCACATAACATTTAATTGTATGATGATAGTATAATAATGGAATTCAAATACCACTTTATCACTGATCGCTACATATCAAAAACGAAAATAGTATATGAACTTAAAATTTAAAATAGTGGTTTCCTTTAATACCTTAGACGAGGAATACGTTTTAGGAATAAGATAATAGGATTTTAAGTATTACCTACATGTTATCCAAGAATAATATATGATACAGTCTTTGGTATAATACACTACACTTACATTTAAATAAGTATATCATCATATAGAAGACTTCACTTTTAATTGTGTTTGATTTATCAGACTCGAATTATGGGTTACCTTGTTAACAATAGGTATTTCAACTTTTTCGAAACATTGTAGTGATAACTGTAATAAATTATAGAATTAAATGCATTTTCTCTTCTGGACTTTGTTAATTTATTAATTTAATTTTCCGAAATCCAATGAAGTAATAAGCATAACTCTCCGAGCCTTGATATTATAATATAGACTTTCATTTGTAACAACCTAGTCGATAAATGTGACGACGAATTTACGTTAAAAGATCATGTCAAATAAGTACAAATAATTGCATAAGTACGTCCAAATTTCAGACTTATCACATACATTGTCTTTAGGAAAAAATCTATTGTTGGCTCTACCCCGAGACTGACCAGTGACCTTGTATATTTTTTATTTCATATTCTCAAACAGAATATTTATTCGAAAATGTTGGTTATATACATTGTAATATCGAACCAATAATTATTAACTGTATAAGTACCTATTTATATAAAATTTGGATGAACAGGGTGTCACTTCCTGTCGCTTCGGGACAATCATAATATTATGGCTAGCTAATCATACTATTTTGATATTTCATTTTTATATATTGATACTCGCTTAAAAATAATTTGTTTCACAATGATAATACTATGTATTGCCAATCGAAAATCGTTGACACTTCAATATTAATGACGAAATATTATTTCCAAGAACACATTAATTTATTGAAATAATGATTATCTATTGCTTGTAAAAATTATAATAAAAGGAATATAGATAATGTTAACCGTCTGTATTAATAAAAAAATCGTTTTTTTAACAGCTTTTACCTTAAAATAGGCTTATAATGTATACTGTGATAGAGTCGTGTTAAACATTTTATAATAACACTTCTCAAAATTTAAGGGAATAACAATTAAAAAAATGACATGTAATCGTGCGTAAAGGAACACGGAAATCTCAATCAACGGGTAGTACCCTCCGCGCGAATGCCAATGTAAACGATAATGGTGTGACACGTATTACAACTCTTTAATAATTGCTAATGATAGAATTTATGCCTATTGTTATCGAGGACGAGCTACACATACACACACACACACACACACACAAACACAGGCCATTGTGGTATTGTGTACGGCGTGGATATTGATAAATGACAAATTGTCTATATTTTTGCGTCGATCCGCTAGTGGTTTTTTTAAATTTTTTTTAATCATTTTTTATCACGATTTTTTATCATGAAAAAAAAACGTATTTATTTTATCGACCCGATTTTTATTAATATTAATCAGGTGGTTTTGTATACGCGTTCGCGTTACATATTTCCAATGCCGTGTAAATTAATTAGTCGGACATTGAATTTACGACGTACACCTATGTCGTATAATGTGCTTGCGTTTTAATTATAAGCGATAAATCGTAAAACCGGAAATATAATTTTCTTTTTTTCTTTTTATTATTCGTTTCGCGTTAGTTTCGCGCGTAATAAATACTTGACGTTGATCCGTAGATAGACGCACAGCAGCGGGCATCACCAGCGCGTGTACGAGGCGCAATCTTATAAGGAATAATAGTGCAGTTTAACGATCTAAATACCCGTTGAAAAGGATTATTGTTACCGTGCGATGTAATGTTTTTGAACGCTTAAAAGGCGTCGGGCTCCGGCTGCAGATAAGTAAACGCCGCCAGTGTGTACGCGCGTATATTCAGGTACTCGGTTTATGGTACTCAAATAAGAGACTGGTAAAAAAAAAATAAAAAATAAAAAATAAACCTCTATACAACTCAAATCTCAAAGAATGTGATTATATCTATACACATAATATATCACATACTTAACTCGAAGTCATAAAGTTTGAGCCAATATGAATTTATCTTTGGGGCAGTTCAGTGCACAGGTTTACGACGTGAACTGTGTTTCGTTATTAAACTGTATTAATAATACTTTTTAAATTTAATATTTTTCGAGAAACATATAAACGCGAACGTTACGGGAATTTTTCGTACATTCGTCAACCGTTATTGGTACGGAGTAAATACGTATTAAAAAAAGAAAAAAATGAAAAGGAAAAAAAAATGAGAGATTCTCCAGACGTTTTAGCAGGGAAGAATAAGTAGAGGTCTCGCACGTTCACGCACACACGCGCACACACGGACGCACACGTGCGCGCTCGCGCATTTTTCGCGTTCAAACTTTCGGCCGAGTGTAGCCGGTCAATCATTGTGCACGTGGAGGACCCGGTATGCGATAAAACAAACTGGGCGTAGCGATATTTCGTCGGCGAAAACGAACGTTCCTGCTGCTGTGTACGCGGTTATTTATTTTTTTCATCCCTGTCAGGTCGGTCCTACTCGGTAGCCACAAGTGGGCGTACAGCGCGTTCGCATTTGCATGCACTTAATATAAGCTACACGTGATTGCTTTGGACGTGAAAAAATTAGTTTTAACATAATACGGTATGATATATGCGCGTACAACGATTAACAGGTCTTAATCGGTTTGTCGTATTTAAGAAATAAAATGCCATCAACTAAATATCTTACTGGCAGTACCACGAAACACGACATCACACATAAAGATTTTTTTTGACTCTCGCTCGTATGTCTATATTTAACCATGTCTTTGTTATACGGATGAATGATTTAATGTAACAGTCCACCGCTTATATCGACCACGGTTTATCGGATACAGTAACGTGGTCGCGGTCATTCGCATCATGTAAGCGTTCGGGTGAATTTGGTATATTTATCGTTAAATAATTTGTTGAACGTGCAAATTATTCCAGAGAAAACGAATTTTCGCGATACACTGAAACCTCTATTAACAGAGACTTCCAAGCAGTGGACACATCCTGGAAAAAATTGCAGACGCAATATGTTATGATTAAAGTATATAAACGGTGTTTATATCGGAAAAAACTGCAGGCGCCAAATTTTGAATGAGTTTTATTTAGACGCCGTGTAAAATATAATTGAAAAACGATAATTGTACGACCGCTTGGATGTAATATTTCTAACATTTGTGCATATTTAATTGGTATAAATTATTTTAGTGTATAATATTTATATGTGTGGGCAATGTATGTCCGAAATAGGTTTGTCAAAATGTTTTCTTTCTGGTTTCTTTTGATTTTTCGCGACTTTTATCCAAATAAGAGATATTTTTTTTTGTTTTTAAGCTAAAGAGTTTTTTTTTACATATTATATTATACGTAATCGTATGCCAAGTATATACTATGGTGCATAAATCATTACAATACGACGTAAGAAAACACTTAAAACAGAACTAGACACATTTCACTCGGTATTTTTTGGAACGTATAATATAACAATAGTAAAAGTTAGTACATTGCGTTATGTAAAATAAAATATAAATGTTTACATCTTACCGTAGATTCAAGTTCTACGTGTAGTGGATAACTGATAAATATTCGGAATTCCGCGCGGCACGGCCTACGCCGCCGGGTTATCGTTTTATTTTTTTCAATAAATTCCATTTCACGTATTGTTTCCTTTGTGCATGCTTATGTGTGCTTGCGCCCGCGTATGTGTATGTGTGTGTTAGTAAACTTACCCCAAGGTTAAGCGTGGAATATTTTTTACATTTCATAGCGGCGTCTTTGTATGCCTGAATTTTAAAATCCGATCGCGTTTGGTTCTGTAACGTTTGATTTGTATTTTGTGTCCACAATCACGCGCAGCGGAATCAGAAAAATAGAAAAAAATACAATAGAACCTGACGGTATTACTACTCGTATCGCGATTATTGTTATAGAATATCGGACGTCAAATAAATAAAGGAAAAAGTACAATAAAATAATACAATAACAACGCAATTTATTCCGCGCACCGTAGCTGGGGTAGTATATTGATATTAATAATAATGAATTCGGCATACGAAAGCGTGTCTGAAAAAGCGGTTCAACATCATCGTGGTGGCGGCGGCGGCGGCAGACGATTGCGGATAAATAATGTAGTTTTTATTTCCGTTTTCGCGGAAACGGTGCTGAATCGGCGAAGCTCTGCTGCGAAAAAAATGTCAAGTGTTAATAATTTAAGACGCTGACAGTGCCACCCCCATACTGGTATGAACGATTTCACGCCTACTGTACTTATCAACTGTAATAAAATAAAAAATTTTAAGCAAATTCGAAACCGATAAATATTTGATATTCCCGTCAAAATTGTTTGATCTGTATTGGACATTGGTTTGTATTGAACATGCCATAGCATTTGCGAAGTAAATTCAAACTCTCGGATGAATCTGGAAATCTATATTACAATTTTCTGATTCCAAAGTATACGAAAATCTAGAAAAATTTACTAGGATTTCATATTTTATAGTTTTTTTTTCCTTACGAATCACTTTTTGTCGAGTGATTGATAGTAAAATGATTGTGTAATCATTGTTTACAAATAATGTTGATTTGTAACCGGTTTTATTATTTCAATGATATTTTCAGTTAAGTAACAAAAGGTTCTAAAGATTTTGTTCAATTATCTAATTTTTAAATTTATTATACATTAATTTACTATATTTGGCCACCAGGTTATTTAAACAAACAAATCCGAAAATCCGAAAAATGGATTTTTAAATCTTAAAATTAATTAATTAGTTAGTTTACACTTATTTTTCCTGAATGTAAGATTATGTGGACTATGCTTCATTTCCCCCAAACCCAATTAATGTGAATGTAAATTATAATTTTTTAACATACTTACAAATTTGAATTTTTGAAATGAGCTGGTTATACTACCATCCCGAGCTATCACCTATCGTTATAAATCAGTCTTGTAAAATATACCTTTTAAAAGTATTCAAGTACAAGTACAGATGCTACATATATTTCATATGTATTTGAATATTTGATTAAAAAATGTATTTATGTACGAGTATAGATACTTTGAGATGTTTAAAATGTTTACATAACATAATCTTACCTAATGTTCAAGTAAACATTTACAACAATTTTAAAAATATTTTCATGTCTTACACAGGGATGTAGTCCTAAAATTATTTGTGAGTATGCTTAATATGAGGCAGGTTTAGGGGGGCTTTTGTCATCAACCCCTACCCCCCTCTCTCACCGTTGATTGTTGACAAATCTTAAATACACTGTACAAACAAAATACGTCATAATATAATTTTATCATGTTATCGATAGCGCCGATAGCGGCTAATCTAAAAATAGACTGTTGTATACAAAAATCCATTTAAAATATTATATCTGGTACTCCAAGTGGAGAGTACAAATAAACAACGAGAAATCTTCTCACATTACCTTCACTCTCAAAAAAAGCACAGTACCACCAGTCTACTTAAACAATAAACTCATCCCTTCTTCCTCTAATGTCAAATATTTAGGTATGACACTCGATAAAAGACTTACCTGGGCTGCACATATTAAACAAAAACGACTAATACTAAATGCCAGACGAAGAGCACTCTATCCACTCTTAGGTAAACATTCAAAAATTAACCTCAACACAAAATTATTATTATACAAAACTCTCCTCAAACCGATTTGGTTGTATGGCATCCAACTGTGGGGAGCGGCGAAGAAGTCCAATACTGATAAAATACAAGCAGCCCAATCAATCACGCTACGTATTATCACAGGTGCCCCTCCGTACGTTTCGAACCATACCCTGCATTCGGACTTAATGATGCGCACCGTTCGAGAAGAAGCCGAAAACTCTTACAAAATTTTCCGTTCCCGCTTAGCCTACCACCCTAACCCTCTGATCTCTGCCCTAAATTCTGAACACATCCCCGGTAATCCACCCAGGCGTTTAAAACGCAATTGGAACCGCGACCTAAACTAAACACCCTAGTCACAAGTTTCACCGCTGGGTGATTGCTCGGTCAAGTCTCTCACGCCATGTATATTATCCTCAAACATGCTTATTGTAATTTATGTATTATAGATTGTATGTGTAAAAATAAAGTTAAAAAAAAAAAAAAAAAAAATATTATATCATATTATCTACGAGCAATGGGCATTCCGTAACCCGCATTTCTCGACAGTTGGACATAATAATATTATGTTATAGAATAAAATGATTACTGCCTACTGACATAATACAATTTTTGTGAAGTGACCAAGTGGCTAATTCTGGGTATACGCACGTTTTTCAGAGCATACTTGCGGTCTCTAGTTTTTTTCTTGAGTATGCTCTCTTTTTAAAATTTGGAAAGTGGGTATGCGGCGCATACCTGCGCATACCCTCCACTACATCACTGGTCTTACATAAATTATTTAGAGAATGTGACAAGTAACTTAACACTTTAAGTTAAAATTACAAATCCTGAAAATTTTTCTCCTTTTTACTAGTTTCCTTATCCCTTTCTTTATCGTTCCATTCAACTTGTTAGCAGCTATAACTTTATTATTTTAACGAATAGAATTGAAATATAATTCGTCAAAACAAATATTTGAAAATAGTATTGGATTTTAAATATATATATATATATTATATACTTTGAGGAAGTTGTTAAAATACTGCGTCCAAGTACTATTTCCAAAAGTATTTAAATCATGTATTTGAGTACTTAAAAGTATCCGAATACTTATACTCAAACACTTAAACGCTCGAGTACTTTACAAGACTACTGTCATTGTATACGATCCTTGGACCTGTCAGTCGACTTCAAGGGTGTCGGCTCGATCAATAATTATTATTCATGTTGTGGTTTGGATTATTCACTGATTACATATAATATATTATGTATTAGTAAGAGTTTGTTCCATGTATTTACAACTGAAGAAAACATTTTAAAAATAATATATGCAAATAATAATGTTATATTGCGCCCGAGTTACCTATATAATAATTATTACGTCAAGAAATTTATTTTCATAAATATTTTTTTGTTATTAACTAGTATTTTATTTTGGAATCCGTCTTTGTTCGTCCCATGTCAAAAACTTAAAACCAATTGTCTACAGTGTCGAAACAATCTAAAAAGTACTTTTATTCAGTATTCATTCGTACTTCGGGTGACATGTGATCATTTTGCAGACGACCTGTTTTCATTGAAGATTGTAAAAAAAAAAGTTTTTTTTTTCTTGACTTTCGGTTTTTGGAATCCAGGCTCTCGTATTTGACGCCCGTCCGTGCTAACCAGAGCAATAAAAACTCACCTGCAGATTTCATTAGTTACTATTTAATTGAAGAATGATTATGTTTACTGTTTTTAGATTGGTCGCATATAAATTCAATGCGTTCCGTTGATAATACATATTTTGAAAAAGTGTTAACGGTAACCAAACCTAAAGAAAACGGCATTTGGTGCTTGTAATGTTTAGGAATCGGATTTAAATGCTCTAAAAAAACGAGAAAAATGATTTAAAAAAAATACGATTTAATGCACTTTCTAATAGACTTATTTTTAAAAAATGCACTAAAAAAAATCTCTTCAAATTATTTTAAACTTTGAAAATATTTGTTTAATTATATTTATATAAATTCGTATTCTTTGATATTAATTATTCATATAATTTAATTGTAAGTATGTTATATGTATATACCTTTGTGTCTACACGTGTCAACAATAATTTCGTCTGGCGTCACATTTATCTGATCGGTAAAAACATAATAAATATTTATTATTATTCTTTTAGAATGAAAGTGAACTACATTTTTATCAAATTTTATCCATTTATATATAAAAATTACTTAAAAATATATAAAATGCACTAATAATGTCAAAAAATGCCCTAAAAAGCAAAAAAATGCAAAAATTAAAATTACATATTTTAATTCCTTGATGTACGAAATGAACTTTGTACTAGGAAAGCAATGTTTTCGGACATTCAGAAAAAATGCAATTTGCATTTAAATCCGTTTTCTAGTAATGATCGAAGGTGCAACTCTAATATTTTCTAATATTGTGGACACATTGTCTACTCTTAGATTGACAAAAAAAATTGTACGATATAAGAGATGCGTTGATCTCTGGCAGACGGATTGGAAACAATGATATTTTAATTGTTTTGGTTTTCAGTTTAACAAATGGAGGGTTTTTTTAATATATTGTTTCAAATGACTTTTTTCATCTTAATTTAGAAAACGATTTAGCTTTTTGGTGCAACCAACTTTTTACTCACTAGCCTTATTCATACTATCATAATTGATCTCTGATATTGAAAATCACTATAATAATTATAAATTATAACAACAGTAGTACCTATATTAATATAACGATATGTATGACATATTTTATATAATTATTATTAAATTCATAAACCAAATGTGTAGATTATAAATTCACAACACATAATGTTTCGGACATTTTTTTTTATTATTTTTTGAAATCTTATCTTAGTCTTACTCTTAATTTTTTTCTACGTTCTCCGTAAAAAAATATACACATATTTATGAATGCACGCATGTTATAATAATCGACTTTTGATTTAGATACGATGGTACACGCGCACACTATATAACGTTATGGCTGATGTAGTGGCGCGTCGATCAATCTGATGTCCGCACCAGGTTTTCTCGGTCACGTCAAAAAATAAGTTATGTCGTTCGCGTCGACTATTTAATTTCCTCCCGTTGAATATATCCTGCGAAGATCGACAGTTTCGAAAATTGAGCGTTTCCATCAGACGTGTGTCTTTTATACACTACACATTATATAGGCGCCGCGTGTCTTGTATGACATTGTCTCCCGGAGCACGTGATTTTGTCCTAAGAACAATGTTACGTCCCGTCTAAAGTCAACGCGGAAATTTACTTTTTCTACTTATAGATGATTATCGACCTGCCTCGCGCTGCAGCACCTCACGCGGTGGTTTTTCTCATGCGATTATTTTTTTTAAATAACCCTCCGGAGTGAACGATGTATCATAACATTGTCTACATTTATCGTCAAATCTCACACCACCCGTTAAACCGTTGCCTTCTCTATAAGTTATCTGCGATATCCTATCCCCGTTATATCTGTAACATTATTATGTACATTTTATGCATTGAAACGATACCTAATAATCGTATATAGCAAACTCGATGTGTAGCTTTCTGTTTTTTTTACTTTGATGCCTCCCTCCATCAATTATCCTCGGATCTCTTAATCACCCCGATTAAGAGGGTTTCTTTCGAGAAAATTAAAATTATCGCACTTATAACTATATAAAAAAATGTAACTTTTATCGAAAACTCAACAAAGTCGAAATGTGCAACACGATACGTGTTAGTAGACATTCTTCGTAGGTGTAATAGGTAATTGTCGGAAAGGGCTGAGGGGGTTGGAAAAATAAATAGCCCTACAGAACTATTTAATATTAAACTATATTTATTACCGTTTACTCGCTTTTTCTTTTTACATATAATTTCTGCTATAACTTGGCAATTTCACACAATATACTATCCGTTACTAAAAATACTCGATAACAGATTAATTATAATCATACGGTGAAACCTCTGTGTAGTTCAAAAGTGAACACTTCTAAATACTGTTAACGTGACGAAACGGTATCATTTACGATAATCCAAATAGAATATTCGTATTTTTCAACCGATTTATACGCTTATAAAATATTATATTGGCAGCGAGTTAATATTATAGCCGTTTAGTTGCTCTGAAAAGATTTCACCGCCCATTGTTGATTTCTAAAAGAAAATTTCACTCCAGTTATCTTTTGATATCGAGCTATATATTTGTATATGTTTTTGCACGACCGCAAATCATTTCATTTTGAGTTTGATAATTCACGGAATAACCTTGGAGAAATATTATCATGGCGTGAGTATAAAATACAACACAACTTGGACCGAACACGAATTATAAGGTGCATATTTTTTCTATACAGTTATTGCAAACACCTTATGAGTTATTGCAAACACATCACGGACCGAGGAACCAAGAGTGCTTGGTTTACAAAGTGTGTTGGATGCAACACCAGGTGGATCTACTCCTCTGATATGTATGAGTGTACCGGTGAATATTTTTTCAATATTTTGCACTTTGTAATAAGGCCCAGTGGCGTAGCAAGGGTATGGCGAACTGTGCCTACGCTAGGGGCGCAAATTCGTGCTTTAAAATTGGTACTTATTTTTATCGATGAATTCTCTAGCCTAAATCACGAAAGGAACATTTTTGCAGTAGTGCCGTACAGATATACGTTGAGCCGTCATTAATTATTATAGTTGTGATTGACCGACGTCAGTAATAGTGCCTTGGCACATACGTGTCGGGTCACTACAACTTGAATAATAATATTACGTGTCAATATAACAATGCTTCATGGGCATTTGTTGTTGTCTCATCAATATTTTTCTAACGGTATCGTTGTATAGAATGCCAGGTGCTCATGCACAAATGTTGCTGGATATTCGGGCAGTGCTGTGTGCTCGAGGCTTCCGACAAACGGTCGGCGACTATCACCGCTAGTGTTGAAGTCTCCGAGGACGCGGGTCCGCCCGAGGCACGGAACACGGTCGAAAATTGTGACGTATCGACAGAGACAATTGCGTATTTGGTCGAGGGTTCGATGCAGACCGACGTGCTGGATCAGTGTCATGCATCGAGTCAGACCGACACGACCGACCTCAAGTATGACCACCAATCATCGTTCACCGACGGAAGTGTTGTGCCGCCCGGAGAGGTTTCGATATGCGAAATAATCGACAAGAAACCGGTAGTGTCTCAAATCGGGACCGTTGATGTGGAGTCATCGTCCTTCCCCGCCGGCGGATCACGGACTGCGGATACAAACATCAGTCCGCACTTACTGTGTGCTGACTGTGCGAGTAGTTCGCGGACAGAATTTACCGGGAAAATTCCTTTGACGCTCAAACAACGGATGCGGTATATACATAATAATAATAATACTAAAAAATTAACCGATAGCTACAACGTACGTATACGTGTCATCGATTTTTTCCTCACTCTAGCAAAATCCAAGTGGAGAAGGCTACCGTACTGAAGGTGAAGACGGATGCGGTCTCAGCGCTCCAAGAGTTGTGCTTGGCTCGAGGCTGGATGGTACCGGAGTACCATTCATGGATCGAAACAATTGATAATCGGTTTGAAGTCCATTGCTCTGTCATTGGATACACGGTCAAAGGCACGGAAGAAATTCCTTGTGTTTTATCTGATCACAATAATGTCGTAATGTAAAATATGTGCTTATATACAGGTGAAGGAGTATCGAAAAAAGAGGCTAAACATAGGGCAGCCTATGACGCGTTCATGGCCGTTAAAAATCAAAATTAGTTTCGCGAAAGTAGAGTCGGACGTGAGATGAGTGAAAACATGAAGTAGAAATGTTATTATGAATCGGTGTTATACCAAGTCATAAGCGACTAACAAAGTTATTTTTTTTTCATTTTTTTTTTTTTTTTGGTGGCAACTGTTTCCTCCTTACTTCGAGGTTTTTCTCTTTTTTCGAGTGACAGTTGCCTCCACATTTCTGTGGATTAGGCCTACTGGGGATACCACATTAAAAAAAACGCACCGGGTGTATTACCTCATGCTTCTAAACCTAAAAACTAGAATATTTATATTTTAATGAAGCTAAAGGTGGTGTGGAAACGTACACAAATCCTAGTGTAATTAATTAAATAGACAGTGTAGTACTTGTACATTTTTAACTTTTTATTTTAAGATTCAATATTTTTAATTCTTAGCATAATACATTGAATTCATTGCATCCAGCCGACTGTAGAAGAAACAAAACGGTTTGCCATTTTTCAACCACAACTTAACATTCAATTATTTAAGTTATACGTATCATAATGTGTAAGTGACACTATATGATACATTTTATTGATCAAGACGTAATACAATAATTTAAAAATCAATAGTAATATGGTGGCTATCATATGCAAAATGGCAAATGGAAACTCTCGTCTGCACTTAATTCATTCAATCAGGTCTTACAAAATTTCCCTCCGGCGCACCACTTGAGCTTTAATACAAGGAAAATGCAAATCGCGGGTTTAACATGGAATAAATAGTTGATATGATTTAATATGACTTTATTGCTCAATAATTAAAATAATCATGCTATCAATATGTCGTTTTTACTAAACGTGCATACTATAGGTTTATACTCGTATATCTGTACTGTAGCTTAAGCTGGCGTCGGATATTTTCCAACACCCTTAGAATATATCGAACGACGAATATAGTTTTCGTTACTTCAATTAACATTATTTACTGGCCATTTATAACAGAGCACATCCATTACCTCGTTAGCATAACAAAAGAGTTAATCTCGCTCGGTGATCTAAATTTGATTTGGTACTTAATTCTGAAAAACGATATTCTAATACGTTTAAAAGTACATATTAATTTTCAACGAATTTGTTGTGCACGCATACATACACACACACACACATGTATAATAATAGATACCTACCTCGATTTAGTTAGAGTTAATTATATTAAAGCCATCACCCTTTTATCTAACATTTCATTTAATGAACATACAGCAAAATTATGTTCATGGCAAAACTTTGAGCGTTAAATTTTATTTATCGGAAAATCAACTTTTAGTGGCACTACCATAATATAGTAAGTATAGATTTTCCAATAACTACGTTGTTGTTTACATATTTCGTAATTGATTAACATTTGTTGTGGTCAGTCCGTGGATTCGATCGTGTTAGAACTTAGTTAACTATTATTAGCACGTGACACTCAATTCTGAAGATTTATCTATCTCTTTCGTTCCATAGCCTCTCAAGCACTACTTTCAAGAAACTATCCAAAAGTATCCGACCAAACGCGTGTTGTCCACCGTAGTGGTGTACGACTGGTCACTTTGGTCGCATGAGTAGACCGCCGAGAAGGATTTACGATGAGCTGACTCGCTTGCAACGGAATTGAAGTTAAAAGTTTACTGCTGGTTTAGTTATTGATTTCTCGGGTCTCGAAAATCGGCTAGGCCGTAGTCTTATTGAGAACCGTAGAATTATATTTTCTTTCGCAAACATACGCGGAAGAGTGGACGTTGAATAGCCGGAAACAACTCGAACGATCGTCATAGGGATCCGAATAACTGTTAAGACATTCGGATAACAATATTATGTAGTACGATTACGCAACAAACATATGCACGCGGTATAGTTTTATTTGTATGCGTTTTTTTTATTTCTCTACAGAGGCCGACTTTAACAAGACCCCGCGACTGCCGTAGGCCTGAAAAGATTCAAGATATGACGTTTAGTATTCCAATCCCGGGCCAAAGGGGAAACTAAGCGAGTTCAACAATCAAATATGTTTTTTTTTTTTATTAGTTACGACGCCGGCATATGTTTAACCCCGTTTCGGGTCAATTTAATCAGTGGTTAAATATACGTAAAACATTTTCAGTAGTAGGTTATATTATTGTACTTTTACGACCAAAAAGTGTTATCACTGCGGTATGACTATGCGCTTGAAGTGATTAATATTTGATCGCTGACCCTAAACCTGTATAACGTGGTCACAATCCATAACGGACACATTTTTATCAATCGGTATGAACGCAAGGTAAACAATAGGTGAAATAGCAAACTACTTCTGTAACGGAAGCTGATATCGATGATTTAATAATAATAATGGATATTTATTTCTTTTTTTGGTTTGGTTACGAGCTTATCACACATGATATAATGTCCTATTACTGTCATACTAATAATAACTATGTATATAGTATCGTAATTAGAATAAATAAATTATTTGCCACTTATTATACAGCTGCTACAAAATATGCAATGCAATAAGACGAATAATATAAGTATGCAGACTACAGTTCAATTTATAAATTTTTAAATTTATTTAATTTTAACTGTACTCGTATGTTGAAATGTACGTTGTTCAAAACACAGCAAAACTTTTCTCAAGTGGACACTTGAAGTGCTCTTTATTGAAAGATTGTATCGTGCTTAAGTTTAAAATAATAAAACTATGACAGCACTTACAGTTGTGTAAAATTATGTTCATTCATGTGATCAAAAACTATATATCACCGTTACCCAATCAAGGGGTCGTTTTAAAGCGTAAGTATACGTTTTATTCATAAAAAGAAATACATAAATTTGGCCTGAGAAAAAATAAATTGATTCTAATATTGGAATATTATGTTAGATATTTGTGATATCAGTTCACTTGAACCAATACATTTTGATAGATGTATCACGAATATAATAAAAATTCTATCATTCGATGACACTGTTTTTTTCCTGTTTGAAAAGCAATTATTATTTTGGAGCCTCATTTAAATTTGCAACGGAAAAATAAATATATATTTTACTTATTGCCATTGAGATTTTGAGAATTCATTATTTTTATCAAAAACATGAAATTGTAAGCCATAGAGTCACTATGTTATTATTCCTAATGATAAGTTGCATTTATACAGGATGTACGTAACGTTATTATTATAAACATCTATATATTTTTATATCCTGTCCTTATTATTTTTACGTTTCGTTTGTAATTTAGGAATACTCAGTAATTTTATTTATTTATTTTTTTATATTCCGAAGCTTTCTGGGACAGAGCAAAATATCAAATTAGGTATCAAATTGCAACATTTTTACCAGATTTTGAATGAACACTGAAACTTAATTGTTTTTTTTTTAAATAATTACTTATATACATTTGTAGAGGATTAACACGCGTTTTATCCGAACATTTGGTGCAAAAGTACCAAATTATTCAAATCATTTACACAATCATTATTAAAACAATTTTCATTAATTATGGATTGATTTCACGTTCGTAAAAGTATTTGCTCATACAGGTACGCTATGATGAACGGTAGTATATTTAAAATAGACTCAGATTTACATAACTACCGTAAGTAAATATTGACGTCGCCTTCCCTACTCAATTTCTTCTATGGTAACGAGGAAAAAAATACAATGAATTTGTACATGATGATTTATCTACTCGAAAGACGATTTGTTAGCAAATACGTTATTAGTCAGTTGCACTACATAATTATTCTACAAGCGTGCATGGTACCTGCTAGGTTAGATGCTTAGACTATTGTTACTCTTATATATACTTATAATGTTAAGCACACCATTTTATTATTCAATATTGAATTCAATGTTGAATATTTATACTGTTTAAATTGTTTTTTGATCATAATAATGACCTATGTCTACTGACTAATATATAGACATTGAAATATTTAATTTTTTAGACTTTTTTTAGATCGTTTAAGACATTTTTCTGTGAATTTCGATGTATCAAAATCAAAATTTGAACTAGTAGTTTTTGAATTATTCTAATTTAAGTATTAGGGAAAATAGTCTTATAACGTCTAATATTATGATATAATATGTTAATGATATAATATATTATTACATGTAATCGCTATTTGGAACTGATTCGAGAAAATGTGAATTCTTATTTTAAATTTGAAAAATTTTGAAATTATTGGTCTGAATTTAGACTACGTTACATCAAAATTCTAATAAAATTAACTGAATTCTATTTTGCGAAAAAAATGTGATGTTGCCGTTTAAAAAAAGAAAGTCTGTATAGTTACAGGACTAACCTTTAAGTTACCATGACAAAAATAAGTTATAAAAAAATTGGTATTAATAATAAAATAATTCGGTTACATGGCTGCTTAAGCATAAGAAGAAAAAATTAAAATTTAAGCATTTTTAATGGCACAAAAAAGGATGAACATGGACAAAAAAAATCGCCCAGAATTTAGAAATTAATTTAAAAAAATTTACAAAATTATCCCATTCAACAAATATTCAACTCTCTCGAGACACTAGAAAGTGATGAATGATTGTGACCAAATTCAAACCAGAACATTTTTTATGATAACCAACAAATTTGGGTTGGCGGAGGGGTGTGTAAAATATATGAGTTAGATCTTAGTAACCGACATTAACTTTATGCTTTGAGTTTGTCCGCAAGACGAGCGGTTCTGTGATGCGGATTACGCGGAATTTCAAGGATTCTTTTCATATTTTTTATAACAGGGAAAGCGCATATATGGTTTTATGAGATCAACACGTCCACCGACCGCCGCAGTAAATCGTACAACGAGCTCTGTCTAGGACGAATCTTGGTGGGCGAGTGATGTCGCTGTTCGATACCCTCGTCAGTCGCATTGCTCGTTTTCGACAATATTTTCGTACCTAAAGCTTATGCGATTTAGGCGTGATGGATTGAATGTTGCCGTCGTATATAATTATTTTAATTTCATATATAATGTCTCTGTCATCATAAATTAAATAAATAACTTATAATATGAGGGTGTTTACAATGGGCCTCTTCTCCAATCAAGTTTCTTATTTCAGTGATATTCGTTACCTCATATTAACTTATTGTTAGATTGTACAGACTGTAAATTACTAATTGAAATAAAAAAAAAAATTAATAACAAAATTGCATACTCTGAAGCAGAATGTTTTCAGTCAATATTGTTAATAACTATAAGTAACAAGTATTAAAAGTTTATGGTAAAGTATAGTGTACAGATATTCTCTGCCGATCCAATCCGCATAATATGGACATTTTAAATACTTATCAATGTAATTTGACAACTTTTTCCTTAGTTAATAAGTTTTGTATGTATACTTTCTTTTTGTTAACAGTGAAAAACCGATTCATCCGACAAGTACACATCGATTTTGTTATATATCTATGGTAATCTGAGGAATTAATCTTTGTTTTGTTTCGCTCTTGTAATTGTGATGAGGTTTAAAGGAAAGTCGAAAATATTCCTTTTGCGGACCAAACTTTTCCGAGCTTAGTAAGTTTTGACCACACTTTGTAAGTGTTTTCGACGAAACCATCGCTTTCTAAAACTAAATTATAAAGTTTTTTCTCCCAACCAGCATATTTTTAAGGACACTCCGCTAGTTGACTAATCTCGCTCGAATAAAACAATATCGATTTTGCATCTTTATTTCTGATGTATATTATTGTGTATGTTTTTTTTATATAAAAGCACCATCAATTTTTAAGTTTCAAAATAAAATTATAAGGAATTGCTTGAACTTTTAAAATAATTGGGAATTTTTCCATCACCTATGGTTTCCACTTTTACGAAAATACATTACAGTATTTTAATTTAATTTAATTTTAATAAAAGCACAGACCGTATATACATAAAATACATGAAAAACGAAGTACTAAGAAAGTGATTATTTAGTGGTAGTAAAGGTGGGGGGACTCAGTTTGCGAGACGCATAAGATGATACATCGGAAAGTTAAATAAATAGTTTGATGATATAAAAATAATATGAAAGAAAGGAGTGTTTCTAGTATGCCAAGGACGGACTTTGAAATGTATTTGCGAAAGGAGCATAGGTCAATGTGTTATTTAATAGCTTGGATAGAAATTATAAGATTATAATATATCCTGTGAATAATTTATACTTGTATAGGTTCATATAATCGTAATATTTAATTGTATACCTAACATAATTAAATTATTTTAATAAATTTAACACAACTGATTGATATGTATATGTATATAGTGGGAGATAATGCCTATCATGTGTCTCCAAGAATATTGTACGGTAAATAAATATTTTGTAAATCTATTATGGGATTTAATTATAATATATTTCTGATGAGAATAACATATAATTTTTTAATTAGTCATGTTATTTGTAAAATTATAATGTAGGGTAAAATTCCATAAAATAAGGTCAAAATGTTGGCCGTAATGTTTTGGGTTAAAATAACCATCAAGTGTTATAAGATTCATACTAATATAATATAACTTATAATATTACAATATTAGTATTACAATATATTATTGATATTGTTTTGAAATATATGTATTTAAACTTATTAATCGTCCCATTAATTTGACTTCAAGTGAACTAATAGTAAAGAATTTTGAAATATTCCAATAATTAGATGAAAAATTAAACACGATCTAATTCATATACAGTACAATACACGATTTTCAAGCTATAGTATTGGTGAATTTCGGTGGCATGTGATTATCATCGATGATAATAATGTGTTTCCAATTTTCCATACGCTTCGTTACACCTAAAATACGATTTACACGACCAACGGTTTTTGGTGGACAAGTCAAAGTTTAATCTCCGATATTAGAAATAGTTTTGGTCTGCACATTAGTCATCGCGGCAAGGAAACTATAGTCCTCGTGGCATATTCTAAACATCAGAAACACGTCTAGTAATTTGCATAATGCACCGTACAACACATCAACGTGAATAACTTTATGACACCGTGGCGGTGAATCCGTTTGTTTGAAATCCAGTGTAACTTGAGCTGAACAATGCCTCAAGTCATATACAGTTAAATCAGTTTCTCGAATTTTAATAAAAGTTTGTATTTAAATAAAAAAATGAAAATAAAAACCAACTAGCGTTAAACGGACCGAGTGGAACGAAATAGGAATTAAATCAAGATAGTTCTATGAACTATTAATAATAATGATTATCGTACTGACAGTATACCTACCTGGTTTGAAAGTAGGTATCCCTCCAACAGTAGGAACATTAATTATTGTTTTATTTTTTTTTTTTAAATTATTAAATTAAGTTTTATATTAAAACATGTGATTAGTATTAATTAACCGCGAATCAAAACGGAAACGTTGCATCATTATACAACCGCAGAAAATGAATAACGTCTACGTGGGCCGGCCAAACATCATTCGCTATTATAATATTATAAGCAATCAGAGATCATAAACCAACCATCATTCCTTCCCCAACTATACACGCGCTATATCTGTGGAAAAATGGTGCCACCCCTACAGCTATACCACCTGAACCCCGCCACTCATGTACCGCCTAAATGTGTCTCAAAACAATGTCAACAAGACGTTTCGCGGTTTACGATATCCGTGACTTCGCGTTTTAAGCACGTAATAAAACATGCTTCGAGAGTCCATTTATTAATGAGTCAAGGCGGAAATCGTAGATTATAATAACATTTATATACCTATTGGCTATTATATATTTTTTGTTTATTACTCAAAAGTACATAAAAAAGAAAAATGTAAAACAAATATATATGTATAGAAAGAGAGTATTATAATGTTCATCGGACGATAACACTAAAAATACAATAATATTAATAATATTAAACCAAGCATAAAAAAAATAATATCATAATAATAATAGTTTGAACACATAAAATCGATGAGCGAACGAGCGTGTCATTTGAAACACACGGGTCCCACTTCAAACCCAAACGCTTGGTGTGGCAACCCATAGTCGACTGGATAGAAGTCGGTGAGCGGTAGACTGTTCAGCTTGTTGGTTCGGATTTCGAATACGGTTTCACTTTTCAATTTTCTCGTCTGGAAGGGAAGAATGAAAAAAAAAACATCAAAGTACATGTTATTAAAATGTGTTTTGTTCTCATGCAATAAAAAAAGTATACAACCAGAAATCACACGTAAAGGTCAGGGAGGACGACGGATCTTTTTAAGTTATACCGCTAATGAACGGGGTGATTTTTTTTTTTTTTTCGTTCAAATATATTCTTTGGATATTGTTAAACGTTACAATAATATATAACGTGATAAGAGTTTTGAATATTAATTTTTTTTTTCAACCGCCTAGTCATCAAAATACTTAAAGCTAAATTTTTAAATTAGATATTGAACACATGACGTATATTTTCTGATTTCCTAGTTATTTTGCATTTTAAGCAAACCTAAATCATTCGAAAACTAAAAACACCACTCGATATTAGAAACATTAAAAAATGTAAGGAACTATTTACATATTAATCCATTGGTTACCTTTGTTTTTGCACTAGAGTAAAGCTGCCCAAAAGATTATGGCTGGATAACGAATTTTGAAATTTCTAGAAAATGTTGTGTATAAACTCGTTTTTGGTTACATTTTTATTTAAGGTGAAATAGGCCGTGAAAATAATAGACAATCATTGTATTAATGTGTGATCAACAATAAGTGAACGCATCTTTTTCCCGAAAAGCTTTTTCATCGACATAATATCATTGAGATATTATCAATAATTCGGTGACCAGCATACTAATATTCTTGTATCATTATAACGTTTTTACATATTTCAATGGAAAAAACTGTTCACCGTGCATATTCATATTGGTTAGGTTTATTAATCGACTAAAAGTAGACGTCGTCGAAAATTCAAATAATTTGCTCTCGAAATTGCTATTAGAGGAAGACTCAAGTAGCTACATATTTTGAATAGTCAAAAATCTATGTCATGGAAAATATTTCGTTAATTTAATAATGGCTATACATTTTAGATATATATTTTTTTTTCATATGGCCATACTTTATTAGTAAATTAAATTCCAAACATAACCAACAGTACAACGTTGTGAAAAAAAAATGAAATAATGTAGATCTATAGCTAAGAAGTTCAAGAAAAGTGATAGAAAAAGTGAAAACCTTGGTTTACACTTAATGCCCGAAATTCCACAAATTACGAAATTCCTACCTGTTAAAGGAATTTACTTTGGAAAATCACGTTAGAATAACATAATATCCAATCAAAACAACTTGCTAATTATAGAGAAGATGTAACTATGTAATGGAATTGCCGTGCACAAAGATCAATCCGCTATCAGGACTGTCAATGATCATAAATTATAAGTAAAGGAAAATGATAGACAAATAACTAACCAAAAGCGATTTTGTGTTCATAACATTCAAATTTTGTCATAAAACCACTCCGTTCATTCACTAATTTGGATTTAAACATAATAGTTAATTTACTTAAAGAACTTATTTGTTAAGCTCTCTGTGATGTGCACTAGTTACTTGCCTCTATAGTCGTGTAATTTGTTAATTTCCAAATTAAATTGCCTTAAAGACGGCGTACACAAATGACAATGATATTCGTATTTGATTGAACGAGTTTATTATAGCCGTATATATATGGAAAATTAAATCGCAGATATTCCATTTGAATTAGCTTATCATTAGTGTAATTATATTTAAATATTAAAATATGGTACATTTGTTTGTGATTGAACAATTATGAAATCTGATGAAACCCGGAAGACATAACAAATACGTAGTATCAACCTAACGAACTAGTTTTAGAACTGTTCACGGTGAAATATATTTAACTTCGGTTTGAACACTATTTATCGGTGTGGAAAAAATAGTTTTTGACAATAATTATTATAAACAATTAATATATGATGTATTCATGAATATTCTGTGATATTATACAAACAATTTTTGAATTAACGTTCAATAGTTATTGGTAGGTAAGTATAGCGGGTTCCTACAAAGAAAAGATGCAATAAGAATTTTGATTCAGCGATGAAACGATAATAAAAATAACCCTATTCAAAATTCCTGATCTCGCACTAGACAGTAGCGCGGTACACGGACGTTTTACCACAGAGTTTATCGGATGAAAACGGTTCGGAAACTTAATACATAAGTCATAACTCTAAGGGAAATAATATAGAGTGGGGACAGACGGGACATTATTTTATGCGAATGATAAATAAATTCTCAGTTATTTACATAGTTCAACGAGAATAGTCTACAAGCAACCGTATCGTGGACGAAATTCTCAGAAAATCACTTTCATCCGTACATACACCGTGATAAATGATAATGTTACATATTGATTGGCCGATTATTTTAATATGTACGCGCGTTCAGTACGTACGGAAAAAAAAACACATATACCGACATACCTTATGCAATGATGTCGTTTCGTAAAAAATTTACCGTCGTGAAATATTGTCAAAGTCGGAGAAGTAATTTTAAACATACTACAAGGCATACAAATATGGACCTTAATTTTGAATAGCTAAATTGTGTGTATCGCTTAAGATTTTTCCGCACCTTAGAGAAAAAGAAATAATAATGTGAATATTTTTGAAAACAGTTCAAGTTGATTTAGTAATATTAACGTCGTAGAACACTTCAAGACTTAACGTTGAATATAGCCGTTGTTTAATATTTTCGCGAAATAACAATTAACATAACAGTAGTAAGTTTGTCGTTGAATTATAATGAAAACGTATCTATTATTTATTGTTCTATAACACGAGTTCAGTTGTTATTAATGGGAAAATGCACATATTTTCTCAAGCGGTGTCGTAAAAATTATTATTAGAACCTATTCGTTAAAATAAAGCATGACAATTGAAAGATCGAAATATATTTTAATCAAGCAACGAACAAGTTTTGAATTATGAATTTAATTTCAAGAATATTTTGTTATTTCTGACAGTATATTATATAAAAATGTTACGCGCAATTTTTGAGATATTGTTATAAATTATATCAGTTAAAAAATATTTTTTAGGTAATGTTACATTTTTAAAATTTGTTATTGAATAAGTTTGTTTTCCTGTTTTTACAATAATTGTTTAAAACGTCCAAAAACTACTGATGCAAAATATTTTTACAAAAAAAAAAAAAATCAAAAACCATACATCTGAACAGTTTATTATTTATTGAATCGAAAATCCCTAAGTGCTACATCTCGTTAAGGGAGACACCTGTCTAACTGTGTCTTACAAGGTGTCCGGTGTTAAACGTAATACTTTTAATAGGTAACGTAAAGGCTTGAAAGTGTTACAAAACCAATCGAGTCGAGTGTCGAATAGCAATTATTATAATAATAAGTAATAACAATAACAAAATCTGCGCTACGTTATAGGACACGTATTATCGACGATTTCTTCGATTTTATTAATAAAACTCTTCACGGTTTGGTGGAATTGAAACGAAAGAAAAAAATATTTTTCATCAAAAGACGATTTTGTTAGATGTCCACGTGATCCGGTGGTGAGGAAATTTTCAACGACAGACTAACAAGCAAGCACAATATCATAATAATAATGAAAAAAAAAAAAAATGTAATTTCAAGTACGGAACGGACTAATGAAATTTTCGGAAAGATTTCGATTCCGTTGGGTCCCTAGTAGCTAGTGAGCCAGCGTAGCAAAAAACGCTATATCAAGACCACTAAAGATCGAGGGGACGCGACCATATAGTAAACAGTGACGCATTGTGATAATATTCTGAAGGAAATGTATCTCTGTTGATAATATTTTTTTTAACATTTTTTGTTGTAGTATAGAAGAAGATTAAATTACTTTACTCACAAACTTATATTTTCGGTTTATACAATACGGTAAGCGTGCCCGGTGGTTTTATTGGTTGATTAATACCTAACTATATATCAGATACAATTTGCAATGACAATGACGTCATTCGTTACCGCGATCGTATAAACACCAGGTATTGGATAAAATGCGTACAATATACACATATTTGATTATTCAATAAAGTTAATAGGGATATGACCATCTTCTTATAATACTTACATAAGTAATAGTTATTATGAAAAACGGATTATTTAATTTTCGATTGCGATACTTTTGGATATTCATAAACAGCCCGCACCGAAGAATAGCTGTTTTGTAATTTTATAGAAATGAGAATTTCAAAAGTTATTTTCCCCATCCACTCGAGGGATTAAAATACGAATTTGATTACATTATTCTTTAGTTCTACCCCGGTCTATTGAACCGCACTTAAAGAAAAGAAAAATGGTTAGAAATAAATTTGATGTTCAACCCTGTAATTTAATTGTCACGAATACGATCAAACGATATGATAAGTGACTGAACAATCGTCACAACCACAATAGCGTACCTTGCACCCGTCGACCAGAACGTCCACCTTCGGCGATCCCGGCTCGGAAGAGAACTGAACCGAATCCTCGCCCATAAACTTGACCGCCATGTCGTACGAGTTTGACTTGGCGTTGAACCACGCCGCGCTGTTGATGCACGTGTACGTGAAGTTTTGGTATCCGTTTTGGCTGAGCAGTCGCAAGAAGTTCATCTGCACCGGACCGACGGCCTCGTAAGTGATCTAGAGACACGTCAAAGCTCGAGTTATACATACGATAATTATGTTGTAACGCGCATAATGTTAATTGACCGATTATTTTAAGGATATGTCAGGTTAAGCAGGAATAAAAATACAATTATGAAATTTACGACGCGGTGATAAAATGAAATGCATTTCAAAATATCACAATATGATAAAGTACGTGAGGTATTTGAGTTTTCATAGTAAGCTATAATATACAATTTGATTATTATTATTATAATATAGGTCCTATATATATTCAATATAAAATATTCATGTTCCATATCGTATATATTTCAAAAACTCTTTAACCGTACCAACTACATTTAAGTTGTCAGTCCTAAGTCTCAAAATAGTGACAAAGGAATTCGTATTTGTAATGATTTTTATTCGTATAGAAATTTACATTTATTAAATGTACTTTTTTCGTGTTGGAACTTACGTATGCATACCGATGGGTGATTTTTACCTGCCTTATTTCGTGTGGGAACTTACATTCCCCCAAAATTTCAGCACATATAAGAATGGGAAATTCAACAGTAGATTTTATCTATTTAAAGCTTAGACGAGAAGAGGTTCTCGTGAGATATTGGTGCACTACTCTGCTCGTCTAAACTTAAATAATTTTAATCCTGGTTAAGGTAACAATAAAAAATTCATGGAAAAAGAAAATAATAATAACTATAAAACCGTAACATATCAATACATTTATATTCTTCTCACAAGATTAAATTGGAAAAACCATATTTAGTAATAATTAAAAGTCAATTTTTATTTCTGCGCAAATTAAATTGGAATGTATTTAAACATGTTTTTGTAATGCATCAAATGAAATGTATAACAAATAACTACGCAGATTAAAAGCCAACGTGGTGGATAAATGAAGGCAAAGGCAAATTTAGCTTTGATTTGTTAAGAAAAATGTACAACACGTTTTCTATTAAATATGATTTTAAGAACACAAGTATCTATAGGTACACTTGAACATATTAAGCTGTAATCTTGTAAATTAAATTTGATAAAGAAATACAAATAAAAATAAAATTAAGTATACAAGTGATCTCTTATGGGATGTATTTGGTATAAATACGAGAAATACGAGTAATAATCAATTTTCGAAAAGTACTGAATGAGAAATGAGAATGTAACATTTGCATGAATTCTAATGAATATAATATTATATATTTCACAAAAAATGTTATTATTATACTCATATTTCCAGGGTGATTTTAAAGTATTAGATGAATACAATAGTCCAACCTAATAAAACTATTAGTTTGTTACAGTGTTGATAATGCACACTGGCATTGATGAACGGAATAGCGATTGGAAATTTTATATTAAATTAGTATTGACTACCGGTAACTTATGAAGTCGATAATCTTCAACAATATAGCGTCCTACTACCATGGAATTAAAACTTTTTAGTTGGAGTAATAAGTTTTCAGACTTTTTAAGATTGCAAACGTAATTTTCCATTTTTATTAAATATTTAAAAACAGTGGATTGTTATATTTTTCGTATATTCTACCTATCACTGTAATTAAAAAACTTCCTATAAGACAAATATTTGATAGTAAGCTTTGTCAAACGTTTTACAATACATGTAGAATTCAAGTAAGATTAATATAATAGTATTAGTGGAACTTATGCGTACAGGGTATAAAATATCACTTGATCCAAGAAAGATTTCATAATAGTTAAGTGGAGTCGTTAAGTGGAATATTATTGAAGCTTGATTAGAGAACAGAAAAACTATTTAGTCTATGTTTATTGAATAAAATAACTGACGTGTAGGAATGGAGATTTTTTTTCTTAATTTGAGAAATTAATCAAATTTAACAAATAAATGTCAATAATGAAACAAATTGCAAAACAATTACCAATTCAAACATGTGTTAAACGATAATATTGTCATTACTTAAATGGATTATGTCAGAATATGTATACACAGAAAAATTTACTTCGAACCACATTACAATTATAGATATTATTGAAAAGAATAACACAGTATTTGAATACATACATCTCTGGCCCGTTTTATCACACAGACAATTAAAGTATTATTTTTACCAGACCAGCAGTGCTGTACGACCGCGACGCGATGGTAGAAAATAAAATGTTCTCCAATGTTCTTTTGGTACAACAATCGTAACGAGCGATCAGATCATGGTGATTTGAGCGTAACATATTTTTCAGACTAATGGTCTCTAAAAGACAACGACCTTTGGAACGCTGTCCCCTCGGGTAAGAAACTCATACTTTTTGGTTGATTTTATGATTTATAATGGTGGCGTTTGAAAAAAAAGAGTTTGGAAAAGGAGTAAACATTTATTCGTTCTTGTGGGTATTATTTTGGACGATATTATTCGGGTTCCGAATATGTAGTGCATTAATCTTAATTTTACTAATTTACAGAATTTTTTTTTAAGTTTCCCACGAGACACGCACTGAAATGAAACATTCAGTGTTGTTTGAAATGGGATGGAAAGACACGCTTGAATAAATTCGAATTAGTAATTTAAACTAAATCGTAAAAAAAAAACGGTGTGTCTTTTACGAAACTAATAAGTAAAACTTAACAGGTTAACAAATTATATACAACCATACCATGTTTATAGTAATAAATGTGCTCAAACCCGAACGGAAAATGGAAAATTATATCATAATGTGGTTTTGCGTTAATCTCATTTTGAGACACCTTATAAGTAATGGCAAACGTTTTGACTGAGTACGATTCATCTCCGGGTGGCCACATGCAGCCTGTGTCTTACTTGAGAAATTATATTGAATACATGTTAAGTTTGTAAGGCGTCTAAATGAAGATATGTTGGAAAATACGCTGTAAATTGATTTAAAAATATAATAACTATGTTCTTTTAAAAAATTTCTTAATCCTAAACTGACTTTTAAGTTTTAACTATGACTATAGAAATATATATATTCAAAGTAATATATATGCATCTATGACAATCAGAGTAAGAATATTTGATTCAAACTGTTATGAACAGTTAATTGAAAATAAAGTGATAAGTCACGACAAAATCTTTCTCTTATTATTCATTTTATTGCTCGTTGCGTACATTTTGAAAATTTGTCGAGAAAATGACAAAGTTTTTATACAATTAACTTTATTTCGATTTTAAGTAAACTGTTTAAGAAAAACCATTTAAAGTAGCGTTTTATTTTTAAAGAGTTACTATAACTGATCAATGTTCCTGAAAAGCGTTAGAAATTAATATAGTGATAAGTAAGAAATCTGACCAAGAATTTCGCCATAGCAGGGAGTTTATTTTAAGTAGTGAAATTTATTTTTAGTATTTTTATTATTTATAAGTTTTTACGACTTAAATCAACTAGACTTAGGTGTACAAGTTTACCATTATTTTTGGTATTAGTGTATCAGTTAATGCAATTATACAATTCTTTGGCGATCGATTGACCTGTAGACGACTAGTTAACACCCAGCGATCCATCAGCGATCGATTCATCGGCGATCGATTCACCGCGATCCATAAAACTTAGATAAAATATTGGGTAAATTTATTCCAATGCGTGCTTACGGCGGTCGTTCAACCCGCTGCAGTGTTGTGAGGGGGACCGTTCTCGCGTTGCACAGATGACCGGAGAAGCTTACCGCGTTGGGGGTTGCATGCTTTTGTAGTCTACGTCCTGCGACGTCGCGGTGTATGGGAATCAGTGCGCAGTGCTGCGTTTCGAACAGTCCTGGGAGCAGCATTTGTTTAAACTATAGAAACGATCAAATTAACGCTTTCGCAGCTCTCAGCGACAATCGACGATTTAACAGTATATTCTATAGCCCTATAGCGGGGTTACATAATATAATCTAATACGCCGAGACGAAGTCTACAACGAAAACAATAATAACAATTATGATGATTATATCCGCATGCGGTTCGGAAACGTTCGAACTGATGAGCGACCAACACGTCGCGGTATATTATACCGATTGATCGGTACGACGACGACGTGTATCCTTACAATTGCGCACGATTTCGCCTTCGTCCTGCCACTCTCTCTCTCTCTCTCTCTCACTCGTCCCCGCGACCGCGACCAGGTGACCGTATTTACGTTGTAATATTATTACGACCACCGTGGATGGTAGCTGCTGGTTGCGCCGGTCGAAATAATTATCAAGACGCGGCCGAACGCGCGCATCACGGACCGTTTCCCCCGGGGACTTACGCCGACGTCAACCACGGAGATTTTTCGTGACGCGCGCGCGGTGGAAAAGAAAAACTTTGGTCGCGCGATTGCCTACAATCACGGCGATTAAAACGTAATTCGATCAACGACAATAATACAGTGTGGGCCCTCGGTGGTGATGTTCTAACTGCGGGGCCGCGGGGACTGCCGGGAAGTTGTTATTTTTTTTTGTTTTTCTCCCCCCTCACGAGATTTTTCCGTCACCGACGACACGAGTATTACAACACGTCGTATATTATATGTTATGCAGTGACGTAGTGACCGCGGTATGTATTTGAAACGCGGTGATATACGGGGAAAATCGATCTCGTAACATTGGATTTTTCTTCCGCGGCGCGTTTACGTTCTTACATACGTAAGACCGGCTATTTACGGTTTCCAGCGAATCAATAAGAACGGTTACTATACGTTGTAATATAGAGCCAATAGTTCAAGCGTCGTACGCGTGTTTAACTATTTGAAACGGTTTTAAGAGTTTTAGATCTACAATAATTTACATTGGTAGTGCTCGGAAATTGTTGTGAATCTACTTTTAGATCGAGCATTTATTTTAATGTTCAATTTTTCAAATTTCTCAATAGTTTAGAAAAATTTGCAAAAATAAGCGAACCAAAAAACGTTAAGCGTGTAGAAATAATATTATGACTTATGTTTAGGCTAGGGGGATTAACCCTCCTAACATCCAAACTAGTCTCTATAATCACCATCACGATTATAACGATAAATAAGAATTGTATCATATAAAATAATAAATAATAAATAAATAATAAATCCCGTTTTAAAAATTGTTGAGGGTTATTTTCTTTCAATACATCTACTGAACTATCGGTACGGTGGAAAAAAAATCAGATATTCACATCGTAATTTGAGCTTTCAATTTTTATAATTGAACTGTGTTTCGTTCGATCATGGCTCACATTATCTTTTCCTATTTATTTTTTTTATCATTTTTATTGACAGTTATTTTCGTTTTCGATTGAGTTAATAGGTTTTTAAATATATCCTTAATACACAAAGAGAAAGATATTTCCAATAAAATATCAACAGAAATTGTTTTAAACGAATTGGCCAAATGTGATGATAGGTTTTCTTTTTAAAGAAAAAAATTGAATATACGTATTATTAATGCATATTATGAAGGGGTATTTATGATTGTTTTTGTTTGTATAAAAATGTTTTTTGTGACATTTTTTTTTGATAAAAGCCAAAGGATAATAATCAATATTATGTTTTAAAAATGTCAGCCCCTCACGAAATTAGAAATTTATAATTGCGCCTATACAATATATACAATACAATTATATATATATATATATATATATATATATATATATATATATATATAATTACGAGTTAATATTATATATAGTCGTTACATATCTCTAAATAACAAAAAGAAAAATCTCAAGACTCGGCTTAGCCAAGACATTGCAGCTCGATTTATGATTTATGAACACGTCAAAATTTCGCATCGGAATATTATATCAGTGGGTTATGTTACGTCGGTTAGACGTGAACCCGATACTGTTGGCCACGGTCGGTCAACCCTTAACCGGTAGAACTATTTTGGGTTAGGAACGAATACAATATAAAACACGATTCCATTACACTGCGCGTTACGGCACGTCGAAACTATGCCGTGTGGCCGTGTGCCACTACGAGACATTTAATTTCTATTTAACCGTCCCTCCCGTTTCTCCGCGCTCCTCGAGAACGCTCCTTGTACAGGACGTGTACAACACGCGGCCAGGGTGTTAATATAACTGTATATCGTGTTACAGCGCGTGCACAGCAATTTCGTATCTTGTACCTTAAAACCGCCCCGTAGATTCGAGTACCAGTCCGTCTTGTCGGCTTCTTTGCGCCACGGGATGTTGGGCATTTGACTGGAGTGTATGTCTGGGAACACGCAGGTCTCCCCGCCGCTGCTCATGTTGCAGTACACGTACACGGCGTCGTATGGCATGCCCAAGTTCGGGTCGATCCAGTACCATCCTAAAACGATTATAGCAATATTAATAATAATAATATAATGATGGTGTACCGCAGTCGAACCGTTTAACAATTCAATAATGTACAATATTCGCGGTGGGCGACACGCAGCTGTAAACCTACATTTATTTATAATATCGTCCCTCGTCGAAGCGCATCGCCGGCTATATTACATTAATGCGTACCAGTTAGGTACACGCGCGTCGAATCAATCAACATAGCGTTCTAACTTTTCACCGGATTCGGACAGTACGTAGGTAGTAGATATTGCCGTATTATAGCCGGTATGAGCTACAATATCATCATGACGTGTCGCCCACGGTGCGGCCGACTACGTGAAATTTCGCGTTATACGCTCAGCCGATCGATTGTATTCGCATTTGACGATATCATTTTCACACCAACCGCGTTGTTTAGCTTTTAATCGGTTTTTTTTATAACAACCACATCACACCCACGCCACACACACACACTACTCCGGTATTCGAAACTCATACGAACGACACGAATTATTTCACGATAAAACGAAAAGTTATAGACCGGGTCAAGACTTGAAATATCAACAAGTACCCATAAGTGTGCAATGCGAATTCGAGTTCATCTATGACGAAATATTTCTCGACAAAACCGACGTTTATTATTAGGTCTCAGAGAAAGTTGGTTTAAAAATATTTCAAGTTTATCATTCACTTAAAGTCTACTTTCTGTGGGTGGTTGTGTAATGTCGAGAACCGATTCATTTTAAACATTATTATCGTTTTTTAATACTTCCCATTGAGTGCAAGTACCTAAGTTGATATTTCCATAATGTAGAAAATAAGTGCTTCGAAGTCGGAAGGATTCATTTGGCTTAAACATTCGATTTTGTAGGGATATCATACTCGTCGTATTATATATCATACAATTGCAAGTTGAAGAACAAATAAATCGTCACTATAGTTTTTATGGAAAATTTGGATTGAAATTTAAGTCTAATGATCTATCATATTGGTTTTGCTGTTGTCTAAAACAATATTCTGAAATCTAAATTTGTTATCCGATAAATTGTAACTGTCATAACTCATAACTGTTAAAAGGTGTACAATGTACATACAACATAGTCTCATGAAAATTTAACATCTAAATTAGTATATAAATGTTTATTTATAACTCAGGTTTGAATATTGATTAAATCGTATTTAAAATTAAATTGTATTTTGCAATATTCTTATGCTTTCATTAAAGTAAAATTATTGTGATAATGAAAGTTTATCATTTAAAATATGGTCATGAATGATAGGGTATTAAATGCATGTTGTTCTGTAACTTATAAAGAATCGTCAAAAATGATCTTAGAAGTTTCCATCGAATACAATTCTGATTATATTAATTTTTAAGCCTTTGATAGTTTTGGAAGGTTTAATATACTGTATCATAGGTCATCAAAGAGATTTTTGATCGGTACAATATTCTACGAGATATTCCGAAGACCCATGACTAATTATAATGACGTAAAGGGAATCCTTTTTAGCCAATTTACCGGTGTATTTGTGAGTCGAGTAGATATTTTTAGCAGAGGCAATTCAGTTAAACCTTTCGTAATTTGGGTATAACTAGATCATCAGATGATCTTCTACGAAATCGTGCAGCGTATCAGTGTTTTACGAGGCAACGATATTTCGCAATTCGAAGTCCATAAACCCAATATTTTCCGATGCAATTTTTTATTCAAATTAATTTTATATGAATGAAAAATCTATTATTTATAGGTTCCCAGTAGTACGCCAATTATTTTTTCTGCGTGTCCATTCCAAGATTAAGCACCTGAGGTATTGTTTTTCATTAAATATAAAAAAAAAGAAATGTTCACTGTATTTCACTCGTATAAATTACTTTATTCATATAAAAATGTTATGTAGCTTTCCGTAGTGTTTCCCGATAACGGAAGAACAACAACTATATGGATTTAAAACATAATAATAATATAATGCCTGAATGTTGTCAATAAAATATTTACGACCAAACTGTTGAGGTGGGCGTTGTAAATTCAACAACTTTAATATGTATCTAGCTCGCTATTATATGTACAGTAATTGAACGGTATATATCCGACGAAAAATTCCGAAACTAAGTAACTTGTATGAGCCCATAGTGTTATTTAACAAAATTTGCATTGATGTAAAACATATTAACTTAAATTTCAACGAGTCGATTTATAATATAATAAGCATCATAAATATTATGTATACGACAATCTGTGCGGGGGTGTTTGAAACCGTGTTGTATACAATTATTACTTATACACGATGGTACCTGTATACTATACTGAGCCAACAGTTTAAGTTAATTTAATTATTATTAATAGCTGGAATTATACGCCATTCTATCTGCGTCCACGGACATCGTGTCGTTAATAATAATCGTAATCGTCTATCATTGCAAGTCACTAAATCTCGACAGGGTTTGAGTTCGCGTGATCGTCGGCGAAAAATAATTATTCACCACCCTGTGTTATATGCTCATGTTATAAATGTTTTCACGTACGGTAACGCGGCGAAAACAATAATTTAAAGGACCTACGATGTTCGGTAACAATTTTAAACGGGTGCCAACGATAAATACTATTATATTACATTGAACCGCGGCTTTCGGCTCTGGACGCACTCGGCCCACCCCCACCTTAGTGTTGTTGAACTAGATATCAGTGGATATAATTGCATGGCGTGCAAAGGTGTGAATAATTAATTGTAACCCGTGCTTACTTTTCATATACATGTACGTGAATTCACGTTTTGTCTTTTTTAAAACAATTCTCTCTGTTTATACTGTTGCCTATACGTCATGAGTTATAAGGATTATTTATTGCATTCAATGGACATAATCCAATCTGAAAAGAGGCATTAGTTGCTGCCGGTAGTGAAATAACATTACGTATAGACTTTAATTTGTTTATTTTTAAATTATAGTGCTGTAATCCTGTTCAGATATTCGATATTGTTTATAAATAGTATAAGCACTTTTTGATGATATACTTGCAAGTATCGACTAACTCTTTGATGACTAATTATTAACAGTAGTCGTATAAAACATTAACTGTTACATAAAATATTTATAACGAAAGAATAAAGTTTTTTTTTCCTTTTTTTTCATTCATACTGAGACTATTGAGATAATTGAAAGCGACCACTAAACGTATATCTGAGAGTTATATATTAGTTGAAATTGGACTACTTGACTATTTAAGAAAAAAAGAAAACTGCAAAATACTCACCATTCTATGTACATATAATTATAATTACCGTCTTTAAACTGCGGGTGACCGTAAAATAGATCTTTACACGTCATGACGGGGTTTTCGCGAGTGCCAACAGGCTTCCTTATCCGCTCCAAGTCCTGTCTCATGCCGTAAATCGAACTGACAATGTCTATGTACTTTGGGCCATCGCCGCTGTCACTGAGCTTTGGATCACCTTTTGCAGTCTTCGTCGTCGTCGTCGTCGTCGACTTTTCGTCATTACCGTCGGTGTTGACGTCGTTGAGCTCCCGCCTCCACCGGGCCAAAGCGCTTTGCTGAAAGTCTGCAAGTTCGGGTGGTAACAGCGGCAGCTCTCCGGGTGGTCCCGCAGGACCTGGAGGTCCTGGAAGTCCTTGTTCTCCCTAAATCGAAAACCAAATGCCTTAATGTGGTGGAAAAAAAATAGCTCGCGTAAACTCCTTCTCACAAAAACGCGACGATAATTACGTAGTGTAAACTGCAGCGGTTCATAACCTTTGTGTGTAGGAGACCCAATATATTTACCCAATTCACTCAATTTTTTACACGACCTTTTTGAAAATAATATTTAATATGAACAATATTAGAAGGTCCCTAAATTTCCTTATTGTTTTTAATTACAGTGACAGGACCCCTCGTGAAATTATCGTCATTATTGATAGTTAATACCCAGAAATATTAGGGTTAATATCTCGACAACAACTATTAAAATTGAATCTTTTCCGTGAATGTTGACCATAAAAGTATACTTACAGCTTCTAAAGATGAATTCCTGAATTTATACTGACAAGAAAAATAATTTTCAAAATATATTTCATTCATTTTTTTAAAACATTTACAGGTATTCTTGTTAAGGAAATAATTATGTCAGTTTTCTAATTTGTTGGTGACCCATTCAAAATTTTTCGCAGCCAATTTCGGAGGTCTAGAAATACTGGACTGTACAATGTAATTTATTGCATTCGCTCTTGGATTACGCGGAAAAAATACAATACTCAAGTGATATCTGTGTTTACCAAAAAAAGTTTATTTATAGAATATTTCATTTCGACATACCTTGTTTCCAGCTACTCCTTCGATGCCTTTGGGGCCCGGAAAACCTTCAACGCCTGGAAGGCCGACCGGACCATCGTTGCCTTTCACTCCTTGTAATCCAACGGGACCCTGAAATATAAAACCAATTGCTTTTTGAAAAAATTCAGTTTTTTATGTGAACGCACATCGATAAAAACATTCCGTGAGAAGTTTTAAACTTGTCGGTGTTTTATGTAATTGTTATTAACGTTTTGGAAAATGTCCAATCGAGATCCGTCGAAATACCAATATCCATTTACATCTTAACATAATTTATTGTGAACAGTATTAATAGCATTAATTTTGTTATTTTTTTGTCATTCCTATAACCGTTTTAATCATTATCCATGACCAGTGTTTCTAGGCTTCTAAGACCTATTACAACTCATCTATCTTTGAGAACTTTTTTTTTTTTCGTTAATCCACATTCTCCCGTTTGACAAATGACTCTCGTTTAGCACTAAAACCCTATTGTAAACACTTAAGTTTTTTCTCACTGCGAAAAGAAAATAAAATAATTCTTTGCCGTTTTCTTTTTCGGCTCTTCGTGGTACGATTGTTATTCACAACCGACAACGTTTAAGTATTAAGACTCTTTGCGAGTAAATCCGTCAGATACTACGAATACTACAAATAACTTGAATCTTGTATCAGACGTTCAATTAATTTTTTTGGTGTATGCCTAAGGGATTTTCGTGGGTTTGTAATTTAGAATCCACAGCGATGAGCTATTAAAATTTTAAATAATACCATATTAGTTTGTGATTACTCAAAAGAAAAAGAACAATCTATTTAGGGTTTTCTTTTTTTTTATCGAACAGTAGAAATGGAATTGTTTTTTTTTCCTCGTAAAACTTTCTTTATCATGAATAATATAATAATAGTTTTTAGTTTGATTATAGAAAATATAACACGTGTTTATGTATCTTTTACCTGAAAATAACTCAAAATAAAAGCTTAAGTTTAAATCGTTCCGAGTAGTTTTATTATATTTTTGTATACATTAATATTTAGTTGTGCAAAAAAGAGTTTTTGATATATATTATTCGTAAAGAATAAAGTCTATTTTTAATAATAAAAAAACAAAATAAATAGTAAATGAAGACTTATTTCATGTATTCTTTAATAACTTTTATAAATTACCAAAGGAGTTGAACTAATTGATTTATTATTAATAAAAACCCATTATACGACATAAAACGTACACTGCCAAAATTATTTCAAAAAGAGAAATAAAATATAGTATTTTCAATACAATCTGTTACAATCTGTACAGCTGTTTAACCACATTTAATAATATTTCATATTTAAATTTGTCGAAAAAATATTTATTTCAATACATTATTATATAATTAACTGTTCAATTTTGCACAAAGCTCGCGATTTAACTCGTAACTTAAAACATAAAAACCTTAATAAAAATACTAAAAAAAATATCAAAAAAGCAATGCAGTTCGTATGTCAAAGACAATAATATTATATGTTTCGCAACTAAATTAATATTGTATTAAATGTTCAATAAAATTTAAGAAGAAAAGTTAACATTCTATTCGTAGGATATTTAATGAAAATATCATTTCATGTTTAAATGTTTCTTTCATATACAATTTTAGTCAAAATATTTTATTAACTGAAAAACTAAAATCCGTTTCTATTTTTTTTTTGGTAATAAAAATTTCTAGTCATAGTTTTAATTTTTTAATCTTTCTTGTTTCAATTGTGTACAATTTCATCGTATATAACATTTGTTAGTTTTGAATAAGTTTGATAAATTGATGAATCGCTTTTTAATTGTTATGGTACCTTATTGGATGTTAGAGGATGTTCTAAAAGCCGAAATAAATTATTGTGTAAATTAATTTTAAATATTTCTTTGTGTTATAACGTATGCAATTTAATCGAATTATACGATTAATATTATCTTAATCAAGTTGCATATTTATTTTGAATTTTATTTTAGAATATATTTATATAAAACGCTAATTTCACAACATATTTTGAAAAGTTCTCGAAAATAGCTCATTCTCCGTGAAACTCTTTCTTTGAGAAATATTTTTTTCAACTATTGAAACATAAGTTCATGAAATGCTTGTATAAACAACTATATACTCCGTAATGATACGGTCGCATTTTTATTTAATTACATAACAGTTCAGAATCTCAGCCGGAAACAATTATTTAATAACTCGGAGGTCGTGGCTATCAGATAACGGTTTAAGTTTTGTTCAACACCAAGTCTTTAAAATTGAATTATGAATTTAAATAATTTACATAAATTAAAATATACAGAATTTCAATAAATCGAAACGAAATATAATAAAAAATTTATAACTTTTATGATTTACACGTCACTACAGCAATGGCTTCATAATATTCGCGTGTTTATTTGCCGGGTAAAAAATTGAATTTTTATGTAAAAAAGTAATTTAATCATTTTCTTGTGGTACCCAACACACAATTAATGGTTTGATGATATAAATCAAGATTATGTTCTCTTGAGAACAATTAATCGAATATCTAAACTATCAGTTAGGTATAGTTCGAGAGCCGGCGACTGATATCCCATCGTTTCGATTCATTAGGATATTATAATAATGAACTTATCAAATCCGTATAAACAGTGATTCGCAACATGGGCACTGACACCCCTTTGGAGATATTTTTAATTTTGAGGTGGGTATTTTATTTAAGAGCGCGTTAAGAGGGGAAGGCGATTCTTTGGTTATTTAAATTTTTGATATATGAGACAAAAAATCATGTTCCCTAAACTCCGGAGAGAAGTGAAGTTACTAATTATGACTTTTCCACTAGTTGGAAAATACCTAATTGCTTTAAGTATTTTTGTATTATTATTGATTTATAGTATATAGTGGAAAATTCGAAATTGTATTTTTAGTATATATTTGCTAGTAATAATAATTGTTAATGGGGTAAAATGAATTATTTTGACTTTAGTTAAGTTGCTGAGTATAAAAACTAATAGAAACGGAAAAAATTTTGGCCAGAGACTTATGAAAATCTTAAGGGTGCACGTATGGTGAAAGTGGTTATGAAAAACAAGTATAGACATTATAATATAATGATGTGAACACGAAAAACGGTGAGCCGCAATAGGATTCCAAGTTGTTACCGATCAATGCCTTTCCAGTTTCGTTTTCGTAGTACCTACTGTCCTCCGTTGTTTTACAAACGCGCAATACAGGAAATGGCAACGCGGAATCTTTTTTCAGCTCGCCGTTTTTCGCGCGTTTTTACGACAACGAAGAATACTGTTCGAAGCCGAAATTGTAATGACATTAATCAGTAAAATTCGCTACAGGACTGTTATTCTACCGAGGTCCAAGGGTCGCGCCGGTCTTGTACTCTAGTCGACCGACGGTCAAATAATCGCAAAGAGCGAGAACATATTATTAATGTAACCCACCACCCGGAAAACGTGTTTACGTATTTTCGATTAAGAATACGAAACATTTCGGGAAATTAAAAACGTGTACCGTCAGTAAAAGCGGTTATTAAAGGAAACCGACGGGAAACCATTCCGAGCCGGGTACTCAGATTTATTTCGTCGAAAAATAATGTGTTTACGACTGTTGACAGCATATTTTATATCGGTACACTCGCGTGAGACCATGTATTGTTAATCATTATTATACGTTTGAACAAATCCGTGGTGGCACGACAGCCGATTGTTTTATGCGTTGTCTCCTCGACTCGTGTCCTCCTAGTGCAGAGTATTATTTCGAACACGAACACGCGTGATTTCTGTAATTACTAATTGTATTATATTACGCGTCTTTACACATTTCGTTCGGTGCTTACGCGGTACACTCCTTGAGTATATAATCGTCACCGTCTCGTCCTCTAAGACGGCACGGGGTACAACGGTGTTTTATATCGAACCGAGATTATAAGATGCTGGTGAAATTTAATCGTACGACAAATAATAATAATAATATGCGAAAAGATTGCGAAAAAAAACGACGTCGCACCCGAATCGTTTTGAATATTATATTATTATAATAAATATTCCGTCATAAGAATGAATTACATAATATGTGGTTTATATTACCGTTTCTCCTTTTTGACCTTCGGGACCGCGATCTCCTCGTTCACACTTGTCACCTTTTTCGCCCTCGTGGCCTTTAATACCCATCGGACCGATTTCTCCGGGATGGCCTACAGATTGAAGATAACAAAAAAAAAAAAAAATTACAATTTTATTCTCTCGTTGAACGACCGCAACGCTCCAGGTCGTACATTCATTTGAAGGCTACGTCCCGTTTTTAAAGTAAAAAACAAAACAAAACCATTGGAACGCGCATACCGTATTTATTTTATGAAGTTGTGCGGTCCATGGTCGTGTAATGGGTACAAACTGCGTACTATACTCTTTTGTCTGAACAGTTCACCTATACCCACCACAAATGTGTATTATGTATGCACGGGAACTATATTGATCCATAGGAGGACGAAGGAATAAAATATATTGTTTAACGTTGCCGCACGTAGAATCAAATAAATAAAAAATCGGTTTCGAGGTAGGATATAATATGGTGGATAATAGGTCAGTGTGTCTAGGATATTATCGTTATGTATCGTTCGCGAGTCAACGTTGCGGTTAAATTATATCGAATCAATTAATGATAAAAAAAAAATTACTACGTCATACTGATTTACGAGCATAGTAAAACAATAATTAATGCTATCATGATTTTTCTGTTCAAGTTCTATGTTATGACTTCTGGGAAACGGAATAAAATGAAGAGCTCACAACATTTGTGTGTATAGGTGCCCGGAGGGGGAGGGGCAAGACCCTAGATTTTTAAATCAAACATACAACATAATGACAATATATAAAATTAAACTTGATAACTTATACATTTGTTTTAGGTCATTATTTAATATTTCACGAACCTTGCTAAATTGTGTGCGAATATTTAACAATTATGTTAAGCTTCGCGCACTGTTATTTATTAAATGGCTTCATTTTTTTCATCCTTTTTAAAACGACAAACGTTTGCGATCCGTTATCGAAACTTCAACATTCGTAAATGATCAATAACCTAATTATTACACATCGCCTACATTCAAGATTTTTCTAACTACGTCATTAACATTCCGTACGAATCAAAAACTTATTACGATATAATGAAACTAATTTCGTCGATTTCATGTTTCAATATCGTATTTTGGACATTAAGAATATTATATTTTTTTAATTTATGACTTTTTTTTTAAATTTTTTCGTTCTGCTACCCTTATCATTTTCCATGTTTCCAACGATTAAAACGAAAAAATTAATTAAATGTTTTTTTGCACATCGATTTCTAATGACGCATTAAACGTTTAAAAATACAATCAGATATACGAGTATATGTGCTTACCTACGGGTCTACGAAAAACGAATGAGTACGAATTGTGTGACATTTTTCCGGTTTCAAATTTTTCAAACGCACAATACTGTCGCATTCGATTGTATTTCCAATACGCGAGACTAACAAGGCATTATTTCTGCTTTTTCCCGAGCAAATACGATAAAACAGAATAGAGTTGTCAAATAAATTGTCGAAGCCAAATCGTATAAGATAATATTCTGTTAGAATTGTGTAGAAAAAAGGAGTAAAACGTTCGAAATTGTTTAATAATAGATGTATTAAGTTATGTATTCCATACGACGATCAGATGCATAAGTTCATCATTGTCTAGTACTCGATTTGCTAACGAAAACAAATGCTAGTTCTATTGTTGTTTATATCAATCGAAATATCTATAATAGTTTTCGAATTTATATTTTTCATTTTAATACTTTTAAATTATATAAATCATAGACCGTTTTAAATCAGTTTTTGGTTTATTTTATCAATTGTCATCTCTTAAAATATCAAATTAATATTAGCTTGAACATAGTGTTATCAAGTATGGTAATATTCTCTAAAAAAAAACAACCAACTATAGTAATTAATTAACACTTTAAAATGGAAATCTGACGGAAATTATATACTTAGGAATTTATAGGTACAATTTTTATCATACAATTGATTAGTTTTCATAATTTGAATTAATTTAACCGCCATTAAACCATTTCTTTTAATTTGTTTTTTTTTTTTATGGTCATTTGAATATAAATGAAACTTAAAATGTCCTTAAATTATTAAAAATGGTTTTTTTTAAATATTGCAGCCCACGCGGTTCGCAATAGCATGATACATAATAAATAATGTTACCTTTTGGTCCACGTTTTCCTCGTTCTCCTTTTTCTCCCTGTGGCCCTATTAAAAATATATATGAATATTATCCTACAAGAAAACATTATAATATTTCATGTGTATGTGTTAATACTCGGCGGATTCTCGACCGTTCGAGGTTTGAGGTGAACCTGAAAAAAATTCCAGTCGTCTGGTTTTTGATTTTCAGAACAACACCGAATTCTGAAACAGCGTGTAAAGGAATCAGTCATTACGTTTCGCACGATCGACAATCCACCGCGTTTCGTTGAAATTATGAAAAAAAACCATCTTTTGTTTCTCAACAATAAAAACCTAACGTTCCTATTAATAAGATAATTATTTTCAGCATCCGAGAGTGGATCTAATGTGAGTACATTATAAAATTTTTCTTATCATATTTTATACGGTATTATTATCAGAGCAGGTATTCAAAATATTACGTAAATATAAATGTAATAATATTTACCAATTTCGCCGAATTTCCCCGATTCTCCGTCTTTTCCCGGTCTGCCTGGTTGACCAACTTCTCCCTGTTTTAAATACAATCCGAAATTATATATTTGTGCGTAAACAAAAAACACGTGATTGTTATCGCCATCTTTTAACCTCAAGACGCAAGTACATTTGTTTTATATGACATGTTTTGTGCACATTAATTTGTTAAAGTTTATGCTCTGTAGCTGGGTTTCTCAGTCATTGGACCCTTAGGAGGATCGTAGATGGTAATTCGAGGGTCTGTGAAATGGTTCTGAATTTTTTCATTCAAATAATATAAAAAAAGATATTTTTTTTAACATTTATTTAGCCGTAAGCAAACTGTAACTCATGCTTTATGCAATATAAATCATAATGATAATAATACTATTTCAAATTTGCATAATAATATTAAATACTAACCGAGATCAAAGGGTTTTTTTTTGACAGGGCTTCCACTAACTGCAATACAAGTAGATCTTATAAACTTCTATTAGACTTAAGTGTGTACGAATTAATCAATTAAGGATCGATACGAACGGAATTAAGATCTTATGGTTAGGTAAGTAATCATTACCTTAAGTTTTTAAAATTATTTCTTGGAGCATATTATTCTACTGAAAAACTCAAAAATATAATTGTTTTTATATTATGAGTATATTATAATATTGAATTCAGGACTCGAAAATTTTACTGTGAAAACTCGTATAGAATTCTATGAAACATTTATAACGAGGTAACTTTTTTCAAATGTATCTTATCCGGTCACAACTGATTCGCATAAAAATGTTATACTTTATAGCGCACGTATTCACAATTATAACACGTGGATGTGCAAGTATATATCCAAATTGACCATGTTTTCCTTTATACTCGATTGAAAATGAATTTATAAAACTGCAATTATTTTAGGTGACAAGGTTATTGTTTACGAGTTAAAAAAAAAATTCTATATGATTTTCATAATATGGTTATTATAGCGTATAAAATGATATAAAGTCGATTGAATAAAAAACAAAAGTCAAGTGGGTACATCAATATTGAACATCATAGAAAAGTGTAAACGTGTAGTTAAGAGTTTTTTTTTATGTTCAACTATTTGTAAAATAAAAATAATATACAATTTTATAAATTATATTAAGCATTAAAAATGTTGTTTAGAATATAATTCTCATTAAATAAATCGCTCAGATTTATATTTACGTGAGTGGGTATACGTTGACTACCTCCTTTGAGCATCATATTCTATTCTCGTCATATAACTAAATGTTTTCTTTTTACGAAATGTAACAAAGCGGTGTAATTCCAAACAAACATATATTTACATACTGCACCATGTCTACATTTCGTGTTATTATCGGGTGAATTCTTTGGGTATTCTAATAAATTGGTCCGTTTGACATAATCAAAACGAACTTGCTTACCTATGCGTATATGTTATGTGTTCATCAGTAGTGTTTTATTTTACTAACTTCAAATACAAACAAAAACGTATTGCGCTGTAGCTAAAATAATTTTTCAGATAATTGTACGACGGTACGTTATGATTAAGACGGTTTTGATAAAATGTTATCTTTTCAGTATCGTTCGGTTTGTGAGATAATCTGAATGAAAAAATCGTTTAAAAATCTTAAAACCATTTCAAGGTGACTTAAAATCTCATACTCCTGTGGCCTTCCACAATCGCATTTCGTCTTACATTACGAGTTTGTTACGAACAATTCAAAATTACCGCAGTGAACTAAAAGAACAGCTATTACTATTACTACAAGGGCTTGGCATATTGTCATTAAAACCTTTAAATTATTGTTCCGAGAGAATAAGAAACCAATACTTACTGCTAAACCAGGTGGACCCATTGTTCCATGAGGACCTTGTGCACCCGGAGCACCTGATATTCCAATTGGACCAGGTAAACCAATACCCCCTAAAATCATAAAAGAAAAAATTATAATAATGAAAATCATGTGTAAATATTAATACAAAATATTAGATCCAGGCTCAAATTGTAACTCAAATTAGAGGTAAGCAATGATGTGCAGTGTTCTTGATTTAAAGTTAACGCATCATAATTTTTTAAAGTATTATACTTTGTTAAATTCTTTATACTATAACCATTAAAGAATAATGATTTCATCAATAGGTGAATTGTGTTTGAAACTATAATACGATTTTTAAAGCACGACAGTAATAAAATAAAGTGTATTAGTAGCAAAACGTTATCTGGAAAATTGTAATATTTTTTAATTAATTATTAATAACTAATGCATCTATACAACTTTTATTTTTTGAACGTTGTACATGCAAATTAAATTTCATCCATAAACTATATTCAACTCACCAAGGAACCGGTTTTAAAATAATTATTATTGCGCCTTAATTTATCAAGTCATATTGGTTACACGTTCGTATTTGATTGACAAATGCCTCACGTTTACTCGTAAATCGCAGGTATAATATTTTAAATAATCCAATAACATTTAGTTGATCTATGATCCTGTACTCCTGTTTACTCAATTGGAATACAATTGTTATCAACATAGATGTTATTCAAATAAAATAGAAGTTGGAACCATAAAGATAATTACGTATTTTTGTAAATCATCTAATATTTTAGCAATCCTGATAAATTATAAGATACTACGTCAAAATACAATTGGAACGTAACGTATATAAATAACATTATGCCTACTGATTTTGACACGAATAGAAATATTTACATTAAACCCGAATGCAAATACTCAATAATTCATAATGAATGTGTTTAAGATTAATGTAAAATGCTAATAAATTAACAATGCAAATAATACGCTATAATGGGCGAACTAGTATAATTACAACGTTTCAGCGTGAATCTCTATATATTCGGCGAAACCCAGAATTTTACCTAATAGATTATCCGTGACCAAATTCCAAAAGTTAGTTCCGACTGTATTTTATTATTCTGTAGGCACATAATGCATTATATAGCTTTTACGGACGTGGGTTGTGGTATGAAATACTTAATTGTCCAAGTGACGCATCGACCATCGCTATAGTATAAATTTATTTTTAATTTTTCTACAAGAAGCATTATATGGACATGAATTAATCGAACATTTTAAAACAATGAAAATCATACTAATTTATTTTAAGTTAACACCTAATATCTAGTTTACCGAACGGTATGCCGATATCAATGATGTAAAGCTGCAAGATCGAAAATCATGATTCACACTGATTTGTTTGTTTTCGAAAGTTTGTGACTCATATAATGTATCACGTAATACAGGGATGTCATAAAGATATATCGGGCACCGTATTGCGTCTTATGAACTACAAAAAAAACCAAATGATATGTTTGATAAATATCAATATAATAAATATATTATAAAACTCAACTAAATGTATAATTTAACTAAATAAAATTATACTTAATCGTAATATCCAGGTTTTATATATTTTATTATGTACCGGAAGAAACGCATTGCGGAAACCGAAAAACGAGACGTATTATTCGAATACGATTTCTAATCTTACGAGATACTGTATAATATATTGTACGAGATTTTCGATGTGAATTTACTACTCGCAGAAACGTTTACAGTAGAAAAAAGACATTATTGTAAAATCAATACTGCCTTAACTCGCTAAAATTGACGAAAGGGTCAGTTTCGCATATGAATACGATAAAACCCGTTCAAAAATTATCATAATTACATAGGAAGTCATATTTTCAGTGTCCCATACGATGAAAGAAGATATGGTACTAGGATCATTTACGCCATCAAGGGTTGACAGACATTAACAAAATGAAAGCAAAAACACCCACATCCTTTTATATATTTCGTAAGCGCGTTTGCAAGTGTGTTATAATAATCGTGTTTTCATAGTGGTTCACAGTTTTTATTCCTTCCATCTTGAACAGTTAATGACAGAGATAATTATCAATCTCGGTGACGCACTCGGTTTCGAAAATCCCAACCCTCCCCCCTCCCATTCTCTTCAGCCATAATATTTATTAAATGTTATGATTATTAATTATCTTTTAACTCACCTACGTGCATAACAGTATTAAAGTCATAATTCGGTCACTATTTACAGTATAATATATTTTATTTCTAACACTTTCGCTTCAGTATAATGAACTCTATACTTGTATATGTTACGCAAACTTCATATTTTTTCAATCTAATCGTTTTCAAGAGTTCTATAAGTCTTATCTATGAGTCTTGAACTATAAAATTTAACAATCAATTGTTCACAAATTAATTTTTTGTGTTCTCTTGAATCGTTATTATACAACACATTATTTTAAATTACGGTCTCATCAAGAAATTTGATACACAAAATAATTAAAGGTGATCGTTTACATTGTACTAGAGATAATAAATCATCGATGTGCACCGGTACTCAGTTTACGATTCTATTAGGTATCCTTCTCCCGAATTTCAAATAGATGAATGGTATAACATTTGTCATATAAGTGAAACGTTATAGTGAACGTTTGGAAAAACTGCAAAGGAATCGACAAGTATACTCGAGCCGCCATATTATCTTGTCTGCGCGCTACAATTATATATTTTATAAACGTTACAATAGTAATAATATTTTTAACTATAAACAATTATAATATCGATTGTTTTTAGTCTTTGTTTATTTCGTATATTACTTTACGCCTGCTGGTAGCCGCCAAAGTACGATCAAAATTACAGTAGGATACGAGTATAATATATTATTATAGTGGTCGTGGAATATGTACAGCTATAGAAATATGTTTATAAACTATACATTTTCATGTAACATCTGAATATAATTCATATCACTTACGCCACACGGCACACAAATTGCAGTTAATATTAATTATCTATTTACTATGTATAGGACCTATATTTCTATAACCACATATTGTGCTACACTCGAAGTTTTTTGATCCTTAAAGCAGTTGTGTATAAATAGGTATGAATCACTACATATTCGGCGACCTAACCTAGGATAAATTTAAGTTAAACGTTTTTTCATCAAGAATTTAAATAAAATAATTTTCTGAAAATATTGAAGTCTTAATTTTTCATTTTATCTGACCCCATAGTTTTTAATAATTTTATTAGTTTCCAAAAGAATATATAATATTATTCGACCTTAATAAATTAAATTTTTTTTTTCTTTTTACCAAAACATTAATTTTATTTCAATTAAAATATGAAATATTTGTAGTCCAGAATATGAATATCTTTATTATCTCAGGAGATACCGCAATGGTGGGACACCCTATATAATGCTCCTCGTGAAATAGTTGGTTTTAATTTTGGTTTCTGAATAGATTTTCTTTGAAAAATATACTTCTTTCTAAGCTTGGGATGTTATGCCAATTGTTACTTAATACTTAACTTAATCTAACTTTTTTTTGTTTGGTATTTTCTCCTCTATATTAATTTAATATATATAACTTTTGAGAGTGGTTTCAAGGTTAATGAAATTTAGAAATATCAAAAAACCTTGTATACCATAATAAATTAGTATTTATACATTTTCAAATCAAATATAAATAGATTATATTTTAAGTTTATGGCCATTCTGAATTTAGTGACATACTCAACAAAATGTGTGAACATTTTAGTTGAGGTTCAATAAAAACGAAAGAAAAAAAAATACTTTACTCAGTATAGATGTCACACGAAAATCAACCACATGCAAATTTTGTAGTCGACAGTGTTGAGAAAATGCTTTCAGGGAAAACTCGCTAGTATTTGGGTTTCATCCGGTGTAGGTTCGTATTCGCAGTGTCAATATACAAACTACCGTTAGAGAGAACGTCTTCAAGCACACTTCATACAAGTAACGGTTTTCAGCGGTTTGAGAACGAGTATGTCCAATTTTATTTAAATATTTTACTATTGCAAAACTTTTTCAAACACGTTTCGTGCTAATGTATAATTATTTCCGTCCATAGGCCTCTCTCATCATAATATACGCCGTTTATAAATCTTTGGGAGAAAATATCTTCTTACACACACACACACCCAAGCGATTACTTATCGCATTTAAAAACTGTACTGAGGGAAAGACATCTAATTAATTTTGCCGTATATCCAACTTCAAAACGTATAAAAAAAACAGACTAAAATATGTTAAATCTTTAAAAATTAGGTAAAAAATAAACATAAATTGTTCTAACTGTATAACATAAAATTATTTATCCCTCCGAAAGAAATATAAACTCAGACTAGACGAAATTATTTTTAGTGTTTCTTTCATGTTGAAAAATTACTGAGAAATAATTTAAGGACATATTTTTATCTTGTCCATTTTCGATCTTAAAAGTAAAAAGTGGTGGTATGAAGCCTTTGATGTAAATTGTCCGTCCACAAAAAAAGGAAATATATTAATATAATTTTTTACTCGGAATCAAAAAGGTAACAGTCCAACAGTCCAACAAGTCAACAGACACTTTTCTTTAGCATCCCAACCGCCAACTAACTGGAAACCGCTTAAAATTATTGTTTTGGTTTAAATGAGTTTTTTTTTAAATTTGTATTGAATACAACGTTTTGAAATAAATAAAAAGTGTTAAAGTTTATATTTTCGACAGAAGGTTCCAATTCCGGTTGGGTTACAGTAAAAAATGAAAAAAAAAATGATTTCCTCGAATTTCGTTTAAAATATTTTTTCTTTTGTTTTCTTTAAAATCTCATACAAATGCAATATTGAAATGTACATAACACTATATCACTAACCTCCGATCAGATCCGTTTTTCGAATAGGGCGACTTGTTAACTATTTTAAATTTAAACAAATAATACGAATACACAATAGATCTACTCGTAACATATTCCGACACTATTATCTTATCGTCCTTTTGTATTTCATCGGATAGCGATTTTTCTATTAAATTAAACAAAATATATTTTTATTAAATTTACACCATCGTTACCAATATTATTTTCTCACATAATGTGTTCATGATATGTAATTAATGTTTTTACTTCGTATTACGATAATGTTTGAAAACATGTGTATGTTGTGCATGATATTTAAATAAAATAAAATTATACTTAATATAAATTGTTATTCCTTAGTTATAATTCAGCATCGTAAACGAAATAGTACCAAAAAGTTATTTTATAAGCATAAGTTCTTATTTACACCAACTAACTAATTCGTTTTGTTTATCGATTGTTGTTTGGAGGTTTGTGACATGCGATTGCGATTTTATTTAAGGTTAATTTCCAGCAATAAATGATAACTTTTCACGATATACCTAGTCACTCCTTAGGTCAGTTAGTCGAAGTTCAAAAATAAGAAATTATTTATCAGACAATCACAAGAATAATAATAAAAAAGTTTACTTAATAGAATGTTCTTTCCTTTTACAATTTAAATAGTTGTAAATTAAAATGGCCAAAGTATTTGAACACAATCCCATTAAACTAATTTATAAAAATAGTTTACTGACAAGGTATTTACTTAAAATAAAAACTGTTCCGACATTTATAAAACGTATCAAAAAGTGAATATTTAAGTAATTTAGTTTGTACTTGCCTGTTAACCCTTGGTCGCCCTTTTCTCCGGGTAAGCCAGAACTGCCTTGGGGTCCCGATGGTCCTTCGTTTCCCTAAAATCATATAATTTACATAATGAAACATTTCCCTCGGAACAAATTAAATTAATATAATGTATGATTACGCATTTTACTAAGGGATTTAAGCAGATGTATAATAATACTACCTACTGACTGTTTGACGACCTAGAGATGACTCTAATAACAGTTTGTGACTTTTGAGAGAGTTTAAGATAAAAAAAAAAATCTTTTGATTTACTTTATAACTAAACAATAATTATATCTTACGGTTCGTCCTGGTGGACCCACAATACCAGGTTTACCAATAGGACCAATTTCACCAGGAGGTCCTGGAGCGCCTATCTTCCCGTCGTCGCCGTCTCGTCCCCTAAATATACATTTCATTAATTATAAATGATGTTTTTAACGAGCATTGAAAAGGGTACCAGTTTGATTTGATTCATATTATATAATTTTAAATCATATTATTGTTTTTTTGTTTTTGGTGAGTGCCCAATTTATATTATATTGCATGTACTTGCGTAAACTATTTTCGTTATAGGCTTACGTAAAAGATTCGATACTCTTATGAGCTACATACTAATATTAATATATTATTTTTAAATACCATTATTTTCGATACACATGATAGAGTGATTAACTTTGAGTTTTGTTTATTATGTTTTAAGCAGTGTAATTCTACTATGTTTAGTTATAATTTTAATGAGAGAAAACGCACATAAGAAATATTATTTTCTATATAACGAGTATCAAATGTAGAATCTATTTCGACGTGGATAAAACAAGTTTGTAAATCACTGGGAAACGAGTATCAAGGCACTGTATACGCAGTATCATTTTTTTCTATTTTCAAATTGGGGAATACTTGAATAATTCATATTTTTAACAAAATATTACTAGACCGGAGATTATTTATAGTTTTAAGAAGGAAATTATGTACATACATATATATATATATATAGAAAGAAGAAAGAAAGTGTTTATGAGTCAGTACTCAGTGATAAGACGTAGAAAAATAGCATAAACTGATGAATGCCAAAAAACAACGACAAAAACAGTTTTGAAGATTAAGAAATTGTAACGATATAAATAAAAGGTGAATTCAGATATGTAAAATTGGTATCAAATTAATAAAAAATAGAACACGGGGGTGAACAGTTTTAATTGAATATTAGATAAAGTGGTTTAGTTACAAAATACTAAGATGACTACTAATCTATGATATATAAAACTTATATTGATATTGCCTTGATATGCTTAAAAGAATTATGCTTTCGGAAAGAAGTCTCAATTTCAACGTGAAATTTTAACAAAATTAATAATCCACAAAGAACTGTTCTATCATAGACGATACATTTTTTAAGACGTTCTTATTTTATTCAAACCATTTATCTTGAGTTTTAGAGCAAAAACGTTCCATTTGACCATATTGTACACCACGCAAGTATCATAGTTTTTTTGTACACATTTTCGAAATCTACGTTGAAAACATTTTTATCATTTTGTCAAAGTGTTGTTATAGGTGGTTTTCCTACATAGCTGTGAATTTATAAAATTCAAATGTACATCACATTAAAGTTTGACATACGTACCTACTTGTTTTTGTACAGATAGTGTGTAAATAAAATAATAATAAATTGATTAAAAATTTACAAGGATCGCTCAATTTTTCAAAGTCACTAATTAAATTTGAAAAGGAAATTATTAATCGACGGATAGTTACTGATTGATTAAATAATTTTCAACTCTTGCGCCACGCCATGTAGTCATATTAGAGTAGAGAATACCGTGATGGCGTGTTATAAGGTTTTTAATAACATGAGCTAAGTTCGAGTGTAAAAGGTTGAATGAACTATTGTGTTGTATTTTTTTTTTCAAAAACATGAATACGGTAATACGCTTATATTATCAATTTAAATTAATATATATACGAATATAAGACATTTTTTTTTTTAAATATTAAAGGATACGAAAAAAAATTTGAAATTTGTAGGGATTTGAAATTAGTATTTACTAGTAATACTATTACTAGTAGTTACTATTAGTACTACTAGTATTACTATTAGCTGCACCTTTCCTCAAAATGATATTATATAGTTTAGTGTCGGTTAGTCACGATATTTCATCTTAGAACCTTTTATTATTAAATATTTATACAATATAATAAATATGGGGATAGTTGTTTATTTACTGAAAAAAAATTTAATCTCGTAATGAAAACAAACGATAAAAAATAATTTGCTTTAATTTATTATACCTTGTTTTAGATAATTATATTTATTAAAAATTAATACGTTTTTTAAATTTTAAATATTCTATTGAATTATCCATATTTTTGGTGTTTAAAAATGTTATCAATGGACAATTTAAATTGAACTTAACATTTAATTAAGCATCCTAAAATATAATATAAAAATTAACTGTATGAATAAATAATATTGTCTTCCTAGATCAACTTTCTGGTTCACTACGGATCGGTGCAACTTTTATCTCATGATGATGTGTCCACTTTTATATCTAGTTTATAATTAAATGTATTCAACGAATTATGTAATGCATGCATATCTCACCTGTCACCTTTAGGACCTTGGATTCCGGGTTCTCCCTGTATTCCTGGGAATCCGGGAACACCTGCATTACCTTTTGGACCCTCTGGCCCAAGGTTACCTATATATTGTTCATAGTAAAAATGTTAATCGTTTATAATTCGGGATAGAGGTGTGATAACGTAATTTTATTTACAAATATATTACGTTTCAGCGGAAATGAATAATGTCAAATTTCAATGAAAATGGAATAGAATTCAAACTTTTATTTAAATATTAATTATAACTAATAAAGTTTATTATTTTTGAATTTTATTGTTTTGTAATTTTTAATTGATAATGAGTTTTACAAAATAACAGGAAAAAGTAATTAAAATAAATTAAGAAACGATGCTGAGATCTATGGAAAACCTCAAAACATAATACGTCAGGCGTGTTAAATGATCACAAAAATGAAGTCATAAATGAATAATATACGAGTACCTATAGTATACGCTTACGCTTGTAACTGATACTGATACGCTTTCATGAAAATCGAAAACCAAGTATCGCATAAATTATAAATTAATATTGAAACAACCGATATTTGGCATAATTTATTCGGTAATGTAAAACAATTTTTTAATATGAAGTAGAGAAAAAAAATTCTAATGTCTGGTGATTCGTAAACTATTAGTTCATTTCTTATGCAATGAAAAATATTTTATATTATTTTTGTTTTCAAAAGTATTAAAACTATTAAAAAAAAAAAAAAAACATTTTTTTCTACGTTTCACCTTAACCATCGCGCACATATGAACTGTAATTGTTTGCATAGTACATTGCATTGTATAATCCCGTTAATGACCGTTTACAGATCAGGAATTTGAAATAATTCAATAGAAAAGTGAAAAGTATGATTCTCAATTATCTTTTGATTGTTGCATATTAGTTTACATCAACGGTCGCCAACCATTTCCATTAAATGAGTTACATTCAAATCCACACATATTTGTTACGTCAGAACGTATGTACAAAAAAAAAAAAATGTATAATATTATTAAACTGTAATAAAAAAAAAAACCAATCAGACATAGAATTTTTTAATGGAACGATCTACTTCTATTACGATCGTTTTCCTCCCGAGATTGACGGGTTGGTGGACCCGGGCTTAAAATGTCACCAACACCGATGGTTGTTGCTGTTATACCATCCAAACAGAAACGCGCTCGAATGAAAACGGGTTTTCATCAACCGGAAGCGCAACGCGATCTTTAGAACGGAAGTACTCGAACCGCGTTACGACCCGAACCACGAGAATATTCATAATGAAACCGTTAAGGCGTCTAACCGCGAGTCGTTCGAACCCGGAAGAATGATCGATTGTTAGGATTGAGGAAGAGAAAATAAATTGGAAAAACATCGCGCAGACATTGCTACGCATCAGGGTAATGGCGACGGTCGTCTGCAATGATATAATTAATAATACAAACCGACCTCTAGGTCCGATCGGCCCTTGCGCTCCGATTTTCCCGTCGTCGCCCTTCGCGCCCATCGGACCGCGTTCGCCCTGCACACATGCAGAAAGTGATTAATAATTTCTAATCGACGACGTGTCGCGGTGCGGACGATTCCTATACTCGATTCGCCCTTAATTAGCTTACGTGTTTTCCCTCCAGACCTTGCGGACCCGGGGATCCGACTATACCGGGTTCTCCTTTTGGACCGGCTGGCCCGTCAGCACCCGTAGGACCTAAACACCGATTAGAAACACGTCAACACAACACTCTAATTGACTATTTAAATTATGATATCGAATTAATTAATCACGAGTACGACGTACAATATGATTACACACACGGTCATTTGTGAACACTTAAAAACGATAAACACCAACCGATGGTAAAAAAGAAAAGGCTAAAACCGACTAAAAGTAATTTAAGTTAACATATTTTAAATAAATATGAATAAAGGCTGATTTTGGAGTTTTAAAATGGATTTCGATATTTAAAAAAGTTAAAATGATCTCGATAAACACTCGTTGGTATGAAAATACACGAAATTAGGCATGGATATTTTTCTGAATATGATCAAACTATTAAAAATCTAAATTATAGTTACTTTTGTGTGTCATATATTGAAATAATTTTTTTAGGAAAGCATTTGATAAGATATTAAGAAAGAAAATATACAAAAGTCATCAGTATACTAATGATGTGTAATTCTTATAATATGATTAATTATAGTAATAATAATTACACTTAAGAAAGCCGAATAATTATACACGAATGCGTAAAATTTTTTAAATGCAATATGCTATTTTAAATTACTAATTTGTCACGATTTACCCGTAAGCTAAACCGGAATGTAAAAATATGTCATCGAGAATATTAATCGGTCTGAGTAACATGATTAAATTACTGAAATCGCGTAACGTAAACGCCGCGCCACGGCGATAAGTTTTTTGAAATTGTTTTGATTAAATATAAATATGATGATATAAACGGTTTTAGGATAATTTTTTACCGGTCGAGTTTAATATCTAACCGTCGAATGAAAATAATATAATATTGCTGTGATAAATACTCGGACTATATACTCACCGAACTGTCCTTCGACGCCTTTGAATCCTCTGGGGCCAATTTCGCCAGGTGTTCCGGGTAGACCGACGGGACCTATATAGATCACCATTCAATTAACGCTATAACTAATCGAATCAAAACCGTACGTTTAAACACGACAAAACGATCGATATCGCTAAGAGTCGACAGCGCTAATTCAATATAGGTACCCTACAGCACACTCCACATCAAAGTGATATTATGTGAAAGCGTCTGCTTGTCCTTTTTTATATATATGTATATAAATTCGAGACGAAACGATGTCTATTGATTTGATTTATTAACGCTGAGTTTTTCTGTCGTAATCAAATGTCAAACTTAGCGAGTGCAAATTACCTTTGGCACCGACATCTCCAATCTCGCCTTTTGGTCCAATGGGTCCTGGCATTCCCTGGGTACCCGATGGTCCGGGTGGTCCTAAAAATCACGGAAAGTATTAAAGGTGCACGTTTATAAATAGGTGGCTACGTTTTGGAGGTACAAAAAAACTGTCGATTCTCACCTGCAATTCCTATTGGTCCTTCTTCTCCTTTCGTTCCTTGTCTTCCGATCTCACCGATCGGTCCTTTTTCTCCTGGTGCCTATAATACCATACGATTGATTATTTAAATTACTTGTCGAGTAAAAAAAAAAAAAACTAATTTTATATACAATATTTAACACGTACCCCTACTGATCCTGGTTCACCTCTTAATCCAGGGTTTCCTAATGCTCCGACCGGACCCTAGGTGTGAATAAGAAAACATAAAATGATTAGTTTGAATATCATAAAAACAAATATTTTATATATTTTACACAAATACTGTTAACACTTAACACATTAAATGCATTGCATTTTTCAAAAATGTTATCAAAAATAAAAAAAACTTCTGCTTATGATACTTTTAGGACATTTTTTTTTTTATTTTTTATTTAGTAACTTGGTGAAAACCATTAGTTACGACAATTACAATTACAATAACATAAATTATAATTTACTATAAATAATGTAAATATGTAAATAATCTACTAAATTAGAAAAACATTTTTTTTTTTTTTTCTTAATATATTAAATCATGAAACCAGCCTGGTTGAATAAATTAAGTAAGGATAAAATAACGGATTGAGAATTGTAAGAGAGGATAGATTGAGGATTAGCTGGAATATTTAGAGAGTTGATTAAGGAGAGAAAGCTTTCGCGTTGGGTGGAGATATATGGGCAGTTAAAAAGAATGTGAGAGATATTGCAAGTGGCTTGAGTAGAATGGTGAGTGCAGAGGGGGGAATCATTTAGGCCAAGCTTGAATGAGTGCGAGGGTAGTAGGGTGTGTCCGAAGCGAAGGCGAGAGAAAGATGAAATATTCTTGCGAGATAATTTAGATTTGTCAAACCAAGGGAGAGGAGAAATGGATGGCACAATGTCTCTGTACCAAGTGGCAAAATGGGTGGGAAGACCTTCCCAGTATCTGAGCCACAATATATCAACGCTATTTTTTAGCATTGGGCGAAAGTCAGACCCTTTTAGGACATTAAGTAGTGATTATTAGTTTTTTTTGCTTGAAACATTTATTGATGTATAAACATGCAAGTGTTTTTATGAATTGTCATAGTATAAAATAATACAACATATCATATCCCTACAAATTCTTATGGAAACCGTTTTTAATACGCATGAAATCGAGAGTATATGTATATCGCTGCGTTCATAAATGGAACAGTTCGAAATTATTTGCAATAAAATACCTATGTATTTCAGAAAATTTGGTATTTCCCTATCACTTATGCATGGCATATTATATTAAATTGATTTATGTCATATGCATCATAATATTAAAACGGTATTTTTGTAGTTGGTATAATTGAATATTTCTTATAGTAATATTAAGTGCCTGCAGTCGACAAAGAATTTATTTCAACATCGAAAATCGACATCCATTGATAATGATATTGATCGATTTTAATAATTTACTATTATTGATATTTGTTTAAAAAAAATGTTATAGGACAATATGATTATTTTATTCGGTGACCCTTTATTCCCCCCACGCATCGGTTATTGATGTAGAACGGTAAATCAATACAATAACAAGTGATGAAGTTAAACAAATGAAAATAAAAAATGATTACCCACCATTTCTCCCTTTGAACCTTTAAATCCTTTTTCTCCGGGTACGCCGATTTCACCTGTTATGGAATAATGGATGGTCCTGATCACAATTGACAAAGATGGTAATATTATAAAACGTTATAACCAATATCACCTTTATCTCCGTCTTCTCCTGGTGGTCCGACGGGTCCTGGTGGACCTACAACACACACAGAAAATATGTATTTTTTTTGCGTTGTTTATGACCGAATCACTAGGAATAACCTTAAACATGAATTTAAACGGTATTTATCCAGGTACTTATATTTATTTATAATAATTCTTAACTAAAAACGTTATTTTTTCAATTCCTTAAAACGTGATTAATTGAGTGAACTTTAAATTTTTATCTATATCTGAATTTCGTATTGAATAAGTCCAGATACAAAAAGAAGTGTTCCAATATAAATATATTGAAATATTATAGATATAAATATCCGCAAACACATTATTATGAATACAATTAGATATTTCTTATGCAGAAATTATCTTGAAAAGTTAATAATATTGTTGTTGCTATACAGTGAATAGGGATAACTTATTTTCGTTTATTATATTAGTTACAGGTTAGTTTTAATAATGTCAATAGTCAGCAGGATTTGTTAAATCAAGCGTAGTGAATTTTTATAAACACTGAAATACGTCGTACTAACCTGGAACGCCTCGAGCTCCCACCATTCCATCATTTCCAATGGGACCGGCCAGTCCGAGTTCGCCCTGCATTGAAACAAGTTAAAATAAATACAAATTAATATTGCTGTGAAATTACTATGAAATAACGATCAAATCGAATGTTTAAGTACCATCTATAATAATTTTCCTATAAAAAAAATTAAATAAAAATATCCAATCCAATGGAAAAATAATTGATTTTTTTTTTAACGACATTACATTAATTCTACCATTTAGGTTCTTCTTCTCGTCGCTTTTCACTGAACATTTTAACCTAAATATCCTTTTATTTTATTAATCCATTTCGGGACTTGAAAAAACTCGTTTTTATCTGCATATTATTTTAGTACTTTCTCAAATAATGTTATTTCATTTATTTAAGCTATTTTTTCATTGAGTTTATATTTTTGCCAAGGATTTGATCACAAAAAGAGAAAACAATAAACATATTGATTATTCAACATTTCAGACTTACGGGTGTTATAAGTCAGGGTTGTAATGGATTATTTATCGCGAATTTCTTAATTATTATAATGTATTGAAACTTTACCTTATCTCCTTTAAGACCAACTGCACCTGGTGTACCTGGTGGTCCTTTGCGTCCTTCGGCTCCCTAAATGAGAACACATTCCAAACATGGAGCGATAAGCAAGCAGTTATATGTACCTAATATTATACAATGATAACTAGACAAATAGCTACACAAACAATATATTATAAAATTATCATATTCACCTAGCAGTACATTTTCATAACTATATTGTATTTTTATTTCCAATTTTTTTTTCTCTTATCTTAGTTCACACAGAAAAACATGAGTCAAAAAAGTTTCTTGAAACATTTTTTTCTATGGAACTATACGTAAAGTTTTGTCTTGTAAATATAGATTTAAATATTTATAAGATAATATTGTTATAACTATTACGTGTACATTAAAATGCCCGTTGAACATTAAAAATCGTTGACTTTGTTTCAGCGGATCAAATCGTTTAAGTATTTCGACGATATTTTGTTCATTCAAAACTTAAACTGGAACCCAAACGCTTTTCATCGAAACGCTGTATTCTCACGTGTATCTACGTCTAGTTAAAAAACACTTGGGAATTCTGGTTAAATCAGGTTATTTTAAGTTTGATATTATCTTCGTTGGCATTTACTTAAGTAACTATCAATAACACTATACGGAGAGAAATATTTTTACTGATACTACGTCATCCGAAGATCCAAAATTTGCGATATAATCAAAATGTTTCAATTTCGTCCACAGTATAATATGTTAAACATTAAAATTGAACTTATAATAACAATAGGGTATACCAGCAGATTATTTTTTCTATAGTATAAAAAAAAATGTAACGTTGTTGCTATAACGTATATAATATATTTTTTACGTAGTTTACCTCATACGGTTTTGTTCGCGAACAGTTATAATATCAGCCTTCAAAGGGTTTTCTCACAAACCCAACGGATACGGTATTTTAAATTTCTTATTAAACTAAGTATAATATTAATTTTATTTTTTTTATAAAAATAATTCAATAAAGTAGATTTTCGGTAAAGAGGTACACATAAATATACATTTGATATATTATGTATACAAATAAAGTATACAACATCGCTTTGATTATTATGTGTATAACAGCTTAAGCCATTTGATAGAGTTGTATTTCCACATAGGTACTCGACTCGTCGTATGTTTTATTATGAAAAATATTTCTTTTTGTAAATAAAAAAAACAAACTCATTTTTAAACGAATATTGATTATAATACGAGTAAATACCAAGTATTTACCAATTACTTAATAGACTACTTTTCCGATGAAAAATACTTTTGGATATACATACGTAACCGTTCAAATATGGAACGGGATAAAACCAGTATTATACATAATGTTTAATTTTTAAATATGAAATCATAATATTATGCGAATGAAATGGCTTGATTTATATTTCTTCGTAACACGAAAAAATAAAGTACAAAAATAAATAAAGTGGAAACTCGAAAGCGTTTTACAATCATGTTCGAATCATTTACGTGAAATCGCTCTCGAACACTTTAAAAATAAATAAAATAAAAGGAATGAACGTAAAGTTTTTACAAGGACTTACATGCACATTTTCACGTGCCATTTATTCCCACCAGTTGTTAATACGAATGATAACAATGTTTTGTCTCGATGTTGAAGGAAAAAATTAATTTTAAAATCACAAATTCAAATTTCACCCTTCAGAAATCAAAAATGTTTTTCTATGGAGTTATGCATTTTCATCGTCACAGATAAATAAAATACGACACGTACTTCTATAATACACGTAATGTTTATTCGCAAACATACCGAAGTTTACAGAAGTTTAATATTTCTGTCACGAATTGCTGTTTTGTTGATATTTACCGATGAAATGTTTTTAGTTTACCTTTAGTCAAGATAATTTAACTTTTCTCTTTTTAAGTATTTCATTTTTTCTCAGTTGAAAATTGTTATGATTTCTTATTTAAATAATGTAGAAAATAGACTTCTATCTATGCAGATATTTGTGAATACGATGATACGTTTTCTATACATTTCACACATAAGACCAAGATATATTTTCAGTATATTACATTACCTGAGGTCCTTCTTTCCCAGATTCTCCTTGTTGTCCTTTAATTCCATTGGATCCTGGTGGACCTTGAGGTCCCGTATCACCTTAAAAGATAAATTAAAATTATGTGAATGCAATAGTTATTTACACCTATACGATATAACATTCAAAAAATTATTTTTATTTATACTAATTATTTGTTTTTTAATTATTATTCATTTTTTTATATTAATATTATATATTTGTATTTGGTATTCATTTTTGTATGTGGGTTTTATTGAAGTTATTAAATGTTTTAGTTAATGTGATTACTGTTGTTTTATCGAATTATCTTATTGGAATTTGAATTTACTAATAGTTTACCCTATTTTTTTTAGTTCCTTAATGCATAATTCTTTTGTTTCGTATTATATTTTTAGCAAGACTGTTTACATTTAATATGCAAAAATGTTGTCGTGCATAGTCAAATTAATTAAAAATACCTTTTTTGAAGTAATTAACTTTAAACAATTATGATTGACTTTTTTTTTACGAAGAATACTATACGAAAGCGTTGTGTGTGATAAATTGTTATTTTTAATTTCAACTTATAACTAGAAAATGTTCAAACCTTTGAGACCAACTGCTCCAGGTAATCCAGCTATTCCTATACATATATAAAAAAAAATATGTATTAACTACATTGGTATACAATTAGAACTCATTCAAATAACGTTCATGCCAAGACTTACCTCGATCGCCTGGGAATCCTGGTAATCCTGGAGACCCAGGTTCTCCCGGTGTTCCAGACAATCCAACCGGACCTGGAAGTCCTTCTTTTCCTGAAATATTAATAAGAATTCACTTTTTTGCAAAAAACAAGTTATACTAAAATAACAATTTTCGAAATTGGGATATTAATAAAATAAAAACTAATATCAGTTTCTGAAAGATCTTGAATTGGAACACAAACATTTGGTACCAGAAATACATAATATGAATCAACGGAGTTATTTCAAAACGATTGTTACTTTATTTGTTTTGCCGTTTTTACCTGCGTCACCCGGTCTTCCTGCTTCTCCTGGCAAACCTGGCTGTCCAGATGGACCCGGCTCTCCTACGGAACCTATCTAAAAAAGAGAAAATTGAAAGTAAATTTCTATATTTCTAAAACGCTATCAATCAACTGTTCAAATTAAACACACTCACTTCGCCTGGTTGGCCGGGAGGTCCGACGACTCCAGGAACCCCAGTCACACCGATTGGACCCGTATCACCCTAAGATAGAAATATTTGTATAAGCGGTTTTGCCGTTATTTTTAACAGTATAATAATTATAATATGATGCGAAATAATTGTCGTATTTATCATTAAATAAAAATTATTTATCATATAAAAAAAAATCTCAAATCACAATTGATTACGTACCGGAGGACCTCGTTCTCCCGGAAATCCAGGTAACCCATCTTTTCCGCTGATTCCAGGAGCACCAGGTGCACCAACAAATCCTCTTAAACCATCCGCACCTATCCTATGCAAAATAAAATTGTCAACGTTGGGCAACACACGATACGAATATAATAGTATATGCAACTGATACGTGTTGAACAGGAAACTTTATGTTTGTTTGTTATATTTTACTTTTGACTAAATTAACTCATTTTGTCAATGATCTTTTTGTGACGTAAATCTTTGTTTACACTGATACTGTATATCTTTATACCATATCACACCAATTTATGTATAACAGTGACTAAGTGAGCTAGCCATATAAACAATAAAATACAATGATTACATCATGGCTGGCTCGAGAAATTTTACTTTTAAAACATAAACATTTTCACTAGAAAATTATATTGTACATTAAAATTGATCGAAATCGAAAAAAAAAACGAATACCTGATTGCCAATCGATCGGGTTTTTAAAATGAATCATTTTTGAATCGACTGAATTATTTCGAAAGACCACCCGCAAAAGATTAAACCTTTTATTTTTTAAACTCTCTCAGAATAAAGACGAGACTTATTATACGAAATCGCATCATACTCGTATTGACGATTAATAAATTAGAAATTATGATTAAATGGAAAAAAAAATGTTGTAGTCTACTGTTATGACATTGTTATCGGATGATTTCAATAACCTCAGTTAATTATTTGTCCGTTCAAACATAGCACTTCAATTAAAAAACAATGAATTAATCATTACGAACCGGGTATTCCGCGCTCTCCCAATACACCGGGAGGTCCAGGTTGTCCAGTATCGCCCTGTAATTCAATAAAGAATTAATTGAAAAAATAAACGAATACAAGTTAAATGAGTCAGTGTTCATGTCAGCGGTAAACAAAACGAATAATTTAACAAGCGTGTTATCCATTCTTTTATATTTTTATGGAATTTAAACTTGAAAACATAATATGCTTGTAGAGATAATCGAAATAAATAAAAAAAATAATAATGAATATTATAACAGTATAATAAATTGTGTATATATTTAATTCTGGTATATTATATTAAATGTTTACAAAAGAAAAAAAATAAAAAATAATATTCACGCAAAAAAGTAGATTCAAGATTTAACAATAAGAAAGCAACAATCATCATAAAATATTTTCTATAAAATATTGTTTTTGTTGACAAATTTTTAACAATTTTTTAATATTATCATGCTCAGAATATCTTGTAGCTATTATAGATAGCCGTGTATTATTTACTATCATAAAAAATAAACATTTAAAGATTGAACTAAATTTATATTTTACCTTTGGTCCGGGTATTCCTTCCGATCCTGCTCGTCCTCTTGTTCCTCTGAATCCCTATGAAAGTTTTAAACTAATTGAAAAGTAGTTAAAAATAGAAAACAACCTCCTATCTACTATTATGAAATTAATCTATTCATGTTTCGGATTAAGTTGTAAACTCAGACTCAGTATTAAATTATTTTTTCTACGAAATACACAATAATAACACGTTTCAAGTATTGAAAAGTATTGAACATTGTATAATTTATTATAATAAATACTGAAATTGAATTTCAGTACTACTGTTACCTGGAAACTATTTTTTAAGTTCAAAGTTTTGGATTATTTTACTTAAAATTAACTGTCAGCAATTGAAATCAATATTCTTAGTAAGTTTAATATGTGTTTATTCATATTCTTGAAATTCAAAAAGCTTTAAAAAAAGTACTAAAGCATGTTTAATATTTACTCTTGGTCCTGTTTCTCCTCTTTCTCCTTGTAATCCAGTGTTTCCCTGAAAATGAAAAAGCTATAAGAATACGATTCAAACATTAATCAACCGGCATAATATTGGTATCAACGTACTTTTTTTTTTAATTTTCGGTGTGTTGTTAAAAGTATTTCATATTTTATTATTATATTAATAATGAAGAATAAAATTTAATATTGATATTTTCAAAACATTCAGATGTTTATGATTTTAATACAAATTGTATATTTCGGAGGATATTCTTGGAGACTTATGTAAACGTAAAATTTCATTTTAAAGCCTTATGACTGTTACGGAGTAACTTATTAACACCTTACATGACTATAATACAAATATAATTGCTTACTCTTTCTCCTTTTTCGCCAGGTGTACCATCTTTGCCAAATGCTCCCTTGTCACCTTTTTCGCCCGGAGCGCCCGGATATCCTGGTAGTCCAGCTGGTCCTGGTTTACCTTTCTCACCTATCCAAAATGCATTTAAGCATTAATTAATACCGCCGATTAACTGAATAAACTCGAACATATTGAATATATAAAACCTATAAAATATTTTACCTGGCAATCCAATCACACCGCTCTCTCCACGAGGTCCTTCGGAGCCCTAAAATAAATGGTTGTCATTAGAATTGGTATTCTTATTATAATTAATACCTTGTAAGAACATGTAATATGTTGACTCATTGTAAAATTTAATAAATAAAAAAAAAAAAGAATTGGGATTTAATGGCATTGGAAATTTCTTATAAATAGGTATAGTGCCTACAACCTAACTTAGTTACTTTAAACATCGATAAATATTCGTATTATGGTAGAAATGTTAACACATTATTGGTTTTCTGAATATTTAATCTATTTTTTTACGATAACAATAATATTGTTTGTGTCTATTTATAGCATTGTAAAAGAGATATATCTTTATTGTTTTCTATAGGTGATTTTTTTCTATTAACATAATATAATTTAGATTTCATGGCTTAAAAGTAATAACTTAATGACATTTAGTTAACGGTATTCTAAAAACAAATTTATCGAGTAGATTTTTCATAAAATATTAATTTTGGATCAAAAACAGGCGTAAATAAAAAAATATCTCAAAGAGTCCAAAAGTATTTAAAATATGCAAAAGTGTCCAAAATATAATTTTTAACTTTTAATCTGTGTATCTAGAATTAAATGTTTTTCTTAATCTCATATCTTTTAAGCATCTTATAATTCAAACGCAATTAATTTTACACTATGGTTATTAAATACGCTATTTTTTTTATAAAAATAAGACACTGTCAATTTTTTTTCAGGTCAAATATTCTCAAACATTTCTGCAACTTATAATACGTCTGAATTCTACACATTTCTACTTTAATATGATTTATTATGTTATCAAAAAATTAATATTATTAGATTTCGAAGAAATTCTAATTGTCATAGATATTTACTTTTGGCCCTTCGGGACCTTCAATTCCAACTAAACCGGGTGCTCCAACCAATCCTGGCTCTCCTGTAATAAAAAATAAAGATTTTAATTATTTATTAAAAATAAACTCAATTATTCAGCACGAAACAAGAGAAATGTTTACAAAAACAAAATTCAATATACCTAATAATACTGCCATTGTTATTTATTAAAAAACTTATCCTTACCAAATGGTTGCTGTTCATAATTGGATACTTATAGAAGTATATAGGGGAATTTTTAATGACAAATTGTTTTAAATCATTTTACTATCAGTACAATGATATGATACATAATTTTCAAAAGAATCTTCGATTAGAGTTGTACTATAATGATATTGATGGTATATGTCATATGAAGTTGATATTCGAGAGTAATACTATATATTAAATAAGATAAAAAGGAAAAAGCGTGTGATAGGAATTCATTAAAAAGCAAAAAGTTTAATAAATTTTTTGCTTCATTTTTTACCCGTGTAAAGCTAAGTTATTCAGCTTTGGCGGGATATCAAAAATTAAAAGAGTAACCAATATGCATTAAATTATGCACGTTTAATGGAATTTAAAATTGTTGGTTTGATTAATATCGAGCTAGAACAATTTTATACATTAAATATCACGTAATAATCAAGTTATGCTTAAAATGCGATGCACTTTTTAGACTGGTGTATAGAGACCCGTGACAAAAATGATAGTTAATTGAGTTATGAAAATTGCAATTAAAGTTTAAACGTTTATGCACCTTTAAGTCCTTGATCTCCCTTTTCGCCATCAGATCCTCTTTCTCCTTTGTCTCCTGTATAAAAAAAATTATGATTATATAATATTATTATTTTAAAAAATATCGTTGATCAAAGTGTTTTATCGCAAATGCTGAATCATGTGTAAGGAAAAAAATATACTGACCTTTATCCCCCATTGGACCACGAACTCCGATATCACCTTTTACTCCCCGAGTTCCAGGAAATCCTACTGGACCTGGTGATCCAACCATTCCCGTGTCTCCTTTCGCTCCAACCGATCCTTTATATTTGTATTATCATTTCAGTACCAAAAATAAAAAATGTATATTGTACATGTAAATGTAATATTGTTTTCATTCATAAAACTACCTGTATTTCCGGGATGTCCTGGTGCTCCGTCAGCTCCTGGTAGTCCTGGCAATCTAATTTAATCAAATATTAAATCATGTAACAATGATTTGAATTAATGAAAATAACTATCGATATCGATAAACAATTAAATGTCCATTTCTAGAACGTTATTCTATGTAAATTCTAAATCTTTTAAAATAATGTTATTAGGACTGAAAAATAATTTAAGTCTGTTTTCACGAATAATATACCTAATATACATTAAGGTTAAATTATTAATTCATCAAATAATAAATCTTTTAATTTTTGAGAATTTAAAAATAAAAATGTACCTTTAGTCGAAGACTAATATAGAATAAAAATAAAAGAATAGTACCATATCGAATACTTTTTACAGGGTACACATGAGTTAACTTAGGTAAACCAAATGCTCGTAGTATTCATGAATCAAATAAACGGTTGATTTAGATTAAATATATTTTTGCAACTAACCCAGGTTTTCCGGGAGGTCCTAAAACAAAAAAAAAAACGATAAAATATTTACTATAAATACTTTGATTCATAATAATTAATATTAAAGGTAAATTAATCTTACCTTGATCTCCTGGAGGTCCTAAAGCTCCTGGTACTCCTGTGGAACCAACTGGACCAGATGGACCAATCTGTCCGGGTGGTCCAGGATTTCCTTGAAATGAAAATATCAATATTATTGTAATAGATGATTTTAATTAAAATAGGTAGTGCGACATTAAATATATAAAATATTTGGATGTAAGAATAGATTTTTTCTATAATTGTACCATGTATTGTACAATTTTAGAAAAAAATTAGTTTTTCAATACTTGAAAAGTAAGTAGTACTTGAAGCATGCAATTAAGTTTTGTAATAGTGTCGTTTGCACTATAAATGTATAATAAGTGTACACTTATTAATTACGTGTCAACGGTTTTCAAATTATTAATAAAATATATGTACTTCAATTTTGTACCAGAATCACAATTTTAAGGACTGAACGACTATGTTTTTAAAATGCTTTATATCAAAACGGAGTATATTACTTTTTATTTATTTTACGTACCGGTATTTCCAGTGTTACCCTTAGCACCTGAAAACCATTATAAACATGTTAATAATTTTCATTTATCAATCAACTATATTAAATATTCAAAGGGATCATTGTTTCTGGATTGTTCTACTATAGCTTATTATTTAAGCATTTTTTCATGTTTCCAACGGCAAGAAAACTTAGTATTTTGATTGTGCCGTTTAAAACAAAAATTGTTTCTTTCTATGTTACGGCGTAAAGTGAAACGGTTGTTATATGTATACTTTCGAGTATTTTATGCCTTTTTCCTATCGAAACGAATTTTAATTAACTTAAAACATTAATTTATACTTTTTGTTTCTTGACGTTTAAGATTTTAATCTCATAAAATGAATAGCAATAAATTTACACACTCACACTTAAATATGTATATCTATACATGTTTAATATAACTGTTACAGCTGTTAAAAAATAATGAAACGCGTTTAGTCACATTTAATAACAAGATTGAGTTAATGCTAAAAATAAAACGTCTTTTCCTTAACTTTTAATTAAGACATTAATAGGTGTATTGTTTTTTATGAACTTTTAAGTCTGTTATAATTATATTTTAAGCTATTGTCCACAAAACTATTCAGTTTATGTTTCAAAGTAGGTAATACAATTAGTCTTTTGAATTTTAAAACAAGAATCATAATAAAATGTTTTTAAAATACTCTGGTAATTATTTAAACAAAAGTAACTGTACCTGCCGGTCCTTCTGATCCGGAAACTCCTAAAGGGCCTGGCAAACCAGGAAATCCACGTAGGCCAGAAAATCCTCTGGGCCCCTAAAGTTAAATTCCACATATACTTGTATATTATGAATGAAAATATTATATTTGAACTGATGACATGGTTGTATAGAGTTAATAGTAATATTAAGTAAAAAAATGAAAAAATATTCTTAAAATGAATGCAGTAGAGAGTTATTTGATGGACGTTAATCTTGAGAAATTCCTACACGAAACGTAGTCACAAGAATTCTTGGATTCTTATGTGAAGTAAGTGATGAAAAAGATAGATAACTTTACACAGTTAAAGAATAAGCAATCCCGACGTTGTGTACTTGTGCAAACCCTCAAGGAAACTGAACATATGTTATAACAATTTATTTGAACTCTGAGAAAAATATTAAATTAAATATTAAACAAAACGAAAGAAATACATTTTGTTCTGAAGGATATACGCAACATAAATTGTGTGCGAACAAAGGGATCTGCACCTTCAATATCTTCCTCTGTGTCCTTTGAGGCATAGACCAAAAAAACTAAATTTTCTGTCGCTGTATTACATAAGACACAAAGAAAACGCTACTGATATGTCAACTTAACTCATACACAAAACCAACCAACACAAACTAGATGTAAGTTATTGTGTTGGGTCGTGTAGGTATCGGCCTGGTTTTGTTATATTAATAGTTATAATAGTAATTATTCTTAAAACAATTTCAGAATACAAACGCGAATAAATAAATAATCTCCGAACAAACTTCTTGAAAAAAAATAAATAAAAAATATAGACATGAATTAAAATTGAAAAGTAAAAGTAAAATTGAAAAACAAAATAACTTTTACCCGCAGAAAATATATCAGTTCGATATATTTTCATTTGAGTAGCTTATAGTGTGACGTTATCAATTATAACGTCATCGTGTTGTGACAACTTGGTCTAGTTAATTATAGTAGTTTGGTATAAGTACACACATAATTTTTACCGGAATGAATATATGACGTTTCGCATGATAAAATATTAAATTATAGTGCGCGGCTATAATAATACTGTGTTGGACGCTTGAGCTAGGTTAGTTACATTTTTAACACTTATTTTTACTACAGATAAGTGAGGTGAGTATATTACCATTTCTCCGGGTAAACCAGCTAAGCCTTGTGGGCCCTCTTCTCCTTGGGGTCCATCATTTCCTCGAAGTCCTGTTGCACCAATTTGACCTTAACATTATTATAATTCATACGAATTAGTTTATGATTATAAATGTTTTAAATGCTTAAGAATAAATTATAAATACTGTATCATATCAAGCTTTACATAAATTACATTTTATCAATTTTAATACGTGTATACACACGTATTAACATATACAACATTAGTGATACGAGTACTAAAAATTAAAATAATATATTCGTAGAAGAAACTACTCTTGCGGTAAACAATATATAAACGTATAATTATGACATAATATATTTCACTGGAGTAATTTGCACAGTAAATAATTTATAAAAGCAAAAACACTTATACGTGTAATAACTTCAAAAAATTACGTAAATGTTACTGAATTACAATCGATGTACTAAGATGTTTTAAATCGTAATTAAAAAACGATGTTCTAGACTCTTAGAGTTTATAATACTTACCGTCATGGAGTAATCACTTTTGCGATTCACCGATTAAGTTAAATCACACACAGTTCTTTGGTTAAATAGTTATATCTGAAATACATTGTACTAACCTGGAAGTCCACGATCTCCTTTTTCTCCGGGTAATCCTATAGAAATATATAACACTTCGTTATCTAAATTAGGTGGCATGAAGAAGGAGTGTATCTATGGGTCACGTTTTAATTTTCTCCGGTCTATCTGTATTTGTTCTATAATTTACAACTGATAAGTACAAATGCGGAGGTTATCAAAAAAATTGCAGATTTACCCAAGCGAAAAATTTCAAATAATTAACGTTTATGTGTGAATTAAGTAGCCCTGTGTGAAGTGACATATCATATTTGTCATATATATATATATATATATATATATATATATATATATATATATATATGCTTAGCAGCGTGTAAATAACTAAAATTTCCCGTTCACTAAATAGCAGCTCTAGAAAACAGCGCTGAATAATTTACGTTGAGATTTCGAAAAAATATTTGTGCGTGTTCAGAGCGTAAAACGCGTTTTTGGTGAAAAATAATTGTTTATTGTTTAAAAAAAAATGTTCCTAAGATTTTTTTACCCATCGCTCCTGTTAATCCTGGCTCTCCTTTGACTCCAGGCGGACCGGTAACCCCTCGTTCGCCGTCTCTGCCCGGTCTACCCCTGTGTCCATCACGACCTGTACAGTGGTAATGAGGTATACTTGTAACGTTTAATTATATTAATTTTTTTTTAAATGTAACATAGTCTGCTGTTTACAGTTCATTTGAAAATATGTGAATTAAAACTGCCCGAGGCGAAAACTTGAAACGTAATTAAACAATTTCAACGTATAATTTTGCAAAGTGCCGTTACGTTTCGCATAATAATATCATATATACTCTCTGTCAGTATTATGTTGTTTAATTATCTAGAATACTAGATGATAGTTGGAGAAAAAATGAAGTTTTCATTTGAAACGTACGAGTATATTCATCCTCGTTCGGCGTACGACAATAATTTATGTGGACGGATGATGGCTTTTGAAATATAAACAGTATGATTAATATAGTACTGATAACTAACAAGGTTGAAAATTGAGGATTTTAAACGTCTTACGAACTGTTACAGCATTATTATAAATGTATCGATCTAACACGCTGTTAGGGCTGAGAACTTAGCTCGTGGAGATAATAATAGTTGTAGTATACTAACCCGGTGGACCAGACATCCCTCTGAGTCCTCTCGGCCCCTAGAACAGACGTACAATGGAACGATGCGACATAATAATATTATTTATTGGACCGACACCTGACGTGTCTTTTTCCAAGTTTTCCGTTTTTCCACTTACCACTTCGCCCTGTTCGCCCGACTCGCCTTTCGGGCCCTCGGCACCGGGTGGACCTTAAATAATTTAAAAATTAATAGGATAACGCACGCAGCCGTTAAAATCGCTACATAAACAATATAGTATAATCATATTGTATGTTACAAAACAAACCTTCCGGTCCGACAGCTCCGGTCATGCCCATTGGTCCGTCGCTTCCCCTCATCGACATCTAAAAGAAATAAAAACGAAAACGTGGCCGTTGTTACATTACAACTGTTTCTATATTTAAAACCAATACGCAACGCGGCTACATGTGTAGGTAGGTTCGTATATAATATAATTTATATATATATGTGTGTGTGTGTGTATACGGACCATGTGCTGCGACAACATTTGTCTGAACATTTCCGCTTGGCTGTCCGGACCTTTATCCCCTTGGTTTTGATTCAGCTGTAATGAAAACGATATTATTTGTACGCGTGTTTGCGTTGTATTCCGCAGTGATTAAAACGAAATAACGATACGAACTGGTATTAGAAACACGTGTCCCGGAGGTCCTTGTATTCCGGTAAATCCGTCGACGCCGTCGCGACCCGCATCACCTTTCGGACCTTGGGGCTGTAGACGATAAAATATAATAATAAACGAACTTATGATGATCGTTATCGTTCGGGAACCAACATTAAACCGGAATAACTACATGCGGCCGTTCATTTTTAAAAGAAGAAGAAGAACAACGATCTGTCAGTAGAAAGCCGCTGAAAACCGCCGAATGTCCGGCTGAGATAAAGACGAATAACGAAAATCGAGAAAATTAGATGGGCTAAAATCGATTGGGAAAACTGTCCCACAGTCAACGTGGCGTTGAGATGAGACGCGCGTGTGGCCCCGACGGACACTCACTGGTGTTTTTTTTTTTTCGCACTAAGAAAACGTAAACAGTGTGCACCGATCGCGAGTGCGTTATGTACTAATGTACTAAATCGGTTCAATCGATCAACGCGATTGAAAGGCAAAACGACGATCGATCAGAGCGTTCGACGGATTTTTAACGTTTGACAGCACTCGTCCTATCGGTCGGTCGGTTTGCGCGAAAAAAAACTATTTTCTCACGTGGTCTTTGGAAAAATAACTATTGCACAACGTTTTTCTAGCAGATAATGTTTTTCGCTGTGATACTCAAAACATTTTAAAGTTGTCTACTTTTTCGAACGACAGCTCTGCATTTTTAACCCGCACTCACCACGTACGCCATTTATAGTTGTTAAACGATCATCGATAAGTTGTGGATAAAAATACAAATAAATGAAACGAAAAAAAAAGACATAGAAAAGAGTGGTAACGTGAAAAATCCGTATACCCCGTATTCTCCGGGTGGACCAGGATATCCACGGATCCCGGGTGCGCAAGTGGTCAGGACTCCGAAGGCTGGTTGACTGACGTTCGCGTCTAGTGATTCCCTTGCAGGGCTAAACGTCTGCAAATCAAACATGTTCATTTTAATTATAACATATTATTATTATTATTATTATAATTATTATCATCATTATTAATATCATTATTAAATAATACCGTAGCAAAATCGTCGTAAAGTGGAGTAGCTAGAATTTTCAAATATTGAGGCACATTTGGATAAAGTTTTAATATTTTAAAATAAAATAATTCGCATAAAAGCAAATGCATCTGCTATCGTGATTGTAAGAAATAGTTCAAAACTCAAAGAACTCAACGTTTTGACCGTCAAAACATATCACACAAAAAACACGGCTAATAACTTCCACGAGTCTCTTCAAAATGCATCTATTGCGCTGCAGTACAAGTTGAACAATATTACCTACTGTTATTGGTCCGCGTAGAACGAGGAAAAATGTTCAATAAATATATACTTTTGAGATATAAAAAAATAAAAAAGGAGTACCAATTAGGTAGAATAATTATGTATGTATTGTTAAAAAAACAACATTTGCAATTCGCATAAACCTATGTGTAACTCGATCCATTTTACATTTTTATAAAAGATAAATAATTTATCTAAAGATACATTTAAATAATTTGTATCGGCATGTCGTCTTGTAATGTACTCGTAGTTATTTGGTGGTTTTTCTTTTAAGTTAACCGTATGGGTTGGATAATCTTAATATTCTTAGTTGCAAAACAGAAAATTCAGATTAAAACCGTGGGTTGTACGTAATTGGACCATAAACTATACGTAATATAACCGCATCCAAAGTAGGTTTATTCAAATATTGTACTATTATGTATTTGCACGTAAATTGGAACACGCGAAATCGGTTTCAACAAACTGTATTTATCAAAATTTTTTTCGAAAATAATAAACATCGTAAAAGTGCAATTTTATTCCTAACGGACGTAGATGTACACTTTTATAAGAATTTATAATGTACAGTATATCGCAATCGCCTTCGCGTAAAACTGCAAGGTTTCTTTCGTTTGCAACCCATAAAGTACGATACCTCGTACGTTACGTCTCTGCAACCCAAAGGAAAAATAACTCAAATACCTATATATACGTACCACTTTTCGTTGTCAAAGAGTTATTGCAATAAGTGAACCCTCGTTTTGACATCGTATACAGTACACATATATTATATATGTCCAATAAAAACAGCCCATCGGGGATAGGGGCATATACGAACCCTTTGGCCACCCTGACAACGCCAATTTTATGTAGACAGTGTGCTCGAAGTGGGAGAGGAAGGAGATGAAAACTGAGTACATCAAGTATTTTTCAAAACTGTTTGATATTTTCTTCACCGGACGGAAATGCATTGAATCATATTTATTCATTTTTAGCGTCATTGCAGAGTTAGTTGCGTCTCATATTTATGATTCAAAGTAGAATCGGTCGGAAAACATTTTTTTTCAGTCGTGATAATTATGGCATGTGAATATTTCTGATGGCCGAATGCAACTTTTGAGAACATCGAATTGCATCAACACGTAATCGATCAGAACAAGAAAAATTGTATCCAGCCAAAGACCATGTTTAAGGGTGGGTGACGCTACAAAATTGGTACAGTTCTTTTAAGCCCATTAATTTTCAACTAAAAATTTCTGAAAATGTAATGACATATGAACAGCATAATAAACGTAACTTTTATATGAAAATTAATTGTTCAAATCAATTTATTTTTTTCAAAAATGTAAGTCTAGGTCACAAACTTATTTTGTAACAAATTGCTTCCGGGTGCGACAAGATGATAAAAGCGGGAGATGATAACTAATTTTTTGTAGTATAAAAATTATTAAAAAAATCAAATGATTCAATAAAACTTAATTTTTTTGATTTTTTAAGATTGTAACACTTACAACCGGTTATTCGTAGCCTCATAAATTGTTCAATTATTATCTAACTAAATTATTGTTTTCAACATAAACTAAATTAGCAAGGGTGAATAAGAATACCTTTTAGACCATTTCAGACTTTGAATACCATAGAGACCGTAGGAAGATAAAATGTTATTGTTATTATTATGAATTGTAATATAACACCTAGTGTAATTAAAATAGGTAAGGGCTACATCGTAACAACGTTCCCCGATTTCAATAATAATTAGCAACTAGCCCCAATGAGCGGATGTTGCAATAACCAATGTTAAACTACTTTTCTTGAATTACTTATTTTACAATTAAATTGTAAGTACGACCTGAACAACGCATTGAACAGTTATAAGCGAACTAATTTTTAAAATTTGGCTGTGGAAGAGGTAAAAAAATATCAATCACGAATTTTTTTTTTCCTTAGTCATCCTAACTTTTATTTTTCCAACTCGAGCACTGATTTTATAGGTTCATGTTTGTAGCGAGGTCGGTGTTGTGTATTATAATATCACGCTAAACCTTATACGTACCACGGTCCTGGTGGATACGTCCAACGGGTCCGCATCCGGCGTAGGCTCTTCGATTTCGTATCCGTTCGTCGGGGTGGTAGCGCTAGACGACGCGGACGTATCGTTTTTAACGTAGTACTCGGTCTCGATGCAGTTGTCCGTCCGCCCCGAGCACATTTCGTAAGCGGCATCCGGTGTCGAGTAGAACTTTAGCTCTTGAATTTCGCCCTGAAATAATGCAAAACTTTTCGTATTTATATTCGCCGGCGAAATCGCCCGGTCGCGACGGGGCGAACCAAAAACCGACGTCGGACTAATAACAGAGCCGTCGTTTTCGTATAATCCAACCCGTGCGGAAATCTTTGCGTTTTCTAACTTTGCGAATTTTTCCCGTAAACAATATTTGCCTTAAAGCCGGAGTTATCGCTCGTCTACGAGAGAATGTCACGTTTCAAAGGAGATTATAGGTTAGGTCAGGTGTGCCAAATAATCACCCGGCGAAACGACCCGTGGTTCGGTTATCGGTCCTAAATATTGGTTTATTACCGGAAAAGTCATATTGACTAACCTCTAATAAAATACAAGGATTCATAATTATTAATTAGCCTTTTTACTTTTCACAAATTTCCTTATAATTTATAATTTTATAAATAAATTTCATCATTGTGAGATAAAAAATCAGTTTCAAAAAAGTTTACTTATTTTTTTTTTAACAATTAATTCGCTCGAAAATTAGATCCCACAAGAATTGTAAAGAGTGGCTATAAACTGTTGCAGATTACTAACATGTTTTTCTGTCGAGTTTTTTAATAGTGTACTCCAAAACACTATATTATGTCATGTTAAAATCATCATGAGTATATATTTTTTTTACCATACATTACCTTGTATTTGATCTCGTGTGATTTTACATATTATAACGGTTGTAGCGATTTGTGAGATAAATTAAGTGAGACGTAATTTTCGCGTTCAATTTGTTATTTATACGATAATTTATCGCGAATTAAAATTAAAAAGTGGGAACAGTATTCATATCTATCACTTGCGTGATACATACCGAGAAGAGCTAAGGGTTATTCAATATCATTCATCTTCACAACTATACAGCGATACTATTACAAAAGTCTTGTGTCGCTCTTGTGTTTCAACAGATTTCCGATTAATACAAATTGGTTTAAATTGAACTCAAACGATTTTCAACTAAATCCCATACAATACGGTGAACAATAATGTCTCATATTTAAACATTTGATGCGTGCATTCTTCTTATTCGTTCTTATTAAAATCACAATTCTTAGTACTTCGCGATTGAATACGATTTATATATTTTTGAAATATCCTACGGGGGTACGGTTTACAATCAAATATTTGGAAAATAAATTAAAATTACGTTTATGAGTGATCCATCTAAAGTCGGAACTATAATGTGAAACAGCGTTCATGAAAGTGTGTTCTGCTATATAAGCGATATAACGGGTTAAACACTGGCGCTAATATATGATTTTTTTAAACTCACAAGTAAATATCACATATTTCAAAGGAGTTTGTTCTCACTCGTACGCTGCTCGTATAGAATATTATTTAATTATAATGTGTAAAGAGAAAGAAAAATTAATTGAATTTCATTCAATGCACCTATTGTCTTCATTTTTTCATAGATATACTTTTTTGTAAATTTAACAATAATAACTCAATTTTCCAACACAAACACTACACGTTTGTTTATACATTATATTTTTCTTTTAGGCTTTAATAATTAAATATAATGCTATCAGATATGATTCTTTTAGAATCTTAATATAAATTTACCACCCGAGGATACTGTATAAGTAATTTTGTGATTTACGATTTTAAGTTAAACGTTAAAAAGCAGTTCGGCTATTAAAACAAAAGTCGTTAAACACCGCGGATCGTGAAGGATATATATATTAACTGAAAATATATTATGAATGCATCATTGAAGCTTTTTGCAAACCGTTGCATTGTTCAGAGCTCCTATATACTTCCTCCAGCCGTGTAATTAATCGACAGAGTAAAAGCAACACGGTTTCGAACAATAACACGGATGTTAAATGTTTCCGAAAATATTTCGTAAAACGAAAACGTGATCGCGCGCAAAAATGTTGCCAGGTTACAAGTAAATGCAAAATCACCATGTAAAACGTTTCGTCTAGTTGCTGGCCAATCATTACAAATCCTAATTTGCTGATAGGCGTGTTTCTGTTAAGTTCTTGGGTTTCTTGTTCGTCGCAGTCCACAATCATTGTGATCGAATTGCCTTTGATACTGAACAATAGTTTATGCCACCTTAAATCAAAAATCAAACGATTTAACATCATAATTGTAATATAAATACGTCATAAATATTTGGTAAATTTATAGCCACCAACAGAAATTTTTCTTGATAGAGGCAAGTTTCAATAATTATTCCTAAATTCTGAATGGCTAAAAAATCAGCATAAGAAATGACATTATGCCATGTCCCCTTTCCAACGGGCACCTATTACGACTCATACTAATTACGTCTTATTTTTATAATTATAATTAATATTATATAAATATCATCTTATTATTTTCACTTTTATTTTTTGTTTTCATCAGCTAACGTTTTTAAATTCTTGTTAGAGTTCTAATAAAATTTAAAATATTTCTACTATCAATTTAAAGCATAATATTATCACTAATTTAAACTGTTGAAATACTTTCAAAATAAATAAATAATTTACTAGTAAGCATAAAAAGATGGGTTCTGGTCCTTTTTTCAACGGCGTAAGCTATCACAATATTTTCGAAAATGTAGGTACCTACTTTTACCTCTGGTCATTCAAACAATTTAGGTTTTGAATTTTTTCCTCCACGTCCAACGTATTTGTTTATATTACAAAATAAGCTGATATAACTTAAAATAGAGTAACACTAACTACTTAGGAGACAGACTTTGGTGGCTTGTATATAACATTATGGTATTAAACATGTTCTAAAAAAGGTTTTATTGTTCGATATGCCATATGATAAACTATAAAGTTTATAAATTATATATTTATGTTGATATGCTGAAAAATGTTACACGAATAAAGTTGAATTTATTATTTTTCTAAAGATACTTGTTTTGAATTCAAGGCCTACCTGAAGTAGAACTAATAATAAAATATTGTCCATAATTATTAAATACTAAGATATATTTAACAATTGTGCTTTTGGATTAGGGATAAAAAATTCAATTTTGGTGATGTCCTTCGACCTGAGAAAGCTTTTTTCAGTTTAGAAAAAATCCACCCGTATTAATTTAAAAAACCTCATTTTACACTTCTATGAAATTTTCAAATGAATGACCTACAAAATTTATCGAGTATACCACCTCGCGTTGATTTTGTTTTCGTTATGTTCATCCCCTGTGGAAAATGCATAAACATAAAGCACGTTTATATCATTTTTTCTGTGTTTGTCAGTGTCGAGTTTTTTTGTTTTTGATGCGTAGTTTGACGTCAAAAAAAATATTTATATATAAATGCGCGCGCATGGAACCCAAAGATGTAAACAATTTTATCCAAAGTCTTATTTTGAAAATCTTACATTAACGTTTTGTTTGTACATCATAAATAATAATTTTGTTCATATCAAATTTGACGATTTTGGTGTGTAAGTATGTAACTTTATTTAATAAAAATGCTACCTGCATGATTTAATTTGTATTTGTATGATCTGATCAATCCATAATTTCGCAGAATCAACGCAGAGAAACAATTGATAAAAATAAAATGATTAAAGTCTATTCGTGCATACAAGTTTGTCATGTTATATTATATTATAATAGTAAAGATACACGTAATATACACGTAGTAAGTAGTTGTAACTTGTAATGCTTCAATCCATGTATAGTATCCATTGTATACAGAATCACGTCGAAACGTGTAAACTGTTTCAATAATATTGTTCACTGTGCATATAAATATACGTATACATTATAATCGTGGGGTTTATAAGATCTATGTTTAATTGTGATTAACAACGTTACTTATTTAATTTAATTGATAAAAATTATATAAACTCGAATTATCAAATAAACAGCTATTAAGAATACTCGTGTACAAAGCGTTGGATAATAATTAAACGATTTTATCCCCAAACGGACTCCTAACATAACGGACTCTGGGCCATTGTCATGCTCCTAGAATAATTATAAGTCTGAGCCTATGCTCGTTATAGATGCGAGTTTAGTAGTCTACCATTTTTCACGTTGATACTGTCCGAATAATTAAGTAACAGGAGCACCCGGGATTTTTTTAGAACGGTTGCACGCTGAAAAATTTCCCCCTCCCTTCCACGATAAATGTTTTATATTTCAATTACAATAATTATGTTAACAATTTTGAGAGTTTATTGACCTAGTATCTACGTGGATCGCTATCTTGTACAACTTAAAATGAACCTGAGAATCTCTTTTTAACGAACTGTTTACAGTACATATGTAATATAACAGATGAAATTTTCCTTTACAGCTGTTTTTGATTTTCGTGGCGAATTGAAGATTAACGTTCAAGTAAACGACTATAATTGTACTGTGTTTTTCGTTTTATTTCCAATCTAAATAATAAAAGAATAATTTTAAAATATAAGAACATAATATGATAAAAAAAACCTGAAAACGACTCCTGTATATAAACTTCATCATAATAAATTATCATAATTTTTTTTTCGACTGGACAATACGACGCGTTCTAGAAAACTTTTTTTAAAAAGAGAGCTGATTAAAACTTCGGATTTTTGTCGATTTGTATCTACCGAAGGGGAAAAAATCGTTTTCAACAGCCATCGAATGGCTCTACCGTGATGGTATGTAAAACTGATGATTTTGTTCGTTCAATAGCACATAATCTGTCATTGACTTAACTTTCATATTATATTATTTTATAACTTTAATTTATATAACTATATTATATATTTAGCACATGAGCATGAAACAAAATGTCTCGTAACAAATATACACAACAATATAATGTACAACTGTACAAGATACATGTTAGAAAAAAAAAGGTTTTCGGAGAATCTTAGCCCTAAAGCACCGCCCTCTTTCCCCCTTCCAAGTTGGCCTGTTCTTTTCTCTAGTTGAAGTAGGCCAAGAATTATTTCTCAGATTATATGTATTATGTTACGGTGGGCGATATTTTCCGTCAGTCTCCAAACCCACACACCGTTATAGCCACCATTATTAGCACATTGATGAAATCAAAACAAATATCGTTCATCAAAAAGTATAAATTTATCGTGTATGAGATCAGTCTTGTAATGCTCGTAATGTATTGTCTAACTGTTGTGATTGTCATTAAATAAATAGAGTTACAACAGTAATTAGGGCTAATCATTCGCTGGAATTTACTTTTGAATATTCGTATTAGTGATATGGTTTATGGTCTGTTATTTTCAAAATGTATAAATGGATCAAAAAAATATATCACAATGAATTTATGTGCACTATATATAACGCATTGTATAAATCTATTTTTCAATATGGTTTAATAGTATGACGAGGCTGTGCAGACATTGCAATCAGACCCCTCATAACACAACATAATTATCAAGCTGTTAGGATATGTCGAAACAAAAATAATGTAATACGCTCATCAGTTTCCAACTATACAGAGTTACAAGTTTTGCCTATTAGATATCTGTATGGACGATTCACCATATTAAGTGTTTCTAAAAAATAACAATTTTGCAAATCGAGAAACAGGAAAGTGGTTTATGATGCTCAAGTAAATTTTACAAAACAAAATTTGGAAAAAATTTTTTGAATTATATAGGTCCGACCTATTTCAATGCAATACCAAAAAAATAAATTTTAATAAATATTCTTTAATATAAATAACAAATCTAATTATATAATAAACAAAAAATATACTATACAATGGTTCATTGCTGAACTTCAACTTTAGTTTTATGTTATTTTTTCTTTTATGTATTATAATATTATGAAAATGTATCTATTTATTGCTTGAGAATCGTAAATGTCTTAAATTTTCAATTTTATAATAACTCATTTACCCCAAGTCCCCAACACAATCTTTGCTTATAGAGGTAAATTAATTTTAATATCTTACAAATGTAAACTGTCTTAAATTGTAAAGTATTATTTTTCTCTCATTTAAAAAAATAATAATAAAAATAATAGTATTAAAATATAATTTTCTAAAATATATATTTTTATGCAGCATATATATATTATATTTTAATGTTATTATATCGCAGTTTATTTATTATGTCCTTTTACCGAATAAGTATAATAACATTTATATTGAACAACCATATTGCAATATTATCACACGATTTTTACGACCTATTAAACTTCTCTACATGTTATTATACTAGAGTCGTATCAAATGATTATTCCAAACGTTTTCTACGTTTTTAGTGGAAGTTAAATAATATAATATTTGATATCTTATCTATTTCTATCATAACACAAACACATAAGGCATCCCCCCAGCGTTTATTAATTTTTAAAGTGATCGTCCAACGTATAAATTCCACCATGCTAACGTTTCCGCGTATTGGAAAAGCTGGGTCTGTTACCCAGGTAGATAATTCGAATAAGTTTGCGACGGTTTAATTAGATATTTCTCATTCACCTTTTCAGCCACGTCCTATGGGTACGTGTGTATATTCACGACTCGCCCAAACTCGCTTGTTTTAATCGGTATTATCGTCGTTCTTGAACTTTTAATTTAATCTTACCTACTCATCGTAATCGTCGAAATTCGTATTTCCTACCTCCACCGCGCCGCCCCAAACGCTACTATACTAACCACGTATATGCGTTAAAATAATATATGTGCTCCGAGTGTACGCGTTCTTTGAGTCGGTAACCGACGTGATATCATTATGTATCTTATAGTTTTAAAATTAACATAATATTGTTACATTATCGTCACGTTGTTGCGGGTTAGGATTCAAAGAAGACTTTCACAGCAGACGATGCGTAAAATAAGATATCGTAATAAATCGATATTTAACTTTTTCGCGATACGCATTTATGTGCATAGGTTTCCTTTGCCATGGACGCATTTTACGAAATACTCGGAGTGATTTTTACCCTTAAAATTAAAAAATACTGTGAAATCATATCGAAATTAAAACATGAAGATTAGTCGAAATCGAATGATTGTTCCCATGAATTCATAATTTTTAATTTATACGCGAGTAATTTTTGAATGTACAAACAAACTTTTGGCAAATTTACAAAATACGAAGTAATATATGCAAATAGTAATCAAGTATTAATAATTCAAGACCGACTATTTATATTGTAAATATTAACGTATTTTGCAACAATCGCGTAGACAATAGTTGTTACATAGTAACTCTTGACTAATTGCTTGCACTTGATTATTATTTACATATTAGTTCGTATTTTCGAAATGTTGCCACAATAATCTGACGTAGTTCGGCGGATAAATCGGTCCACTAAATTCAAGGTATTATATATTATGTTTTAAAAAATATAATTAAGATAAAGATAAAATAAACTCACCGACCGTCGTTGATGTTAGTTCTGAATTTTATACTGCTCTTATGTTCCTCTGGAGCTTCTACGTCATTGTAAAAAAGTACGATTTCATTACCGACTGTCAAACCCAACTGTTCGTTTCCCGATTCGCTGTACACCAGGAAAACTGTGTTCAAAGGTGAACCTGTTTAAATAGTACAAACTATTACGTATGAGCTAAAGTATTCAAAATGTGTTTAAAAAAGTTTCTTTATATTTTGTTTTTGATAAAAAAACATTGACAACATTTTGACAAGGACACACGATTACTTATCATAACAATTACGCAACAAACTATGCAAAATTTTAAATAAAGATTTACTAATGTTATTAATTATTATCAAGTTGAGATGTTTCATAGAGAACACTAAAAAGCTATTTCAACAAATTTTAAATCATAGTTTTTTTTACAAAACTTTTTATTTTAAAGCCCTCGAGGTTTAAAGTAGGTTATAATCTATTATCAACAGGTTGATAATCCAATTGTTTAAGAGGACTTTTCAAAAGGTTTAATTGACTTATTGTCTTGGCAATATTACAAACATTTAAAAATTCTAAAACGGAAAAAATGTATTTATTTTAATTTTAAAAGCCGTAATATAAGATTTGAATTTCAATAAACATTTCGTGTTCGAAATTTGTTTAAAACTTAATTAATACTATTGTACTTTGGCCTTCTCTTACAAGTCCTATAAATAACCTTGTCGGCTTATTACAGGGATTTCTATTTCAGAAATATGAATTTAATTTTAGAATGTCTGTGCCTTTCCTGTATTTAATTGGAAATAAATTATTTTCACATGTTATCACTATTGGGTATATTTAATCTGAGAAATAAATGTTTATTCTTTCATTATTATTAAGCTTCCAAATATTATAACGGTAACGATGTTTTAACAAGGTCGTATAAAGCGGTTTTATTAAACAAAATTATAAACTACGACAACTCTTAATTTATTTTTTGACCGTGTGGTATGAAGTTTTCGTTTGCGTACCTATTAAAAACTCAGCTGCAACCTAGTTCCTGAAACTTGTGCATATTACGAGAAAACAAATTATTAATCTATGGATGTATAGATTTAAAATACAAAATATGTAGTTATATACGTTTTGAATACATCCAAGTTTTAAAGATTCCAAGGGAAGAATTATGATCTTCTTTCGACGCGCTACGTCACACTTGAATCCAAATAGTACGTTTCGGGTAGTTTGTTTCCTCTGATTAAAATTTTAAAAAAATAACCCGTAAACAAACTAAAATGTATGCACATTGCAGCACATCATGTGCGTACATATTTTTTTCTGTTTATATAATGTTTGAAATTTCCTGGTTCGAATAATCGTGTTGCATTAATCGTCTCGAATCGGGTCAAGTACAATATACTTTTGTTTCAAACGTCAACGTCATTGGCACACTATAGAGTCTACATTTATTAAAATAATTTCATTAAAAATGTCTGCTGACGACACTCCTGACATTAAAATTGTATCCGCTAAGAACAGCAACACGAATCACGATAAAATATAATTATTATTTTTATAATGCAAACAATTTAATATGTAACACCTAATTTAAGGATATTATTTAATACATACATAGCTTATAATAACAAACCTGATGTAATCAATTAAATACAAATATTATATAAATAATAATATATATTATGTAACTTTATTTTCGTTCTAATAAAATAAAATATTATTTTTTAATTTTTTTTTTTTTTTGGGCATGTGAACAATTTTTAAATCCTTGATTGGAAAAATTTGGCACTAGACCCAAAAAAGGTTCCCCACCCCTGCTATAGACTGTTGAGTGTCTGGACCGTATTAGCGATCGTTACTCATTATAATGTAGTATATTATGAAAATGTGAAACGATTTTATTAACTCGAGAACCACGTTGTTTGTGTCACACATTGTTATTATTATTAAAATTATTATTATTATTATTATTATTATTATTATTATTATTATTATTATCAGTTTTGCTGAGTTAGTTTGTTTTTCTCGAGGGATCGCTACCAAAACGATTGATATTCCGAGCTCAACTAGTTCAGCAAATAACGCATTGCTAGTTAAGGAATGGTGCGCTGCAGTGACGGCATTGTCATCTGGAAATGAAAAACCGTTTTCACGCGGGAAAACTGTTATAATTAAATAGGACGGTGTTATAATTTATCATTTCGCAACCCGTTAGCCGCGGTGCTCTGCTGACAACATCAGGTGCCCAAAACGTGCCACGTTCTCGCTCGTCCCGACGTTTTCGTGCGTGAAAAAGCGCCAGAAACAACGTTTTACAATTTATAAACAGGAAAATAATTGTAGGTATATGGACATATTCCGTACGATAGTTTCTCTAAAAATCACTCTATCAAGGTTACGCGATTCATTACGTTATATTACAATAACCGTCTTACCCGCTGGAATTTATTCACTTCCGTTGGTTAAGCGAGCCGAAGTGGAATAACATACATAAGTACGATACGCATCTGACCGTGAGCCGAGTAAATTAGTATTTGTACGAAGTTTAATTTCGAATGTAGGCCAAGAAAAATATCAAACCGTCAACAAGGATAAGCAGTTTATATTGTAGTTCGATGTAAGGAGGAATTTAGCGAAAAAATGTGTTTCCCGTGTTGTTTATTTGCATACGATTGACGGTCTCGAGTGGGTTCTTCTTTTTACGCGTGCAACTCGAGAACGGTAATCATGTGGAATTTCGATACCGCTGCTCGGAACGCGATTGTTCAACAAAGCGTGTACTTCGGATTTATCACTGTTTTTTTTTTTTAAACTTGTTAGTAAACAGCAAAAAATAACACCGTTTCATTGACTTTCTGTCGCCGAAGACTGTTCTAAAAATAATATACTTTTAAAGAACAGTTATTCAAAATACTTTAGCTTGATTTTATCCGAATCAAATCGCATAATATTTGTTTTTAATTTATTTCGATTTAAAGTTTTTATAGATATAAGACTTTAGTAAACGCAATATACTCGTATATATAAGTATAAGAACAACCCGAACTAAGTATGTCAGACGATTTAACCTTGTAATACTGACTATGAGAAACTATCAATGCACGATTCCAGCATTTAATATACACATTGAACTAGTGTTATTTTAAGTTTGATTTTATGTAAATTAATATTGAAAGGTATAATAATATAGTCTTACCCGATTTTTAATATTTAATATTGCAATGGGCTAAATATTCTAGTAAATTACTTCGGTAGGCAGTATTAACTATCTATATGTATTATAATATGATTATGATTATTCGGTAACACATAATTATTTTATACAACTATATTTTTTTATTTAATTGTTATTAGTCAAAATATTAGTGCAACTTTGATAGATAGCTCAACAATTCCAGTGAATATAATTAAAAAACAATTAAGTAATTAGAATGTGTAGTGGAAAGTACAGACATTTTTTATAACACATACCTATTAAATGGGGAAACCCGCCACTAATAAGAAGACAACTATGTATATAACTATTGTGTTTATGGCGGATTCGGAGCTTGTGTTTAGAATGGAATTGAGATTCCGGGGATTATCTAGAGAATTGTCTGTTACAGTTACTTACGCCCCATACTAATATTCCTAACCTCCCGTGACATCGATAAAATCAACATACGTATATATTACTATAAACTGAGCGTCAATGAGCGTGATTTCATGGCTTTAATTTTTACGGAATAACATTACGTATATGTACGTGATGTTTTACAATAATATTTTAGTTCGTATAACCACGGCCGCAAGAAAGCAACAAACTCATTGATCGCTTTTGAAGCTGTGCAATAATAGCCTCCGTTCGAGTGGACTGTATGTAATAATAAATCGTTTTCATACCTGGGTCGATTCTGATCACGGTCAATATTGAAAAATCCGAGGGGAATTGTACGAGCTCCGGGAAAATCTGCGAAGTGTTCACGGTTAAAATGGCTCGTTCGTTGAGCTTGTACGCCCTGTCGTCCACACATCGGCCGCGTGTGAAGCTGACGCCCACGGTTTGCTCGGTGATTTCTGTAGCTTCGAGAATGTTGACACCTGTGAAATTAGAAACAAAAATTGAAAAATCTCACGCATTCCGTTGTTGACGATCCGGATCGACTGTAAACGAGTGAACCGCTGCGGAGTCTTTACCTGTCTTCCTAAGGACGTAAGGAAAGAATACCAATCATCGCGATGTATAAGCGAGAATCATTTTTTTTTATTTTTCATTCTTTCAAATAACGTTGATAAGACTGTGTATATACTCGTTATAGCACAGGAAAATAATATAAAAAGTTTACTAATTTTGTTCGATTAAACGTACTGTTTATAATTATCCACAACATACATGTATTTCAAATAAAGTGTTTAAGTAAGATATTCCACCAAGAGCCGTCACACTTGAACGCACGTTTTCTTAAGTAGTTTTAAGGGCAAAGTCCTCACAAGTCTTCGTATTTAATTCAAGAACGATTTGTGTTTTTATTTCGTCCTTGGCCCTTAGGACGTTCGCCTATACCACACGATCCGTTAAAGCTTTTTATAACATACGAGTATTCAGTATATACATATCACATATATTGTATATATATATATATATATATATATATACAGCTTTGCACTACAATTGTGATGACTAGGGGAAAAAATAGTGATGATGCAAAAGTATACACATATAATAATTAGCGCAATTTAGGGAAGATTTGGGGTGCGGCTTATCCCCCAAAACATTCAAATAAGCCCCTCTCCCCAATCACCATCATGGTTATAACAAAAAATCAAAACGTTTTTATTCGAATAATAATTTTACAATAATGTTTAAGATAACCAGAATTATTTTTTTTTCAATACGACTTTACTGAACGAGGCACGGAGAAAATATATCACCTTTTCACATCGTGGCTTAAGCTTTCAATTTTAACAATTGATTTAACCGTCGTTCAAACCAAATTATCCCATGACTCATACTATCTGTTACTATTTATATTTTTGTCATTTTTATTGACGTTAATTTATTTTGTTTTGATTAAGTTTATGGATTTTTAAATATTATATCCTCAATACACATAGAGAGAGGGATAGACAAAGAGAGAGAGAGAGAGAGAGAGAGAGAGAGACAGTGAGAGAGATTCCCAATAAAATATCAACAGAAAATAATAAATAAAGTTATCCTCATTTTAAAAAAAATTTACACGTTTTGTTTTGTTTTGTAATTGTTTAAATTTAAATATATTAAACATATAAGTGCACATTATAAAGATGAATTTATGATAGATTATGTTTTTTTCCAAAAATGTTTTTGTGATTTTTTTATGAAGGCAGGAGGATATTAAATAATCAATATTGTGTTTAAAAAAATGTTGTTACCCCAATTAAAAACCTTAATTTGCGCCTATGCATATTGTATAAAATACTGTAGTGAGTCCGAATCATTAAACGGACGAGCACCGAACTTTCGTGTTGATTTTCCGTATAATCCATAAAATAATATTATAAACTTGAACGAGACATTACAAAAATGATAGTACGCGAGATAAGCGTATACCTATGTATGCAGTAGTGCGATGCCTGCAACGACGGAGGTCGACCGAAAAGTTATCAACAAGGTCGGAAGAACATCGATCTAACGATTTATTGTTCTCGCGCGCGTACACAAACCGCGTGTATATTGATTAAAAACCTAACGGGATGAGGGGTGGGGGGTTAAAAAATAGCACGTTTTATTGCTTTAGGAAGCCGGACGAGATAACGCGGAAAAATTTCGGTCACACACTGCGCGCCGTTACAAAGGTTCATTGATTCGATTTTAAATTTCAAACGTACGCACACACGCAGAATTTTCTATTAAAATATGGTACTTTTATTTATACTATTTTATTTTCGAATCCAACGATCTGCGTGTTTCTCGTTATAAGCAGCAATATGATAATGAATTCGAGCAGCATTATCACTGTCTGTTGTATAATAATGTTTCTTTTTTATAGCAATATTTTGTCGATCAAACGTCATCATATTGACGGGTTGGCCGGCTCACGCACACACACACACACACACACGCGCAGATAAGTAAATTAAATTGGAAATCACAAAAATACCACGACGTTGTAAAACGCTACATAATATACGCCAAACGAATATTGTGTCTTGTGGACGTTAGGAAGGGTGAAAACATTTATTTTTTAAATTCAAAAATTAATTTGTTTGTTTTTTTACATTTTACTCGCATGCTCACGACAAACCTACTCGTAATATATTAATAATACATACACCGAAATGTGCTATACCTCGTGTAGTAGTAGCAATTATTACGTTCGGGAACAATATTAAACGTTCAAATGGCAGGTGAATAATGTCATCGTGATTAATGCAATCAAATAGACTACGAACCTCACGTCTCCGGTCGCTTAGAACAATACACATAAGAACGGTGTATAATAATTGGCGTTCATTAATAATGGATTCTTCGCCGTGTACAAATAACGTTTACCCGCAAATGATAATGATTCGATACGCACTCGCAGTGCAGACGCACTACGTAACAGTGATGTGGCTGAAGTAGGTTTAAGAAAAAACCTTTATTGTAGCTCCTGAATCAGCGAAAACAATTTAAATATTATAGTTCGATACTCACTAAAAAAGAAACACCTATGCACGATTTGGCGATTCGTTTCCACACCGACCCGGAGTACTGTAGTATGCGAGTAGTTACATTTTAACGAGGAAGAAAAAAAATACCGAATATTTACACATTTTTATTCCCTGCCATTCTAAAACCAATATAAATATACTATGCATTGCAGTGCATCAACGTGATGCGAAAAAATCCTTTTCTCAGAAAAATGTTTTTGAGAATTCTGAACATTTTTGGTTTCTAACATGATTTAAAATTTATCGCACGGTTGTTGTTTAATACGGCCGATTGTTTGGAACCTGTATTACCTGAAGTAATAAGTTCTTGTCCTACTGTTAATTTATCAAAAAATTTAACAAAATCTCATAATCATGCAATACAATTTGTTTTTATCGATAAGTTATGACAGTTAAACTATGATATAAAAAATGTATGTTTGTACACAAAAGAACATTTTGTAGTGATACCATAATTATTATTATAATAATATAAAAACTTTTTAAAGACAAATAATTTATTATTCGAAACCAACATATGTATTTTCTTCTATGAGTGTACGAGTAGGTACTTCAAATGTTCAAAATCTTTTAAACATTTTAAAAATGTGTAAAACAATTTAAAAAATGATAATGACATCGAAGTGACGCCTAATCGGTGTCAGTCAATTCTTCCTGTGCGATCATATACCTCTGCATCAGTATTCGTGCAGGAACCACTATTTCCGACGGATTCAGAAACGTCGATCGAACACGACGAGGACACAGCGACGACTAGAAAGAATATTTTAAATATTATCGACAGGCCATGGAAAATATGGATGAAACGGAGGAAAATGATTATGATGCTCGACCAGAATCCGAAAATTAAGGAGAAACAGATAAAAGTGATAATAATTCTGACTGTGTTTGGGTCGTCTCCGGGTCCAGCGAATTTTTGGGTATATTTTTGGGTATAATACCTTTGCGCCTTGCAAACACGTTTGACCCGTCGAACAGGCTATGAATTCGACTCTGCGTACTCGGGCCGTAGGTTTTTTACACATGGTGGATACCCATGCTGGATAAAGATGATAGAGACAAACAGTCTATATTATGATGATGAAAAATCATTTGTAAGGTTGAGCAATGCGAACACGATAAACCACTCAACAGTGAGCTATAAAACGCAATACGCGTCGCGTCGCTAGTTATAAATATACCTTACTAATGTGAAGGTGAACCAATCAAGAGAATTATTTCCATACTGCCCTAACCTTCTAGACTATAAAGTATACTATCTATATATTCAGTTTCACGGAACTTGCGCCAGACGGTTGTCATCCATGTTACGAGACTGTCCCCTTGTAGACTACTCCGTCGCAGCATGTGTACTGAATCGAGCATTTGATGTTATTCACCTGAGTGGTCATATAAACTCCTAAGAAGACCAATGTCTCGGTTAATACCGGCTGCCGTCGCTGTTCTTATGACTTATGATTGCAAAAGCTTTATTTTAAAATACGGCTTTAAAGTTTTAATAACATAGATATAAATTGATGAGAGGACAATTATTATGTTGGATTATGAATTTTAATAAAAGTAGTTATTGCACCTAGCTATGTTATTTTATTGAAAATATTTGAGGAAATAAAACGGACGTATAAAATATAAATAGGATTTTTGGGAAAAGTGCGAGCACGGTAACTGATGTGTGGAAATCGCACGTCGAATATTGGCGATCTCCCTGTAAAAAACGGACGCAGAACATTTATAAAATACATGCTACTCACGTGACATTTAAACCTAATGTCTCCCACTTATACATTCGTTATGAAACGAATATAAATCGTACATATTTTATAAGTTATGTAATCGAAACGAGTTCCGTTCACACATCTTATTTTGTGTGATATAGTGTAATATTATTATCTTGACATATAGTCAAAAATAGATTCAGTTCAAAGTCCAAGAATGAGAATATTGAATGTTAAACACCCACCGTGGACGTAGTACGTTAGTGAATAAATTTAAAAAAAAACTCCTTATCATATTTTAATTCGTCTCGATATATAAACAACATAACAGCAGATTAGACATAACATCGTGTTATTATGATTTATTTTTTCTTCAAAAATATTTAATAATTTACTGTACGTACAAAAGCACATAATCGATATGAGTAGTTTTTTTTTTTTTTTACCACAATATATTTTTGCAGCCAAACGAATGTAGTTGGTAGTAATTCACGTATGGGTCATGTACACTGATCGCGGTTGTCTTCACCTACGAACCGGGATCGAGTTACATAAAGAGTCTCATTTAAGTATTGAAAAGTATAAAATTATATTTGCACAATAAAACAATAATAAATTTGATTCAATAAACGTTGTGGTAACAATAAAACAATATATACCAATCTGGGATTTTATGTGTTATTTTACTTTTCATCATAAAACTAGAATAAAATATTTAATATCAGATATGTTTTTAAAAGTATACACTATAATATAAAAAATGTTTGCACAAGGAATACAACAATTCTACAATAGCACATCATAATAATATTATAATATGCCGTAAAAAGCCGAACCTTCGAATTAGATATTATAACGTAATATATCTACAATTAGTTTAGTACATTTTGGTTCGTGATGATTGAATCATAGCGATAAAAAGTTATTAATGTTCCGTGTTTGTTTAATCGATGAACTATTAAAACAATTAATTTACAATATTATAGGTGTGCGAGTCGTACGGTTTAAAATCGATAAGCTTCAGATACTTGTAGTCTTCAGGTGGTCGCGAGTCGTATAATCGCACGTGTTATTCGTTTGCTATGAAAAATTGTCCATTCGTAAATGAATTTATAATATTTACACCGCGATAAAAGTCTCGTGCCTCACACATCCATGGTGAAAATACATTTTTTATCGTTTTATCGGTGCTTAGGACATAAAAAAGTCAACTCAACACCGCGCAGCAATGATGAGATGTAAACCGACGTGTGCTTCGAACGATTTCAGTTGCATTTAAAAAACGGAAGCAAATACGAACGTCTCGTTTACCGCTAAAACGTTTGATAAAAATGTTCACTGAGTGCATACGATTATTGGTTCTTTGCCGCATTCGCGTACGCGCAACAGCCCACCCACACCGGGTTAATCGACTGGTGACTGCAATATTAATTTAACAGCTGCAGACGCCGCCGGTCGGTCACCACAAACAACTTTGCCCACACGCAGTACGGTCATGTTATTATTATTTTATAACATGTAGGAAATATTAACGAACCGACCACAGATCCGCCTGGGCAAGTGTTTGGAAACAATGCGATTGATATACTGGACGCCAAGTGTTGCATTTTTCACCGAGTTCTCGTCGTTCAATAAGACTACGGTACTCGAAAAAGACGCCAAGGGTCCTCGGTTTATCTACTAGTTTTTTCTTTAGCGTTCTATTAGATATTTTTTTTAAACAACGCGGCAGTGTATACACTAGTAAACAATTTATTTCCGATACATAGATTTACTGTTCTCGGAATTTCTCTTCGCTGCACATTTTTCGTAAAACAAATTTGAAGTGTGTAGACAAAAATCGCTTTCAGCCGAAAACCGTAATTAGGTAGTTATCGATTTGAATGCATATTGATGCAAACAAAATTATACAATTAATGTAAAATAAAAGTTCTCTACGGCCACCCGCAGACGAAAATATAGGCGTTTCTACTGAATTTTTTTTTTTTATTTGAAAATTTGTGATGCGAATGCATTTTAAAGATATTTTTTGAAGTTTATCGTAAAGCAAACATTAGGTTTGTAAGTAGGTATTAAATATGTATTATTGTAAAAACAAAGTTATTTCAGTTGATTGGTTAAATTTAAAATTGAATTTTATCAGTTGTAGTTTACAAAGTTTAAAGAAGGTGAAGTATAAGAACAAATACATGGCGTGTGAACTAGTGTGCAAAATAATTAATCACATTTTTAACATAACAGTTAATTATACGAAGTACAATTTGAAATATGTGTAAGTGATCAAAAAATTGAAATTAATAAGCATGTTTACTAAGACAAGTTAAATATTTTCCTGCACATTAACTTAAGACGATATCAATTAACTTAAAGAGTGAAACTTATTATTGGTTATTTATCATATAGTTTGACGTTATTGTATTGCCTCATTTTGATAGTAATAATTGAATTGAATTATTATTATTTACTAACTTGTCCACCTTTGTTAGACAGTATAAATGGTTTTTTCGATGATAATTTGAAAAATATTTTCTTCAATGTAAATAGTTTTATATTCGGAACAGGGATTTAAATAATAATTTTCAGTCGAGTTTTTCGTAATTCGAAAACTGTGCAGTTGGAAAGTCAAACCCATTCACTAAGAGGGCCAACGTACCGTGAAAGTCAGTAATAAGTTTGGTTTTCAAACGCTATGTCAAATTTGAGATAAATACTTAGACGTAGCTTTAATAGTCATACATGCACCATATTTAAGCGTTTAATTGCATTAATTAAATATCACATAGCGAGTTTAATCATGAGGGAACTCGAAATAATGTATTAGTCGATATATTTTTCTGGATTGTGAGAAAAAATTGTTTTTATAAAGACATTACCATATTTAAACACAGAAACACTATATTTATTTAAGTGAGTAATATTAAAATAGTGGATTGATATTATATTATATTTACGTATGCAATTGAAAATAAACAAAAGTGGGCGGTAAAATACATTTTCGTTCTGAATTGTAATTTTTTAAAAATTCATAAGAAATGTAGTATATTCATGAATGAATATTTTTACTTTGGTAAATAGGGCCAAACTGCTTTTCTATTATATTTCGAAGAGAGTAAAATGTAAACGAGTAAAGGTTTTTGAAAAAATATTTTATACGAAAAGTTTGTTTACATAATCAAAACGACGAATTTAAAGAAACACCAAAACAGCACAAATTATTATAATATTAAATAATAATATGTATAAATAGTTGATTGTTATAAATTTTTTGACTTCTAAGTGACTAAACATAGACAATTTAACTTTTAAATGTAATTCAATAATATTTTGTGTACGATTATGGAAAAATGGAGCTTTCGCAACAGTAAATAATTTATATTAAATGTCGAGTTTCTAAAATATACCGTTTCATGGTAGAATAAATTTAGATATTCCAAGCATATACTCTTAGCATGCCTACATATATTTAGATGCGTATAAAAAATTAATTAATTTCTATTCAAATAATACTAAAACATTGAAAAAAAAAAAATCTTTTTTATAATTTGTTATTTACAATCTTCTAAATTAGATAATTATGTATTTTTGAGCTTTGAGTGTAGCAAATATGATTACAAATAGGTTATTTTTATTATTTTCCCGTAGTTAGTATTTAACAAATATGTTTATGAATATCACAAACACGTCAAACAATGGTGTACTCGTATTATGATAAGTATTAATAATTTAACTTTTCATACTGTTCACACAACAGTACAATTTTAAGTTTCAAATAACAAAGGGAAAAAAATGTAACCGTATCATAATTGAGTTTGATAATATGTTCATACCTAGAAATTCGATCGGTTGGTACCTGAAGAAAATTAATCCATTTTTAAACTTTCTACTCGTTCGTTTCATCTGATAGTTATAAGTTATATTTCATTGTGAACGATTCAAACATAAGATTATAATTACGGACTAGACATCGTATTTATTTTTATTTTTTGATACTTAATACGAATGTGCTGATTTTAACCTGGCCAGTTAACCTGACATTTAATGTTCAACATTATTTTTGCAATATTTTTTGTCATTTACTATGTAATAATAATTGCATTTCTTAATAATACGTGTTCGTATTGGACCTAAATGTACATATAAATTATGGTGAATCAAAATATTTCACGGTGACCGACTGATACTTAGTTTTCGATATTTTTGTATATAGATTTCTAGTTTAAACTTAATGCTATATCGATACAATATTACCCGATATTACGAGTTTGCGAGTCCAATAAGTAATAATTAAGGTAGTAAAGTTATTGCAGTCAGACTATTTTATTAAGGTACATACTTATTTTTTAATTGCTATAAGGGAGCTTAATGTTTCGCTTGAATATGATTTGAAAAAAAATTCAATTTTGACAATTTTATTTCTATATTTTAGTGCCATTCTGACTGTTTCTCGTTATTTTCGTATAATTTAAAAAAGTATATTTCTCTTGATAATATACCATACAAATTAAAATTAAGATAATGTAACCCTGCGAAATATATATAACTACTATTTAAAATATTAATAAATATATCTACATCGCAATAATATCGTTAAAATAACAACTTGTTCTAGACAACATTATCGACCAATCGATAGTAATTTAAATAAGGTTGTGGGGGACAGTTGAATGGCGAAACAAACATCATAGGATAACAACATCTCATAAGTTTATTCAACATCTCGATAACTACTCGGTAGAGTTTTATCAGTTTCACGTGTGGCGTCAAGCTCTTGAAATACACTAAGAGATAACCGAATAGCGGTTACCGACAACCGTTGTAGCGGTGGTGGCGATAACCAAAAGCACCGAATTATTGTATTTTATTGTAAGTATTGTTTAAAAGTTTTCAAGGCTATTATTTTCAATACATTTGAATGCAGTCAATTCAGTGAGTTTTTTAGTGCAGTAACGTCACTGCCCTGATAATAATTTTTTATGATAACCATCGATCGGAGTGTTAATGAGAGCTAACAGCTTGTGATATTAATTACACTGATAAAGATCAAAACGTTTTTTTTTTTTTTATTTTTACCGTTGAAAATTCACAAGTAACCGAGGACATTCGATTTTCGCTATAAAGCGCGTCCGTCTCCTATATTATTACGCGGTACCTATCCGGCAAACGGTTCGCTTTTGTTGAACGCACTTTTTACCGGACCCTCGGTGACGTGGAAAAAAGCCATATACGTATATCTATCCTTCTACGCAAGGGCGGTTACTTGATACCGCTCTCCTCCGTGTAGCGTTATTATGTAAACAGTGGCCGACACATGCGTTTACGCTTAATCTATTATTATTATTATTATTATTATTCAGCTCGGGTGTTCGGTGCGCTCGCATATTAATACGACCTGGGGGCTACGTGCTCGCGCCCCGAACGGATGTAGGTAATGCATTTTACACGCGGCCGTCGTATTCCCGTGCACGCATTTACATACGCGTACCGTGGTATGTACACTTATGCTCGACGAAAAACCCAGATGAGAACACTGACTCTGCGGCAGCCGCGGTTCGTTCGTTCGGTCGGTCGCGTCGTAAACAATCATCAGAAGAAACCGTCTGCGGTGCACATAATGTAATACATGTATAAAAATGATAAAAGAAAAACAGGCGCGTGATGTATAAAGCCGTCAAATGTTATGCCGCGTTCCGCGCGTCGTTAAAAGTCGAAAAAAAAAAAATAAAAACGTGTAAATAATAATGATTGTTAAACCGTTTTTTTTTTTTCATTTCGTATCCGAAACGACTGTATAATATAAACACGTCATGACCGCCCCGGCGCGTATACACATATATTATATATTATTGCACTGACTGCTGTTGTGTTATGTATTGTGTTACTATTGTACAGCGCAATATAGTTTTTAACGTAAAACAGATGGCAGCTTGGTCGAAGAATATAAATATTGGTTTTTTGAGAAACATTTTCCCACGCATACCGTTCTATATTTTTTCATAATCACTATTGAAAAAATATTAATTTTGTGCACACTATATTGCAACCAATGATTCTCTAGACTCATTCAAGTGCGCTAAGTGACTTCGGAACAATAACAAAAAAGAAAAAAAAAACTTTTAAACTGAAAATGTTGTGATACGTAAATCTTTTATATCCGGAAAATGGTGAATTAGTTATAACTTTTGAACTTTCACAAATGGAATAGGGAAAGGTCTGCGGAAATAAATAAGATAATAGTTGTACATTTTTCAATCATTTCAGTCCAACACAATTAATTTTTACCTGATTACACAGTGCTACTACTACTACTATACCTATAAATTTATGAATAATCATGTAAAAAAAAAACCCGTTGAGACTCTACGATCAGGTGAGATACAGGGACGGACGGATGAATGATATTGCTGTGTTGGTCTTTTAAACCTGAAATAGCTGAAAATATTGTACAGTTGATCTCGAAAAACGATCCTGAGAGATAAAAGTCGAATGTATCCAGATCATGTCCACGAAAAAAATTAAATACTACTGCTTTATATTATTATGTAGTTTTATTAATTACAAATAATCAGTGCATGAGTTCAACAAAATAATGTGCACGTAAAACAATACTTTATAACTTTATAATTAATATCGTGACCTATCCTTATGGATTAATTTACATTTATCGATGAGCATTATACGATAATACTACTGCGGTAAATATATTGTATATGAATATATTATTATAGCCTCGAAAGTGTGCTGCAAGCGATCGATTTGCCGATACGTACACGATTGAATTCGAATGACATTTATGATGATTTAACAATACAATAGTATACGTTTGAAACATTCAATTCTGTTTACGTTTGATTGTTGTTAAGGTCCCAGAAGAAAGTTTACTGCGTTGTTAACGGACATTCCGAAAGTTTTTATTTAGCGATTTTATTATTATTGCGATTTTTTATCACCGCACAACAAAAAAAATCTCAACACACCTTTCCAATCGCGGTGCGGTGCATTTATTAGTGCTTTATAAGTTTTTTTTCGATTTGCTTGCATAGTGTTAAATGTTATGTACAACGAAAAATAAAAAAGAAAAAAAAAGAAACATAAACCAATGGTTTTTCCGGTCCATTTAATGCCTCCGCTTGATTAACGGTTCATTGGGATCGTAAGTAAATTAAACGGAGAAAAAGGAAACTACACACATATAGCATTTGAATTACAGAGAAATGTACGTGAAACAAAATGATTAATTGAATAACTTTGGAAGTCGAATATTAACTTTTAAAACGAGAGAACAAAACGTATTATGATAATAATGCGATGTTTAATGTTATTTCCGCGCGCGATAAATATTATTGTGGCCGGGTGAAATATATTTCCAACTCGAGGCGATCGTGTTCAACCGATTCGATCCAAATAACCGAGTGGAAAAAGCCGGGTGTACGTATAACCAACTAAACCGTTAATGCGATGTCGTTAAAACGTTTAAAACAAATCAAAACGAATTGTATAATTTGTACAATTATATGTGCCCGATGTGCCGCGGCGGCAGCAGTGGTACAGGTACCGCGATGTGTTTAGAGTTTGAAAAGTTTTCACGGTCGTGCCGCGCGCCCGCTAGATCGTTCACTTTGGAATATTACTACTTGGCTTCGCAAATGGTCGAATTAATCAAAGCAAGGTTTATTATGGTCCATCCGAATGACGACAAGACATATAGCGGTAAGCACTTTTCTCAACAGCAATTAAAACGAATGTTCAAAGATTTATGTCGGGAACGAGAAGCACGCGCGTTGGGAAATTCGAAACGCTCGAGTGGGCCGTATATGCGCGCGTGTGACGACACAGGTCGTAAACGATCGTGTTGAAAAAAGAAATTGATCGAACCGCTACGAAAAATCGTATACCGGTCACCGAATAGTGTTAAGTCTAATCCGGGTCGGTCTGGCCATGGCAGCTGGGAGCTTCCTTTTTTTCGTTTACACATAAATGATTTCGTGTCGCAAATCATATAAATCAAACTATCTAACTTTTCAGCAGTAATAAAATAGGATTTCAGAGGACACGGTCTCGAGTCAGAACAATTTTGCGCCGTCACGTATATGGTGCATTATGTTAATCAAAAATTAGACCGTCCTTAATTTTGGAGGTCCAACTTTTCTCTACGTGGGCCCCGTTGTTGGTTACGGTCACTGGTCTTAAAAAAACCTTTGGAGGCACATACATTTCGTTAAAAGGCGCCTTAAAAACAATTCCTCCGGGGGCCTAAGATGTGCCAGACACTGGCCGACACTAAGGCCAACGGTGTTTTACCATACGCATTCGTCTCTGGGTTACGTTCGGTCCTTATTTATTTATCCTTATTCGATACAGTCGAAATTGTTATCGCTCTCACACCTCGATTGAATAATAATCTTTCCGCTCACCGGTATGTATATATTATAAGAAAGTAAAACATTGGTCTGGTAATAATTTAATTTAAGGAAAATATTATTATCGGGGAAATCGAGGTAAACATTTCCTAGAAATGTCGTACCCCATCAATCAAAATGTTTACCTCCGTTTACGTAATTTTAGTTTATAATTATAATCACACACACCCACACACACTCTCTCCACCTCTCCTCGATTAAATATTCCTAATGTATTCTTATTCACGATGAAAATATATACCAAATTTTTCGATTTGACTAACAAACCGTATGCTAAATATAACGCTGTAGTCTGTGTATCTATGTGGTTCTGGATAAGCTGGAAACCGGTCTAAGAAAAAATGTAATACTTCCTCGTGCAATTTCGTCTTAAGCTAATCTCGCTGTGCTTAAGTTATTATATTATTTGTAGGGATGCTTAGGATGAAAAATAAATCCCCAGTTAAAATATGAAATAAACGGGCGAAAATCCTAGGTCGGGTTGATACTCCACAAATGGATGAGGTACAGAGATTGGTGAATGATATTGCTGTATTAGTTTTTTGAACTTGAAACCCATTAGCTAATATCCATTACTCTTGAAAAAAATGATTTAGGGTGAAAATACGTTGATATACTCAATTTCATTAATATTTTATTTTATAATGCTTATACAATTTCTTTGCGACTTTCCGGTAAAATATTTTTATTGTTTACAATTAAAGAAAATTTTGAAAACCATAGTACGTATCTATGAAATATAAACAAGTCGACTCTCGATTTAGGATGAAATTATTTGCAATCGTTTCTCGGTTTTTTTCAAACAATTGAATAACTTTCTGAAAGTACCAACAAGACAACATTTCTTATCAGAGAAATACTAGAATACAATTTTAAACGTCTGGGCAATCCTTCAGGTCGAATGCGCGTACACAGACAAAAAAAACCACATCTTGATAAAACCATACGTCCCTCGTTTCACTTAGAATCTAAAATTACATATTGGTTATTTTGTTCGATCTTCAATAAATAAATAAACATAAGCTAAAGACTATATAGACAAACGATAGTGAAGGATCAAAAAATTTCGCATCCGTTTTATTGTTGCTCTGAATATTTTTATTGTTTCTATGTCTTATGGAGTTTTTATACTATATAAATTGTTTTGTTCATTGGTTTGTATTATCTTTTAATTTCACTAAGAAAATAATCAAACATTATTCAGTTACAAATTCATTATAAATTAATTTTAGCCGAATCATTCCTGATCTCGATACATTTGTATAAATACAGTTATTTAATATATTTTATGATAATAATACTATTTCACATGTAAATGATATGGTTGGTGTAGTGTTATTTATACATTTATTATAATACTATAACGACGTCTATTTTGGTTGTTACCTTTAATAATTAATTCACGGTTACTGTATTAGGTTTATTGATTATATTATAATATGTATACTGGGCCATTACCGAGACAAACGTTTAAGAAAATTAGTTCGAGTACAAATTGTACTATAATGGTAATTTCCATTGAACATCGTGTGGTTTTGAATATCTACAAACTGCAAAGATTTTCTACGGACGAGGTTAGGTAAAAAGCAATGAACGATTAATAAATATTTGAGGCTTTGATACTGTTTAACTTTCCACAATAATGTAATATTACTTTTTCTAAGGCTGTGAAATTGTTCTTTTCTGAGTAAATTATTTCAATTTCAAAGTCCCTATTGACAAAATGATTTTATGTTCGTAATTTCTATGTATTTATATTTACTTTATTTACACAATAAAATCTCTTGAATTTCCCAGTCACACAACGTACTTTGATAGAATTTGAAAAAAATTGAACATGATTTATAGCTGAAGTGTTTTACAAAAACTATATTAATTTTAAAATTCGTAAATCTTTTTTAAATATATATAATATTTTTTTTCGTGCAATTTACTCACTTCTTTTCTTCCCTTCTACTCAAGAGTTGTGTCAGTTTTTCTTAAAACATATTCATTTATTTTGTAATCACGCACAGACGAATTGTGTTTTTATTTTAAACTTTTGTACTTTCTACTCAGTAGTATTTCGTATTAGAAAAACTTACAGAAGGTACACAGGAAATACATAAAGCACGACAGGTCAATTTAGAAAACATAATAACTAAACAACTTGCTGTTATCGATAAAAGCATAATCGTTTATTGTAACAGACCAAATACCACATATCATTTTTTTGGTTAGTTATTTCGTGTATACCGTATTCACAAGCACATGTTGGTTTTTACATTTTTTTTTTTTTTTATTAAGGACACGTCGAATAAATTCGATAGAAACGATACAGGCATAGGTATAAAACGAAAATAAACAATATTTTCTTCGCGATAAAATCAAAGAAGTAATATTTAAAAAAATTCAAACAGAAAATATAGACAAAATCGAGACACGTATTATGCCTACGGACCGGAGCAAAAGTCGAAACGTATCTGAGGCTATTACACGTGTAGGTCATGAAAATAATAATGAAAAGAATACCCACCCAAGACAATTGTTGGTATCAAATGGTGGTTCCTTATATAAACTACTTGTAGTATAATATGTAAGCTCATATTAAAATGTACTCGTCCGATCGGGTTTTTTTATTTTTATGAATAAGATCTTATTTACCATCGAATTTTGCCTCGAATGATTAATAAACCGAGAATACGTATATTTTACGTTTAAATAAATATTGAAGAAGAAACAGAAAAAAAATTGTAAAAATCCATAGATATTAATCAGTATTATCCGAAATGTTTGTCCCGCGTTTTTTTAAGAGGAAAAACATTGAATGAAAATTCATCACGAAATCCCAACTTTTGTCACAACGATTGTCCGTCGTCGAAAGTATACGGTAAAGCAGAAACAGTGTTTTTTTTAGCACCATTGTGCGTGGATTGAAACTATAATAATACACATTTTTATCAGCTTAACTCCCACGATGTGCATTAGAACGCCACAGACAATTATTGAACCTAAATCTGAAATCATTACTCGAGTATTTTTCGCAAACACTTTGATTTGCAGTGATGCGAGCTTGAATGCGTATCTGTATGTGTGTGTGTGTGTGTGTGTGTGTGTGTGTGTGTGTGTGTGTGTGTGTGTGTGTGTGTGTGTGTGTGTGTGTGTGTGTGTTTGTGTGTTGCGTAAACATATCGCTATTGAACTAGGGCCAGGTACTTTGGAGATTTATTTAGTTAACGTCAAAGATTTTCGTCAACAGAGATACACGTTATAAGTACTCGCATTTCGGCATACGTGTATACGCGAGGACAAGAGGTGCATCAACTGACAATCTCAGGCGAACCGTGTCGTGCGTAAGACCCACTTAAGTCCCTGCCCATAAACTATTTCGACTTTTCAAATCGTACGCGTACGTGCCAATGTCAGCACGACTCACGCCCGGCGCTCCGTGACGCGCACCGAAATATTATTTACATTAAGATGGATTCGCGCGGGTCCCGCATTATCTTTTACGTGTGCGTAAATCGATGGATATTTCTCATGTACTATTGTGCACACACGTTACATCATTTTGCTATGTTTAGTCGCCAGAAGTGGCTGACGGTTACACGAGTTACGATGCAGGATCTATCTCATTATATTATTTAGTAATACTACGTTGATTGTTAGGAGTATAACAGGGACACCATTGTATGGAATAAGAATCATTCGGACCGATGAGATGTAATTTATTTTCAAAAACTCGAGTTCGACTAAACGTATTATACAAATCATTAAATGTTCAGAATGACCTAAATTTTTTTTAAATATATTTCGTTTGTAAATTTACGTTTCTAATTTTTAATTATGATCTTATTTTTTCGTTTTTTATTTTACTAAAATGTGTTGTTTGCCAAACGATAACTATTGTTTATTCAAATTTGTACGGAACATATTTAATATTTATATTAACTTTACTCTAGCAATATACAGTTTTGTTTATCTTGAAATAATCAATTTCTTAATAAAATCTGTTGCTGTTTAAACATGTTAAAAATAGAAATCAATTTTATTTAGAAAATTAATATTCATTTTTGTGCAAACCATTAATTTTCGTCGTGGATCTCTGAATCTCTGAATGTAATTAGTAGAGTACCATATCAAATCACGAGGATAAATTTAAGTGAAATTAATGCAGCTATAGTTGGTTACAGGCGATTGCAAAATATGTAAATGGCTGATTTACAAACTGTGTAAAAAACGTATGTTCTTAAATTCTGATATATAAGTGCGCTATAGATAAGATCTATTGGTAAACCTATTGAATAAAAATAATAATATATTTACTTTAAAAATGCAATAAAATAAAATATAATGGTCTAAAACTGAATAAAAACGTGAATATAAAGAACCTTCGTAGAATATTTAGTGATGCGTATACTATATATTGTATCTATTCTCAAGAATTGAAATGTATGAATAAATATTTAAATCTCAGATAAACTAGTGCGATAGGAAAGTATACGAAATGCATTGGTATGAAAAATCGTTAAGTGTACATAGTTTCGTGACATCACACATGCGTAAGTATATAACATTTATATTTTATGTGATAAACCGCTTTCTCAACAGTAGTGTAGTCTAGGTACAAGGTAAGGTAAGGGTTCTAGGTCTACGAAGTGGCCTGGAATTTTTTTTTATTTTACAAATCTAATAGGAAATGAGACGAAGAGACAAAATCAATATTGATAACGACGCGTTGTTCGCCACAGTCAAATATTATGTTGGTGGGGGTTTTTTTCCATCAGAAAGTTGTAAAAATATTGCTTTTTAAAAACAATAAAGATAATAATTTTCTGAGACAGGTGAAAACTGTTTGTTCGAGCACCTTGAGGGTCTGAAATGAAGTTGAGAACCCACAGTATGAAATATATTAATAGATGCTTATGTTACATATCGAGTGGTTTAATATACCTTTATACGTTAACTATCATAATGGTCAACAACAGTCATCAACACTTCGTGGTTTTCTCGTTTTTGGTTTTCTCAACTCCTGGTAACTTTGTGGGGGAATAGGTTTGTGTAGAGAATAAGAGGCCATAAACCACCCCATAGATCCGGCATTTTATAAAAAATCACTGCACTATTCGGTATTCAGAAGAAAGGTTCAATTAAATTTTAACACTGCTGGTAAATTGAGTAAACATTTGTTTAAATTGTAAACTGAAATGAACAAGGCAATGGTTATCGAAATATAATAATATGTATACTGCGGTACATTTTGATTTTTGACGCACTGAATTTGTATTGTAAACAGTTGGTTCTTAAATTTGAATCAACATTTTAACATGTAGGTCTCCCCCTCCTCTCACCCTATTACTGTTTCTAAATACGCCGTCGGTTCCGTTGGAAATCGATATCCTTTAAAATGTTAAATTTATAATTACCATCGTATTATTACTATTATAATCAACGCACATGCTCGACAACGTTCCGGTCCAATATAGAAGCGTAAAATAGCAAAAATAACATAATACGAATAATGCGTCAAACGTGTTGGTACACGAGATAGTGGTGTATTTAGGGACAGGATATGAAGCTAGAGCCTAGGACGTCTTTTTTTTTGGCGGTGGCTATTTTTAGGCTATACGTGTAGGCCGTGCTGAATCAAACGTTTGACGCTTTTCATATTATATATTGCATCGATGATATGACGTTAAAGTTTTCACGGCCATCGATTTTCACGCCCACCGCATACTCTTCGTTCTGTCGGTCATGAAATATTATTTTATTACGTATATAATATATATACGTCGATAATGTGTCCTTAAGTGCAGCGACAAATCAATGTTTACGATTTAAATTATAAATGTACAGCGCAACGCCTGTAATACGCGGGTACGTGTATATAGTATTTATGTATTTCGCAAACTGTCCTTCCGGAGAAGTCCACCGATCAATCACGAATAAACGGCTATACAGTATATTATATATAATAACAGTTCGAACGTTTGAAATTATTTCCGACTCGAACAGGTAGTTTATACCTCGTAAGTATATTAGCATTGGAAACAGTTAGTATAACTGAACGAGCGCAATAGTATCTTCTATATAAATATATTTATTTACAAAGACGTGAAATGGTAATTTTTTGGTCACGAGTAATCTCCAAAACTACTCATTTAATCATCATGCGGTTTTTTTTAATGACGGAGTATAATGCGGAAACATTTTTGAGATTAATTTTAAGTCTATGGGGTGATTGAAAAACTATTTATAACACGTTCAATTTCAGTGGTATTGTCTGATGAATAATTATAATGAAAATAAACTTACGGGGATTGGCCATGGAGACAACGATATTGTAATATATTATATAGATACTATTAAGAAATTATTTAAAAAAATAATTATATAATTATATTACGAAGATCGGAGTAGATTCGGAGATTACGCGAGACCAACAACTTAACTATTACACATTTCTATACAAGTAATGTAGATTTATTATTTATTATCTTAACAAAATGTAATGTCATTCATAAAACTACTATCAGGCATCAACACAATATGTGTTAAATGTTTTTTCTAGCTTCGAGTGAAAATGTGTCGTATTCATTTATATCTTAACAAAATCCTATTAAGTGATTCGAAGCCAGGTAAATAAGCTAGTGTATATATATATAATATGATAAGCGATAACTTTAATCTCAATGAAAAATTATAAACAAAGTTTTGAAAATGTGTTCTTTGAAAAATTATATTATATAAATAGGTACAAAATGCGTTAAGAATGGTTTGAAAATCGATATTATATTTTATTAGCTATTGCTGAAATGTCATAGTCGTAACTCGTAAAGAGGTAAATAGTGAACGCTCACTGCAATATTGTAGTTAGAAAAAATCGAGGAAACCAATAGGAATAAGTTGGTAATTACCACGAAAACCGTATTAAATATATATAAATGCACATTTAACGCAGTCCGACATGGAAAAATTGCGAAAACGTAAGACGCGCTGCACGATAATGAAATTTGACACTCGATTTAGCTTTTATAGCCGAACATGGAACACTCGAAATCATTTACACGTCATAAATGATTCTTTTTCATCCGTCAATATACCGTATACGTATTACGTTTTTCATACCTACCCGTATACTATAGTCTATAATGCATCTCTATGCACGCCTATCCGATGTTTTTCGGTTAGGTTATTACTGCGTGGTTTTTTCGTTTTTTTTTTTTTTTTTGTTTTTTCTCCGCGGACGGAAATGACGGAAGTAACATCGGCCGCCCGAATATATAATAGTGTATAGCCGAAGAAGGCGGGTGGACGAGGAAAACTGCAACGTGATGAAACAGGACACCACGCGCTCGTCCTACCCACGGTCGTCCCTCACACGAGCGCGTTAATCCTCCCGGACGTGTCGCTTTCCGCCTGCGAGGGTAAAAAATTGAACGAGAGGAAAAAAATAAAAAACACAAAAAATGAGTTTACGTTTTATTTTCGGAGCGATAAACCGTTTTTTTTTTTTTTTTTCTCCCCGCGCGTAAATCGAAATCTTAAACGATGATGATGTCTCGTACGCGTTGGGCGGGCGAACGACGGTTTCGCGTGCGATCGGCTGACGAGATACGTATAGTGTTATGCGACGGACATCTTCTCGGGCTCGAGCGGTGGTCGTGCGCGAACAGACAAGTGGGCGAACTCGGGGTGTCCGCTGCGTACGCGTGGCGGAGTCGGTCAGGACTATCGCCATTACCTGTGTACCGAACGACCGACATGACGTAACAGCCGAATAACAACGTGGAACGATGCGAGTCGCCTTCATAATACATCATTTTTAACTTTATCATAATGTAGCGGCTACCGCAAAACGTAATAAGTTATTACTAATAATAACAGTTAGGTTAGCTAGACGATCGACGTGAGAGATGTTTGCGTTAGCGGATTTTTTTTTAGTTTTTTTTCGTTTCAGGTGTTTTTTAACGAGTGCGTCGTGTGCACGATAATCCTGCAGGGGCGTACTTTCGCGCGAGAAATTGATCGCTCGATCGTCTACCCCGTTGATCCGTTATTAATAGTATGCTGCATACTTATTGTCCATATAATACAGCCATACATCAATATCGTTCTCAGACCGGAGTTCGGTTTGAAGGACGTATATGAAGGCCGTTAAAGTGATTGGTTTTATTCTCAGAACCGCGCGCGTCCTTATATTATTATGCATTGGCAATACATTGCACAAAGATAAGGTACACGACGGAATTTCACGAAAGTTTTGTTTTGTTTCTTAGTTTGCTGGTGCGATTTTGCCGAAGAAAAAGTCGTTATCGCAATAATTAGCGTTGAAAATAATGAGACTGTTTATATTTTTATTTTGATATTGGGACGGTTTTTAATGTGATTGGAGATGATATAATTATAACGAGTACGAGTGTGCGTCGAACAAACTCAGCTATACTAGTAATTCGATTGAAGAGTCTCCCGATTTGACCATAAATGAGATAAATTGAAAGAAACTTTCCCGGTTTCATCCGATAAACTCGCCACGACTGGTCATAAATATTATTATGAAATAAAAACTTAATGCCGGAAAACACACGATCAGTGTTCGGAGTGATTGGTAGAGTTCGGTTTCCGCTCTTTTACTCATTTCAACCCGCGATAACATAACGTTTTATAATATATGTCCGCATCCACTCACGCGAAAAAACCCTATTTGAGCTCGAAAAACATCAGAAGGAATTGCTACACGACGACGAATAATTGAAATTTATTCGCAACTAATTTTCGTTCACCTATACTTGATTTAAATAAACGTGAATACCCTTTCTTTGGCTATAATCACATGTTTATATCTTGCATTGGTCTTCTTTTTACCAATCCTAGCGTTTGATCTACAAAAAGCTAATCCAAATGGTTATTTTTCTTTCGACACGTGCGGTTATCGTCTTTAGCACAAATAACCCAAATGCATTTATCGATATAATCACATTTATTTAACCCTATCAAGCCCGATTTTTTTATTTTTGCGCTTATCTTACTTCTAATGGCTTTATTAAGAGAATATGATAAAAAAGATTTTTTTTTTTAATTATATCAGACTAAAAAATGTATGACGTATAAATGAACCACTGGGTATTCATGAACACAATTTTGCAGCATTTCCGCTTACAAATATCTTGGAGGGAAAATGAAATAATTTTCTGTACAACAGTAATGCCAATGATAAAAACACATATTACTTTGTTTCATCACGCAATTCACAATGATCCACAGTCACCACGGAAAAAGACAAAAATCGTTAAAAACCATGATGTATGAGATCATCACTGGGCTGGAAAGGGTTAATGAGTTGGTTTTATGTGAAAAATTCAATCTTTTAAATCAACAACCTATACGTATAATGTACACAATATACCTGACGATATTTTTATTTTCAGTGCCTATTTCGCAAATTTCGTGTCACGACGAGAAAATCAATCGGAAATCGGGAGTAGACTCTTGAGATGATCGAAATATTATAAAATTCATATTATTCTACGAGGAAAAACAAAGTTTCAGGTGCTATATACATGGATACCGTTACTCGTTATTCTATTATATTTTGCTTAGGGAAACTCGTATACGCATAGAATCATCTAAAATCGGATAATGAAAAGATAACTAGTTTATAAAATTATCCAAAACCATCGGTATAGCTTTAATCCTTATATAATAAATAATATTATATACCTAATCCATTTAACTCAAAATCTCTATAAAAGCCTGTAGTAGACATTAAAGTGCAACACTGAAATCATACTCGTCACCCGCGATTATTATGATTATTTAATTTATTCACTTTTGAAATTAATCTAACACTGTCGGTATAGAATATTATGATAATCTTTACTCGCCGTACATCGATTGTCTGGCTTTCAATCTTTTTCTACGTTTTCATTGATTAATTATATGCATTACAAAAAATGACCTCTTTTATTCCTATCATATGTTTTGTGACTCAATAAAAAGAAGTCTACAAATAAATGAACATAGAAAACGTATTGTTCTAACACAATATTGTATTATAATACTACTGCAATCAAATCCATGTTGTTTAGTGCATGTAGCATGACTTCCGCTGCCCACCGAATTACACAGGAGTGGTCATAATATTGGCTGCAGATTTTTGGGATTCTGGAATTTTAATCAGTAAAATATCAAAACTGTTTTAAACATTTAAACATGAGTACCTACGCTTTCTGTACGATGGTATTTTTAATTTTGGAATAATTTATTGTGGATGATAAATATTAATCGGGTCTATACACTAAGAAATCATTGTGAAAAGCAAGCGTAGCATATATTTAACATAAAATGAGAAGCGTCATTTATTTAACTGTTAATGATATTCTATTTGAAAAAAAAATATAATCTGCATCATGAAAATTTGTATACAAGTCGGTATGTCATCTCATATTACGGCAAAGTTAAAGACTGACGAGGATATTATATAATTTTCAAAAATGTTTTACTGCTGCAATAGTGATACACACCAATTATTATTTTAATAAAAACGTATAAAGTCATAGATCAATCTGTCGGTCAAAATTGTAGTTTTTAATTTATTTAAAAGATCCGTTACTGCTAATTCGTCAGCTATCGTATAATTTTCTATTACATTACGAGAATCATATTCGTTCACAAATGAAATATTGTAAACGTATTTATATCCTTTATAGTAGCTTTAAATTATATCCCCAGACTAAAATGTATTCCGTTTCCGTTACGTATAATATATATTGCAGTTCATTATAGTAATCGATTTGAAATGTATCACTTATTCATCCAACATACGCCCATAAAACAATGACATTTTTAAAACTATTTTTTTTTCTCAACATTGTCATAATGCTGAAGTATAAAATATGCAGAATGATTTTTTCAACGTAGAACACTTTTTCCTAGATCAATATGTGTCAGTTTGATGTCATAGTTTAACATACTGCAACGTTTTAAAAAAAAACCTCTACATTGTTCTAAATTTTTATTGTAAAAAATAACCTAGGAAAATATTTTTCTGAAAATGTCGACGCATACGATTCAAGTGTCAAGTCTGCATTAGGTTGTTGCTCGTTGATTATTTATAGGTATTTCATGTTTATTAGAACGGAACAGAGTGTAAGTACTTTGCAAAAGTTGTTTCACGATACCCCGCTCTTCAGATAACTCTATTATGTACTTATTACATAAGTACTTAAGCATGCACAGTCAAAAACTGTTTGGTTTTTATATTTTTAAGTTTTCAGGAAAATGTTCTGCTCCGGAATAGAAGAGCTAACATAAGCTAACACAGAGCAGGACTGATTCTAAGGGAAATTGGGCTTATTTTTTATAATTGGGCAGGTCATTTTGATAGTTAAATGATTGCGCAGTTTATTTAAACATTTTTATATGCAACCTTTACAAAATTGAAGTCCAAAGACAAGTAAAAATATGGTTGAAACAAAATGAACGTCGCGTTAAGGACAAAAAGCCAAAGAGCGAAGTTGGTTTCATGGTGTATTATTGAGTTAGCGTCAAAAATAAATTCTGAACACGAATATGGTGAAACTTTAAACAAAAAAAAAAAAACGTTTTAAAATAAAAATATTGTTTTCCTTTTTACATTCATGTGTTGATTACACAAAAATATTGTCTGAATCATGAACAGGATAAAACTATAATCAAAAAAAAAGGATATTTTTAAATGAATGTTATTTTTATTGGTAGGCTAAATTAGATTTAAGAAGTGAAAGATAAAGTAAAATTGGTAATATTTCAGCGTTTATCTGCAAACCTTGTTAAGTCGGGTTACATACGGGTCATGCAAATTCGATAGCACAAAATGCTTAGTCGAAAAGAATCCTTAGAACAAGCCCTGACTCATAGATGTACGATGAATGATAGACATTGTGAAAATAAAAACACCGGCACAATAACGCGGCACAAAACGCGAACGGAACACGCGTTCAAGTGCAACGAGAGATAACCGTATAAATATTGTCGACCAAGCGAGATCGAAAAATAAACAATATTATTATTTTGATTGGCGAAAACGAGGAAACTGCAGTACTACCGCCCGAGTCTCGCCGCCGCGTCCACCCCCCCCCCCCGCCCGGGGTGTATAAGTCTCGAGGTCACAAGTACGCCGGGCACGCATCGGGGTCGCTCATAACCATTGCGCTCGCGAACAATAAATTCACGTTTTCATAACATTAGAATCGTATTTTTCATACGCACTCCGCACAACGCGGCGCGTTAAGGGCGGACATTTCTTGAGCGATCGCCGTTGTTATTACCCTCGGACACGTGTTTCGATAACGGATACAACACATCGCGTTGTGTTCGCGGCGAAACGATGTGGTCTGTCGGTTTCGTTTGATTCGCGCGAAATTAATTACGATCAAATTTATCTCGGCGTTTGCTGCGGATTAGACGTAGGGTACGTCTGCGGTTTCCGGGCGTCGCGGAATCCGCGGTACGACGCGCGTTATTCTCCGTTTCCCCGTGGTGAACCTCCACCGGATCGAGTACCGGCAATAACGATGTTGTCAAAGTTACAACCGTTGCTAGCCGCTGCTCGTTATCACAGCTAAGAGGTTCATGCCCGAAAAGACCTGGGAAAGTGTCCCTTTGAAAAACAAAATAATAAGAACGTATGGCCTCGAAGACGCTTGAAAATCCCTTTGAATTCCAACACGTGCATTGTTTTTTTTTTTAAATACAATAAACAAAGTATAAAAATATATCAAATTTTATTCAATCATTTTGGCCTTCATGAATCATCAAAGAATTTGGTCGATTCAATTATTTTTTAAGTAGGCGCTTTACATATTTGTTCGTTGCACGTCCATATTTTAATGTCATTGGTAAGGTGTTTTGGGAATAAAAATGAGAAACCATATCGACAATTACAATGTGCAATGCAGTGATTGATTACCCATACATATTTTACCGAATGCGAAAAAAAAATAATATTTGACTAAGAAATTGTTTTATTGAAATCATATTTATCGGTACCTATAGTTTATATGCCAACGATATGAAAATTTGAGAAAGGATTTTTTATAGAACTAACATGAAAAACTTCAAGATGGATACTACATCCTGTTATTATAGAATTATTCTGAAACAAAAATATAAATTATTATATCTAATAACAGCTAAACAGGGGTTTCTCCGCGCCAGCTTATTTATGCTATCGAAGGTGATCAGTTCTAGAATGTGTGTCGAAGGCATAGAGAGACCTCAAAAAGGACTTGGATTTAATTTAGGACGTATCTTGTGTGGGCTGAGTACTTTGATTAAAAAACAGTGCAAAGTAAATCAGCAGTTGATGGCTAATCTTTTTGCGATAGGATGTCGAATCAAACATTTAATATAATAAGACATTCGAAGGAATCGGGATTGGTATTTTTTGGAATTTATTTCAAACGTGTACTAATAACGATTAATAAGTACGATTAATAGCTCAACGAAAACATTTAATTACGAACATTGTATGGTATAAAGTCGCTTGTAAGAACACTATTTTTTTTTCTTAATAAGATTTTGCCGATAAAACAAGAATATAAATAATGAGTACTTCTATATAATATATTTAGGATAGTTTACAGATAGTTTATATTAATTGAATGGAATACTGGATATCCGTCGTTGTAAATTATTGAATTAACATCCATCTGATAAGCTATATTTAAGAATACAATTTTATTATTTAGAAATCACTGGTATGCGATTGTGCATTCGAAGAAATAAACCGAAATACAAAAATAAAAGTTGAAAACTGGATGTATTGTAAGTGTCAATCGTATTTATTTTTACCAATTCTAAAACTACAATAAATATTATTTTGATTTAATTCTGTAAAATATATATAATCTCTGAGTATAACGAATGTCACTATAATTTTTTATATTAGTCAAAATAATAGAATATGGCGTATTTTAAACCGTGAAACCAATATGAAATAAAATTTTCTGGGGTAAATCCATCGATTCTTTAACACTATACTATGTACAATATCTTGGGTCTGGCAGCATACTAACCTAACCAAGGCGCACAGTTTAATTAAAAATAAATAATATCATTCGTATTTATTTTATTCATCTTTGAATTAGAAATGTTTTCGAGACATACACGATGTATTATTGTAGTAGTAAACACGTATAGTAGGATCAAATTATAAACGTAACACATGCGGTTTAGTGAGGTACGTGACCGATTTTTATTTGTTTAAATAACATTACAGTTTGCTGGTGAAGCCATACACCGAAGATAGCGGTTACGAAAGTTCCGAATGGAAAATCTAACATCTACTTGCAGATGGGGCTACTATCTAGACTTATCTTTATAACCTATGAAATATTGAGGTAATGATACGAAACGGTGAACAGTTAAAACAGATTTTAATTGTATCAAACAGTTAATAAAAATGGACGTAATTTCTCACATGTTTGGTTGTCAGCCTTAAGTCTAACATTTGTATTCGTCATAACTTTTTTCCTGAAGGAACTTGCGTATGAGCATATCCATGTTTACCAGTTGTACCTCGTGTGGAAATTTACTTTGTCCCAAAAAGAGTAGGCGGTGGAAAAAACAGGAAATCCGTCGTCGTTGGGGTAAAAGCTAAAATCGATATAATCTATTCCCGAAAATCTGATGGCACTTTTGGGGAGTGTAACACGATTGCGCACGTTTTACCTTTTTACCTGTTATAAACGCAGCACGTTTGGGCTCCATGAAATATATAAGTGTAGTCCTTTCAACAATATTCTAATACACTACTCTGTTAAAGAAGTTTTTCCAAATATCAAAACGATGACGTGCATAGATTTAATTAAGGTCAAAATTGGTTTAGAAAAATCCAAAGCCATGAAAAAGTATTAAGAGTATACAATTCAAAGTCGGAAATAGGTCTTTGGCTATAATTAATATTTTGAAATTGTGTACTTCTTTAGTGTATATATTTTTCAGTCGTAATCCTGAATCAATTTTTAACCGAGCGAAAAGTTTAATTTTGCTGTTAGTTCTCAGCCTGTAAAGTTGGGAAGGAAAATTGTTACAGGACAATACACATGTATTTCATGAATCTCAATCGTAATGCACTGCATTTGGGTAGAGTATTTGACTAATTCGAAGTCCCGCATTGGGGTATATTTAATAACAATATATAGATACGAATACATTTATTTCGTAGGATAAAACAATCTCAATTGTACTATGCCAATTACGATATAGTCAGTTTTCACCATTCCCATCGACTGAAAAATAGGATTTTATCAATTATACAGATAAAAAGTTAGAGCAAAGTATCTAAAACTCGAAACGTTTCGAAATACGTACTATTATATGTATATAATATTATAATTATACGTACGCTAATTTCGAAGTTTATATATCTGTAAATTGTATTCGATTAATTACAATAACAGAATTCGTACCTATACTATTACCCGAACGGGCTATCAAGTTCTTCGCTATAAAGGCCACATTATGAAACGTCACCCAAACGTGCTACGGAAAAAAGGTCGAATTTACCAAAACGTTTATCCCCATCCCCGACGTTGAAACTGCTCAAGGTAATGTGCAGGCAATACCTGGTGGTCGTGTCACGTTCGACGAAAAAAAACGTCACTTCGGCCGTCACACTCGTCGTCGAGTGTCCACGTGGACGTACGTCTTACTCACAACACATACGAAGCAAAAGGGACCGTTGCCCAATAACAACGATTCGGTCGATCGTGGTCGAAATCACGGCAAATATCAACACGAAATGTACCACGGTCTAACCATGAATTGACCGTGACGACCAAATCGTTTTTTTTTTAGGGAAACGGTGCGTTTTACACGTTCGTGCATTTACCCTCAACCCAGCACGACCCGCAGGCGATAAGACACGGAGAGAAAAACCTAAAATAAAACATGAAAACTCGTGTTCGTTTACCTTCCGTCGTCGTCGTCGTGCTCTTCGTCGTTTTGCCACGTGCGGACGGATTGCGGTTGTCGGCCGCGGACCCGGATTGAAGCAGCAGACCCGCGGCTATGGCCAGCGCGAATGCGACACGTGCCGGCGTCTTCATGGCGGCGAGCGTGCGCCGGACGGGATGCGATCGTGTTCGTCGGAATAGTGTCCCTTGGTCCCTTGGTCGCGAGGCGGCGGCGGCGGCTGTTTGCGAATCGTCACGCGCGCGGACCGGTCGTTCGCTCTCGTCCGTCGGAAATGGAAAAGAAACGTTTCCCGCTCGCGCGTTCCAACAACATTAACAGCATATTGTACAGCACATTTATTAAAAAATATTATTTGTAATCAGATCCATGCGATCGGCTGCTGCTGCTGTTGCGGCGGCGGCGGCCGTGCGGACCAGTGGTTTCCAGAACGCGTGCCGATCCCAATATAATGATAAATCAAGGCTGTCCGGATCGACAACTGCTTTGAAAACAAAAATGTCCTCACGGTTAAAATGCTTGGAAATTGTTGGTTAAAATGTTAGGAAATTAAAAAATTAAAAACGCGATTAGCATTGAAATCTGCACCCGAATAGTGTTACGTATTAAAGTCGATCACTTATATTATTCAAATCCGAACGGACATACATACATGCGACGTCGGTAGTAATGCCAAGAGTGCATTTGTTTGGGCAGACTACGGGAAACTGATGGTTAGAACCAGTGGGGTTAAGGCCTCGGGGATGTAGTATTTCTAGCTCCACATTCACAACTGCCCCTAAATCTAATTCGCCCTCGAGAATTTCGCAAAAGGGTTTTGTCGTTTATTCCTATTTACTCATCGATTAACCACGTAACTCGTAATATCGATGTACAAATAGTAGGTACACCGTAATGATTCTTTTTGGAATGTTTTCGGACGCCATTATATGTCATTGCGGATGATCGCTTGATCTCAACCACTGAGACGCTAACATACTTAACTATCGCCCAATTCTATTTTGATTGGCAATATTAATAAAGCGAGTGATTCAATTAATTGAAAAATATACACACGTATATTTCTTTTTCTGTGTATCCCATTTGTAGAGTTATTTGTTGGAACACTTCACGTTGGTAATTCAAACTACTAACTTGTACAATATTTTGAAAAGTGAATAAAATAAACGATTAACGTTACTTAGCGAGTATAATGTTAATACGTTTGTACTCCGTTATTTTTAAAATATATTTCTTTCCCGGGATAATATTAGAAAAATGTATAGATTATTATTATCCTTATGATATTATAGATTCATATCTCAACATATTTTTTTCAAAGTGACACATTTGTTTCAGTACGTTTAATAAAATCAATTCTCGATACCATGAAGTGATTAAATGCGGCAACGCGGTAATGCTGCAAACCATGAATGAATATTTATCTTAGAAAAACAAAAAACATTTTAGTAATCACTGATGTGGTAATTAATTTGTAAATCTGTTTTTAGTACAGATAATGAATTCTACAAGCTGTATACGTTGAAATGCGAACAGGGTGGGCTGGCGACGGGCACATTAACAAGATTGATTAGATAAACTGGTCGGAACAATTCGTACCAATGAACTTAGCCCATTGGTCGGTGAACTTTTCAATCAAAATTTATTTGGAAACATTGAAATGCTACCACTAGTTAGCGATTAGCATAGTATTATCAATTTTTTTTTTTGTAATAAACACATAACTCATAAAGATTATTAAGATTATACTAAAATCAATATATTGCACGTGTTGTGTCATAAGTGTTTATTCAAAAAATTACGATATTAAAATGTAAAACGAATAACTGTTGGTTAGACTGGACCGTACGTACGTTCGAATTACTGATTTTTGCACAAATATTAATGTTTATTATTTTTTATCATTCTCTACATTAGACCTTGGAAATATTGTAAAAACGAAAAAAAAATTGTACAACACCTCGTGTAATGTTTTCGGATCATAAAAATTATAAAAAGGTAAATTACTGAAATATGAATTATTATAACAGGAACTGTTCAATTATTGTGATATTAATTTTTAAATAAACATAAGATTTGTATTTTTTATTCCATATTTAACGATATTAAAACTAAAAACCAAACACTATTTAATATGTTATACAATTGTTTTATATGAGCGTAAAAACAATAGCTGAAACACTTTTAGTCATCTCATGTCCGTAAAGCTATTTTAATTAATCTAAATAATAATTTATAAATTTGGCACAATAGCCAATAAACTAATATTGTGTATATTTCTTGTTTCTTTTTTTTTAAATCAAGATTGGAAAATTAGACTTTGCCATAAATAATCAAAAACCATATTAATTAATAGTTCTCATAACAAACGAATGATAATTATTAATTAATATAATCTCTTTAATTATCTAACAAACATTAGGTATGTGTGTTTTTTTATCAAATCGATCATACTGACGGTTCTAATCCATTCTATTGAACTGTTATATTTGGTGTTGCAATTATTAATGTTTTCGTATCAAACTTTTACTGAAATACGATTCAGATAAAAATTATTATTCAATTAGTACAGTATAAACCAATGAAAACTAATATTGAATTTATTTCAATTAATAAAATTATTGTTAATGGTACAATGGAACCATTTTCAAATCAAACACTAGTTGTGTTGTCATTCTTGTTACACTCCTGGGACAATATACTAGTAAAGATGTGAAGTACTTCGAACTTATAGTGTTGGTCACTAGTCCATGTTAGTCAAGTAGATTCTAATTATACTATTTGTTTCACATTAGTGAAATAAAAAGCTGTCGAATTCAAAAAACGATTCAAACTAAAAGTTCGTGTAGCAAAAGTATGTGCGAGTATTGAATACCTTAAAGAGCAAAATTTAAAAACACCCAAAATATAGTACTTTATTGTTTCAAAAGATTAAACATTAAAATTCGATACTCGTATAGATAATTTCAAATATTTCAGACATTAAACCGTAGTAAAATAAAATCTACTTAGACAAGTTATCTGAACATTTTAGTAAAATGGCTTAGGAGTTAGGACTATAATATTTGCATATAATTTTCAAGCCAATCAACTCAAAACCAATCATTATTTTATCAATAAAAATAAAAATGTTAGTGGTAGGAATTTTAACGTAATTTTTAAGTTTTTTTTTTTTAGTTCTGCCCTTACGCTTAGGAAAAATACTGAGAAAATCAAAAAGTGACATGATTAAAGTATCATCTGTTCTCAACTTTATACCTGAAACATATGCTCCACGAAACTTTTGATGCAGATTTACCAACCGTAAAAGTTTTTACAGTAAAAATAAAAATAAAACTAATACATCCCTCACTTCACTCAAAATCTAAAGCTTCAAGTTATTTCGTTTAAAATAATATAATAATATAATAAATATAATATAATAAATAATATTTGGATAACTATATTTTGAGGTTTGAATTTAGTATTCCTTTTCAAAAAGATGATAACTTTACTGAATAGTTAACAGAATATGCACTCATACTTAGGTATTGGACTATTGGTCGTTATGCCATGGACAATATTTACATCTAATCATACACGTTACAATTAATCTCATATGATACTATAGCATTAACGTAATGTCGCAACAATATTACAATATTACAATTTTTTTTCATCCGTTATATTTAAACTCATAACTATAAAATTATTATACTTTACGTTTTTTTACAAAAATATCATTTTGATATAATGAAAAGTTGAAAATGTTTGAATAATTTTATATTGATTTATTGAATAATTATAGACTTACAGATAAAATAAAATGTTGACGAGGCGTAAGTCTTTAGGTCGGAGAGACATTGAAAAAAAATCATCTCACCCCCCTCTGGAGCCCCCGGCCAACAATCATTTTATTTCATCCATACTGCTAGTCTATGAGAAATATATGTTCAATGCCTAGAAAAAAAGTTAAATATATTTAAAAACGCAATTAGGTCTTTTAGCTCGTAATTCAAATTTTTTTTCTTAAGTGTAGATTGCATATCCATCGCTTAAAATCTCGTTATTTTAACATAATTACCGATGACAATATTGTTATTCTGAGATAATATTAATTATAATAACCACGAAAATGTATAGTAGAAAATACGTACAAGACGAAGGCGGCAGACGATAAACGGGGAAACGAAACGGTGACGTCGATTACCTGCGATTTCAGTCGATAACGATTACCCTTATGATAAAATAAAAAACAAAAATACTAACGGCGAGACATGTCTCATAGCGCCACAATAACACCCACTAGCTTTTCGATTCCCTCCGCACACCGCATTCGGGATGTATGAGACAAACGTCTACAACGTCTCATATTTATTTCTGTACCGTATTTGGTCGTTTACTGGATTTACACGTCACGCACTGCTCGCTCGCTCGTCTACCAATTTTATGAATACCAATACGGCCTAAAAGTTAAAATGATTTGTGAATTTTGGTGTGACAAATTTTTTTTTTTAAGAATACTGATATATATTTAATATATTATGAAATAAGTATTCAAAGTGGATGTATATTGTCTCGTCGTGTCCTATGACGCTTTGCCATCGAATATTATTATCTACCGTTATCTCGGTTGTACGAACAATCAATGAAATGGAAACACAGATCACAGTTGAATGTTTACAGTCTAAGGAAACGATGTTTTAAAACTAATAATGATAGATGTATAGGAATGCACTGCAGTGATGTCGCTTTTCTCGTATACTTAGACGACGGTTCGAGCGGAAAATAAAAGTAATCACTCCGACACGGATTGTGCAGAATTTTATTTCATTATCTTATTAATTTCCTACTCCAAGCGTAGAAACAATAATCTTGAAACCCGAATCGTATACAATGTGTATGCATTGGATACGTAAGTATTTTTTCGTTGACGTGCGCGTACACGAGCGTTTTACTGTTTAGTTCAAATCACATTAAGTCGCGTCAAATTGGATTCTACCCCAAAGTGGTAGTACCAGTAACATCTAAATGAGTGTTTTGTATTTTTTTAAACTAAATTACAGTTTTTTTTTTTTTTTTGGCAACACAGGATGACAAGATTTTGTGGCTGTCCGAAATATGTTTGAAGGGAGGATTAAATCACTAAGCCTACCCTATTTACGCCGATGGGCCGATGTATAGATGAAACTACTTCATTTCGTAAAGTTTCATTGAAACCACAACATTTTACTATTCGAATTTACAGCGAGGGAATGGTGCAGTAAATCACACGAAAATAAACGTAAAGTCTTATAAGTGAACAAGCATGCATATAAGTATCTCTATTTATACATGTATATGCACGTACGAACGAATACACATAAAATAAAGTCATCCACATTTTATGTTACAATAATAGTTTGGATTACACCGTGGTTTCACGTAATACCTCTTACTTTTGTAATTTACAATTAAGATAATCTCGCCGAGCACTATAGGCAAACCATATAGTTTTCGAATCACGGAAATACATATTACGTTCTCGGATTTTTTCATCTCTTTTATGTGTATAGGTAGGTAACCGTTAAAATATGTTTCCCGTTGCATCAATATGAAGTAAAGTGAATTCTTAAGAGTACGAGTACATGGGTATTATAAAAATACAGGAATTCTTAAAATTCAAATCACTTCCGTCTATACTGTTGTTTTTGCATCGGATAAATTATGGTTTACATAATATACGTCAAGTCAGGGGCGTATTTAGAAATTTTTTTTGGGGGGGCTAAGGTATTTTCTCCAACCAAAATTCCCCAGTTCAGTCTATTAAAAACAAGAGTTAGGAATTTAGTAAACAATTTTAATTGTTATAATTTTTAATGTTTTCACAAAATTAATAATGAAATAAAATACATAATAATAATAATAATAATAATATAACAAATTATATTAAATTTAAATTTCTTTCTTTACCACTATTGGCAAATTTATCTAGTAAAATATCGTCAGGTATGTCAATGTCTCTATGAACAGCTAAAAGTGCAAGTCCCACTAGCCTGGATTCTGATGTTGTATTTCTTAAATACATTTTGAGTCTTCTCAATGTCGAAAAGCTGCGTTCGGCTGTAGCGGTGGATACTGGTATTACAGCTAGTATTTTTAGTAATACATACATGTTTGGGTACATTAAATTATCACAGACTCTTAAAGCCTCTATAGAAGTTGTGGGTCTCAAGTTCTTTTCAGTATTCTTCCATTTAGCTTGCCAAATTTCGTACTCCGCTTCTATAATATCATTTAGCCCAGGTAAATCATTTTCATAAAATTCAACAGCTTTTTTTAAATAAGAAAATGGTTTTTCAACTACAATATTTGGTAAGACATATTGTAATGAAGTTATAGTCACATTATGAGGTATAAATCTTTCATTTAATGCCATCATCAAATCGTCTAAGTACGGTATAAAAATAGATGTTTTGTAATATTCTTCAATGTTGTTAGATGGTACATTGTTTCTATTTCTTTGACTGCTACAAATACGAGGCATTTTTGATTCAAAATTTAACTTTTCAGCAATATCTGTGGCTTCTTTATAAATATCGTTAAATTTTAAATCAACGTTTTCTCTCATGGTATGAAACACAGAAATTACATCGGAAACTTGATTAAGAGCATTAAATAAATCAATATTTTTGCTTTGTAAATATTTTGATAAATTATAAGTATAACTTAATAATTTGCTTGACACACAAATAGATATAGTAAAATTAAAGTTACAAATACAATGTAAAAGACTGTTAGCTCTTTTTGAAGAATCGGTCCCAGAGCATTCATTTTGCACTTCTTCTAAAGCAGCAACAACGGGTTCTACAAATTCTTTAAAAAGCATAACTGCTTCATGGCGTAAAACCCAGCGAGTTTCACATAGATATTTCAGTTTTGTAGGTTGTGCATTTGGTTTTATTTCTTTTATTTTATTTTTAAGGACTTGAGTTCGTTTTGCCGAACCGTTAAAAAAAGAACAGCATTCACTTATTATACCAAAAGCATTTCGAATATCTTGAGATTTTGTTGCATCCGATAAACAAAGATTTAATGAGTGTGATACACAATGTGTGTATAATGCTTTTGGGTACATATCTTTAATAATTGCCTGAACACCTCTAAAACGACCACGCATTGCTGCAGCCCCGTCGTAACCTTGACCTCGCATTTTGTTCAAATCAAAACCAATATTTTTCAAAGTTTCTTTAACCGTGTTAGCCAAACCTTCGCCAGATAAATCATAAACCGGAACGAATGTAAGAAAATCTTCTCGAATTGAAAACACCTCCTCATCAACATATCGAACACATAATGAAAATTGTTCAATTTGAGAAATGTCAGTGGTTTCGTCAGCAAGTATTGTATAAAAATTAGTTTTTGATACTCTTTCAAGAATTTTTAATTGAATTAAATCCCCAAACAAATTTATTATTTCATTTTGTATAAGTGGACTTGTATACAAAGATTTACCACCACTAGTTTCCAAATGTTCTTTCAATATGTTGTCACCATTTTTCGAGCGATATCGTAGCAAACAACGGAAATTACCATCGTTATTTTTTGGTTCTTCTAAAGAAATTCTACCAGAATCCTCGTGTCCCCGTAACGCTATTTGCTGTCTGCCACACAATCGAATTGTTTGAATGATTGGCTTAAGTTTTGCGCGATTTTTTAAAATTTCATCTTTTCGTTTATTGTTTAATTGTACTAATATATTATCTTGTTTTTTATCTAAAATTGCCCTTAAGTTGTCAGCAGTAAGTAACGAATTTTTATGGTAATCATTTTTTTCATGATTTCTAAAATCTTCCAATGCGTTTTTCAACTTTGTTAAAGGTTTTAAAACAAGTTTACCTAACTTCTCATGTGACCCCCTACCAGCCTGACTTGAATTTAAGAACAGTACACAGAATTTACAAAATAAACCCTCTCTTAATTTTGAATATGATAACCATTTGAAAGTTTCAAGCCATTTAATTTGAAATTTGCGTTTATATTTTCCACTATTGTCATATGGGAAATTAAACTTAAAATCGGGTGTCCATACGTTTTGTAAAATTGAAACTTTCTCTTCGTCACTTAGATTTTTCTTACATTCAACATAACCTCCTATATCAAACTTAGAATCTAAACATTTAAAACTAGGTTCAATTACCGGAGAAACAACTGATGGACTCGGAGCTGTTTGTTCTGTTTCAAGTGTTGCCATAATATCATCATCTTGGAAAACATTCGATGTAGATGGAACTATATTATCAACGGATTCGGTGGACTCTTTAGATTTTTTATAAAAATGCAAAAATGATTGTTGAGTTCTTTTCATTATACTTAGGTACTTATATTATTATTTTATTTAATCAAAAAATAAACACTTGTCACACTCCACTATATTAAACGTGCGATACTAAAGGTATTTATCGGACAACAAATAGTATCCAAAAATTATATTAACCTATAATACCGACAACAACTATACGACGAAAACCGACCACCGTGTTGTCGGCTATCGCCGTCACTTTTAACTTTTCGGTGATAATAATGTCAACTTCTCGGAAATAAATATATTTGGTATATTTAGCTCATACAGGCTCATATAATTGTTGGTTAATTATTAATTGTTGTTAATTGTTTTGTGGTGATTGAGACGCGACAAACGCCTGTATATCAGTAAATCGATTCTAGGTATTTCAAATCGAAACTACGATAACGCAGCATTACCGCACGTCAAAATCATGCACCATGTATCGGGCTTCTACGATTTACATCTGATAGGACATAATAAGCTGATTTAATAAACATTTCCTTGATTTCGGGGGGGGGCTGAAGCCCCCTCAGCCCTCCCCATAAATACGCCACTGCGTCAAGTATATTTTTATTAAACTTTTATCTATTAAAACGTAAAATAAATAATAAGATATTACAAAAAGCATGCATGCAAGTTATGTTTTAGGACTTGAGTATCACACATGATAAAAAAAACAGCCACCCAATGGCAAACGTCACTTTATAAAATTATTGAGCTAGAATTGCTTTTTATTTTCATATTTTATAGTTGTGAATTTAGGTTAGTTACGATTTAAAATATGTCTAGATCACTTCCATTTCGGTCGACGAGCAGAATTACCTGGAATAGAGCCTTAGTCAAGATTGTAGATAAGTGTGTTTGAGACATAATATTATGTGACGATAACTTCTGTACACAGGCCGGCCAAGACACCTTAAACAAAGTATCTAAATACAAGATAATTTGATATTTTTAAAAACACTAGATACAAGATGCAGGTAGCTGAGGTGCATTTAAGATATAAGAAACTTTATACATTTATTTATTTATTATTTTATTCATTAACATTAGGTACAATAAAAAATATATATATATATATATATATATATATATATGTATTATATTTATAAATTAGCTATGATTGTTTATTTACTATTAAATGTTTAAACTTAAGTAAATTATATGTAGTATTATAGTTAAAGTAATTTATATCCCATGTTTTAAAATAAATTCCTGGTTGCCTTTTAAAGATACTAATTTTTGAAAGTATCATCTGACATACTAGATCTATATGAAGAACTAACAATCCCAGCAGCTAAAGAGGTTAGGCATGTGTTATATTTTATAAATATTCTTTAACTTACTAATTACAATCATAATACTTTTTGTACCCATATTGAAACAATGATCTATAAAAAAAACATTATTATGAGCAAATATTGTCCACGTTATTCATTTATCGAGTACATTCCGAAAAATAATGATATACTATCGAATGTTATAAACACCAGTTACTTCTAAGTTCTAAGCTATTAATAATTATTATTATATCATTTTTGAGTGCATCTGGTATCTTTAGTCATAAAAATATACTAGATACAAATCGAAAAAGAATTTAAACACACGATACAAGGTATATTAAAATAATGTATCTCGATACAAGATTCAAGATACGTATTTTTAATACAAGTATCTAAGATACTGCCTAGCTCTGACCTTATACATATTATGTGTACAATTTATAATCATTGCTGTGATTTCCTCGATAAAAGCAGAATTGATAAAATCTTTATTACCACATTGATTCGAAATTAACATGATTTCATCAACGTCACGCTTGGCAATTAACAGCCAAATTTAAGACACGTCATCTCGTCGTTTAGAATACGTATTTTACTATTTCCTACTGTATACGTTTTTTCCGGCGGAGGCGCTGCAATGATAATGTGATATGACATGATATGATATATTACGGTACCTGTTCGGACGACAAACACTTAACAGAATACCTGTAAGTAACATTGTAACCCTGAGTGAGCGAACGGGGCGAGTTAATGCAATTTGTAGGCGCTTTTTCTCGGGGAGAATTTGGAGGAACATCGCGCGCATGCGACGGAGAAAGATAATAATGCACTCCGAGATGATTACGTGAAAACTTTCATCTCCGGAATGGACATTAACCGAACACGTTCTCGCGTACGTTCAAGCGCAGAAAAACTTGATCGTTCGATAATATATTGGCGCTAATAGATGATACTCGGGCGTACGTATGAAAAATTGTATGGTACCATGTGTGTGTTTGAGTGTGTGTGGGGGGGGGGAGAGTGTAAACATTTTTTTAAAATTTCGAATGATAAGTGTTTAATGTAATTTCATAAATTTTGATATAGGAAGAAAAAATATATCAGCAAATAAAATAATATAATAAATGAAAACTTTGAAAATATTTCCTTGTTTCGTACGCTATTATATTAATAATGATAGTAGTAATCAAAAATGTAACAATCACCTTAAAATATATTAAAATATATTATAAATAAACCTGTGCACGCCCAATGGCCTATGTTACTGAGGATCTTTCTCTTAATAAAAATAAATAAACAAATAACATAATAATAACAATAATTTAATATTAAATTACAAGTTCATATTATTTTTCCAAGTGCCCCGTCTTATCACACTACCATATTTTTTTTTAGATTCTGAGTAAAACGAGGAATGTATAGGTTTTATCATAATGTGTGCTTAACTTTCTTTTTATTTCTGTCTGTGTACAGGATTTCGAAGAATTTCTTCGATAAATACAAACATGGTACTTTTCTGAAAGGAAATTTTGTGTTGTTGATACTTGACGTAGGTCATTTTTTTAATATCTCAACATTTTTCCTTGTAATCGAGGAAAACAAAATTAAAATTGAAAAAAACTTTAATTATAATCGAGAATCGACTCGTTTTTTATTTCATGGATACAATATTTTTCATAATTTTCTCTGTCACAAACAAATTTTATAAGCATAAGAAAATGTAATTTTGATGAAATTGAGAATTTCAACGAATTTTGATTACACGATATTAATTATTTCAAAAAACTTATTTCATGGTTTCGATTTCTATATCTTTAGAAATATTGATCCACCCGACCGCTTTCACTCAAAATAGTATTTCCGAGAGCAATGGACAATAGTACCGAAAATGAATACAGCAATATCATTAACCCATCCCTCTATCTCACACGACCTAGGAGTATCATCCGTTTTTAACTTGTTTTTCACAAATTACTACAAGACAAAAACATATGCAAATATTTAGGTTCCACACGAAAAATAGTCATTGTTAAAATCGGTTATTTGAAATCCTTGCGGTTCTAAATAATAATAATAATAAAAATTAATATTAATGGCGATTACATTTACGATGTAGAACGCAAGGGTGCCATTTGGAGGGACTAGGGTGTGTCCTTGAAAATTGTATTCATAACCGACCTAGGTGTTAATCGATATTCTGGACTTTGATCTTGGCATTCAGTATTAGATGTGTAAAAATATATGGGAAAATCGATGAACAATCGGTCTAGTGAAAGTGCGGGTAAATAGGCCTCATCAAATGTTTGTACCCCCTTATAAAAAACTAAAATGGCAAACCTGACGTAATTATGTTTAGTACAACTTGCATTTAACCTTTAAAATCGTATTTTTATTGATAAATGTAACTGATAAAATAGCTATTTATTTTGAAATATAAAAACTTTATTCTACGATATAACCGTATCTCGAAAAGAATTACATAAATTATGTATTAATGTGCTATGTGGGTAGACATTTTAAAAGAATTAAATGGTGTGAATACTTGAATACTTTTGGTAGTGAAATAATATTGTTTTTTCTGAAATTAAATTTTCTACCTTCATGCTCATAAAAACAATAGACACGGGTAAATAATTTTGTTATTTGTAGAAAAACTTGTATTAAAAATCCAATATAAAATTTAAAAAAAAAGAATATTTATCGTGGAAACTGTTTTAATGAAACATCGACCTCAAAATTATGAACCTATAAAACGGGCGGCTTTTTTTTAACAGAATTTTTCTGTTATTATTCAACTAAAAATGCAGTAGTTTTTAAGACCAACGAGTCAAAATGTTAATTTTTTCTTATAAAAAAATAACAAGATCAGAATAATTAATATACTTGTTCATACTTTAATAGTATATATATTTTACACTCTACGAAACACGGGGAGTTTTGATTAAATATACCCAATAGGAGGGTTGTGATTTACTATATTAAATTCCTAATAATCATAAAAAATTAACCTTTGATATTTATTTTACAACATATACGTTTGTTTTAGAATTAAAAAATAATAATATTAACAAAGTTAATAATATAAATGTCACAAGAACTAATATATTTTAAAACCAAATGTCTAGTATCGTAATGAGAAGACTCGAAGATTGTCTTGTGTGCGACGATATATTTGAAAAATGTTGAGTCAAGTTCGAAAATCACATCCATTATTTAAGTTTATATCCAATAGATTTATCTTATACCCTATATCTTATAAATTAAACTTAATTGTAAAACCCTTAGTCTGTCGTCTGCCGTTCAAATAAAAAAATATCGCATGATTGTTAGATTTATACGGATAAAGTTTAAATTTCATACGAAAAAAAACATTGCAGTTACAAGTGTTTATTCATTCTAAACTGTTGCCATCAGGATAAACCTGAATTAATAATATACATATAATAAACTCATAAATAGTCATAATATTGTTTAGTCGTTGGGTACATGAGCAGTATTGTGAGATGAGGGGCTCCATCGCTTAGTGTCCTTATCCTTTACACGTCTGTGGAGAACACTTTTATTTAGTGCCGCTGTACTGATTCTTCTATGAATAAATCATGATTACGTTTACGTTTACAGAATTAAATAGTAATATTTGAACTATAAATTCTTAAAAAAATGGTACATGATACGGAGCGTGAACTTTTTTTTTTGTTCGTTCACCGTACTCAAACGAACGATTCTGTTTTTTAAACTCCAACACTAACTGCAACAGTTTGCAATTGTTGCTTATACATTTTTAACTTATCAACATATTATGTATATTATTACTGTGAAACCGCCAATAATATTGTTGGGAAGAAAAGACTCGTACAAACGGGTTATATGCATTTTGGACGGTTTTCGGGTGTTTCGTACGTTTTCATCGCTATTAGAAAATGTGATTTAATGTACGAAGCACATCACGTCATTATATATAGTTTCCTTTTCTTAGATTATCTTGATTTGCGACGAAATGTCGTTATCTCCCAAAATCGAATCAAAAACACTTTGAACACGTTTAACGAATCCTAAAAAGTATCGAGGCCTCCGATTTCGATCGAATCATTACAAATTTGATTCACGAACTATATTTACAGACCATAATGGCGACGATGTACTGAATAACATATTTTTCGATGATAAAACAATCAAACGTGTCATATTTGTAGAGTTTTCACAGGTGACAGATATTGAATTTTGAGATTGAAAAAAAACAACCAAAAATCACAAAACCGTGTGTGTTTGTCCTTCGTCGTTTCGGTCCTCGGACTGCACGGTAACCGCAGATGATGAGCGAAGTAAAAAAAAAATCGAACTTTACGTAGGTCACAACACAGGAAGAATGTGTTTCAGTTGAGTTATTCGTTAAATTTCGCAAAAGCAAAAGTATATTATTGTCACGTGCAGAAAACTATTCTGAACAAAAGTCGGTGTAGTGCGTTGTGCTAAATATATTATCGTTATCAATTATACCACTCAAAACGCAAGAACGTTACTTACATGTAGTATTAATGTAAACACGTGAATGCACATTTTATGTTAAAATTATTGTAAATCTTAAACAAAACATTAGATAACACACTCCATTGTCAAGCCACAGAATACAAAATCATTTATAAGACCAAAAGTATTATTAGTGTATACAATATTAAGCACTATACAGGACAGAAATTTACGATTTAGATTCTGAGTAAAGCGAGTAGTGTGTTGATTTTATCACGATATGATTTTATTTTTATTCAATCAAACAATTTGAAAATCTAAATATTTCAAGTGCCTATAAATGTGGCACACATTTAAATAAAATATTTCAAAAATTACAGAGTATCAAGAAAATGCTTAAGAAAATATTTCAAGTAGTTAAGGTAAGTACTTTTAATATAACATAATATAACCCATATCGTTTAAACAAAATTCGTTAAAATTTAGTTTAAACTTCAAACGCATAAAAACATTTTGTTGCGACTTTCCGGTAAATTTTGTTTTTGTTTACTATACAAAGAAGAGCTTACGAAGCATTTTATACCTACCCAATTTTCAAGCTGTATAAGTACTAAAATGCAGAGGTCTATGAATTGTTGACATTTTTGTGATTTTTGTCGAGATTTACCAACATTTAAAACTCAAACGCTTATAAAAACAAAATTATTACAAACTATATATGTTATTAGGATTTTCCATATTTTTTTTATACAATTATGGATCATGCATGATATACTTTGTATAAATTTATCAAGATTTTTTGCAAACCGAAATTGTATTTTACAAGAAAAAGCTAATGAAACATGAATTCTGAGAAATAAATATACAATAAACATTTTATTTTAATTTGAAAATCCGTCTGCTTGAAAAAATGTAAATGAATACTGGAAAAATATTTTTTCAGCACTCTTTTGAAGACTTCATTCACCACTTTCATCACAATACGATTATCATAACTAGGTTAGACGAATTTTCGTCAGCCATTTCGATGAATAAATACGAATTATTTAAACGAAAAAACATGCACTACACTAATAATATTGTATACAACTTTTTTTTTTTTACTTTATTGAACCACAATATTGTGTCATTAAATAATTTAAAACATTGGATGGCATTAAAATATCAGTGTTTTAATTTGTGTAGGAATCGTTCAAGTTTCGATCAAACTAAATACTTACTGACCACAAATTTTATGAAAAAAAAATATTATTGTATACAATCATCCCTCCGTTAAAAATGAACTATTATACTTTAAAATGTAGTAAGATTGTTTTTTCTTAAGCTAAATGAAAAAAAAAAGGGAAAATATATTTATAAAGCTGTAAGATCGGTATTCTTTTTGCAATTTTTTTTTATTGAAAATTTGAGAGAACGGTGCTTTAACGTTGAAAAATCACTCTGCATTCGAAAAAATAATATTGACCTATTTGAAAAAATGAGAAACATACTTTTGAAGAACGATGATATAGTCATTTTTGTCCGATGCAACAATACTAAACTGTATACAATACACATGTATCATATACATTATAATTAATTGCACTCATTATTGTTAATGGATATCCGCAATAAATGGTGTTACAGGCGGTGATTTGTTTTTATTATAAACTGTTTACCTTTCTTTTTTTATTTTTTTTTCAAACTCGACTTTGAAATGTAAACACATAGTTATGGGGATTTAGTCGCGAAAACAATACGTTAACAATAATTGTAAATCAATTAATTGTTCAACAATATTGTTTGTTCAATATTTCGCCAAACACGCCCGCGGTTGGGTTTCAACAATTAAAATTCATTTTAATAAAAACAAATATGGTGAAAGCACATCCATGGCTATTATGTTATTAGGCATGTATCATTAGCCCGTCTAGTTTTGTTGTAATGAACATCAAACGATGTGAATGCAATTCGTATTTGTCACCCCTTCGGAACGTGTCAATAAGTGCACCAGATTCGAGACGGGAAACAGTCACACGATAGTAATGAATTCGTGATATTGCAGAAGAATAAACACACGCTAACGTTATTCTTTCGCATTTTTATAACCAACTCAGTCGCCTGTAGTAAACATCATGACCGAGTTCAAACAGAGTGGGATTAAATCGTATAACACGATCACGAATGTTAAACAAAACTTTTCTTATTATTATTATTAGACATGAGTGATATTAAACCGAGTGACCTGTACAGTTACCAGGAACACGTTTACCTAGTCTGCAGATAAGTGTCTGGAGACTGAAACACTTTTATTTGTCCTCGAATAAATGGACCCACAGCGATTGTGTTCTGTTATCGTAGCGTTTGCCGGGCAGATGTTGCGGTGAGATTTGACAGAGTTCAGTCTGAAGCATTATTTAATGAGTTCAGACTCAACTATTTTTTTTTGTCATTGCAGGACCCCATTAGACTATGCTTCAATTTTAAGTATTGCATAATGATGTAATTTTACAATCAGTTTTTGTGATAAATACATTTTTACAACTACAACCTAATCATAATGAACATCTAAAAAAATGTAAAAAAAAAATCACCAGGAAGGGATGAAATCACCCTGTTAAAGTATTTGCTTTCTGATTAATTACAATGCTGATACCCCACTGAATGTGTCAAAACTCACATGTATGGATCGAGGAATAGGAACCCTTCCCTTGCAATTTAATAATATGATTTATACATTTCGATCCCCTCACATATGTGACCAAAATGTTTGGTTTGGCTTTTAGCGAGGACATTACGCATTATGTAGGTATACCACGTTTTATATTTATTTGATTTATTAAAATCTATAAGAGAACTTTATTTGATTTTACACGAATTGAAAAGAAATTGGAAATTGTTACGACTTATCTGATGTGATATAGTTTTAGATGTACGAGAAAAATTATTTGAGCAGAATCAATTATAATTTTCTAGATATGGAGATAAAAACAAAAAATAGTCATTCAATTTGCCATTGAAACGATGTCAGTGGAAATTTTATTTTCAATTCTAAAAGTAACGTGCCCACTGACGATTACTTTGTAGTTATGCATGTATATATTATACCATTGATTAAATAATAGGTACTTAAATGGCCATTTAATCAATGTCTATTGTCTATACATAATAATTATAAGTTTGGAAACCACTGACTATAAAATAAGAGGATAATATGGGACGCCTATAGGGATAGATAAAAAGGGAAGAAAAGAGAAATATATTTGAAAAGTAAATGATCTTAATCTCTGAACTTCAACTACAAAAGATAAAATCGACCATTTAAGAGCAAATAGTAAAAGTTCAACTTGCAGTTCAAAACAAGAAATGTGGAAAGACACAAGAAACTTCCATCCTTACGTTGTACGGTTAAGATACTCGTGTAGTCAAAGACAATGAAAGATAATACAACATTTGCTCAAAACATTATTGGCTGCAGTATCATAATATTTGTTTAAAAAAAATAAGTATACGAGAAAACGTAGCTTTGTGATTAAGATTAAAATGTAATCATATCTTGCTGTAAATAGGTAACGATATTATTTTAAACGAAACATATTATCTTACGAAGCATAGTAATTTTTCCGAAAGAAAATAGATCACAATAGATAGTAACGCGGATCTTTAGATATATTAAAAATTATCATCCCATCATTATAATACGATATTGTTTTATTTTCTAACTAAGTGTATTTAGTGTTATATTTTATAAATAGTTCATCAAAATAGAGTTGAACGATAAATTAAAACAGAAATATTACGGAATCGTGTTTCAAACAAATAATTGTAATGTATTATTAGTTTATTACCTATACGTATTGGTGCGCTTACTGGGGAGTCAAGAGATGCTAAGAACTCTCAAGTCACATAATAGCATACCTAGTTTAATCTGAGCTATCAAATATTGTTTTAAGATGATTATTTTTTTATTCGTAAGAAACAGTTTCTAACTTTATTCCGGCTAGATATAATTATACATACTTACCTATAGATGAACTAACGAATCTGCCACTTTAATCGACGATGAAAATGTTAGCTGTTACGAATACTTACTAAAGAGAGAATGTATGACTGATATCAACCCATAGACGGGCCTATAGACCTGTTAGTTGTACAACCACAACGAGACGAATTTTTACAACACATCTCAATGCATTTTTCGTTATTTTTTAGCTTATAATTATTATTGCATGCATATTATATAGGTTTTTACTGCGTTATATTTGCAGCGCTGTTTATAACCTATTTGTCTTAAAATTCAGCTCACCAGCGCTTTTAAAAAACTGCAGTGGCCGCATAGTCACCCTAGGCTGCCACTGTAGACACGTCTAAAAAAAAAACCTGTATAGAAGTAGTTGTCCGAGAAAAATTGAATAAATAAATAATTTAAAAATACATATGTGAGTCCATTATAACAAAATATTATCAATGAAACAGTCCCTCAAGTATATAATCATTCAACATAACTACATGGTATATAAAGCACAAACCTTTTGTAACATTTTGTATCTTTCCAAATTAGCACTTAATGAAACGAAGTAAATCATATTATGTGTATCGATTTATTTGTATTAAAATATGCTGGTTATTCATTAATATTAATATGGCTTTATAAGAATAATAAATTGTGCTCGAAATCAAATATTTTTTTCAAACCTTAACAGTTTTAAGTAAAAATAAACAAATTACCTAAGAAGTTATTGAAAATACTATTTACAGTAGAGAGAGGAAAGACTGAGAAAATGTTCCAATAATTCGTAGTTTTTAATGAACCTACTCAATTTGCTTATGTTTTAAATTTTATGCCAGAAAAACGGTGGGTAAAAAAGTAAACAAACAATAATCAACACCCACTTAGAAGAAATAATTTGATAAAGAATATAAGGTAATTGGAATAACAAAATAATTAATTTCATATAACTTTAAATAAATGCGGACGAAAGCCGTTTTAAATATGCTTTGATAAACAACGGACGGAAAGAAATATCAAATTAAATTGAAAACCTTCAAGACGTTTTCCTTTTATTATTGTTGTATAGTGTTATTAAGAGTATAAGCTGATTTTCTTTTTTCTTTCGACCCCGGTAAAATAAACACATCCGCATCTTATGTTCGCACCCATTGTATGCACACCCAAGGTCTACATATGCAGTAAACGTGGAAATGTTCTGGTTTTGAGTTCATGGTTAATACCAGTGACATGAGACCACCTTTAAAATAAAATTACAATAGGAGTTTAAACGCTTTTGACAAGTTATGTAATCACACCGCGTCGTTAATATAATTCAACAATCAAGTACCCGCGATGACGTCATTGTTAAATTAAAACAGTTTGGTCTGTTATACATTTCATTTGTTCGGACGAATTCGAAGGAAAACTGTGTGAACTATATTATAGGAATAACGTTTCGAAAATAATCTGTTAACAACAGCAAATGCTCCTAAATAATGTAATAAAACCGCTATCGCAAGAATAATATAATAATTCTGTATAAATTTTAATATGTACGATGTGTACAGTAGTTGTTCAGCGAAGTACTTTCAGTACGTTCATATAGTAATAATAATAATAAAAATAATAATAATAATAATAATAATAATAAAAATAATAATCCACTAAATTATATTATTTATACTATAAGCCTCCGACGTCGTGTTTCGACTTTTCGAGTCATAATCCTTTTAGAACATTATGTTATTCTCTAAAAGCGAACCCATGATAATTTGGAGATTATCATTTTGCAATTCAAAATGTTAAAAAAGACAAGAGAAGACAGTAGTTACATTAAAAAGTTTGAAAATACTGCTGAAAACTGAAAATAAATATTTAAATAACAATTCTGCACGTATTTTCTTGTGAGCAAAATATATAGAGTAGGTATTAACATTTCATGGCAAATACCTGTTAAGAACTAGATCTATAAATCTCAAATTTAGAATTAGGCTTAGCTAAATAAACAGGAATAATATTTGTTGAACTATTAAAATAAAGAGTATGATAAAAATGGCAAAGTTATTTATTATATTACTATTTATTATTTTAAGTGTTTTTGTTTTCTACTGAGAAATCCTTTATTTATTTTTACTTACAAATAATTATCAATAACCCAATGACTATAAACAGTAACTATTATGTCCATGTAAACGAAATGTCGTCAGATATGAATCTGATCGAAGAGGTGGACGATCGCCTGGCTGAAAATTCCGTAAATCAAAATGCCCCAGGAAAACACCATTTCGGAGCCGTGATGCTTGGGCGTCGCATCCCTTATCAGGGATTGTGATGCCTGATCGTCGCATACCCCTTGAGGAGGCAGGCTGGGCAGCTGCCGCTCCTGCGGGATGTATTTTTAATCCACATATAGTTTAAATAAAATGTCATGTAATTTAATAAATGCATGATAACATTGCGTGAGCCGTCTGCGTGCTGTATGGGCAAGGAGGTTTAATCACGTTAAGATCATACCCCGGTATACATACATATTATGTAACCGCCAAGCATTTAACTACCATTTAATGATAGTTCCATCCTTGGGTGTTACCGTTTGTATACCCAACTAAAATCTTCGATCACGGAGGTGCATGTATGCGAGTGTCACGTGGTCAACTATAGTGATTATAGCTAATATGATAATAGCGATAATAGCTCCGCGACAGTGCGTTGACTGACGGAGAACAAAAAAAAAACGTAATTGATAGCCGGAGTTTGTTATAGTAATGCATGCCTAAATATTCAATATTGGTATCGATTCTTATACAATCGACGAGTCAGTCACAAATCAAAATCGCATAGAAGTTCACGATTTTTCTAATGATTTGGAAAAAAAATGGTTTATGGAATTACTCACAAAATAAATGTTCAAAATCTTTTACAATTTGTATACACTCTGTATCAATAGTACCATATACTGAGATAGGTGTGATTCACAAGACATACATTACCTTTCGGTTGGCGGTCAACGGGTGAAGTCCAATATGTGTGGCCCTCTCGTGCGATGAATAAGAATACAAATATATTAATAATATTATGCGAGCGTGTGTTGTTTGACTTCTCACAAGCAAGGTAGTTTGGAATAAAATTGTTGATAAATCAAAAAAATTACCCTCCAAAGTACTAACTAGACCAAATTTACTTTCAGAAGTGTACCAGATTTGTATACATCGGGGCAATCTCTCTGGTCGAAATCGTGCACACAGAGACAAAAACACGTACACAGATGATGATAAAATCAATAAATCCTCGTTTCACTCAGAATCCTAAAAAACCTATAATTCAGCAAGTTTAAGTATAAAAGTAAAAAATAAAAAAAACTCTTGACAGTTGATTGGTGTTATAGAACTAATTGTATTTACGTGTAAAAACATAACTAATGCGTTTCATATAATAAAATAATAAATCATTTAATTCGATAGCTTTAAAAGGAATGTTCTATCTGTCGTATATCGAACAATTATAGTTTATAATGTATAACTTTCTTACTTTGGATGTACCGTGTACAAATGTATTGAATCAAAAATGTTTGTCCCAATATGTATCATCATAATGATACGCGTTGCTATACTATGTACAAGTATAAGACTATATAATGCATACGTTTCGCACCTGTACATCATAATAATATGTTTGTACACGATTTATGACATTGATTACAAATAAAATCAACACGAAGCGCAAATTCGTTCACCTCGCCCACGTTATACAAATAATAATACACTTTCATCGCCTTATGTGTATTCGTTGACTTTCTATAGCACTAAGGCCCAAAATAAAATTATTATTGAAATCATGAACCTTTGTCTTCGAAGTATCACTGTTCTAGCGCCGTTTGAACGCGTCACGGTTTTGCGATCAAACGAATATGTTGTCAAGACATTTTATTACCGTACATATTGTATTTATAAATAACTTCAATTCAGTTTTCAAGCCATAAATAATTATTATTATATTACTAAAAATTTACAACAGGAGATAAACCGAATAATATTGTTGCAGGTTATACTTTTTCTTTTCTTTTTTTTTTCTTTTTTAAATGTAATCTATATACCGTCCGGCGAAAAATAACAATTTGATCATGCAGTCATTAGAATTATTCGGAGACCGAAAATGAACAACAACGAAACCATAATATTATGAAAACATCGAACAGAGAAAAACGTATATAAATATTGTATAATATTTTTTTGATTAAACATATTATTATTTTATTGTCGGTTGAAAACGTATAAAGACTTATCGACGTCTACGACGTCCCCATCTAAGTGGTTGTCCGACTGGCCTGTTGCCCTTTGACGGCACATCCGTGTCCGGGAAAAACGAACTGAACGGTGACCGGATCACGTGTCTGCCGTTGCCGCTCAACTGATTCCATGGTCTCCAATGCGTCAAGAACGAAAGTGCTCGTTTTCTGTTTTCTGTAACACGCGCAATACGCATTGATTATAAATTAATAATATTGTAATCGCGCTTTCTCACATATTTTCTTTTCGTCTCTTTGCATTTCCCACTCCCTCTCAATCTCTCTCTCCCTCACTCGAACTCCCTTATTCTTTCTCTAGACGACATCAATATTAGTACCGACATTTTAAGGATGGAAAAATAATATTATTTGCTGCGCGTAGACAACTGCAGTAGACACCTTTCGGTGGGTCGTAAATCGTACCATAAAACTATATTACAATCATACTACGCGTCCATACAGTACCCGTTTTTTTCTATGGATCAAATTAATTTTATTTTAACCGATTTCAAGGCGAAAACTTTCAGAACGAATTTAAACGTTTATAAACATCAATAGGTGTTGAATATTTTTAAATTTTTCTATTATACGCTCCGCATAGGTTAGAATTTACTATAAACAATATTGGTTATACCTATTACAAGTTTCATATAAACTCTATAAAGTTTGTCTGTGGAGTACGTTAAGAAATACAGAAAACATGTTCAATATTGTGAGTTTGACGGTCGTGAACAGTTTAAACGCTGTTAAGCGTAAATCAATAATTATTATGGATATAAAATATGTTTTTTTATTAAAATGTTGTTTTACAAAACAATGTTATCTATGATCTTAATGACAATAACAGATACATTATATATATTTACCTATATAATGATTAACAAGGCTAAAAAATTAAAATATAAATAATAAATTAACAAGAATTATTTTACCATTAAATTGGATATGTACCTAGCTTTTTTGGTAAAAACAAATGAATTACAATATATTTTTGTTGGGTTGAGAATATATTTCAAATATTGAATGGAATATTGGAGGAATTAAATGGCGACAATAGTTAATTGCGTTAAGAGGTGATAAGTGGAGTAGTTGAATATGAGATGTGTAATGTCATAGACAACAAAATAATTGTTGTGAATTTTTCAGTTCCTATTCGACTCACTGCATACATTGTTTAAGATACCGTGTGTTAAATGTTATCAACAACTATTGTCTCAGAAAAATAAGACTACCATAAATTACTGATTCGAGCCCATCTATTAAGCCCGTTTAATCCAAACCGATAACCGCGGTTGCGGTTACACAAACTGTATTAAGCAAAATCCAATGTGAGCGTTTAAGAAAGATGAAACAGTATTTAATACCTTTCGGTGGTTATATAAGATCTACGTCTACGTCGCGACATGCGGTATAATAATTATTGGCGAACATTTGTTTTGTGCGCCTTAATGTGCTCTCGGTGTAGGTATACCCGGTACAAAGGCGAGCAACATAATCCGCATAATTCACAGATACTGCGCCAACTACTAAAACATAGTGACTGAAAATAGCGTATTATTAATGGTGTGATTTTTCTTTATTAAATGCACGCGGCTCGTTTACCGTGTGACGTTTCGATCGGAATCGTTTGGAAATCGACTAATAAATTCGTACCGAAAACGGGATACACCGCGCGCTGTTGGTTCACATAGAACTTCCCAAGATTTGCTCCAGGATGTCTCACCTAGGATTTACCTATTACGATATCTCCTGAGTTAATGAACATATCTAAATTCTGTTATTTTTCTATATACAAGACTCACAGGGACAAAGACCACACGATAGATTTAATATTTTAATTGCATTACTTTATGTTTTGGTACGAAAAAAAATTTATTTTATTATTTCCAAAAAACTTGAAGAAAACCCTTTTATAAAATTTTTACTTTCAACATTTTATTTTCATTAACTTGATGATTTTTAATAATTTTTTTTAGTTTTCGGAAAATGTAGAAAATTGTTTGAAAATAATCAAATTAAATAAATTACTTTTCAACTTTTTTAACAAAACATAAAATTCAATTAAAATATGTAATATTTGTAGTCATTGTCTCTGTGAGTCTAATAAGAAAAAATATAGTATTTGAACATCTTCATTATCTCCGGAGGTATCGCAATAGATAAATCGACGGTGGGTCACGTGTACGTCTCGTTAAAAATCGTAATTTGACACATTTGAAATACGATCAAACACTAATTGTTCTATCTCATTCCACCGTGGGTCACTGACGGGTTTTGTGAATTCAATTTTGCTAATTCCTTTTTTAATAACTCCTATCCGTGCTCGGTATATTCGTGTACAACTTATAGTTACACAATGCCGTTATTTTTCATCACAACACTTTCCTCGGTCGGACTTTACGGAAAAATGCATTCAGCGACGGATTTATCCAATAGTTATTCGTTGCGCGCATAGTGACAGTGGTGCACTTATACTTAAACTTAAATCTAGTCGGGCGATTTGAACTTTGAACGTTCGTCATCCCGAACACTACGGAAAAATTCAAGACCTTGACCCTGAAAATCCTAAACCAGTCGAAAGCTTAGTCATTTCAGCATATAGCGTGACACTGGAAGGGTACTACACGCTTTACGCAGAAGGACTTCAGACAGTTATCATATATAATATTGATCCACCTCAAAGTAGTATTTAAACTTATAATAGCCATTATTTACGCAATCGTATTTTTATTTAACTTTTATTTCTTATATATTTCAGTTCACTCGTAACGAAACGAATTGAAAAACCGGTCGATCGCGACGAATAGCCAAGTCTGTTTTTTATCGCTCGACTAAAAAGGTGTGCTAAAAGATTCAGTAATAAGACTCGGTTTGGGATGGTGTGAGGGGAAGAAATGGAAACTTTAAGAGTACCTACCTACTTTTTTTTAACATTTTTAAACGGTGAACTACGGTATCAGTATTGCTGCAGTAGTGTTTCCATATTACATAAAGTCGATATGATTAAAAAAGCAATATCGACATTTCGAGTTGAACATGAAAACAATAAAGTTAAAATGTCTAAGTGCACCGAAAAACACAAAGTGCATGTTTTACAAAGCTTTAATATTAATGAAAAATATTTCGCGAGAATAAAAAGCAAAAACCAATATCAATCAAAACTAAATCGTGTAAGCAAATATGGGGTGCAACTATATATTTCCACAAGTTACCAAAGACTTTTACACAGTAAATATGTGTGTTATTACCATACGTTTCGTAAATTTTAATTCAATATACTATCGTTTTTCACAAAAAATTATAAAAGCGAGTCCCTTGTCACGTAGGTATTTTCCAGTTTAAATTATTTGAAAGCCACGATGAATCGAAATTTTAATTTTTTTTTCAAGCTATTTTTTTATAGTTTTTTAAAGTTTAAATGTTCCCTTTACATCGGTATAACTATGGAGAAAATGGAAAAATAATTTCTTGTGTAATACCTCCCATGTTGAATCTAAAAGTCTCTACATGAAACTTTTGATGTAAATTTACCACCCAAAAGTTTTATAAAAGAAAATAAAAAACCTATTATTGTGTAATCCTACGTTTGCTCATGGTCTAAAATACTAAAATAAATAATGTGTAATATGATGGTCGGAATTCCTTTCTCGGCCCGAGAAAATGTCAAATACAAATGTGACCGATGAGATTTATCTTGTTTGTACAATATAAATTTAGTTTTTAGAATGTTGTCGATAGAAGATGGAAAAAAGTATAAGGCAATGACAGAACGGAAAAAAAAAAATTATTTCATGATAAGTTATCATTGATAACTAAATAAAATGAAAAAAAAACCCAAGCTAAGTGTTAATATGACGTCAAAATTTACATTAAGGATTTTAATTCATGTTAAAATAATTTGGAGAAAAAATCGCTAACGAAAAGGAAAAATATTAAACTATATTTAACGTAAAAGTATGATAAAAAATAAAGTACTTTAAATGAAACTGTACAAATGTAGTTTCGAATTTGTTTGACAAATGTATTTTTTATAAATACCTCTAAAATGTGATAAATAAAATAATAATAATTCTTATAATTAAATTTATTCTGTGATAATCATATTATTCATTGAGTACAAAAAGGTTGATGAAAAAGATTTAGTCAATTTTAAGTGGTTTTACTTTTGTTATTATGTTTTGCTTTACAATAAAACAAAACGTACAGCAATATTAATAAGGCGAAACATTTGCTTGAAATTATATTATTATTAATGAAATGTTATATGAAGAAAAGGAAAGGAAAATAATGACACAAATAATGTTAAAGAGCTTATTTTTGTTTTAAACTTAGGTATGTTAGAGTGTATCATCTACAACCATACGTTTACCTCTATACTATAACAGTGATTATGCGCAAAACCACAAAAATATTTTAACTTTAGGTTTATAATATTTTAAATGTGAACAAAATAACCGAATCGATTTTGTTGAAGTCGTGGAGTCGTCGTAAATCTTACCGGTTTCTCGTAATATTCGTGTATAGTTTTTTAAGTTCGACAGAAATTCGAAAAAGGTTTTATCTACAACATCGACCAGACGAAATTCCCGATTAAAAAAGTTGGTACATTTAACTTTTGAAACACTTCTTTGGTCAAAAAAAGTTCAGCTATAGTTTAAAAAAAACGTATTGTTCTGCAACCAATACACAATACTTTGTTTCATTCGGAATAGATAAGATAAAAACTATTGCAAAACAATATGGATTCAATGCGTTTATAAAAAGAAAAAATATGTATTAACACCGTATTTACGTTTAAATCTCTGTTATACAAACACATATTTACTACTTCTTACACGATGTATTTGTGACAAATTTACACTAGACACCAGTTAATTTTACCAACGACATCGCACGATTTTAACGAAACTTCATATTGCACCAAACGTTGAGATCAAAGACAAATCGATTCACTTACCGATGTACAAACGGTGAAAATATTGAACAATTATTAGATATAGTTATTAGTATCATAAAGAAATTTTACAATTTTACTCATTAAGATTGTTAAGGTAAATAAATAGCTTTATACGAGTGAGTTAAAGAAAATGAAGTTTTCCTTGAATTTTGACTTATCGAAGTTTTACTGGATATGATAAAGCAAACATAATTTTTTAAAGGTTAATACTAGAAAGTGATAACTGATTATTGGGAACACTTACAATTTGATTACAATATCATTATTTGACGGATGATTTAAGTTTTTTTTTCGTTAGTCGGCGTATAGTGCGCGCACATGTACGTAGATTTTTAATTTTTATTTATTTATGTATAATAAACGGGTAATAACCATTTTGTGTTTACAATATCACGTTTACATTTTTTAAGTATTTTACAGTAACAATAACAACTAAAATTAAAACAATAATAATGAAAATACAAATAAAAAATAATAATAAATAGACAACGGTCAATGATAATAGTAACGAAGAAGCGACCCCTAAATCAATAATTACATTAAAATAGTTGGATATTATTTAGCGTTCCAATAATATGTTGCTTAGTAAACAGAAAATGTCAGTAGTTGCAAACTTTATTCTACTACGATATTGAAATTAATAATAAGTAAATAATAAATAATCGATGCCCCGACTAAAACGGGAAATCAAATTTCTCGCGGGTATAATGCATAATGCATATTAGAGATTTCAGAAAAAAGCCTCTGCAGTAGTCGCGAAAAAAAGAATGCATTTGAACCCCGTAGAAGTATAAATATTTCTGCTCCAATTATCGTTGCTGATGAACTCACACTTTTCCGTTAAAAGCTAACGTCTTCTTCGTAGCCACTAATCTCAATGCCACATGGCTCTATAGAAATCCTATAAACACACCCCCTATAAAACAATATCCTTATTACTACCCACGTGTTACGAAGATCGCACCACTTCAGCGTCTTTTTCTAAACCGTGCGACATCCCGTATCAGACACTATACGCGTGCACTGTGCAACGGTGGTGGTCCGGCATGAATATTTCAAGCGATGCTCCACGTGTTTAAAAATCAAAGATAAACGTGAGAAAATTGATAAAAAAATACAACCCTACAATTTAAAGTAAATATTACACCCACTGCGATGCTCTCTATTGTAAAAGTAAATGAAAATATGATATCCACACGGCGCCGTCATGATGAGCATATACTATAAATGATTAATGCTCCTTTTCCGATCTCAACATCTTGACTAATAGTAATTTCCCTTGATAGTCTCTGGTCTAAATCCAACATCCCTCTGGTCTTCTTCGATTGAAATGTCTGCCCTTTAATCGGTAGTATAGACATAAATGATGTGCACTGCAGAATATAGATGCATTCTTCGTAAAAGGTGTTTAATAATTCATGTCCAATTTATAATCAATTTATCAAATGCATTCAAATATGTTATCATCATATTTTACAGTACGATTTCTAGTTATTATTTTCAAAAATGATTGTACATCACGTACAATGTTTGGGACAAAATTATTTTATGTGTAATTAGCTTATGAATTGTTAAGTTTTATTTAAAATGTAGTTAGATACGTACAATATAATCAAAAGTGAGCTGATTTTACAGCTAGATATAGTTTATTATGAAGAAAAAAAAATGGGTTTATGTGAAACATGCGGATTTCCACGAGTATTAGTTATGTTTTTTTATAACACTACGTTATCAGCCTCGATACTTTCAAGTATATTACCGGCTCGTGTTTAAACGTTTTGGCTCGGCGCTATTATTGAACTAATATCGGCCGAAAAACAAAAACGTTTTGCAGTAAATATTCTACATAAAATAATATATGTGTGTGACTGAACAACGAGTGCAATATTAATTTACTGTCATATAAGACCGAGCGTCACACGAAATTTGAGCACAAATCGTAGCTGCGGTAAGCGAGTAGTTTTTAATCGGATATCATAAAACTTTATGACGCGGGTGCGTGGGGCGAAATTTCGGCATGAACGGGGTATCACTACGAGGCACACAATACTGTTAAGTTGCATATATTCTGAGTAGACGGTCGAATTATTGTAGCGTGAACTCCTCTATTCCTGCGTGCGAAAGAAATCAGTTTTATCGTAAACAATGAGTTTATTTCACAGAACTGGTGTACGTGACAACAACCGATACAGGACGACTATGTTTAATTCCGAGAATTGCGTTTGGATTTCTTTCTCGAGATACTGTCGCAGTTGTTCCGGAAATTATAAATTTATTCTTTTAATTTCAGTTAAGAGTTGACAATTAGACATAAGTCTCTAAAAGCGATTACGTTTTAGTAAAGTATGTACCTACGCATTTTTTACTGTGTTTATAGTGGAAAAAAAATATTTCAAAGACAACTTCATCAGTAATGTCTAATGAATGTAAGTTATCCGTAACAAAACAAAGAATTGTCAACTCCAGAATAGTGTTGTTAATATTTCAGGTATAAATCTATTGTTCGTCTGTTTGCTGTTATCTCACTATGAGTAATTAATTATTTAACGTTTATCGAGTGTACGGTTGTGCTGCATTATAGATATTTCCTTTTTTTCGTGTCAATTGTTTAAAAATGTTTGTCTTTCATCGCCGCTAAGAAACTTTAAAAGAAGAATTTGAAACTCAACAGTTGTCAAAAGTCTTAAACGTTTTGCTTTAATAGCGTTGTATAAAATATACTACAATCCAACGACACTTCAAGGTTCCGCAATGCAATACAAAAAAAAAAGAATAGGGTACGAATTAAAACATAATCGTGCCGTTAACGAAGAACGATTAAATTGATTAATATATCAATTATTCTAGTTGGGTATGTTCAAAATGCATGTATAATTATACAATATTGACGTAGTCAATGCAATATATTCATGGGCTGTTTTACGTCTTATGAATGTACATTGTTCGCATATTGTAATATGGTACCTACATGTTATACGTAATTACTAATTAACTTTGAATTTTTTCTTCCCAGTGCTGTGTTGAGTAATAACTACATGGTATTGCTATTTTAAAAGATTCACAATTACAAAATTCGCAAACACTAACAATAGTCATCTATAAAAATACGACGCTAAGAATACCGTAAGAGTATATAAGGGTATGAGCTTATAGTGCATTATAATATTACATCATTGCTGCAATTTGTTGCCTTGGATAGAAGCAAAATAAATATGAAAAAAAAAATGTTATTGCAACATTTATAAATTCTTAATAAAGTATTTGAGCAAAATACCATCGTATTTGATAAAAGTCATGAGTAGGAACGCGCACGACCTAGCCTACTTTAATTATACTCACTTGAGATACGAATATCAAAAACAATGTTTTTCCGGTGAAAATCTAACGAGATCTTACGTTTAAATGTATGTTAATATCGGAGAACAATGAATTAATAATCCAATGTACAATAACCGTCGTCGTATACGTACTTAAAATAATTTATATCTATACATATAGACACGAATAATGAAACCGTATTGAAAACATATTTTAATAAACTTTTTTAATGGTAAAACATGTAATGTTATACAATCGACCAGCCACATTGTTTGCGCGTTTTGTCCAGCTATCGGTTCCCGTGCACGAAATACGTACGTTGCGAATGTTACGTATTGAATACTACCCCGAGTATTTCGTTCAATGAAGTTGATTTCGTTTTCCGTAAGTCGTGAACAAAGTTTTTGAATAATATACCGTGGAAACACGCAAAATTGGCGGCCGGAGAAATCGTAGTGCGAACTCGTGGTACGCGCTAAACAGTGAAGCATAGTCGCTTACTGTTCAACCACGTGTTTTCAAATATTTTAAACCGTCCGTCGTGAACTTGTGAATGAATACGAACGTAAACGGAAGCCGGGCGAGTTAGAATTGCAATTAAGTATGGGTGGTGTGTACGCGTTTTCTGACGAGCGCGATTTAAAAACAAATCCGGAGGACGCCCACGCTTTGGACTGTTCAGCGTAAAATAAGTGAAAAGTGTCAAATAAGGTGGAAAATTGTTTACAAATCGTTCGAGCAAGTTTTCGAATAAAGCGCGGGCTATATGCTTGTAGTTTGTTACCGCGAGCACGGATGTATATTACGTTTTCAGATAAAAAAAGTGTATAAGCGAACACTTACTACACCGGTCTACATTTTACAGTTGGTCTGTAAACAGGTAAATGTGCCGTCGCTTACCGTTTTTCAATGTATTTCCCGAATAGTCTTGTTCTTCGTCTTCTTCGTCCGGAGGTGATCTCCATGTACCAAACCCTCTTCCGCTATTGTCTAACCATCGGAGTAGATCGTTACCATTCTCGTCGTACGAACCTTTTTCGGCTGCTATAAGTGTTGTGACTAGTACCAGTAATAGTACCCATTGCAGTGCCATAGTGGTTGATGCCTATAGGCCGAACCACTTCGCCAATTCTGAAAATCAAAACACGTGTTCGTGTTATTCAACATGTTTGGATGTACGGCGCGGTGAACTATTTTTAATTCACAAAAAAAAAAAAACAATTTATCGTTTATTTCAATACCGATTGATTTTGGTTTTACGTATCAATCACATGGCGTATTGCTCATGTACGCTAACCCCCGTGTAAGCGAATTATATCGTTAATAATTATATTATAAATTATAAATCTATTTTAATCCTCATTTTTCAATATCTATCAGCGTCTTCGGCGGTGTCTATAAATTGTACCCGCGATTGTACAAACGCAATGTGCGCTTGAAAATATTTTTATTTGAAAAATTCACAATATCGTGGTTGCAGAGAGGAAAAAAGTTAATTTACTTGAGTAGGCACTAAAAATGACAATGAGCTTGGAATATATTGTGTTATCAGTGCAGTTCCAGTCTCTCCGGTGAAGACACCAAATGTTAATTATATTTTAACCAATGGAGGCTGAACAGTGCAGCAGTCGTCTTGAATTTAATAATACAGAATTTAACTAATGGTGAAATTATACTTAAAAGGGAAGCAAAAAAACAAAAAAAAACCATAAAATATATCCGACGGTATTTATGACAACATGAAGGTCGTGATCCGAATTCATCGCTACTACATTGCTCTTACACAATAATTCATTAAACAGTATGTTACATATTTCTAATGCTGACTTTTCCGAAAACGGTAAATAATACAGGCATTATTCACAATACCTATAAACATTACATATAAGGGCGTATGATAATTGGCAATGTACATTATTCCAATAATTTGTTAATTTTTTTTTTCTCATATTGTCAGCCATTCATGTTAAATTACTAGGTACTTTATGGAACGCCTAAATATTAAATAATCTTAGGTTACGTACGAAATACTCAAAATTAAATATACAGCTATTTATCATTTTGCTTATATTTTATTTATTATTATAATTATTATCGTTTATTAAAACATGGTTGTGTGGAATGACATTTTGAGTTACATTTGAAATAATTTTTTAAACAAATAAAATTTGTTTACATATCTATTAATAAAAAACCTTAAAATATAATGAAATTAATGTGTATCATTTTAGGTTTTTATATTTGTATTTGACTTTAACGCAACAACCGTTCGAACAATATACTTCAACACCAATTCAAAATTAATTAATTCTTAGCTAAAAGTTATTGAATTGCCTAGTTAGAATTGGGCATTATTAGTAATACCTGGTTAATATTATAATCATTTAAATTTTCTGGTGGTTTTTGGTATTATTCACATTGCCGGTAACATATACAATATAATTGCGATCATGTCACACGCTCGATTCTTCTATAATCGAATTTACTGTAGAATTGTTACTGACAAATCTAAGCTTTCCAAGTCGGGTGTTCATTAGCAATCCGAATTCAATGATGTAGGTGTAGGTAAATTATTTCGGGATCACTGTACCTCTTATACGAGTACTTCGTTATACTTATTTCCATCTATCTTTTGGTACATCTTATTACGATCCAGTAATTACCTTCACGTATTATTAGCCTACAAATCAGTGACAGTGATATTTTATTTAATTATTTAAAACGATACTGTACAATTCGTATAGGTTTATATGGTCACAGAATCGCATTAAAAACAAAAAAGATTCAGCTACGTGGGATCAAATGTTTGTTAATAAAATAATTTTTACGATGTTTTATCGGTACACGTTTACCCATTCATATCGGATTCGTCGTCTAGAAATCAATATCAATTTCAAGTACTTATATAGGTTGGCGTGCATAATGTATATATATAAGTATCTTATAAAGTTCATTTTCTGAGAACAAATGTTTTGACATAGTTCAAATGAAGTTGTAAACCTGCAAGCCTTGTATTAATAAGACAATATGTTTAATCAATAAATCTTAGGTATAGTAATGATTGAATGCCTAAATATAAACATACATAATACTCGTACGTACATGTTTAATATATACGTATGCCTATTGATACGCATAATATATTATACACACTGTTCGTGTTCACCTTAATACTCAAACTAATAACTACCATGTTAAATAAACTTAGCCAAAGTTTTCATAATTACATTTTTTTTACTATTATTTGAAATAGTTTATTTCGAAAAATGTTATATTCTGTGCAAACATATTGATTTAAAAACTTAACTTATCGTTCCCGCAATTTTTAATAAAGTTATAATTGAACTACATATTATGACCTACATCCATACTTATTTCGAACACGAGTATTTCTTACGAATTCGATTTACTAGCTATTGAAAATGTGTTTACTGGATAGCTAATTGCTGTTTTTTGAATAATACTTAATAATATATTTCTATGAAAACATTACGTTGAATCGTTTAGTTTTATTTAAACGACTATATTATAGTCTGGAGTAAATTAAATGGTTAAATTTGAATTTTAAATCGATAACTGATGCGTATTTTATTAAACATAAATCAGTGTACCGAAACCATTTGAAATTCTATTCAAATATTACATTCATTGTACCGTATTTAAATCATAGGCATTGTACACAAAGAAAAAAAGAAAAAAGAATATTTCAGTTTTGTCCACATAACTTACAGCAGTCGACTACGAAGTCAAACTAAGTACAATGACGATTTTTCATATTTTGGCGTTCATTGGTCATCTGATACGTTCTAAAATTAAATTAAATGTCGTTTATCGAATTATATAATACGTGGGCGTCAGCTTTATTTTTAAGATTTTAATTATTGTTCGCAATAAATTAGACGAACCATGTATAAATTAAATATGTGAATAATTATGATCTTAAATTTAACATTTTTTTCGTCACCACGGTCCGCGATGTATGAGTAAAAATAAATGATTACTCATAACATTTATTTGATTTTTAAGCAAATGATTCGACTGTAGTCATAATTTGTTTTGATTATATAAGTTTATATTATATACATACTCAAGGTCGACGTATATGTATCAACAAGGGCAGTTTTAGGTTTTATCAAAAAATTTTATTTTTTTAGTTCAAAAAAATTATGTAACAAATTTATTCTATTAAGTCATTCGTGCAAGATTTCTATCTATAAATTTAAACGATAAAACTACATTCACGCTACCTTAAACTGATACTTTATAGAGTAGAAACTCACATAGAATTTAAATTAATATTACAGATTTTCTTTTCATAACAAATTTTCAAATGTAATCATTCGTGTGACCCATCAATAATGCTACAAAAATTGTTCCATCTCGTATCTTAATTTTTCAAATTACAATATTCGTACATATACCATTAAATCGTGTTGTGCACCCCTCTAGTCGTCATTAAAGTTCAAGTTTCCGACAAGATTAATACTACTCGTAGTTTTGATCTCCATTGATTGATTTCCAATATTTATAAACATTTGGACATTTAAAATTGAAAATCATAACCATTATTGTAAAACATTACGTATTGACAGCTAATGGAACTAAATGGAATCACTAGACGGTATTTTCAATTAGTTCATATATGTTATTATATTATTGTGAAAACAAATAGGTCTACTGAAATCAGGAAAATTGATCGAAAACATTTATTTTTAGTCGATCATGTCTAGAATATTTGACCGAGACTCCTTATAAGTATCTGGTGCCATTGACCGACTAAAAGTATATAATTACGTATTGTAATGTTAACGTATCAACCACATTGAAAACGAACATATTTTTTTTTATTACAAAACCGTTATGATGTTATGTCGCTCGCAAACTATTTGCTTTCAAAACAAAGTTAATATATTCAAAACCGAAATACAAAGATACCTACTGGTAATTTAATTACAAATACAAATTACAAACAAACTTTGCGTAGTTATGCCAAGAACACATGGCGCGCGAATGCACGAAATCGTGTGTTTGCATTGTAGAATATAACAGATAAATTAATATATTATGTATAATATTATGTACTACAACATCGCATCATGATCTTAGGCGTAAATATGCGATTCTCTAAGCACTTATAAATCGATATCAGCACCGTCAAATTCGTTTTTAATGTTTGCGCCACGCATTTCCAAAGCTCAGTAGCCACCCACGAGTGCATTTTTGCTTTCATCGTATTGTTAACGAATAAAATATAACAATACGCACCAACAATTTCCATATTTATTTAAGAATAAATAAAGCCTAACCTAATCTTTTCTAAAACGTTTTTCGTCGTTTTAATGATGTTATAATCATTTCCCTATGTTACTTCGTGCTGTTAGAACGTCGTGACTTTGTCAACCGATGAAATGATTACAGCTACTCACGTGGAACGATTATTATCATATTTCTTTTTTCGGATAATATAAGTATCCACGGCTTCAGTTGTGCGCTGATGTTTCGGACCCATTATATATTGCAATATTGCATGCACCGTCCTCTGTGTCGCTGTCGTGAACATGTCTCTACTTGTTTCTGACCTGTACTTATCCAATTAACTACGCTCTTTTGATCTTTTAGTCGCTGGGTGCGCTGACCACGTTCTCTTTTGTACGTCTGTGAATCGTTTCCGCATGCTTACCGTAATTGTCAGTTGAGCCATATTTTTACATTCTTTATGTACCCATAGTATGTATAACTTATTAACAATAGTCGTTCAATTTTTGAATACAAATAAAATTCTTAAAAAAAATACTGTAAATAAGAAGATCAAGTACAATTGGTAGCTAGTATAATATCGTGGCATTTACGAAATTCTGGCAATTCTTTGTTCTAATTTCCTCGGGGAAAAAAATGCCCAGTTCCATTATCGATTTTGAAGATTTAATATATTTTATTCGAAAATCAGAAATTAAAAACTTAATTCTTTCATCGCAGGTTAATGCACTCCTGTTTCATCCCGTATCTCCGCAAGCCTTAACTATAATTCAGGAGAAATGAATAATATTCAATTTCTCGGAGTTTTTTTACTTTTAAACAAATCTGAGTTTTTTAAAGTTCCCTTTGTTCAAATAGCACTCAGGAAACGGACCCCAATTCAACCACCTAGACTTGGCACTGCACCAGGCTGAACAATATTAATTATTTACAACAAATCACTTCTGAAATGCTACAAAAAGTTTAGATATATCATACCGTAGTAGATATATACAATGTGAACAGCATCGAAAATTAGCATCGAATATAGTCAAAAAATAGATACATACGTGTGAATCAACCAAACCATTTGAATAAATGTATGTCGACAAACGCTAATAGTTAATGAAAATCAATTCTTATCTTGTCTAAGAATACATTTTGAACGGCTTACGCGTAAGTAAAAAACAACAGTAATGTATTCAACAGTAATACAGTAAAGACATGTTATTTTTTATAAAAAATAAAAAAAAATACAATTACTACTGTTCTTATTTATGGTTTTATTAATAAATCCTAATATCTGTAAGTAATTGCTGCGATGAAATGTAAATCTTCTCTTCTATATACATCGATCATGAAGTTCTAAACGTATAATAAGTATAAATGAAAAATGTTAACGCCACTGCTAAAGTAATATTAGTTGTGTTGATTAGAACGTATTTTATCAAAAAGCAAATAACGAGAAATTTATATTCTTTCCGTATCGTCTCAACGGTTTATTGCAGTTTTATTTGTGATTGAAAATAAACCCATCAATATTATTTTTCAACCGTCGAAATGTGTGCAAAAAAATAAATAAACTTGCGAACTCGCAAATTTTGTTATTCTCTTACAGTTTTATTATTTGTCCAATTTTTTTTTTCTTTCTCTCATCTAAGTTGATTTCGCCGTAAATTTTTACAGACATAATATAATACATCGCCGTACAAGTCCAGCGATACGGTAGAACTTTAACGTGCAATAATTCGGAGAACGAATAACATAATAATATCTTATACCTATACGGTCATTTCGTATGACCGTTTTAAATAGCGATTTGTGCGAATATGTTCTTACATCTGTATAAGTACCGTCTATAAAAGTGTGTATAATACGATTTATGGTAGGTACGCTAAAAAAAACAAAGCGTAAGCCATCCAAACATTAAAAAGAACCTGAAGTGGGATTTAATGAGCGTACCCAAATTTTTTTTCGTTCATATTTCATTTTATATAATAAAACGACTAAAGTTTAATTTTCTACGTGAAATTGTATGCGTATAATTACGAGCGCGTTTATGACATATTATGTTTCGATAAATAAATTATGTTATAAATTATAACAGTACAGAGTTTACAACGATAAATTTAGCGTGGTGGAAAGGTCGAGTAAATGTTTGGTATCTGTTTTTCACCTGAGAGTTTGCAGCTCGACTGCTTTCTAAACCCTTTTGGTTGATTTAACTGTACAGACACATAAACATTTCAAGCAAATAAATCTGAGGGCTATAAAAAAATAGAACAAAGGTTTAAAATCAAAATACATTTCTCGCTTCGCTCCGAATCTCATCGAACTGACGAGGCACAGAGGCTAGACGGTAGAAACAATTTCTATAAATATTGAAGATGATGACTTCCTAAGTACAATAACGCTTGTTAAATATTCATTCGACAGGTTACGTATATTTTCACGATTTGTATTATTTTTTTCTCAAAAGCCTCTTCGATGTAATAATGCAAATGTCACAGAGTTTACATACTCGTGAAACAAAAATACTCGTTGTACACAAACACAAGTCGCAACGATAGACTGAATTTTTTAAATATTTTGAACAAGGTTTCAAAATTTGGATATGTTTAACTTTAGTCAATATTACATAGACTACATATTTATCGAGAACAATGACGAACTTACCAATAAAGTAATACTCGCACCCCAAAAATATTTGCTTAATGGTTTTTGCATGAACAATACGTACAGTTCCGAGTTTTCGTGTTCGTTCCCTTTATTTTTCACAACATGAACGAACATAAGAAGATTAAACATTTTATAAGAGTTCTTTGACCAACGCACCGTTATGAAGAGTGAAAGGTTTACAAGGGATCAATCTTAAATTTAAGTAAATTGTAACTTGATTGACGGGAAATTTATTGTAATGGTATAGCATAAATGATGCAGGAAAAAATAATATACATACATGAACAAGTTATCGATTTTGATATACACAGCAATTATTAAATTACGTATGTGCGTTTAATAAATCAACAAAGTGTGACATGTTACATTAATTTGTCAAATTACAAAGCTACAAAGCTGTGCATCAATAAATTTTCTATGCGCACTAATACCGTATAACCTTTAAAAAGTTGATGTCACAAGTATAGTAAAAACAACAAATGATGCAAATATAATAATTTCTATAGGTAAGGCACCAATTTAATTTAGTGCTGTTTTCGAAGTTTTTGCACGAATAATTCAATTGAAATATGCATGATAAATATCAACAACGAATATAAGTTCTACTGTACAAATGTTTTCTTTTTTTTTTTCCGAAAGCGATACAATCTAAATAATTAGTTTTATTTGATTTACGTTGCAATTGTGATACTCAATAATACTAAACGTGTGCATTATCTTCGAGCATATTGCTCGGTAAATTATTTTGAAATTTGTCGATGATTTTACAATTAAGTATTTAGTGCGGCAGAAACGTTACAAAGTAAAAAATGTATATAATTTAATAAGAACTTCATTGAATTTCGATGATAACGTTACAAACGCTCATCCTTTTTTGTAACCTATTGTTACTGTGTAAGACATCATTTCGATTTTAAAAAATCCAAAACGTTTGAACGTAACCCATATTCTACCGGCCTTTCAAAAAGGTATGAGTTAATTGATTGTTAATATGTTTAAAAATGTATGAACATAATTATAGCGGTACACATATTTAAAAGAACAACAAACAAACAAACAGAGAATGTATACGATGATTTATTTTACCGAACCAACATACGTTTATGCCACGTATTAAATGTATATTTTTAATTAATAACATTTACATAGCTAATTTATTTATTTAATTTTCAACCGCCAATGATAAATCACAATCCTTCGCGGTCAAGCTGTAACAACTGAAGTTTGAACCATCCGAATTATAGTTCTATACTATTTCATAGAGTAAAAGCACAGGACATTATAAGTTAGGAATATTGTACTTAAAAATTACACAATGTCGCGAATTCAAGTGCTAACGATTAACTGATTATGTATTAACAATCTATGTATTTAATTCAAACATGAACTTTGTTCAAAAATGTTGTTCGTCCATCCCAGTGCAGTAATCCGGTAAGTTACGCCTACAGTGTGCTCTATTATAGGTACATAAAACGAATGATAAGCCTTCGCATTCCTATCTGAAATGCGTTGGCCATAGTTACATTTTTTAAAAAGTTTAAATCAACCGTAAAAAAATAGAAACAATAGTTTTAAATCGATTAAACAGATTACTTGAAACACACAATACGAATCAGATTAGACACTAAGGTTAGGTTAACTGAGTGAACAGGTGTGTAAAATTGAAAAAATCAAAAATGTTAATCATTGCCACGGCGAAGCAATTATTTTAAAAGGAATGAAATAAAAATGTAATAAAGTCGCTTCCTATACGGCTGGTGTTCCGCGTTAAATTGTATTTATAATTGTTGTACACTTGAAATTCAAATACGTAGCTCATCCGTCACTCAAAATCTAAAACACCATGACATGAAATCGTTGAAGTATCTTCGCTATTCGAACTCGAAATGTTGATAGTTAACAATTATGTGTTTCTGACATTTTGGAATAGTAATAATAATTACCTACTATATAATTATTCTAAGCTGCATCATTTACATTCGCCACGTATGAAATACTTATGAATTATTTAAATTTAAAAAAATAATTAGTAAAAATTAGAGAATACCTGCAGACTAATATAATCAGCAACTTGATCAGTCCTCTTAAAACGGTGTTCTGCTGTAAACACATATCTCTAAGTTTTCCGCGGTTTTTTTCGTGTAACTTTTAAAAAAAATTTAAAACCACCGGGAACCTTTATATTTGATTAATTTTCACTCAATTAACACAGAAACATGAAACTCCAGAAACGTATTTACTGCCCGAAAAAAACACACTGACACGTTTAAAGGAAATTTATAAATTCATATCTACGAGAACTCTTGAGTTTTATAAATAATTGTGATTAACATTTATTTTATTTTACTTATACTTCGGATTGATTTGATTGTATTCTCTAATAGAAAAACTAGGAACGGAAATCAAACGTTTTGTAATTTTCTATTCTCAAAGCTTTCAGGAAACTCACTGGCTTATGAACATGTGTCATGAATAGGTATTCAAATTGTTTGTTTAGTGAATTCAAATATTTCGCTTCTATATGATAATAAAATATAAAAATTACTATTTTAGACGGGATATTTGTTTTTGAATATTTATATTTTAACCTAAATAAAATGTTCATTGAATTTATCACATTTCATCGACATTATGTTATAACTTATGGATGTTGAATATTTTCAAGTTTAAAATATGATTTTTTTCTAATCGGATACACAAGGCTCCATAGAATACCGTCATTGGCCGAATATTGAACGTTGTTTGATATAGTCTACAATGTCGTACGGTTAATAATTATTTTAGTAATTGTAAATGCAATTGTTGACTGAATGTATGTGTAAAAATGATGAATAGTATTATTATATAATACGTAAACGAAATAAGGTTGATTTTGATCATAACACAGCAAATAGGTGAAATCTATTTTCATTTCTCGGAGGAGGAAATACGCGTATAATAAATCTTAGATCCATATTATAATAGTTAATTTTAATTATAAGTTTGTTGATCTAAGTAAACATCAAAGAATATTATGTTCTTCCTGTAATTAATCTCCGTTGCGAGACCCAGAAGGCTTGTACTTCGAATGACCCAAAGTTTGTTCGACATTCCAAAACTTGTAAGTTTTTTTTTTTTTGCTTTTTGATAAAATGCCACTAACAAACATTTTAAAGTTATGAAAACATTTATTTTTAAAGGTAGCGCATAGACAATTTTTATTTTTATAAGTAAAGAACTTTACCTAGCTTATTTATTTACATAATTGTAATGTGCGGTCAAAAATTCAAAATGTTTGTAATAAGATAAATAATATTATTTTAAGCATTTTCACATAGTTTAACAATCATAGAAACTTTTATCCCAAACGTCCATGTTGATAAAATTGATGACATGCAATTTGTGTAAAATTACATAAATATGTTTAAATAAAAATGTAATATTTAAATTAAATACAATTTGCATAATTCGAAACTTATAAGAAAAAAATTAGTGCAATTAATAAAATAGATATTGACTGTATAAATTATAAGTATTTTAAGAGGTACTATTTTGAGTTCGGGTTGGAAATATAAAAAAATATGGTAGTGAAAATCAGGATATGATCGAATTCATTTATAAAATAATCTTATACTCGTAATTTCTATAATTTTATAGGTAATAATTTTGAGTGTTTTTGGTTTACCAGTAGATTTGTTTCACAATAACGTGTTTTGACGTTTTGAGCGTGAATGGTACCAAACTACGAGTATATCCATTTAATCCAATTAATAGTCGACTTAAAAATAACTGATTAACGATATATTTTGAGTGAAAGAATTCCCTATATTACATAAACTGCAAGAACGATGTGCACACTCATGGCTTCTATAGTATAGTCAAATTTCAACTATGTTATCAGATAAACCGAGCATATCAAATAAACATATTATTATTTATTATATAACGCGATGTGTTTATTTTCTTATTTATTTCGAATCTGTGTTAAAATTAAATTAAATTACAACATTGACTTGCATCAAAGTGAACGACATGATATGAGTCATGAGTATCCTATTATTCAGTATTCAAACCGGTGGAGCATCTATATTTTATTTTCAATTCAATTTGTAGGCAAAAACTATTGTTAAGACTTAAACGGTGCAATCAATCAGCAGACAGAGTCATCTTTTTAATTTAATATTAACACTTTTACGAGTCAATCGGAAGCAATCACATTGATACATTATGTAGTTTGCATTAATAAAATAAGTTAAATTTGGTCAGGTTCGGTGGTTGATTAAATTTGATTCTATAGTAATGTACAGTTTTGCAATTTTGAAATAACATAAAATGCGTCAGATAAAATACATAAATGTGACAACTCACAAATGTATAATACATATTTAACTACACAAATGTTCCGAACAAAAGTTTTTTTGAAACACACAACAACTGTATTACAATTTCCAAACTTCTGGATGTTCACTTTATACCACATCGTGTATAGACCCTATAATATATGTTATATCCTCTACTCCACCAACTGCCATGTGTTATCGTCGTAAAGGTAACTACCGTTAAAAAAATATTTAGTTGGAAATATTACACAGCAAAATATATTATATGATTACGAAATTAACAAAATATCGTAAACCAGTTATTTTTAGAATAAAATAACTAAAATAAATAAATAAACCATTTTTTTATATACGATTACTTATCGCGTTTCCGTCTTAATAGCAATGTAACGGTTCTGCCAAGAGAGGAGTGCTCGTGAAATATTATCGACTTACAGTTTACACACCCGTTCGAGTGGGTACTATAATTATTAATTTGTCGCTGCGAATTGATTTTCGTACAGTAAAATTGAACCTAACATGATTACATAATCACACCATAAACGATTGATCAGTAAAATGCACAGTTAATAGGTGCATATAAATACGAATAAATAATTACGTGTCAATATTAAGTATCGTAGGTACTAAAGCGCTGGAAACGATAAAATCGAAGAACTTTTTTTTTCATACCTATAATCACGTACCTATTGATGAATTTATCATTCCTTACGGATACCTGTTGACAATGAAACGTAATACAGTGCACAGTGATTTTAACAACAAATAAAGTACCGATCCATTTTCAAAATAACCAAAGAGGTGCGTGTGAGTGTGGCGTACATACATGCACAGTTAGGGTCCACTAAAACATTTCATCCACAACAATTAATCACCATCTTTTGTCAAATTCCATTTAGATGGTGGAATCCTAATGCATTTTCGAAAACTCGTTTAATCAACCTCAATCTGAAAAATCACCTGGGCCAATTAAGCGTGATAATTTAAAAATAAAAATACCACTGAAAAAAAAAATCTTAATTCATTTATCATCGTTCCAGAATTTTTAAATGAATTAGAAAATTGAACGATTTTATGTTTTGAATTTCATAAAAAAGATTCCGGAGAACTATTGGATTCTACACAAAAGTAAAGTTTTAAAATTTCTAGCTGGCAGTTTAGTTGATAAGTTATAAAGAATAAGTAATTCTGTTTATATTATGTTTTTCTTCACAAAATAATATGAAAACTATTAAACCGCTACAGAGGTGAAGCATTTTTACAACCTTATAAGAAGAAAGCTTGTAAAAGGTAATTGTATTATTTGTGTAAGTTGGAACATATTATGATTCATCGTTTCTAATCTAATCATTGGATATGGAACAAGTTTTAGTAAAAGATATGTTAAATATGATTATAATTATATCCTATATTCATATATTCAATCGAGTATTTAATTTAACAAAAGGTTTTCATACTTGTTAAATACACATAATCAATAGTTGATAATTGTATATAGCACCTATGTAATTAAAATTATAATATGATTAATATTCTTCTAGTACCTACATCAAAACTTCAATAATTCTTTAATTTTTATATTTTCATATTTATCTGAATTCCGTTTATTTTCGTAAAACCTTCCAAAGTGAAATTTTTCAAATCTAATTATTATAAATAATTAAATGAAGAATTAAAATACCTTGTGAATTGTTCTGTTGCAATCAAGAAAATATTTGTCACGAGCCATGTATTTCAAAATAAATTCTATACAAAATATTATACAATGCATATAATCTTGTATTAAAAAGCTAAGTTTTGAGTGACAAGATTGCTTTGTTATACATTATCAAAATAAATAAGGCACGTAACACAAATTTGCTTGAAGAAACGTCACATTTAATTTTGCGATTTTTAAATTAAAGTTTTAATAGCTATTAAATGAGTTCAAGTTATTTCAAAAATTACAAATACAAACAAGTTTCGATAAAGACGAATTCTAATTTGAAAAAATGTTTGTAAGAACCGATCAAATCTTCCATTTTTTTCCTTATGTATTTATTCATCAATTATATACCCCATATTAATTTTAACATATTTTCTAGTCCAAAATCCGAAGCGCACACGAAAAATAAGAATACCATAAAATTTATATTATTATATTATTTATTCCTTAGACTTAAGAAAATGATGGAAAAATGCACATACATTTTTTTTAAAAAAAATATACATCGTAACAAAGGGAGTATGTCTCTTCAGTCGAATAAAAGTTACCATGGAAAAGAAATGTAATTGTGCACCGCGGAATGTAAAATGTTAACTTGAAACAGAATCCAACAAATAATGAGTAATGTATGTTGCTTTTAATTATAAATACTTTTATTGAATATATTTAAATGTAATATATTGTCATTAAATATGCAGGCCGTTGCGCGTTAGGTATTGAACGATATCGACAGGATATTTCATTCCAAGTGTCAAACCTAGGTAAGGTCTTCATTCTTCATCGTTAGTTATTTGATGTAATTTCTCATTACTATTTCAAGATATAATAATCAATAAACTGACATTACAAATTTATATCAAACTGTACAATATATCATATTATAATGGCATTTAAATATTCCTATTGTGGTAAAACGGTCCCACATAGCTTTAATTTAACACCAAGATGCGAATTTATATCGTTATTTGAAATATGGATATCTACCTTCGGAAGTAAACGAGATTATTGATTCATACAATTGCTATTAAACCGAGCACTTAATGGTTTCACTAATAAAGATAAAAATAATCTGACACTCAATATTATCGTGATAACAATATACGATCAATCTAAAAATGATATTATTGTCTACGTTTTATTTTTATACGTCCAATAAATGTGTGGAAAAATAACGAAAAATATGAAATTCAATATTACCTACTAAAAATGACAACGAAACATCTTTTTATTTGTACGTACATTTGATGCTCCTATTTGTCCATTGCATATTTTATTCTATATAGAAAACTAAAACATTTGTTTATTTAAATTACTAATGTATGATAAATAATAAGTAGGTACCTATCTCAAAAATGTACTATAATGTACAAATATTTAAAATTATTGCAAGAAATTAAAGAATTTGAAACGCATACTTAGTACTTAAACGTATAAAACATTTAAGCATATGATATGTAAAAAAAAATCAATATGATCGGTTTTACCGAACTATTTTTCTGAAATATTATAGTATATGAAATAAATAATATATTTGGTTCTTGAGAACTGCTATTCTTACTTTTATAAAAAAAAATCGCAAAATTTAGGTAACACAAATTGATTAAGTCTTAATGTATCGGTGTATTTAATTTACATAATTACATTTATTATTATACTACAGTTTTTAAAATGTATTGTATACATAAATATAAGAATGAGTGTAGGTTATTATTTGCTTTAATTGTGAATTGTGATGAATTACATTTTATTAAAGTACAACATTTTTATTCCTAGTAAAACTCTTATTTCGAATAAATTACAAATATTATTTGCCTGAAATACCTCCCAATTTTTATGTACTCAGTAAAATGTGACGTCAAAACAAAATAGAACTGTAAAAATAATTTCAAGGAAATCAAAAACATGTTGTGTGTCATTTATTTTCTCAAAAGTACTTCGCTTAAATAGTGTGGATATTTATAAAAGGTAAGCTTCACTGTTATATCAAAGATCGCATTTTGAAAGATCATATTTTAAGTGATTCTCAAAATTTTTTTTATTGCATTTTGAATATGGAATAATTCAAACACTCGTTTGTATATAACAATCATATGTTGTACAATTGTAAATTTCTAGGAAATCTAGCTTGTGCAACGGTGTCTAGTTACGCTTTTAAGCACAAACAAAATATATGTTGTAAATTTATATCATTTTACACGATCGGCGAATGCGACTTGATCCCTAACTTTTATCGGACTTTTAAACGTGTTACTCTATCTCGGGACTCAGCCCTAATAAAAATATTATAACAGTAAAAACATTGTCGATAAAACATATTGCGTCTATTACAGCCTTATTATTTACTCGGAGTTTGCCGCATGAGCTGGCGGAAGAATTGTATAATACGACATAATCATAAAACAAAATAATAAAACTCAACCGAAAGCATAAAAAGAAAAAAAAATGAAGGAGAAGAAAATAAACGTTTACGAAGGTCAATATTTAAAATTATTGTCCAAGTAAAATATGTTCCTAAGTATTTGTCCCTGAAACATGTAGGTCGATGTTAGTAGGTTTTTAGAGCGTTGAAATTGACTAACGAGTAACGGCCATATTCGTAGAACAACGTATATTTATCTCTGGTAGACAAAAAAAAATAATCTTCAAAATAATTTTAAGTGTGAGCGTATGAGTGTCTGGATTACAACTCAGAACACCAACCGTACTTAAATTTAGTTGGAAGTATGTTCGGAAGACAATTTAACTAACATGAAAAAAACTTCGAGTACGCTTCTTAAATTATTCCGATAAAATATTTTCTTAGTAGTTGAATCTTTTGTATTGAAACACGTGGTCAGCAGGGAAAGAGAAACTTCAAGTATAATCAGTGGAGACAGAATTTCGGACTAAAAATAATAACAATTATAATTAAGTCTAAACTATGAAAGTCGATAGGTAACTCAGTGACTATACCTATATTGTTCTGTGTAATATATCTGTTATAACATATACTACTGTATCGTTTATACATAATATATTATATTGTAATTTTTCTAAGAAATTGTAATTATAAAATATAGAACAAGATTCTACTCTTTGGCTTCTATGAAAATTACGTAAAGAAAATATTCAAATTTAATTCCAAAAACCCTTTTTACACTTAATTTTAAAAATATATCAACGTTAAGTACTTATTGGATATAGAATGAGTAGTTGATTTTTCTAGAAATGAAATAGTGGAAAAACTCCTCCAACGACTGCAACGTAGTGAAATAATCTTGGTAATTAATACATTATATTAAACATGAGGAGTAATAAGTATAGGTATTTTCGTTGTGGTTGCCCTAGAAGTATAATAATATCTATCTACATAGAAAATGATTAAAGGAGTTCAAAAAAACAACTTTTTAACTTACTGTAGTATTTCTGGTGCATTAAATTATTTTATTTTATTTTGTAAAAAGTTTTCTATAAGTATTAAATATTTATTGTATTTATATTCCTCATCTTAAACTTTATAATCTCTAATAATCTGTCATCTCCATCTCTACCTTCCCATGCCCACTCATCAGATTCCATTGATTATTACATAACACTATTATCTATAAATTCTTATTGCATTTTCGAATTACTATTTTCTTTTATAATAATGGTACCATAATATTTTGAAGCAGGCATATAAAAAAAAAAAATTATTTATTCGAGTATGAGGAATAAAAAAGAGATGTATACGCATGTATAAGCTCAGTCCTTAGATAAAACATAATTTTCAACGCACGTTCTTCGATTGTCAATTACTTTTTCAACAAATTAATTATTAATTAATCATCATATTAAAACACTTAATTGTTAAAAATTAAATCAGCAGTATTCTTTATTTATTTATTTTATCTTATCCAATATAAATAAGAAGAATTAATCGATCTTAACTTGTAATAATTCAATTCATTGTAAAACAAAAAATAAACAAACATTTGTTGAAACAATTAATTTAATAGTTAAAACAAATCAACTACTTAAGGTTTATTAGAAGTTATTATTATTTTCATATTAAGATTTAAGACATATAAAATATAAATATATTTTATAATTTATTTCGGATACTTTGAAACAATTACTTGTTTTTCGGTCAGGTATTATAAAATTGGTTGGTAAAATGTAAGTTTTGAGTACTGAAAATATTGTAATAAAACATAGATTCCATATCATTTTGTTTTTTTTTAGATTTTTTTTTGCTTTGAAGATTAGCATTACTTTTGTTTTAGAACTTTTATAAAAAATGCTTTTCAATTATGACATACCCAACAAAATTATGAGAATAATGATAACTGAAAATTTAACTTGTAAAGTTGAAACCGACTAGAACAATTAATTATTATAATACGCATGCATCAAACAAAAAAAAACAAATATTTATAAATTATTATCATTATACGAGTATAAAGAAAAAATAGGTTTAAACCAAATATGTATTATAGTAATTACTAATTAATTTTGACTGAAAATGATTACATGTATTAAACATAGCGAAAAACACCGTTAATAAGATTGTAAATACAGATCAATTAAATTATAAAACTGATAAGAATATTGTTTTAAAATAACAATTACCTACGCTGAAGACTAAAGCTACTGAAATTATTAGATAAGAATTTGTAGTACATAAACTCATATGTACACACTTTTGCTACACATTTTATTAAAACTATCTGTAGGTTTATCTTATAATATAAGATACATCGAGACAACGTAAGTTAAAAAAGTTTGATAAGAACTTGCTGAAAAATACGGTTGATAGAACGAGGGTAAATGGAATGTTTTTTCTACCTCCTGACCAACATTGACATATTATTTTACATAATATTAATTTGTTATTTCATACTTTCATAGTATTATTAGGTAATAATTTATTGCCTACGTATCTATTATATTTTTGTATTATACTTTCACACTTCTTATGTTTATTTCTGTTAATAAATTAATAAAGTGGTACTTTATTTTGAAATTATGATTAGAATAAGGATCATGATAAGATATCATGTGTATCACCGTGTTCTATAGTTAAATCGTTATTCAAATATAGATGAAGATGTAAGAGTACCTCTAACTTAGTCACTCAAATAGTTTAAATAATCATATATATTATATTTTGTTATACATTGTAATTATTAAATACTTGAATTTTTCAAATCAAATAAAGAATAAGCCCAGTAAAAATGAAAAACACAGTTGCTGTATTTTGTAAATAAATAACCGTAACCACACGAGCTTCAGGAGAATTCCCAACTTGTTATACTGCGTAATTATATTAGGTTCTATGATCCTGGTGTTCTTTACTGATACCAAATCGATTTTTAAATAAAAAAAAATTTCTGGATAGAAAGAAATAGTATAGCAAAGTATCGTTATTTTTTATAAAGTCCGTTTTCTCGACAAAAGTCACAATAATTTACCGTTTAAACCGAATTAGAAGTAGACAGGTAAGCGCCTTAATATAAATAAAAAAACATAACTGAGTACGTAGCTGACTTCAATGTAGTCAAGTTGTGAGTCAAGTGAAAAATCAATTGGTTTTGCCACGTATATTTGTTTTCTATATTTTACCATGATCAAACTTTTGGGAAGAAATATAGAACAAACGAACAATCGAAAAAATGTATAGATAGAAAAAAACATTGGATAGGTAGTATGACAGAAATGGAAGGTACTTTAAACGCGACATTTTTTTTAATTTTTCTGTTGTTGTGTCTCTGCGCAAAAAGTAATACTGTGAGAATGTTTATTTATTTTGATCAAATAAGTAACGTTATAGTTGAAAGCTTAAAAATTGTACGCAAAGTTTATCTTGAACCATTTTTACTTAGCGTTAAAAGTTCAGAAACTTTACTCCGATTTTTCATACTTACATTTAAAGTTTGTAATACAGTAAAATGATATGTTGAAGAGTTTTTTCTTATTTGTCATAAGTATATTATTTTTTTTATTAATACTTGTTGATAAAAAAGTACCGATAATTCTATGTAGCTTAAGATTTTTCAATTACAATTTCAAAATAGTTATCATGTCTATTTCAACGGCAATATTAACATTCAAAATCGTATTTCGAATGCAAAGTTTTGTATTTGTTGTCGATTTATATAAATACAAATAAATAATATCAACTACAGACTTTAATTCAAAACCGCTAAATCACCTATGTATAATTTTTTTGATAGACAATACATATGTGTGAAGGCTCGTAAAATATATTTTCAAGTATACAAAAATGGTGGTTGGCGTAATTTTATGTGTTTAAAATAATGTATACCATTTACATTATGATCTATCAGTTCTGTACGATAAAATAATTTTTAATTTTGGATATTTTTTTTATAGTTTTTTTTTTTAATAAGACCAGAGTTTGGTAGTAATGCTAGTTATTATTACAAAAAAAAAATTGCTTTACTAAAAGACTCGAACTAATTTTACAATATTAAACCAGAAATCGGCTTTCTTGAGCTTATGAAAATTATTTTCATTGCGTATATAGTCAGTTTTTGCTATGCAACATTATGATAATCTTATTAAGATTTAGATTTTATTTTTGTGTTTTTACTTTTTAAAAAAACATTGTAGAAAACATTACCAAAAATGTTCAAAGAAAGTCAACAATAATAACATATTATCCCTCAGATGACGTACTACGTCATAAATGTAACCGAACGAGTACACAAATACATAAAAAATAATGATCAGCGAGCGTAAATGGTGGATCGTACAACTATTATATATTATTTATATTTTATTTTATTTCATTTTTATTATTTCTGTTATCAATCACATGGTTTATTATGACGTATAGACTATAATGCATATTATCAGTCATACTGCAGTGAGTACTGATGTAAATAAATAATACTGTAAGTAATTATATGCTAAATTTAACCAAAATAATTAATTACTTTTTTAAAGTTATAGTTAATGTTGTATTACATTTTCCTCTCCTGAATATGAAAACAAAATTATATTACGAGTACATACTGGAATCTAAAAAGCAGGCCATAATTGAAGTAATAAGTTCTACGTACAGGACGCATCAAAACAAAAAAATTTTTTTATTTTATAAATGAAAATGTTGCATTTAAACAAACAAATTTAAAAAATATTTGTTGACATTTTTAAGTTTTGAAAATAAAAATAAGAAAAAAAGCGTTACAAGATTATAAGAAAAAGTCAAGAGAAATATCCATAATAAAAACTTCAATGAGATAAGCGAATTTCAGTATATTTTGCAAATTTTCGCCTTTTTAAAAAAGTTTTGAAACACCTAAACGATTTGCGAAATATTCGTCTAAGAATTATTAAACTTTTTATCTAAATTAAGCTTTTTGAAATGTCTATAAACAAATAAAATAGATAGGTACCATATACACATTTAACCAATGAAAAAAAGCATGACTGTCGACCAATATATTTATTTTTTTGGCACAGAATCCAAAAGTACATATACAAATAAGTAAATAAGTAAAGATATAGTATATACATGCACGTATATTGTTTAAATAACTTACAACAGAAATCAAATTTTGACTTTGTTTATTTATTCCTAAAGTTTTCCAAAGGTTTTCGTCTTTTTACATATTGTTGTAACTATTCAAAACGAATATTTTCATCAAATATAACCAATACTTTTATTGGTCATACAATTTATCTAATAAACTGCACAATTTATTTAAATATTATATCGTGGGTATCAATGAATTATAACCTATAATTAATAAGTCAGTTTAGTGTAAATATTATAACACAATGGTATTCTCTACGTATACAATGTTCGTACTTAAGGTTATAAAATAGTCGATTATGTATTTTTTTTTTAGTATTAATAATCACACATTATTTTATATTATAAAATGTACTCGAGTTGATTGAGTCGATAATGATACATAAAAACGTCAACTTAGTTTAAAGTTAAAGTTTACACTAAAGTTAAAGCTTTGATTATTATTATTATACTGTAATATATTATTAAGATTGAAGATTATTCAATTTAGTTAAACATAATTTATTTTCATGTTAAGTTTCCTTTCTATTTGGAAATAATAAACATAAACTTCACAAAAAACTTCTTTATCGATTTTGAATTAAAAAATAGCGGTGTCGGATATTTATTGCAATTTTATTTTTATAATTCCCCTCCCCCCCCAAAAAAAACATTGTGAAATTATAATTGTCTTAATTTTACTCATAATCTATTATATGCTCTTGTATTATAAGTAATTTAGAAAAAATGTATTACACTTGACCTGTATTATATTATTACTATATTTTATACTCGACCTAGGCCGAAGAGATTTATAATTAAATAATTAATTTATCAAAGAATAATGCACGTTTGTAAAATATTTTCTTACCTAACCAAAACATAATAAGACGTAAATACATAAAATAAAAGAAAATTGTACTCATAAATATAGGTAGGCTTAAAACGTTATAGAAACCACAAGTAACAAATAAACCGAAATTCCTGTTAAAATTAATTTAAAATGTCAAAGTGCTTTTTCAAATAATTTCAGACTAGAGTTAGCATTCATTTTTTATTTGATACGTTTTGTTTATAGTCGATTTGAAAGTAAAATACTTCATATTTAATACAAATATTTGTTTTTATTGTAATTAATGGTATAATCAATTAATATAACACAATATTATTAAATAAATTGTTATATGTTATAGGTCCAAAATTTTAAGAAGTTTATTAAAAACGTATGGATTTTAACTTTTAAGTAAATTTAATAATTTAAAACACTTACGTATATAGGAGGAAACAATGCATTTCTGTATTTCAGTGATTACACTGAATTTAAAAATTACTGAATCTACAACTAGTTCTTTTAAATTAATGCTTTCGTGATGAGTCTTTAAGTTCACGCTTGATATTTAGAGTAGTAAAAAAAATTATGAAGAATGAAAATAATATTTGTACTTTTATTTATTAAAGTAAGTAAATATTTTGTTGTATTATATTACATAAATAAATCGAAAATTCAAGTCCTTAAAATATTTTTAATCGAACGAAAGAAAAGTGCATAGTTTCTTGATTCTGAGAAAGGTTTAAAAAATTATTTAAATATTCATGTGATATTTAAGTACATAATAAAACCAGAATTATATAAGTAAAATTGTGAATGATAGTAAAATATTATGTAAAAGAGGTAATATACTAATAGAAATAAACTTACGTCTTTTTCAATAACAGTTTTAGTCTGTGAGTAAGTGCACGACAAAGCTCCGGTCAGTTTGATTTTGACGACTGGCTTCTGTGTGTCTGCGGAAAAGCTCTTAAAGCCCGAGTATACCACCTGTTGAAGACACGCCTCCTATAAAAAAAAACTACACACCCTCCGCGTAACCTTCATTAGCTTTCCACCCCCAGTACCAACACTGCCGCCACATAAAGTCCATGGTCTATCAAATTAATATTACACAAACGAAATTAGAGAGACTACGAATATTTCTACACAAAGAATGATATATTTCTATAACAAGTTAATGATGGTAGTAAGTATAAAAGGAAACCTGTGATTTTCTGATTTTGCTATATTGTATTTCACTACGTAGTTTTTTCTGGCAACCACGAGTTTAAGTTGTTGAGTAATATTTTAAGGAACTAGGGTATAATATTATAATATAATACTATTATTATAGCTTCACAAAAATGAATACACTTCGTAAATTAGTCAAAGTAATAATATTATTATAGCTTTGCAAAAATGAATTCATTTCGTAAATTAACCATATTCATTGAATATTATGAAACTTCCAACGCAAGGAAATGATCCAAAATTTTAGTAAGTATGTATGAATTCGAGTAGGTTATACTACGTATAAATACGTATAGCATGTGAATAGTAAAAACATATGTAATATACTATTTCCTTTATTTAAACATACATTTTTAAATTTATCACAGCTAACGGGACAAATGCAGAAAATATAAATCATATAATAGGTCTACTCGAACAAAATACAAAATAAAGAATTAATTAATTTAATATGATTTTAAATTGATTATTCAATAAGAAAAAATAAAAAAATAAATAACCACTGTATATTAGATTCTGATGTGGAATCGAGCAATACCTGTATTATTATTTAATATTTACAACATTCGTGGAACTATATAGTACAAATATAGCATAAAACCAAATACCGTAGTTTCACAATTGAATTTTAACTAAAATGAGAAGTGTATAATATTTTTGAACAATAAAATACTTCTACACACAATACACATCAATAAAAAAAACATTCTTACAAAAACCTGCGCTTAAAAATTGTAAATACGATATTAAAACTAACATAAATTAAAATTAAAAATAAACCGTTTCAGGTACAATAATATTGCGATGAATTGTTTAAAGATGCCATGAAGCGAGAATTAAGATTTCCGAATAGTAATATAAATCTTAAAATGAGTAGGTAGTGTTTAAAAAATTCTGTAGTTATAATTTTTTACTATTAAATATCATTGAAGATAATTACTAAATTAAACAACATTTTCATTCTGTTCAGACTTTCAAAAATATTACATTGGTATATTACATTGCGATTAATTGACTTTTGTAGAACTTGTATTGAATTGTATTGTATTCTAATCCTAAATACTGTAGGTACTTGATTTAAACTAAATTAACAAAAATATACTACAATGAACTTAAAGTATATTTATAACGTACAAAATTATTTCTTGATTAGAACTGCATTTATTCGTAATCAGTTAATGATTTATCAAAATTAACTGGAACATAATGAGCTAGAATAATTGAATGTTGGTTATCCTTATCAGAAACTTTTATTATTGTACCTGTACGATCAATTGAAACTTAAAATAATAATTGAAGTGCGCTTTTCTGAAAGTAAATAACAAGTAAATAACATTTTCGCAACCAAAATAACAATTCGGAACAAGGCAATAAGTTTTACGTGACGAACTGCGATTGTATAGTTCGATGCAATTGATTTTAAAATCTAAAACTGATTCCGGCACTACACGAGTATATTTTTTACGTGGCATAAATATTAAAAATAGCATAGCTATACTAAATCTAAAATATTTTATACACTTACTGACTGATCTCATATAGTACAACGACTATTTTTTCATAGACGATATCTTAGTAATTATTATACAGATACACAAGTTAAATTCAATAAACGCCTATAATTTATTTAAATGCGTTACATAAATTCTTATAATTAAGTAATGAATAATATGTCGCTAAATTGTCAATAGCGCTATTAACAATAGCTAGTATATTATTAATTAACACGATAATAACTAGGTCTACCTTTAGTGGAAGGAACTATATTCTGCACTTCTATCGCCCTATATAGTAATATAATATTCCCATGGAATTCAATGCTCGAGTTTGGTTCATAACAATACCTATAGTAGTCTAATCTTTTCATATATTTAAGTATTTTCTTGATATGGAAATGTTTAAATCAATTTATAAGTAAACAATTTTCAAACGATGTATTTTGAATATTTACACACTTCTAAAAGTAATAAACATAACATAATACAATATTATCTGTAAGGCAAACGTGTACGAGGAGGTCCTCGTTATACTGATCAATGATCACTGATCACACCACGGAACAATAATAATCACACTACATCATTAATGAGCGTTGAATTATATTGTACGGTAAATTATAATTACATTAAACATTTACATATCCGTACTAAGTGTTCATACTTAAAATAGAGCGAAATCTGGTTAAGACTTATAGCATGATATAAAATAGGTATCCCGTACCTACTTATATAATTTCCGAATAGGATCATTTTAAAAAAAGCGTTGTCATCGCGCATCCGTAAAAGAAACTTTAGGTACAACACAAAACTGTTGTTTAAAAAGTTGCATATTCAATTTCATGATAATAATTTATTACAATCAAGTTATTATAAAGTAAGCAGCACACATTATTATTTTGTTAGTAATTATGAATAAAAGTATTTATAAATAAATGTATTATGTAATGTGGTAATATATATTAGTAATATAACTGGAGCTCAAATTTTGAAATAAAATAAATTGTTGAAAATGCATTTAAAATTTAATAAAAATGAAAAAAAATTAATTTTACTAAATAGTTGAAAAAAAAATTAATATATTAAATTATTTAACAATTTTAATTGTTATAACAAAAATAATTATGCAATATTATGCATATTAGATAATAAAAGTATAAGTTCCTATGTATTATGTTAAATAACCAAACTCTTATTCACCGTCATATTTAGATGTATTTACACATTGTTTATTTTTTCCTACGATAAACCACGGCAGCATGGTTTGCGTTTATTGGACGTACATTAAAACCGTGTACCTACTCCTGCTGAGCCTGCTAATATTACCAGTAGTGCAATATAATAAAGTGCAAAAGATAAAAAAAAAAAAAAAAATAAAGTTGTATAATTTGAATCTATTAGAAAAAAGACTAATAGAAAGAAGACGATTTTATATGTTATTGAAATAACTTCAGTCTAAAAAAACAAAATTGTATACCTATCCTAACTTATAACAGTGATAATTATTAATTATCATATAAGAGTGTATAAGATACTGGAAGGGGTTGTTAAAAATTTATGAAACTAGAAAAATTGTTCTTATGAACGTGGTTTAAAAGTAAATTTTAACATGTTTCCTAATGTTTTAAATTTACTAGCACTGTTCATGTGCATCGAACAATGGTTATAGGTATTGTAAGTAATAACTATACACGGTTCAAAATGTATAAAATGCATTATATTTTATTTGTGTTGTATTACCTGTTCCTCAAAGTTACAATGTATAACATTAATCTGCATTGAATATTGCATTTTTGAAATTAATACACGGTAATGGTGTACAAATAATAAAATAATTTATATTGATCTTATGTTGTAAAATATAAATAATTGTATAGTATTAAAATATTTTATTGACTTGTGAAAATTAAATTATTTACTTAATGTATACCTACTAATATTGCATTGCATAATCGTATATCATTATGGCGTATAACATAATACTTATATAATAATATGCAGTGCAGGTATACAGGTATATTATATTATTACCTCATTTTAATGGGGTATACTGTTTACATAGTTTTTAATAAAGCTCGCATATTAATAAACAGGCAAGCCGTGGTATTGGATGTGCTTATACCATAATTAAAAACAATCTTTGGGAGGGAGGAGCATAATATTTTAAGAGACCATAAGTTCCTTACTTCCTCAATTCCCCAACCTCCCTCACAACTTCCACTTATAATATATTAAATACATATAAAAAAGCTTTAAGATCTTAAAAAGTATACTCGTAAGTCGTAACTAAATGGGATATGAAGAAACTGAAACATCCGTTTAGGCAGGTCATAACCAAGAATATAATATAATGATGGGCGAACCCGGAGATAGTTCAAGATATTACCATTTATACGCATTATATTATTTTTTAATTATTTAATTCAACGCCTAAGTGCCTAACAGTGAGTTCTATATAATAACAAATATTTAAAATCATAAGTTTAAGACCGTATTGTGTAAAATAAAAAGCTTCCTTACAATTATAATTTAAGTCATATTTTAATACAAATAAATGCATATTATAAATAGCAGGGTTCGTAAATCTATGTTTAATGAGACGCCATATTTCGATTATACGTTCTACCACTTATTTACCTACAATCATACAAGTACAAAAATACACTTATGTTTTTTACCACGAAAAACTTCCAAAAGTACAATAAAATAACTGATTGATTTCAAAATTAAACTGTGATAATTGATAGATATTTGCCCATAATCTATAAAGATTTAAGGTCTTATACCGAACAAGTTTTACAGCTTAGGGGCCCATCAAATAATATGGTTTGTGGCATTATGAAAAAGCACACAAACGAATGATTCAGAATCGTGCTAATAATGAGTCAACGTGTTTGAACTGTATAATGTGCAGATCGAAAATATATTGGAAAATACCAAATTATTGAGACTTTATTATGAAGTGATGACTTAAACATTTTTTCGAAATTTAAATTTTAAATCTGTTGGTTTCTATCAATCTATACGTATGTCGTTTTATTAATTATAAATTATAACTAATCCTCTATAATCATGTTCATGATCATAAACTAACCTAGCTCTAGCTAGTATAGCTATTGTTATTGGTATATATACTGATTTATTTATTCTTATTCTCGTAGAGGGAGATTGAGTCACATTTATGGGTGGGTTCAGATTTTTTAAGCATATATTTAAATAATAACAATTAACTGTGGAAAAGTAAAATAATCCTTCTGACCAGGAAAGCTTAGGAAAACTCTAGGGTTATCATAATCCTTAAAGGCCTAATTTTATAGAATTCGAAATTGAAAAACTCGGTTTTCGACAGAGCGATGCTCATTTATATATCCACTCCCAGTCTTATGATCGTTGAAGTGTTACAATTTACTAATACAATGATGATAAACAAGAACATATAATATAGAATATAGGTATAAACATTTAAGACCTATGATACCTATAGTTTTTTTGTTATATATATTTTTAATATTATACGCTTGTATAATATTAGCACGAGCATTTTTTTTTTTTTTTTAAACGACATAAAGTATTAAACTAATAAATATTTCATAATTAACATATCATATTTCAAATACAACACATTTTATACTTATTCCGCCAATGCCAATTTTTTTTTTCGCCTACCAGTGGCGTAATTTCAGTTTTTTTCCAGAGCAGAACAATTGGCGTGCTATAGGTACGCTTGTGGGTCATTTTTGAAATTGCGAACTTTACCGTTTTACCTCGTAATGTCGATGGCTTTGAAAAATACGTGTTTATACTTTGATGATGTACCGACTTCATGATAGTTAAACCCTAGAGTCTTGACTGTGGTCGCAAAGGCACGAGTTCAAGCACGTATTCAGGATCAATTTTCTGGGGGGGTTAAATATTTTTAATACATGAACTAAAAATAAATGATTATATTATTATTTTAACGTTAATATTATACAGTACAAAATATAATATTATAATGTATACAGACTATATAATATAAATATGAGTAGTTAATGAAAAATTATAAAACAAAGTCAACCTTGCGTGGTATTCAAATCATTCCGATAACATAATAGGTACGTAGTTTGTCATTTTAAAAATGACATTTTTAGATAATTTTAAAATTAAAGATATCGAGACTAATGACGAGTGGGAAATTGGGAAATGTATAAATACAAATTGTACATAAAGTTTGTAGTTAGTCTTAGTTTATTATAAATACATACCTACTTTAAAAATTTCGGGGGGGGGGGGTTTGAACCCCTAAACCCCCCCCTGGATACGGGCTTGCACGAGTTGTCCCACCCCAAATGACGTCACTGGTACGTCCTGATACCTTCTCGCGTGACCCTAGCCGAGATATGATCGAATTTGAACACTGGTAAATCGTGGTGTAGAAAAAAATGCAACCACGGGATATCGATATTAATTTGTGAAACGAGCAGGTACTGTCAGCGCTGACTACCGGTCAAATCAACACGTCATCTCGTAACACTCGACGTACCGTACGATGATAACATATTTTCGGTCGGCGATTTGTTGTGGGTAACGCTGATAACATTTCAAAAAGTAAATAAACGAGAACGACTTAACGATTTCGACTACACATTTTCGTGTCGTTAAACGCGTAGAGAACAGGAAACCCGTGAGCGATCCCCTCGGCGGATACTCGTGTTCCGCTGGCTATTTCAATTCGAAACCGTAGACGGACTTGACAATAGGTAACTATAATGTAAAAGGTTCACGATTGAATCGCACCCGTCGCATCGGATAAAATACAATGTTAAATACAATGTTTGCCCTTGGCAGCCGACAGAGCCCGACAGAGCGTGTCTGATGGCGTTCAACGTTGACACTCCGTTCTCCGTGATAGCCGATTGGTCCTGGAACGAAGCGTGCAAATATGCCAGGGAAGCCGCGGTGTTCCTGGACGAATATGCCGCCGAGTCTCTACACTGGCACGGAGGATGCATACTTTTGTATCGAGCTGGTGCCAAAAGCGTCAAGGAATTGTCATCTTTCGAGGTGAGCACATACTTAAGGAACTAATGATAACAATGTTTTAACTCTATAGCTTACTTTTTTTTTTTACGACCATAGAGTGGCAATCCTAAAGATCGCAGGTGCTTGTTGATTGTCGGAAAACCAGTCGACGAATCAACTGTAACAATTGTTAGAGACATTTTAAACAATAGTAACTTCAAGTATTGCCGTTTCATTGCTGGATGTGGGTTTGAATCATTTAGTATTGAAAAGCTAGAAAATGAACTATGTAAAACGGTTTCATCCAAGTACGAGGTAAATTTTCAGCAGATTGAAAAAAATATGAATACAATTATGTATGCATTTCGATAAATATAAATATTCAGAAAATAATATATTAAATATATTATCATCTATAAATTTCATCTTTTAACTTAAATTTAATTAAAGTGCCTATAATATATATAAATGTTATCACCTAAGTGTTGAATCAGATATTTTTTGGAATACCTAAAATGAGTAGTAAAAGTTTAAAATGTATATAACGACTAGGTAATCTATACGCTATAGAATGCCAAACCTCACCTAGGGGGTATAAAAAATTGATACATAATTATACATTTCTACATTAATTTACATTCATTAAGTATACCAACAGTGATCAATAATTATTGTCTCTTTACGATTATGTTATGCTAATAAACATTTTTTAATTGAATACTATTAAACTAAACTTCATACTTTACCTAACATGTATTGACGTTCTACAAAAATCCTCAGAAATGTATAGATTGCCTATATTTAACACATTGTGGGTAACACACACACATATATAAATATATAGTTTATCAAAATATAGTGCTGTTGAAAAAAATGAATTAAAGACTTATATTGTAAAATAATTTGTTATAATTTATAATATATGATTTAATATTATTATATTTTTGGATTTTAGGATGGAACTGTGGATGTAATGGATATTCCAATTTCGTTAACTTGTCTGTCTCCTGCTTTATTTTTAGTACCTCACCTTCAAGACATTCCTATATTGATTGAGGTATACTTAACTTATATGATAAGGCATAATAACTATATATTATGTTAAACATGTATACGTTGTAGAATAACTATGAACATTATGTTTCGAAAATTGCAACAACTTTAAACAACATATTTGACCATTTAAATGTGAGACATGACATTTATTCCATTGGACCTTTAAGTGAAGCTGTATCTCATCATTTTTCTAAAAATCAAAAAGTATTTATCTATTATTATAATTATTATTTGAATGTATAATATTTTTATTTATTTATTTATTTATTTTTTTTTAGCCAGTTAATCCAGAGTCGAGTCGTGTTAACGTAATACTTATTGATAGAATAGTTGATATGTACGCAGTTACTGATTTTGCATCTAGCTGTCTGTTAGACAAAATGAGTATGTTATTAAATAGATTCCCCAAAACATGTTCAGATATCGCAGTCACTACTGAACCTTTGATACAAGACTCAAAGTATGTTATATACAAGCTTATTATATTAAAATGTATTGTTATAATAAAGTCAAAAAGTATATCAAAAGTATATTATATATTTGCAAACAAATTTAAGAAAAACATTTTCATTCAAAATAATGTATAGTTATATCATATATCGGTCAGAATTTATTATATTAAAAATGTAAAAACAATTCTTCTTATGTCAAATATTGATATCTTGAATTAAACTGTATATTATAAAACTTGATATCTCAAATTTTTTGATTTCTTAAACTTTTTTAGTTGCCCTTGAAGTTTAACATAACAAGCTACTGTTCAAAGTATTAACTTATGGAGTGTCTTTCCCTTACACAATATATGATTCATCTATTATCCTCTCTTAACGTAAACCTTTCCTACATAAATGCTCTTTCCTCTAATAATATTCTGATCAAAGAAATCTTTAATTTCATACATTAAACTGGGCTAAAAATCTAAGTGTTTGAGCTTTGTTACATTTATATGTTATTTTATCTGTTACTTTAATATTACCAACATTTTACTTAATTTATAGAATCATTATTTATATTCACCTTTGTTATAAATGTAGTTTGGTCCATGTGGTCAAATTGTTGAGTTATAATAATATTTATGTTAGAATTCCAATAAAAGATAATACTTTGATACCAATTATATTATCTGAATTTGAAAGTATCTGTTTGTTTTAGATGATTATATAATTTAAAACATTTATTTAATGAGTATTTAACATTTCATGTTCATTTTATTGTATAAATATAATTTTTAAGGTACAAGTCAGTCAATGATCAACTAGAAGTACCAATGTGTTTGGCTCCAACCTTGAAACCTACACCAGTGGTTGAATGGTTACTTACCAAAAATGAAAAAAATTTGTTGGCTAGCATACGGACAATAATAACTGAAAAATGTTCGGGACCAGTCCGAAAAACTATATCTAGGATTACACCACAACTCTTAGAAACCATTTTATCTGATGAAAAGTTTAACAATAAAGAAAACATTGACTTAAAACAAGTAAATATAATTAAGTTACCTTAATAAATAATTATGTCATTAATTATTAACTTTAAAAGGTAAAAATAAAAATAAATTGTATATGTTCCTACTGTTCTTTATGCATGAATAATTAGTAAATAGTGATTATTAATTACCACAATATGTATTTAAGTCACAGTTATTGGGACAGTTTTAATTACAACAATGTATATAGTCTTTTTTAAATATTGTAAAATTTAAATTGTTGTTCATAAAATTATTTTCAATTTTGAATTATAAGTTGCAAATAGTTTTAAAATATATTAAATCAATAGAAAACCAATTAAAATTACAACTTAATAAATATAATTATTCTTAAATTTTATTTTATTGAACTTTTTGTTTGTATGGTAAATTTGGAACATATATATATAGTGAAGTTATTTGTATTAGTATTTTAATGCAATTATTCATGTTTCAGCAAGTGTTATGTATATGTGCTGCTTTAAAATCCCCAAATCTCTCAAGGATTGAACTTGCTCAAAATATTGGTAAACTATTATTACAAAATATTTCAATGGAAAGTGACATTGACATTTTGACCCAAGTATGTGTACTATTTTTAAGCATTAATGGTAATTTGTTGTTTTTCAGAATTTTTTTTTTTAACTAGGTTGGTCAATTATTTAAAACAAGAAAAGATCGAAAGCTATCACTTGAAATCCTATTGTGTATTTTGGTTCAACTGTACTCGGTCGTCGAAGAAGATTTTGAAATGTCTGATGAACATCAGATAGATTTAGAAAATATGCTCGGCGAAGCCTTTTTTGAAGATTTAGAATATTTACCAGATTATATCATTAAAGATTTTATAGGTAAAGTTAAAGCAAAATCAGTCAACTATTTAACCCTAGTGAAATTATATGTTCTGGTTAAAAAATATTTAGGAGTCAATTCAACTACGCCACTGGCATGTCAGCAAGCTGCTGAAAATTTTATATTTATTTTAAAACAAATCAAGTCATCAAGAATACATTTTGTTCAATACAGGTAAATTATTGTTTTATCTGTAATATTGTAATTTTAATTGAAGTGAAAAAAACATTTAAAATCAGGAAAACTTGAGCGTGGTATAATGTTTTACAGCATAATATGAAATAATATAAATTCAAAGTTTATTCAGTACTAAGTAAAACTATTACACCAACAGATTTTATGCTTTAGATTGTAGCGCGATATGCTGATATAAAATATTAATTCACCTTAACAATAATAATTTAATGTTATTCTAAGAAAATAAACTAAAAGTTAGTTATTTTCAAATAACAAATATATTTTTAATTATATTATAAGTTGAAACTTATCATAGTTATTTGAATTTTGTGAAATTCACAAAAATATTTGTATTACCTTTTACTGTTGATGCAATGGTTAATTTTTTTTTTTATAAATAACTGTATTATAAGTTTAAATAACATTAATTTTATTAAAAACAAAGTTTCAATTACATAGTAAGTTTGTTATAAATAGTATTCAATATTACATTTGTTAATAAGATATCATAGAAGATAGAGCATAGTGGAACCAACTTTTTTTCTACCCCTCTGTTATACATTAAATTAAATTTAAACAAATGGAAATACACCCATAATTATAAAGGCTTACAACAATAATAAATGTGAGCAAAATATAATACCATATATTAATTAAAAGATCAAAAATAATAATTAGTTCTATTGTTATCAAAGAAACACAATAAGTACAGTTGCAATAATAATTTTCGCCATTGGAAAAGTTACACTTATATTTAAACATATTTATATTTTAACATTTTAGAGCTAGTACAAATTATGCATGGTTATTGTTTTAAAAATCTCAACATTAATTCCTGTTTAAATTGTGTACCACAACACAAGTAAAAAATTGTTTTGATAAGACTTTAGAACAGTTTTCTTTAATAAGATTAATTGTAATTGGAGGGTATTCTATTCATTATTCATATTTTCTTTATATTAATGTTTAATATACAATAAAAATACCATTAATCTATTGATATCTATCAACAAAAAAATTAATTTTATTATGTATAAGCGCAGATTTGATATAATTGTATTTAAATGTTTTATCAAATCTGTGGTATAAGAATAAAGAAAACTTAAACTATACACTTTAAATTATGAATTGAGTTACAAAATTACAAATAAATTATAATCTAATAAAATAGTTTCACAACAATACAAAAATAGCATGCATTTTTACTCCATTGAATCATTTAATGCTTCTTGTATTCTATCTTTATATTTATCGCTAAATGGATTGTTTTCTTGGTTCCGACATTTGTCCAATTTTTTGCTAATACGCGATAATTCTTTTGTGTGGTCATCAGCTACTCTGACGTGTAATATCCTAATTCTTCTAACAACTTCAATGAGATCTTTTAAATGCTCTGATCCGGTGTCCCCTAATAGTAAATCTGTTACGTATGAGTCTAGGTTTTCTTTGATTTGACTGGCAGAGTGAAGGACTGCAGCCAGTGCCAGCTGAGATGGTGCAAACAATAGACATGCGTCAGTAAACAATAACTTATCTATGAAACTATCAATGTGAGGACGCATACGTTCTGGGTCTGCCATTCGCGTTCTTGTTTTGATGTCTAGAAGAAAACCTTCGATAGCTTTGAACGGATGGTGTACCTTGAGGTTGTATTTTACCTGTTCCATGAGGAACAGCTCATTATTTAGTATGACAGTGGTCGCTCTCGACTGGTTACCCTTGATGTTAGCCACAAACTGGGCAAGCGACACATTGAACTCGTCTACTTTGCACGCCAAGAATAGACATGTGACCATTATCTCTTTGGGATGGTAGTCCATTACCGAGTTATACAGATAAAATCGTTTAAGATAATTCAGTGCCGTAGCAAACACATATTTGGGCATGGGCGGCTGAAACTTGTGGCAGAAGTCTCTCAGTATGTACTCGTGACATTTCTGTATTATGTGCTCCTCATTGGCGTCCAAGAAAAACGCGTTCCTGTCTTCCGGGCTCATATGCAACCCAAATCTGTTGACGAATTGCTGGTTAGCGTCTTCGCGCAGCGCGTTCAAATCCAACTCGTCTTTGAATATCCAATTTTTTTTTTGAGTACTCGTCGGGAACATGTTTGACCTGTCTCACGTTACGTATTGAGAAAAAAAAAATTTAACAAAAATGTCCGTTCAAGTTTTATGTTAGCTCTCAGAACACTTTTCATACGAATTTAACGGCGACTATTCAAAATTAAAGTATTTACTATTTAACATTTTATCCGGACGCAGATTCAAAAACGTTATACGGTTATAATCAAAAATTTGCGTGGTTTTCTGTGTATGTTTGTTTTACTGATAACAGTCATAGATGATAACAGTGAATAACAATTGAAATTGATAAAAAAAATTCATTGTGGCTACGTTTTCTCCATCCGAGGAATTCATAGGCGCAATAAGAGCTTAATTTAAAGGGGGTAAATCAAGTATCTAGTCGACCCAGGCCCTAGTCCCGTAGGGACTACGCCCCGGCATCACCATGTTTTACTAATCTCCTTATAGATACAATCTGTTACTACTCAATATAACTTCCAAGTTCAAATGTTCGCATACTACTAAGACGAATAAAGATTTTCTCCTCTGTCAACTTGTATTCGAGATTTCACATTTTTCCTTAAAGCAAGTGTCTTTGAGCACTAGTTTTTATCCAGTGTGAACTCGCTCATAAATTGTCAAATTACTCCTCGTAGAATATATCTTTGGGCAAACCTCACCGAGCGTTCTTTCTTTATCGGGCTTGTAGAATTATTTGTATAATATGTAATGGTAAAGAAATATACATAACTAAACCCGTCAATTATTTCCAAATATTAAAAGATTCTCTCTTAGTTTATACGTGAACATTTTTTGGGTTCTACGGAAATGTACAATGTTTTTTTTATAATCTTATCCATTATTTCAATTCTATTCTTGAGCGGGCACCCATTAGTGGGTGGGGAAAAGGGGATATGTCCTTCTCCTGGAAACAGAAAACCCACTTAAAATTGTTTTTCTTGAGACACAAATTTAAGTTGATAATGACAATGACAAGAGAAAATATTTGAACCACAGTGAAACACACTCTTTTCTACACTAAATAAATAAAAATGATTTACGAAAAAGCGAAATTTACAATTGTATTTTCTGGTTAATTTGTACAGTTATCAAAATAATATATTGAAATTAAATAAATATATAATCTGGATATAGTATTGATTCACCAATTTGTTGTGGATCTATTAACTTCAATAACATTTTTTACATGTGTTGTATAAGTTGTATCTATGATCCATCTATAAGTCTTAAAAGTTTAAATGCGTAATTGAAAACTTAGCTTTGTCCCTCCCCCCCCTGATAATTACCTTATGATATGCCATTTATATAACATACAATAAAAAAATAAAAATGAATCTCCCACATTTTGTCACAAATTATTTAAAAAATAAATTTTAAACATTGGAACAAAGTCTGTCTTGGCCGATTTCACAAACATACATCACTTAAGGACCTGAAAGGCTGAAACTCATATGGATGACTTATATTGAAGAAAGTGCCCAAGTATTATATTATATTATTATATATAACCTAAAAGTAACATATTAAAAATTAAAAATAATGTTTACATTTGGGCGGAGCACAATAAAAATTAGTTTAATTATTTGTTTTAAATCCAAAACACTTTCGCCTAATGCAATGTAGCGATCAGTGATCATTAATCAACGGGAAATTGATTCATTTGAATATTTATATTTTATTGAGAAATAAATAAAAAATAATTACCATTTATTTGTATTTATTTCTTCAAAAAAATAATGGGTCCCTCTGAACAGATTTGTTTCAATTATGATTAATATGTTTATCCCATTCACACAAAAACTAGAAAACAACTTTGATATAATATGAAACAGCCTTGATAAAATAACTGTACAAATATTACTGTTCAATTATAAGATAAAACAGTTGAGATGTAGTGTTTTACTAGATATAAATCATTACATTTTTTAAATTTTTGTTTACAGAAAACTATTTTTGAAAGAAAATCCTTATGCACCAGCAGCCTATAGTTCTTTTGTCAAGCAGTTGATGGACGATGTGTGTAGTCCAATGCGACCAAATTTGCCAGTTTTAAAAACCAAATCTGATGGAATCACAGATTTGATTAAAATAGGCTTCAAGTTAGTAACTTCACTATCAAATATTTATAATGTTTGTATGCATAAAACATAATAACAATATGAAAACCATTTTTTCCCTTTAGTAAAATTATTAACACAGTCAACAAACATCCACTGGATTGTGATCATCTTATTGTGTTTGTCGTGGGTGGTATAAGTGGACATGAAGTGCATTCTATTTGTGAAGCGACAAAAAGTTGTGGCATCCGAGTGAGCATAGGATCTACAAGAATGTTATCACCGTACGAGGCATTGCACTCATTATTTAAACGAGATTAGTTATTTATAAAAATTCATATTTATTTAACAACTTAACAAAAAAAGAAAAAATTAAATAATTGATAACTTGGTAAAATTGTCCATGGAATGATTGGTATATGAGCAATATTATTATTATTATTATTATTATTAGTTTGTTTATAATACAATCCCATTCATTATGTATAGTGTAGTCATTGTTGATGATCCCAAGTACCAATGAAAGGTAGTTATGTATAAAGGTTGTGTGCTTCAATCGGATGTAGAATTGCTGAATGAATGTAACTTCTCTATGGATAAAGACAGCTGTTCAAGGCTGGCCATTAGGGAGTGCATGTTCTCTGTACCTTTTGCAATGCCTTGTTCGCTGAGTGGTGTCGATCCATCCTGTCTCACGCCCAGTTCAAAATGCAACCACGCCAAATGTTCCTGCTGTTCACGAATAGCAGTCATTTGTTCCATACTGCAGTCTTTACCTAAATAAAATACTCAAATATACAAATGTTTTGAAAAATAATCATCACTAATAACCGCATAAAACTTATACCAAGTTTATTTGATGTTTTAATAGATAAACTGTACATTTTATTGTTTTTTAGGAACTTTTTAATATTTATACATTGTTATTTTTTTATGGTTAAGTCAAAATAAAAGTATTTTAATTTCAAGATATATGGAATTATTTTTTTCCCTTATTATCATTTTTTCAATAAAAATTATATATAAATTAAATCAATGTATTAAATACTAAAAATTCAATATAATTAATGACCTACACAAAAATCTATATCCATACATAAAAAATTAATTTAATTTAAGACAAATCCTAAGATTATGTATACTATTGATTTGATTATTAAATATATTCTGACGTTTACCAAATGCGCGTAATTTTCCAGAATGAAAGTCTTCAAGTAATTGCTGAAGGGCTTGTTCCATTTGTCTGACATCGGTCACATCTGACAAAAAACAATGATGTAGGCAACTTCTGTCCATAGTTTGTTCAGGGAACACTATTTGTTTAATATGGGACAGGATTCAACAACAAAAGCAACCAACACACAAAATATGTATATAAAAAAAACAAAACAAAAAAACAAAAATAAATAAGCTGAAATAATAAAATACACAAACTTTTTAATAACTTCTTTTATAAGGATATAGGTGAATGCTATTATCAAGTAGTGATATTGTAAATGTTTCAAAGAAAAAACATACTCAAGTTATCTTATGTGTACTACTTAGCATTAAACATTCAACAATAATTACAAGTGTTGAGCATGCTATAAATCCTGTATAAAACAAACAGTGTTAAGTCAATAAGAAACTAAATACACTTAGTTATTAAAATATTTTATCATTTCATGCATATTTTCTTTCAAGTACTATTTGCATTGCTGGCAGTCATTGGCAAGATACTGAATACAATTGGTAAATTGATTAATTAGTAGTAATCAACTCGCAAGTGTAATGGAAGTGATGTAAAAGTTTCAGGATTGGAGCTATTAAATGTCAAAATTGTTGATTCTATAAGAGAAGTATAATTTTAATATAAAGTAAAAAGTGTCACAAAAGAATAAGAGAACAAAGTTTTAAATGATAGTGGTATTGTGCATGGTGAAGCATTAACAGCATTTGAAGTCAACAAAAAGGTATGGACAACAATCTGAGAGTAACATAACCAAACTTTTACTATTAAAAATAATAATAGATTACAAATAAAAGAAAGTCCATTAAAATGGAAAATAAAAACTTAGCATTTAAGTTTAGAATTGAATTATTTAGTGTAATAACTAACATAACATGTTTTCAGTAAATTTATAAACATATTATTAGATCAAGTAATTCAAGCAATAATTGTTACTATTAAATAAAATATGTAATCTAATTTGATGTAATCATAACAACAATAGGAATAACAACAATTTAAAATTGTTTGCACGCATAGAAATAAAAAAAATTAATTACCAATTATTATGTACTTGGATCAATGTATGCTTATCAACTACTAATATATATATTATTTAGTACCTAGTAAGAATATTTCAAACAAATACGCTTTAATTATTTTCAAATTAAACTCTTACATTCAATAAATAATATAAACCTTATGCCATAAATTTAAAAAGTACCAACCGATGCATCACGACTAAAAATGTATTCAAGAATTTACTTCTATGATGACAATGTTTAATGTAGCTATCTACCAAATAAAAGTTAAGGACAAAATTATTTTATTGCAATGAATTGCCAATTATTGTTGTAAGGAATTATGGCCCTAACAAACCAAACTTTTCAATGCCATATCTTTTGATTGATGAATACTGTAGATATAATAGTTCTTTTTAAATTCATACCATCCAAATGTGGTTCATTGTTAGAAAAAAAGTTTAAAAAAAAGATGTACACTAAATTTGTTAGCTATACATTTCGATACTAGCTTTATTAATGACTTAAAAATTATAAGCTACAGCAAATTGACTATACACAAAACGTTTAATACTTACAACAGTAAAATTTTAATAAAAGACTATTTATATGCTTCAAAAGACTATTTATATGCTTCATTCATAATAAGTTTATTTTATTTACAATGAATGGTATCTATTATATATTATTTTTGTCTTTAAAATACATGTGTTCCATAATTTTTCTTCCAACACAGAAGTTACAGTTTAAATTAATATTAAACATAAATAAACAACATAAATAATATTATCTAAACCAACTCTGTGCTATAAGTATTTTTAAACAGTTCCGGGATGTAAGATTTACAACTCAGGTAAAATAATTTATAAGGAAAACATTTACATTGAAAGATTATATTCTTAGTAAAATTACTAATTTACTACTAAGCTAATTATTACTCATGCAGGTTATATATTAAGCTATAATCACTAAGAAAGTATTGAAATGGACAAAATATATAAAATAAATAAGGCCCAGGTTTATATGCAATATTAATACCAGTTATTCCGATTAAAAATCTTTTAATGTCATAATCATTGTTTATAGATTCAAATAGTGAATTAATTTTTGGTTATTTTGAAGGAAATGCATAATTATTATATGATGCTTATATCGATTTACATTAGGAAATATGAGTAAAAAGCTAATAAATATATCTCATTATTTTACATGTTTTACAATTCTCTTTGGCTTATAAATCGGGGCCCTAATTATAAACTTAGATAGTAAAGGGACCAATTGTATTTGTTAACAAGACACGTACCGATGAACCGAATATTAAAATCTCTAACAAACAAACCTTTTTTATTTTGCAGTTTACTAAAATTGGGAGGAGGTGGCCGTGGTGGTTTATAGTCGTGCAAAGAACTGCGTCCTAATCGTTCATTAACACACATAAGTCGAGTCGTGCCACTGACATCTTCTAAAAATAAATTTAAAGTTGAAGATAAATGTAATCAACAAATTAATCATGATAATGATAAAGATCATACTGGACGGCTGTATTTGAGGTTTATTATCCTGGTGCAAGGACGAAGAACTGGATAATTTGGCACTAGATTTATGACATTCGTTTTTCTGACTTTCGAGAGAAAGTGACTACATTTTGAAAACATATAAAAACGATGTTAGCTACGATAGTTACAGGCTTAAATAACATTAACAACCTTGTTGCTCGCAATACTAGTTTTGGTCCGGCTTTCCGTGTGAGAATGTGCTCTAGGCGGTGGTTTGGGAGTAACGGGAGGAGTAATGTGCACATTGTCTGTCACCGGTCTAGGTTCCTCATCGGAAGACACTAGTTGTTCTAGTTCGCATTCTTCTTTTTCCACAGACATGACGGTCAAGTCGAACGGAAAAGGTTAAGAGACACTTTAGTGGATCGGCAACATTTGGTAATGATTGTCTTTCCACAGCTGAAAACCACAGTACACATTGTCATGAACAATTGCAACGTATAGTTATATTACGATTAATGACGATAATATAGGCAGAGCTGTTACCCTGAAGGTTTGGCGTGTCGAACTCAATTAAGATATCCAAAGGGTGAATGCGACAGGCAGCAGGTTTAACAATTATTTGTATTTGTTGAAGACGACGAGACGACGTTCTCGTCCTCAGATCCCGACCGTTCGTTGTAATGTGATGTTCCTATTAAATCTAGTCGAAAGGCATAGGACGGACTCGTGACTGTATGAATGTCGAATATTCGTTACCCTTACCCGCACGGATACAACTTGTTTTGTTGACGAGATTCCACCGTGGAGCAACGAGATACCACCCTAAAGATTGCAGCCTGCAGTAATATAGAGTTACAGCATTGCACCCTCCGACGACACGGGTGATAACTGATAGTGCGAAACTCTTGAAATTGATAAGGGCCTGGTAAAAATGCAAATCAAAGTCTAAACAGGAATGCCAAACTAAAATTTCAACCCCCAATAATTTGTGTTCAATTTCTTTAATTATTTTCGAGTTTAGAATTTCAAATGTTCAAACTTTTAAATATTCAATAGACGGCAATAGTTGCAATAACAATCGCAATACCGACACTTTATAGTTGACCAGCCGACGAGACGATAACGATCGATCAAGTCATTGTCTCGTTGGCCAACCTGTTGCTTGGTGATAAGAATTTTTCTCTTCGTCCCCCCGCACCAGACGTTATCACAACCGCGAATATTATTAATATTATTGTATCAATTTTTGCACAATATCGGGTAACGAAAGCAGCCGCTTGACAGCCGTCGAGTTTCAAGTTCACGGTTCACCACTTCACCAGTAGCAGTCATCGCTACTACTACGACCTAGTCCGAGTAAAAATATATTTTCCTAGTCTCAGCACACTGCCGACCTTCCTGATATTTTTCGCACAGCCATCGTAGTAAGTACAAAAAACATAATATTTTCTTTAACTACGTCATGTACTCTTTTAAGCACATTCCCTCCTCGTTCGTATTCTTTTTATATTACTCGTTGTGACAACTTGTACTGGGAATATTTCTTTCTCCGTTTCAAACGTTACTCAATGATATCAATCTGCAATAATATGTTATAATAATGATAATATTAATATGATGTAATAGGCATGCGTTGGTATTGATCTGTAATTTTTTGTTTTCGTGTCCGTAAGCGGTGATTTACGCCATTCTATAATATTTTAGTATTAATTCTGTGATTAACACTCATGCAATGATGATCACAGTATTTTAGTGAATCTATCGGTATTGTTTGTTCTATTGTATGTTCTGATCATTTGAGTTTTTGTACATTTTATAGTTGTATAAGTTACATCACTTGTGTAATTGTGCCTATATATTGCACCTGTTGTTCAAGGGTCTTACAATTTACAACAGTTACAGTTTAGCATTGTTAAATATATTGTTGACCATCCGGTTAATAAGTATTACATTTAGACAATATAGGGTATTTAATGTTTCTTTTGTTGAAAAAAAAATTGTTTAATATCTATATTATTTTCACTACTCCCATCAAGTCGTGAGATTTAAGTTTCTAATGGGTATATTCAGCAACTTGATTTAATAAGAAGTCACATATTTGTTTTTAAACATTTAAAAGTAATCTGAAATGTTCTTTAAACAGAAATAATTGCCTTTGCCAACTACTTGACACTATATTTAATGTAATGCAATTAGGATTATTGATTTTTTTTCTGCTAACCAATTAATATTAAATTTGCATTTTGATGTAAATGTTGGATTATCAATTATATTATAATTCATAGAGATTACACCATTAATGCTTGGTGTATATTTGAGATAGTCAAATACATAAAACTGTATAGAAAAGTTAAGCAATGTCATTATTATTAATTTTATTATAATAATATAATGATCATATCATATTAAAAGTGACACATAAGCTAAAAAGCAAAATTAATTCTAAATTGTAGCATGACACACCGTCCCCTTTATCTTACTACAGCTCTTAGTTCCTAGAAATAATCAAACACGCTCTTCTCAATTTGTTTTGAGTTAGGATCCAAATGCATGACTAGTTTTGTTAGGTCATATATCATATTATGTCTTCATGAGTTTCATATTCAATTTTTTTTAATTAGTTGGACATTTTTAATTATTTAGACATTTATATTTTAACACTTTTAAGCAGAATACTAATTTTTGGAAAACTAGGTACTTTCAAAATGTTTTTCTTGCAAACTGTTTTCTACTCAATGATTAAAATAAACTTATCAATATGAGTACCAAATTGATTTTGATAACCTTCAATACAATGATATTGACAATTTACATTCTATATCAGCATTTTACCTGAATATTTTTTATGACTGAAATCATATCATATTTTATACTATTCATAAATTTACTAATTGTATTAAATAAAAAAAAAATTCTATTAATACCTTTAAAAAAATTTAACAAAGTAAGACATTTATTAATGCATGTTAGATGTTTATGACCTGTCTATGTTCTTATCAAATAAATAAATATTTATATTGCTGTTCGTTTATACTGTAAAGAATTTAAATCCTTTTGAATAATATATATCCATCGATAAAAGCAAAAAAAGGACATAAGTTTAACACATGTACATTTGCAATCCAATATTAGATAGGTACTTTATTATATTATAGTTCATAATATATAGTAATGGACAATTGAAGTATATTGGTTGACATTTACTATTTATTTTAAAATATTCTTATGCTATAAAATATAACTTAATCGATAGTTTTAAATAAATTATCAAACTAATCAATTAGCTTGTTTGTAAAATTGTACAAACTGTATGTATTGTGGTCATTAAAATCTGGGCATGTTAGTTTATTTAATATTAAAGTAAATTATTAATCACGTTTAGGATCATGTTAAAAGTTATTGATGAGAAATAATAACTTATTATAGAATAAAGGTTTCAGCTATTACTAGCATCTCTTATAGTTGTTAGCATTGCACTTGTTTACAATTGATTTGTTTAAACATAGTATTCAATTATCTATCAAAATAAAGTTTTAAAATTAAATTAAAAGTATTAACTATTGCATTTCTTGCTAATATTACCCTATTACTCAGTTGTAAATATGTTAAAATGAAAAGTAAAGTTTTATTATATTATCATTAAATATTTATTATTATGTTGTAATATAGAAATAACTGCAAACTATATTTAGTCTTATGAAAGTACCACCTTTTGTGCAATATAGCTTATAGGTAAATGTATTATTACATGTTTGATATAGGTCCAAAAATATCCTAACAGTTATATGCTATGAGGCTGCGATGATTCATTTTTAATCTCTTATTTTATGCAATATTTAATTAATTTAATTGGATAATTATTGTTATAATGTTATAAGAAGAGCTGATAATTTTTAAAAGTAGTAGAAACTATAAAATATAATTTTATAAAAGGTCTTGTGGCTTGTGTTACCTACATTTTAATTAATTGTTGTATATTTTAGGTAAAACAGTACACAAAATGGAAGAAGAAAATGCATTTACTCAAAAATTATCAAAATCAACTGAACAAATGCCCCTGTATCCAGTTGGTATGTTGACTATTTATTTATAGTATGTACTTAAGTGTACAATTTTTAAATGTTTATATTAAATTATAATTAATTTGTATAATTGTTTAAAAATTCAGGAATATTGGGATTTGTATTGGTAGCTGGTTATGGACTCTATAAATTCAAATCTCACAAGGGAAGTACTTCTCTGTACCTTATTCAACTACGACTTGCGGCTCAAGGTACAACTGTTGGAATCCTTGGAATTGGTGTATTGTATAACATTTATACCGAAGCTATGAAGCCCAAAAAATATTAAATATATATATTAATCTAGAATAATTAGTAAAATTTTACTTTATACTTGTTAAATATTTAGTATTATTTTTAATGATTAATTTGTAAATTTGCTGTTATAATGTTTTGTTATATACTTACAATATAGTTGAAACCAATTTGATGTCCTACAGTTTACTGATAAATGATAAGTTATACATTTTAATGTATAAATATTCCTAATTACCTATAAACTAAGGTATTTTTGAATTTTATTTTTATGTGGCTGTTTTATGTCTTAGTATTATACCATGTAATGCTTAATAAGCAATGTTAAAAGTTCTTATTTTTATTGTTTAATGTACATGTATATTGTGTAATTTCTTTTAAAAAATAGAAAACCAAACAAATTATCCTATTAAAAAAAGACATGTACAATTACTTTATAATTATTTACCTGCTACTTAATCAATGAATTATTACTCGAGCTACATATTTGATCATTGTGAAAATATAATAAAATGTAAAATTACAGCATGACAGTACCATGTCCAATCATACATAAACTATATGTAATGTATTTTTTGATGCACTATTAATATTCAAAAATATAGATTATTTAAGTTTTATACACTACACTTTAACAATTTATCTGGACTATATTTATATTTCTTTGGTTCCTATTTAAGTTATTAAAAATTTAAAAGGAACATTAGTGATATTTGTGAAAACATGTATTTAGTATTTATATAATATTGACATATTATTTGTTCCCAGTTAAACTTTTTTTACGTTATTTGTGATTTATGATCACTTATAGCTTACCGAATTACTAATATTATTAAGTAATTGATTAACTTTTTCCCTTCAAATTAGTTGATATAAACTATGAACATAAATGTTATTAATAATTATTATTATTATAATTTTTTTCTTATAGAAGATCATCCATATAATATGTCTCCTGAATAAGTTAAAAATAACGGTTTACTAATAAAATGATAAATGTAAAGATACCTACCCAGGGGTATATTTAAGAATTTTTCATAGAGGGGTCCAAGAAACTTTTCCAATCAAATTAATCGCCCCCTATCTGCATTCTTTTATAGGTATTCAATTATTACGATGCATTAACCCTGTTTAGATGTTAAGTACCTACCTAATAATTATTTATTTTTGATTACATAAAAAACACAAAAGTACCTACTTGATTCAGTGTGGCAAAGGCACAATAGATGCTTTATTGGGATGATTCTATAAAATTAAAATTTTTCTTTTTACAGGATTTGTGGTACCTATCGTGACTGCAACAGATGTTGGTTTCGCGAGTTTAACATTTTTAACACGCATGTCCACTCGACCCTCATTTCATCTTTTTTGAGAACCGTTATATACTCGTATACACGTATAGTTTAAAAAAATTAAGCAAAAGAATCAAAATATTTTTCAAATAATCATTGTTAGGTAGGTACTTAACCTTTCCGTGTTAAGTTTTTGCCTTATGTTTTATTACAAATGCATACCTATAATATTATACTGTAGTTTGTTACCCTTGTCCCTTACCTAGTACCTACTGATAGGCTGTAGGCTGTATAGGATTGAGAATCAATCATTGATTGTTTTACATTTAGTATTTTTAGACGATCAAAAATATATTATAATTCTATTTCCGTACTCGATTTGAAACGTTGTAAGAAAACGAGTGTTAATTGTTTTAACAATTATTTCAAAAAAATAATATTGAACCTCCGGTTCAATACCAGAGGGATTTTAAATGACTTTTCATACATTTTACAAGAGATCAAACACATTGTTTATTCTAACAAAGTCTTTGAACGTTGTAATTGTTTGTTTTTTGAAGCGTAACTTTTATTAAAACAATGAATAACATATACTTTAGATAACTGTATAAAAAGTTAAAAGCTTTTCGTTTTAATTTACTTGATAGGTACCTTTCATATCGAGCGTTCGCAAAACCATACTCCTGTATGAAACGTTTTTTTTTTTTTTAACTAGGTATGTTATAAATTGTAAGTGTTATACCTAATCAAATTTACTTAAATGTACCTACTATGCAACACTTTTTTAAAATTATTTTCAACCACTGTTTTTCAAATAAAAAATGATAAGTTTTTTGAAATTTTCTGTCCCAGGCATTCGCCAAATTAACCTCCAAAGACGCCATTGATAATCGGGTTCTATAGACACAACGCTGGGGTGACATAAATACTTTTCCTCGTTTCTTTACCCATTTATCATATTTTCGATGAGAAGAAAACTACTACTATTTGCTTAGTTTCCATAAAACAATTTAATATTTTTGGTCAGTATGCATTTTCAATTTTAAAAAGGTTCAGATCGACTGCTATTATATCTGTGGCATCACTCATTATACTCGTAGTTTGTACGTTTTCATTATTTTCTATTTTGAAACTATTTACTTTATTTATAACGACTCCTTTGTCATTTATTTAATTAAATAATTTAATTTGATTACGCCTCGTGGGGCAAGAGCACAGTTTAAAATATAGTATTAAATTTAAATGAATACAATAAAAATACAAATTGAAAATGACTGTTATTGTCACGCACGCACACGAATACACGAATACACGATTAATTATATTTACACCTTACACGTAACAGGTCTTATACGCGGACCTAAAGCGACTTGTAAACAATTTCGTTACGCAGTATTTATGTATGAAACATAATCATATGGTACCTATTCGGTAGAATTAAATAACGCGCGTTCTCGTACATAGAGTAAACTTCAATAATGTCTCGTTCTGACGTTCGCAATTTAACTCAAAAGAATATTGTAATAAGCGCGCGATTATTCCGGGAAGCTATCAATATTCATATCTGATAATGTATAACGTTTCCCGGCGACTTGAACAGTTTTTTCAATAGTTTTTTCAACAGTTTTTTCAATACGTTTATTGACGGGTTATAATTTAGGCGCACGAAAAGTAAACGAATATCGAAGTACGGGGACGGGTAAATATTCAGTCACGTGTAGGTACATTAACGCAGAACCCTGCAGGGATTTCGATGTTTCGAGAACAGTGCTGAAAATAAATTCGTGTTTACGTTTTCGTCATTTCGGTCGCGTGCCGGGCTATTTCGATTTCTGTTCGTCGAACGATAACAGTATAATATCATTTAGTTAATATTATTTTAGATTTTGATTCCGTCCTTGACAATTCGTGACATCGTCACTTCTCGATCCGCTCGTTCTCAACACGCTTTTTGAACTCCGGCACACAACCTGAACTGAATTCGAAATCGATACTTCGTTGGTTATTTTTTATCACACGGTTCGCATTCCACTGCGGCACGCGGCTTATGCCACAAGGTATATACAGCCGGATACGTGATATAGCGTCTCCTCTAGGGACCACATTTTAGAGCAACGGAGGGACAGGGTGTGGTGAAGGCACCATCACCAACTTCAAAATGTTAATAATTCATATTTTATTAATCCTCCGATGCTACGTTAAAATTAACTTAAATATTATCACGTATTTATGTGGGTACATTATGGTGTATAAAGGTATTGATTTTAAAATATTAAATTCCTTTTTTTTACTGAAAAAATATTATGTTTATAGCGTTCATTTTCGCTTAATCAAATTTAAATCAGAAAACCTTACGCCACGTCGTACTTCATACATGTGTACTAGTAATTTAATATTCGTGCTTCACAATCTTGTAAAATACGTGAATTTATTTATTCTGTTTTTAAGAAAAATAAAAATAAAAACATACATGACATGGCTATTGTAGGTGTCTTACAAGAATGATTTCATGAGATGTATACTTCGGGTGGAGATAGTCTTATTACTTTCAAAAAATAAGAGTGGAAAGTGAGTCTTCAAAACAATATAATATTATTTTAGAAATAATAAGATTTATAAACTTACTTTAATCTTATAAGCGATTTAGTGTATTAAATTATCGATAAAAAAAAAAAAATGTATTCATTCCGGGTGACATGGTTTATATAGTGGCGTGTATAGATATTCAAAAAATCTCTTAGCGTCTCATATGCTTCTACTGGTACGTAATGTAATAGGACTAATATCTGAAAGTACGAGTATACAATATAGTATAAATAATAGTTATATTTAATTATTTACGTAGACGTTAACGCGGTGGCCGGATAATGCGTCCGAATTAAAATTATTTAACAAAGTTATATGATTATATTTTAATTAACAACAAGTTAGAACTTTACAAGGGTGTGTTCTACGATAAATAATATGATGTTGCGTACGTCTTGTTACATATTATTATGGTGGATACAAACGTATAACCAACGTAAAAAGCAACACATCTTTTAGAATGCAACTTTTCGTCTTTTTTTCTTCATTTTTTTTTTTTTTTTTGTATAGCGCAATTGGCCTGATAATTGGCACTCGCAGTCTTCTTGTTCGGATGTAAATGTACCCACAATCGCCGATCATTATTTTCTAGGGAGTAAAATAATACAATCAGCAATCTAACCTTTTTTAAAAAATTAGTTGAAAATTTGTGAATTGGAGTAGGTACTTTACAAGATCTTGAATTAACGAAGTACAATGATTTTTTCGCATTGTGCTTAAAGCAACAATTTTTTTTTTAATTTTCACTGATTTGAAATATTATCTGTTTTTTTTTTAAATCTTTGATAAAAATTATTGTGTGAAATCATGTGTTTTTTTTTTAAACGATAAAAATCTATAATATGTTAATTTAACAATACATCTATTAATATAAATATAAAAACATAAATTGAGTTGGTATGATTATAATATTGTTGATTTCTCTTTAGTCATTTAGGTAGTTACTGTGCCATTATATGAACTGCCCGAACAGGAAACGTGAAAATTAGAAATGTATGATGTGGTTTGGCAGTTTGGCTTAAAAAACCGTTTCGGTTTTGCATTGAGTATTTGCATAAACAACGACTATTCTAGCCTTATCTAATATTCAGTTGGATGTTTAGTATGATGTTGAGTAGGCTGCTTATTTTCCTGCTATGCTGCAGAAGGACAAGGTGCTCACCCATTCGAGAAGTGTCGAATAATGCTCAAGTATCCCGTGCTTGATTCGTCGACTGATGAGGCCGCAGCACCATCGTTACTATCGGCAACTAAAACGTTATTTTATGAGAATATAAAAATACATATCAATTTTTGTGAAGTTGATCAAGAATAGATTTAAATAGTAAAAAATATATGTATTCTGTATAGGTACATAATTATAAATATATTTGTATTCGAGTAAGCAAAGCAATAGCTGAGGATGTTGTCAAAGGGGTGGGTAGCCAGGATCCGCAGTCACTCAACCATTAGGAGATCCTTACCCTTTCATCACTGCCTTTGGAATATTTTGATCAGACTTTAGTCATTTAAATCCGATAAGCAGCATCGTTTTTAATACCATCGGAAGTTATTATTACCATTTAACGCCGCTAAGTTAATAATTACTAATTTTAGTCAAACGTGCCATACGATTGAGGCATTGAAACCTAATTAAAACTGGAATTAACATATATTTGCAACGAATAATTATTATAACAGTACATAAAAACATCAAACGGACATCGAGGCGGAAATCGAAATTCCACGAGGTTTATGTTGACATTTTCTAGAGTTATTTATGCCTCGTGATGTTCATGTATACTATTTGTTTCGTGGCTTTTATAGTTTTCGTTAAATTAAAGTTTAGATGCGGAACAAAATCGTTAATAAAAGATTAACGAAATTGAAGTCCACATTCAATAGAAATAAAAAGGTTTCTAAAACCTCGAATTGGAAGCAGTCATTGACAAGTTTACCGCCATGCGTCAAAGTCAAAGGATTAACCAGGATCAAAGGATTACTCGCATCATTATAGTTATCATAATTATTATTATTATTATTATATATATAAATAAAACAAGTGAAAATTCCATACATTTTAAAAGCATAATGTTCTAGATGGATTTTATTAACGAAAAAAAAAGATAAATGTTTTTGCTAAACATAATATAATATTTTATAATATTAATGTTTGGGAATTAGTTTTGGTTTAGGTAAGGAACTAAGACGGCTGCTGAAAGGAGAACGGAAGTTTTCCCCAAGGAAAAATAAATTTTCTTCGACTGCTTTCCTCTGCCACTGCTCAACCTACTTGCTCGGGGACGTAAAGTCCTGGTTCTCCTTAATGCTATAAATATATACCCTCATAATCTTACGAATAAGAAAATCCGTATAATATAAGTGTATAAAATATAAATTATGTATTTATATAATGTATACATATTACACACATCGAATTCATATTATTATTATTGTTATTGTATGCGTCACCGAAGCGGTGCATTTATTATACTGCTATATAATATTTATATATATATATATACTTAGCGTTTTATCGAAATTATGATTTGTCTGATGAGCTTTATTTTTTTGCTGATTGTTTCTTAGAATGTTGTCCACAACGATCGGTTGCAGTAAGAAAATTACCGAACATTACAATGTACAACAATGATATATTATTATATGATAATACAATGCAATTGTATAGAGCGGCTTAATATAATATTATTATGCACATCGATCGACTGGTATTTTAAGTTTAGATGAGTGTTCGACCCCGTCGCGTCGTGTAGGCGGTATGCTTCTACCCCTCTAATACGAACGTAATGTGAAAATCTATATTTATGTTCGCGTGCCGATAGCAGAGTATTATGCTTTTTCCCCCAAATACCTATAATAATTATGTTATATATTATACTCGTGTTACGTACACGCTTGTATAGTAGGCACTCGCAAAGGGGCGGAGGAAAAATGATAGGCATCTCGCCGCGCGCCAGAAACGAGTTTTTTCACTTCTCCTTTGTGTCGGCGCAAAGTTTTGAGAATATTTCGCACCGTAACGGATATGACACATGATATCTGCAGCGTGCAGTAAAACGTAATAAATAGTTTTGGTACACATAAGTGTAGGATAAGACCTTTGTCATAATATCTCGCAGTGGTATATTTGCACGCAGAACTAAATGCGTATTATAAAAATACGGTATTTTTTTTACCGATCGCAAATGTATCGACAACTTGGCCATTAGTATACGGTATAGTACATATTTATATGATATTTACATAACATTCATATTGAATCCGTGTAGTTCGGATTTTTTAGACATAAAATTCATTTTATTATACGCATCTCGCGGGTATTAGGTCCTATTAGGCTTGACACATTTGTTCGCATTAATGTTTGACATTCGGCGATGGTGCGATTGGACGTCTATAGAACGCCACATGTGTCACGTGATGGACGTCTCATCTTGGGTCATCAAAAAGCTAGCTTTTTTTTTTGTATGTCTGCGACCGAGATTGCGACCAAAATGCTGAAGGAGTTTTCCCATTATCACGACAATAAGAGGCTATTGGTAGTCTAGTAACTAGTTGGTACTGCGAGAAAGAGTTTTCCAAATGCTTTAGAAGAACAGAGAAAGAATTGCAAAAGTGTTCGACCGAGATTGAGAGTCGAACCCTGCATCGTCTAGTATACATGATACATCGTCACACACTATCCACTTGCTTGTACTTCATGGATACAAGGTTTTTCATACATTTTTTGTCGTATCCAACAAAAAACAAAAATATTTTACAGAAAGTCACAAGCAAATTGTATAAGCGTCAGATAATTGATTATTTCAACGAATTTCGTTTACACGAGATTAGTTAGTCAGTTGTTATTCTATAAATATCAATCGTAATGACTCGAAACATTTTCTAAGTACTTACATATAAGCATTTCATAATTTTCAAAGCATTTTTTTTTTCGCAAATGTTAGAGAACATTGAAAGTTCAATCCACCTTATATTATGAAATTTGGTTCTACATCACTATATAGACCATCTTTAGAAAAATAAACCGATCCATCTGACCTCTTTCACTAAGAATATTGTTTTTTCGAAGGCAATGGTACATTCATCTCAAGCTTAAAATACCCATTCTTGTATCTCACCCAACCGTGGAGTTTCACCTGACCCAGGAGTTTCTTTCGTTCTTAGTTTTTAAGCTTGAAATTGTTTATGGAAAACTAAAACAAAGCTTTTTATATTATATACTCATAACTCATAAGGTAATAAATTAAGTATCGTTAAAGTATTATCAGGTGTTTTTTTTTAATTCGAAACCAGTTGTAAACAAATATTTTTACACGTCAATAACACTCGAGACAAAATGTTATTTTCTATTGCAAATTGTGAAATTTAGTTATATTTAACAGGTTTTTTTTATAAATGATTGTATTACGTAGAATATAACTATATAGTATGTATATATATACATACGACGATAGTATAACTGCGATAACCATCTGTTCTACAAGAACAAGACATGTGAATATAATGATATGTCGACGTGGTTAAGTTAACTATTTACGTAGTCGTTTTTCATCTTGTCATGATTATTATATTTATAGATACCGTAATGCACGTCTACGTCCGTATCGTAACGAGAACCCGGGGTTCGATTCGCGAGAAAACGCCTAAAACGCGATTTATAATATTATTTTTGCTGTACTTCCAACATGGTCCCGAAATAAAAACGTGTACAGAAAAAATTACAGTTTGCCAAGTAATGCTCAGAACAAACGCCTCGCTCGCAATAACAGGTGGAAATTTGTTCTAAAAAAGAAAATCAAAATTCGAACAAACGAATTAAAATAAAATTCATTTAGATGTTTAGTCTCTTTTTTTTAACAAGTCCTCGGTTTAGCACTTATTTCCGATTTCTGCTCTTACGGCGGTCGTACGCGTGTCATATGTGTGCCGAGAATGGAAACAGAAACGATAGTGGTGTTACAATACGCAGGTGATACAGATGGGTTGTACTAAAAATAATATGAAACGCGAGGGACCATTCGGATAATATTATATATTATAATATTTTCAATCTAAATTTAAATCGTTTTTTCCCTCAAGTTTTTTCCCATTATTCTTTATTAAGCCCGTAAACGTATGAAAAAATGTCCTTAAAATGCAAAATAAAAGTTTCATTTTTATAAATTCTTTGATGAGGTTGTGAATCGAAATGTGTAATTGGAAAACTATATTTTAAGGCGACTCGAAAAACTGTATTCGTCATTCAAATCTGATCTTCTCCATGCAGACCTGTTTGCGTTATAAACTTTGGAGCGATGCCCGCTCTATCTATATGACTATATATATATACCTACGCACCACGCATGATCGATAAATCACTCACAATAAGTCGTTTTTAGACATTGCGCTCGGATGTTCGGAAAACCGAAGCAGAGAAACTCAGTCAACGATTTAAAAATTGCGCTCCGAGTGTGAAATTATTCATAATAGACCCACGTAAGGATTTCTCATATTTCATTTCGCCACTTTCCCAATAATTTCAATAAGTTATAATAATATTGTTCGTATTTGTGGAATGTATTTCAAGTATGAAAATTAAATTCCCTGAATGCATATAATTGTAGCTGTTATAATAATATGTATTTACAAGTATAACGTACTTCCTAAAAACCATTTGGATACAAATGTAATTGCATTGAAAACAAAAGAATATTCAATTAATTTTAACCATTAGAGACTATTCTTGAACGCAGTACTGTTAACATTTTTACAAAACACGAACATCTGTAAGTAGAATGAAATACCGGGATCCTTAACTCCCGCGCCCTGCCCCATCGATCAACCCTTCGCACCAATACTATCCGTAATGCCATCACCGTGGAATTTTCATATCCTTCGATAAATTCAATACTCTTACGGCTCATTACACTAGGTAGTCGAGGGGCGCGAGGTTCCGGACCCGAAGTCCACCCCCGTGGGCACGCAACGGTCATGTCATAATTGATAAATATTTTATCACTGTGAAGTCTTATACGATATCGTTAGACTATACACATGTTGTAATTAGATGTTATCTCGAAAAAAGTTAATAATTCAGAGTCGTACAGTTTTCTGAACACCATATTATGAATAACAAGTTCAGATCGTTTCGTAATAAATCCACTCCAAATTGAAAACTTACAAAGAGTTTAATATCACCAGCAATCAGCAGTATTAATAATTTAAAACCTACTTAAAAAGTTGACTTAAAAAGTATTAAAATCAAACGAATGCCTCATCGGCTGTAGCAGAATTGTTTTATATATGACCAGAATTATTTACGACTTTCGGAGATACCTAATAATATTCGAGTAGGTGCGTCGAGAATAATTAATAAATGAGAGAAGCCAAGAAAATGTTGGCCTAAAATAATCGATATTCATAAATTAATCAATATTTTTGTAACCAATTGTATTGAAATGGTTTTGGCAAAGGCTGACTGGTTTAAAATACCGCAAACGGGTATCTGATGAAATTTCATACGTCGTGATAAAGTTGTATTTGAATATTGGCAAGTCAATACTCGGTAACTGTGGATTCGACACTCGTCAGTTTTTCAGTCAGAACACCGTTCGACGCAAGTGCAAGCTCATTAGTACATGTATGTACGTGAGAGATTCGATACGATGAAAGTTTTAAATGTTACGAATATCAACTTAATGGCTCAACACAAACATAATAATATTTTGAACGAAATATAGTGTATTATTGCACTATATCCACACTCTCTACGGGGTTACTAAAGATTTGTTAAACATATTATTGGTGTTAAATTGTGTTTGCTGTTAATAGGTTCATATAGTCAGTGATTTATTTTCGAATTCTAAACACTTACCGATCGGTTATGACAATATAATATTAACAAGAATATATTATTATTTGTACTCTAAACAATAACTTTGTAATGAAATCAACTCTAAACGAATACAGTTAATGCTGTGATATTTTTCATTCATACCGTATATCTTGTTATGTATTTTGATTGCTTTATTCTTGTTTGCACATATCACCGTACTTAATTATTGTGTTTGAAATGCATACTGTTCTACGTTTCTATTCCAAAAGAACAAAAAATTCAACAATGATAATTTAATTACAATCATATTATTCGACTGAATTACAGTCCCTGGATGTTGTGTTTAAATTTTACAAAAAAAAAAAAAATATAACATTAAACAATATTCAGGAAGATTACTTTAAAAGTACCTGCTACACCTTTGTCCGCGCATTGTTCGGAAAATTTCGCATTTTTGAGTACCTGTACGAATAACTAGGCTTTAAAAGAAGTACGTATATGTTTTATTTATTATGATGTTTACGTGCTGTGTTCAATATTATAGTATAATATTATACTAAGCGCTATAAGTTAGTAAATCAGTGGTGATATTTGGAGAGTGGCATGACGTGCCATCTCATTTTACCCGGGTATGCCCAAAATGAGCTTTCGTGATTTCTCGATGGAAATATCAACACTTTCAATGGCGATAAATGATAAAAACTATTATACTCCAACCAATACACTTTTAAACTACCATTATTGTTATCCATAGAGTGATTTGAACCATAAACATTGTACGTAAACATCTTAAACCGAAACCCAAAATTATTTATGGTTTTGCAACTTATTTCAACGATTTCCAGGCAAAATGTATTATTATATTTACAATTTTTTTTACATTTTTTCTTTAAAAAAATGTATTGAAAAAAGACATTCTTAATTCTTATCACGTACTTTTTACGCAGATTTAATAATATCACTCATAAAACTACGTGCAACCGCAGAGCTCCGCTCATCTTTGCTACGTTGAAAGTCTAAAATTATTATTGGCCCGCTTGAATATGTTGGCTCTCTTATAACAAAAAAAAACTAAGTGGCATTCGGGGATTGCCGCGATAAAGCTATTGCATATTAAATAAATAAGAAGTTGATATAATTTTAAATTTTTTTATTATTATTATTCTAGTTATACAGAAGTTTGTATCATAGAAACTATAGGCCTATGATAACTAAAATATGAAATATAAGTTTGAGATTTAATATTCTCCAAATATCTGGAAAATACGGCGTCGATAGTGGTCCCATATTTTGTAGTAGATTCTTGTGGATTATTATTTATACGTAAATTTAATTTTTCTAAGAGAAACGTTGTTAGTCTCTCTGATTTTTTATCAGCGAAGTTGATGTTGAAATCGCCAGCCAAGATAAGTGGATATTTATGGGAATTTCCACCAAGTATTTTTGACCCTTCTACAGTGTACTCCAGTAAAGTGCGATGAATAAAATATTCTACCTCGTCCAATTTTGGATTTGGAGTAATGTAAATGACTACAATGACTATTTCTAGGCCATTTTGCAGTTTGCATAAGCACGCACAAATATCTCCAACATTTGAGCGTCTAACATTTACATCTACAACATTTGCCACATTTATATCAATATTCGGAGTCATAATATTGGTAGTATCATTATTATTATTTTGGTAAATGGCTACCCCACCTTTTGAAACAGTATCTCGTTTGAAATGAACTATGCAATTGAAATTAGGTATGTCGATCGGATAATCATTTGACATGCAAGTTTCACTTAGAAGTAATACATTTGTTTGTCTAGTTACGGAATCTTGTAAATCGTATTTGTGACTGTTGAGACTTTGGCAATTGAAAGTCATTATTGAAATAAAAAAAACGATAACGCAGCATGTCTCATACACTGTGTAATTTTATCATATCCACTATCCAGATATAAATATATAAATGTATATTATATAATATAAACCGTATAATTATTAATTATAGGTACATTATTATTCCTTGGAAATAATATATCTGCAAACAATAGCCGCCGACAGCCGACCTTCGATCGCAGATAGCACGGTATGACAATACGGGTCGCCGCGCGGTAGACAGGAGGGGGATTACGGGATTCCGCAGGTAGTGGTCACGCTTTTTCGTTACGAAAAATTTTTTTTCAGTCACCACACCAGACCTGCGATAAAAGCTATGCAATAGCTTAAAAAAAAACTCAGATAGCAAATATCTCGGACCGACAGCACGCACGTATTATGTTATGGATGTTAAGTCGTAAACGATTATTCTAATGTTGGATGGTGATAACTGATAGGTAATTTTCCACGGTTATCAATTTCTCGGGTTTTCACTCCAACGCTGTGTCGAAAAGTAATTAAACTCATAACGTGTTGTAGTCATACTATATTGTATATAATAAGTATTTACATTATAAAGTTTTTGTCATTGTATTGTACCAACCTATACTATATAGTCTCGTAACAGGAACGTGTTATACGAGAAGCATATTACCGAAAATACGGACGCACGTATTGCCATCGCGCAAACCGTACGTAATGACTTGGAAAACATTTATTTAGTGAAGTCGAGAAATTATAATATCCGTTATGTGAAATAATAATTGCACTTGCAGTAATAAAAGACATTCGACGATTGTCAATCCTAGTTGTTTTACCAAAATTACTCGCTGTGTGTTACGTTCCTCTATTAAAATCTGTATACTTGTGCACGCCATGACTACATTTTGTCAGCTTTCGGCACTTTCGATTTCAGAAGATATTTTGTTTTTGTGTCTAATCACAAGGTAATATACGGTGTCTATTGTAAATTTCGATTTAACACATCCAAGAGTGGCCGACTTGTCAGCATTGGTACACCGTTACTCGGATCTCAAACGAACTTCTGAACTTGATAGGCGTGGTTCAAATATAATTGCTTCTTGCTCTTGCTTCTATTAAACCACTTGATTTATCGTTTAGGTAAGCTGATGATAAAAATAACTTATGCAGTTATGCGGTGCATCATTTATTTTTTACGTGGTTCTTCTTGTTAACATAAAATTAATTTATTCGTCTCGTGAGAAATATTACGAACGCCCCGCGCCCTCCTAATGTAACTTTTGAAGCGAACTATATCGCGTGTTTCACGTTTTCATTTTTTCCTATTTTAATAAAATAATTAACACACAGATCCGTGCCAAAACTCTCCTTGCGAGTGAACGGTTAAGTTCGTCACATCGTAACATCGGACGCCGCGCCGCACGGTAGTGCCCGAGAAAATGGAGTGACTGACGTTACAATTTCGAATCGTTATTTTTTCAGACGAATTCAGCAATATAACCCCTGTCATGGTCCTATAATGTTTTGGAAATTCATCAAAACCATGTTGGAGTGCGCACTGAATTATTAAAGTTTAGAACGAACCTTTCTTCTTTTAATTATATCTTTATATTAATCGTCTCCTATAACTTGGTTAAATGATGAAAAACTTGGTTTTTCTGATTGTAATATTTTTCGTTGCGACATAATGTGCTCTACTCGTTCTTACAGCTGTGGTGGTGGAGCCTCATGTAATTTGTTTTAAGTTGTTGACATTTATAAATTTTGGCGTCCTTTTACTCGGCAATCAATATTAAACTTTCCTTTCCCTGTATCTTATTTTTCCCGACAAATTATATTTTTAATACACCTACGCAGCGCATCTTATGCGCCGCGTAAATGATGACCCAGATTTTCAATTCATTTTTATAATTATTAATAAACGAAAAAAAAAGCTTTAATTTTTCAGGGTTTAGTTTTGTATGCTATTTGTGTAACTATATTTTATCACACGGATGTTATTTATACGTTCTTATAATGGTTGCTATTTATTATTATTTCTGTCTCTATTAATATTGTGTTCCGGCCTGTGAAGCGAACAAATAAATAAATAAACCTCCGATGTTGAACAAAGTTTACTAATTGTGAGTTTTTAAAGTTCACAACGGTTGAGTGATGAAAACAACAATAATATTTCATTGTCATCCTCAGTTTTACTCCCCCGCTCAATTGAATATAGAACTGTAATGCTTATTATACGACTCTGTAATTGTTTCAGTAATATAATATCAAAACACATTAACATTTTCGGAAAAACACTAAAGCGTTTAGAATTATTATTATATTTAAAACGACACAGGGTCGTCCAAGTGGAAAATTGATTTAAACGTTTAATCCAGTTGTAGTCGTAAGTAATTTCTATTGGAGTGCGGAAGATAAAAAATAAACGAGGTCCAGAGGAAACGTTTGTATTTTATTATACTATTTACTACAGTTATTACTAAAATGTTTTACGAAAATTACATCATTGATGTTATTATGAGAGAGACATAATCTGAGTTTGTAAAATAAATTATTTCTTTTTTTTTTATTAATTATTAGAAATATTATTTAAACAATTTAATCGAGTGTATTTAAGTAAAATAATATGTTGATCGCCCAATCGTCTGCTTTCCTCGGTCAACCAGTTATAGTGACCGCTGGTTTTATCTGAATAAGAGTAAGTAGCACAAGATATAAGAGTATAACGTACTATACTATGCTGCGGCCTATACGTGAAAACATTTTTCTAAAGTTCTTTTTGGAAACGAATCGTATCTACGCCAAAAAGTTTTCAAGACGAATAATTGTCATGTGTATTACTGCTATTACTACTTATACTCGACTACCATTTCAGCGCGTTCTTCAAGTGACTTATCTCGGCTCGGAAAGTCTGAAATTTAAATTAAGCACTGGTGACCTTATACGAATCTGCATACGGTGTAGTCATAGACGCTAGACGGTATAGTAAAGTATTTGAATGAACGTATTTAAATACTTTATAAAGTAAACTACATAAGTGCGAGTATCGGAGTATCGAGTGTTGGGAAAGTATTATACTGAAACAAAAACCGTTTGGATAAACAATATTGAAATAACTCCATGAATTTATTATTGTTTGTATACCGTCGGAATTTTAGCGATACGTGCTGTTCTTGATAAAAAGGAAGAAAAAAACTTTTGAAAAAGGTCGAATAGGACGATATGAAACACATCGGGCATTCGTGGCACTCGTAGTCTTACCACGCTCACTTGTCGCAAGCCGCTACATTGTCATTGCGTTACGAACCCGAGAGAAATAACGAACCGTCGTCGTATTCAAAAAACCATCCGGAGAGTCTTTCAGTGTATTATGCATTACATATTAGTGTTTACAAGTTGTGAGTGCGAAAAAAAATCCAGCACGCGGGACCGGATCATATCTTTTTAACACCCGGGGAAAATGAAAAATTTTCGCCTATTACATGGAGATGACCAGAATTAGTATTTTTATTTTACGAAAAATCAAGCAAGCTCACACAGTGAGTGAGTACCAACCATTTATAAAGCCGTTTACATTATACCGGACCAATAAATTATTTACCACAAATAATTTAAACGATTTTAGCTTGAAAATAAAAAAAGTTCAGAATTTATAAGTTTAGAACCTAAAAAAAAGTCCACGAAAATGATACGACCCGGGATAAATTCCCGACTTTCATTTTTTAAATTTCTCAACAATTTTCCCAATAATTGGAACATTTACAGAATTCCAATTTTAATTTTTTTAATTTTATTGTAACTCAAAAATTAATAATCGTAGAGGTTTGAAATTTCTAGTGAATATTTATATGGCTTACTTTTAGAGATGGTATAGATTTCAAACGGTTTTGAATTTTTTATACCATTTCAAATTTGAGAGATTCCTTAACTTTTTTTGTAAAATGTCGATTTGAAAATTGTTGTTGATTTTGTTGATTTTTAAATTTTTAAACAATGTTCTTCGTACATTATTACTTACTTGTGTGAAAAAATCTTTAAAATCTGTAGTTATATTTTTATAAATAAGCGTGTAAGATAACTGGTCACGTAAAGTTTATCATATAAATCATTGACACGATGTGAACAGTTTAGTAACACCACAATAATGATAACCGTACCCAGACGTTTATTGCATGATTTTAAAGTCAATTATACGAGTTATGATAATAAATAAACGAGATTCAGACTATTCAGTAACATAACCAATATAACATGAATGGCATAACTCATGTAGTTAACGTTTTGTTATGCAATGGAAATTAAACGTTGGGAGACACTGACTGGTAAAAGACAACAACAAGTTGAACATTGCGATTTACAGAAAATTTGTCACGTCTAGAGATTAATGAACATTATACATAAATACAATATGAAGTCTTGGAACATTTAGGAAAAATTAAAATAAATACAGGTGGAAATCATGTGATGTGTTACGGAAAGAAATAAAATAGGACCAACAAAATATTTAAAGCTTTATGAGAAGAAAAAATGGTGCAGTATTTAAATCGATTCCATGTCATTTTTTTTTTGGAAAATGAATGTAATACATCAAAATCCACCCGTCAAGTATCATTAATATTGTTTAAAATTGTCTTTTTATGTACTGTTTATGAAACATATACTTTCTAAATAATATCATTCTGGATCCTTTTTGGTGACCCTGGTCACGAATCGCTAAAATGTTAAAAACGTCGTGATTTTTTGAAAGTATAAACGTCACAAAAATAATTAATGAAATTAAATTTTCAACTTGATTAGAATAAATTATAATCGAATATTCAAAATATTTGTGATAAAAATACATTTTATCATCAAGCAAAATAAGGATAGAAAACTGATCCACGACCGAGTATATTTTTCCAAGACTTGACGCGATAAGAAGAAAAAAAAACGTAAAAGATCAGAATACACCAATCGAGTATTTTTACTTACCATTTCGTCGGTCTGTTCTTCGTACAAGACATGAACATACGGACGGACAAGAAAAAAACATGATAATAGCTTTCGGTTATCGCCATGAAATCTTTTTTTTTTAGACGAAATCTTATTGCCCTCATTTTTTTCTCAATTTTCATGTGTTTTATACAGGCGATAAATAATAATTATATTTTAAAATATTTATATTTAAAAAATATAAATAATCCACTGGTCTACTAAAAAAATTGTACTCGCCTATTTTTTTGTTTTTACACCGAGACTTGGTATCGTAATTTGAATTACATTCAAATTGCAGTCACAAATTATTATATGTTAATAATCTTTGGGCCTCAACGTGTCAAGCCCGGCAATATTGGCACTCGTTTTCTTCACCATCGGGTCTTGTTAAACTTAACATCTCTATAACATTTAATGTCCCAAAACGTTTCAAGCCCTTATTGTTTACTATAGTAGTCCTAAACGACACCCAGGGTATAGTTGTAGTCATCAGGCTATTATATTGCTTCATACTGATATTTATTGTCTCTCTGTTGGTTTTAATGTCATTCCGGGCTTTATTGTCTCAAGTAGGACTTAATTGTCTCTCAGAGAGTTTCAATGTCACTATAAGCTTTACCGTCACTGTACCAAATAATTGCATCCTGAAAAAAATCCAGAACCACGTTAGGCTTATTATATTATTTTTAAATGTTAAGGCTTAAAAATATCATATTAAATAGTTAGTAATGACTTATGTAGGTACTGGTTAAAAAAAATTGAACAAATTAAAAATCTAAGCATAATCTTAAATCTTAGTACTAAACAGGCGAAGCTACAAATTCTATCCGAATATCTACTGAACTCTATTCGGTACTAGTATAAATTGTTTTAAAAATATCAAGTTCGATATGGACATAAATCATTAAGAGTAAATATTTCAAGCTCCTAAATTTCTTATTTTTATTTCCTACCTCCATTTCAGTCGATTTTGCCGTTTTTCTTTCAGTTATTACATAAGCTCATTTGTTGTTTAAAATACCACTTGAGTCATTAACATTTTTAAAAGATAGGAAAAAAAACAATTTTTGGAAGATATCCGCTTACTCGTGGTATCCTCTGGATTATGCTAAATGGTTCTTATAAAAATAATATTTTTGACGGGCACAATTTATTACTTAAAAGTTAATGTATTGGGCGCAATTTAGCCGCCCGAATCGAGTTGCTCATGGTGAAATCGTTTTTTGTATTCGATTGCACTTCAAATTTAAACTTAGGTATGATATTTAATACAACCCCCAAGCTCATGTCAATTCGAAGGTGGCAAAATGAGAAATGTTCAATATTGTTCAGATTTTCGGTACCGTTGTTTAAAGAATTTGAGTGTCGTATTATAATTATTTGTTTGGCTTTTTCAAACAGGGCTCCAGCGCGAGAAAACGTGATTCGTGGTTTTATTTCATTCCGGTCGTGTTTACCAAACGATCTATTTATCTAAACCTATGTAGAATTAATTGTATAAATAATAGATGCGAGTACGCTCACAACGCGCGCACAGGTCAAGCTATTACGGTTTTTAATTAATTTTGGAAAATGATTACGTTTCGAATGACATCACGAAGGAGCGAGTTTAATGTGGTTAGCAAAATCCTCGGTAAAAGTGATTGTTATTATTATTATTATTATTATTATTTTTTTTTATCGCCGCCGACAGCAACAGTCAATTATTTATAGAACACGCCGAGGCACATATAGCCCCCATAAAATCCGCATAAAGTCGCAATGGATGTCGACATATTTCATCACCGAGTGTTTTGTTACGACCACCGACTGGGACGAAACACGTGTAAGTACTATTCTATGTACTCACGGATTAACCGATTTGTCGGACTCTACGTCTTGATAACACGGAAATGAAAACATAGCCAAAACGCTGCCGGATCAGAGAGCTTGTCGTATTTTAACTGTGTGTATGGTTGCGAAAGCAATTATTCATCGCATTCGAAAAAAGATTTTGTACTTAAATCAGTTTAATTATAATGCTAAAAATTGTTTTATAGAATTAACTGTAAAAGCTGGAGAATATGCAGTTCGTGACCTTACCGCCTTTAATCATAAACCATAGAGAGCAAACAAGTATCAATCATTAAAATATATTATTATTTTTAATAGCTAATATTATATAACATGTATAATGCAATATTATGTAATAAAATATAAATAAACATTTTTTAAACAATTTTTTTTCGGCCTCCCTTTTATCCAAAATTCAAGTCATAAGCAGCAATTTTATTCCCGATGAATCCTCACGTAGATTAAAAAGAAATCAGAATCCTGACTTACTACTTTGACAAAGTAAATAAAAAAAAAACACTTTTTTACACCTAGATGATCAAATCTAAAAACTATGTGAGGTATGGGTGACTTCCACTAAACAAGATATTCATTTTACGAGCCAAAATATGATGTGTCTCTCCCACTGACTCGTCGTACAAATAACTGTGACCTGTGTACAGATTTTTTTTTAAATTAATCGAGAATAATAAAAAATAATTTCCTCATAACAGAAACCGCTTTATAACGAAAATATCAGTTTGTCCTGAGCTATTCCGTGATGAGGAGGTTATATACGTGTATTGAATATGTAATTTTAGGTAATATTGTATTACTCGTGTATTGCATTGCATAATAAAGTCGTTTAATATATGCTTAAAGTCATATCTTGGTATCCAACGTATCATACTTAATTGGCCACAAACATTTTTGTAATGGAAATCACACTCAATGATTAAATATAAAAATCAATCGTTCTTATTTTGAAAACGATTGGTTATGCAGTTCTTCAAACTTTAAAATTGTATTTTTTTTTTAAAAAAAACGTTGTCCAATCCTAACTTTCAACACGAAATAAAATTATAAATGCAATTATTACCGTATCAGATTTTCATAGCTCAAATGACTTGTCTTATCAAAAACGCATTGTGCATAATGTTCAACGAGAAAAAGTTATTTTCGCTGTTTTTGTTAATTTTGGGAATACTACTGAGATATTACAAAAAATGATTTATTTGAAATTTTTATTGCGTTTTTCATATCGTAATATCGTATAAATCGTATATCTCGTATAACTCGTATATCTTAAAAAGTGACAAGTGCCGAACGGAAACAAATCTCAAAATTGAAATTTGGAAAGAATACAAATTTTACACATTATGGTATGGTTGTATATATTTTGAAAAAATAGATCGTTTTTTAAGTTCGTATCTACCGTATCCACTAACACATGGTCCATATGTTACGTAACAAATCTTACTCCGCGCAACGACTTGGAGTTAAAAACAATGTTATCGAATTAGCTTCTCGGACAATGTCTAAACGTTTTCATATAAATTTAAATACGTACTACAAACCTATTAATATCTCTTACATTGCCACTCTCTTAAAGAAAGAAAAAAACCGTTACACATCACCTAATAGATGGTTGCATCTAATCCTATAGAGACCAACGACATTAATTTAAAAAACATGTGTTACCAATGGGCGCGACCTCATTATGTTATTTATGCTTCATTGTGATTGTAATTTTTTTCGTGTTCTCAAATGGACTTTTTGCTATTACAATTTGCACAGCTTGTGAATTATCACCATTTAGATCCGAAACTACAATACTATAATATTCGGATACGTAGTTACCGTATTTCAGGGATATCAATGTACCCGTGGATTACAATACAATACCTATGATACTAAACATCTGTGATGCTTTATAAAGTCTATGGTTTCAACAGTGTTAGTTGACGCAATGAAAACCCCTGAAATTCTAAATACAGTGAAACCTCCATGAACGGAACCTCCAAATAGTGGACATATTTTTGGGTACCCAGATATTCTCACTGAATTTTCATAGGAAAATCTCTTAATACAGGATACTCTAAAAAACGGACACATTTAAGGCGCTGTAATTTTTGTTTTGATGATTTTTTTTCGTAAATTCAGAATAACGGTTAAATGTCTGCACACAAGTCTGAAACCTTAAACTATATTTTATTACTATTATATATTACACTACATATTTACCATTAAACTATTATAGTTAATGTTAATGCAGTAAAACATCATTAGACCCTCAAAATTATCTTTGAATTTGCAGTATCTGCAAAAATATCACCGATTAAGACAAATAATAAGACGAATGAGTAGTTGATGCGGGTGTTCTATCCTAGAAGAAAACGCGCAGTATGTCATGTGTAGCTACTGCTTCTATAGTAAATTAATTTGGGCGTTTGCATAATGCGTATATTTAAACCTAAACTAACCGATCAACAGATAGCTGAAGTATCTACATGTTTATCATAACGTGTATCAATATTTTAAATTATTCGGTTAAAATATTATAATTTTATAAAGTACACAGTTTTAAATGACTTTATTCCTTGACTCCGATCAAACATATCAGGTATAATACTACACTGAAAAATTATATGTACTCGTATGTATTACATTTATTTATTATAAATATTATGTACTATATTTTACATTTATTAAGTGACATTTATTTACTATATTATTATATTTTACATTTTAAATAAATCTATTATATTTTGTTGTGTTACATTGTTGGCCACAATCTGGTTCCATAGCGTTATCTAACTTACTGATGGCATTGAAAATTGTATCGCATCTTTTCTCGTCCATTTCAGATTGCTCGAAAAATTTACGCAATCCTGACATAAAAGATTTTGCTTCTTTATTAACTACGATAATATTTAATCACCGTCGTTATTAGTTTCATTGCGAATACGTCAGATTGTACATAATCTTTATATATATGAACATACGTGTAACCGCGTTTAAGGGAATTCGAATTATAGAGGTTCTGGAAAAAAAATTCGAATTATTGAGTGTGTACCACTGACAGACATTTCGAATTATCGAGGGGACCAGAATACATGTATTTTCTTCTAATTATAGAGGTTTTCTCAGGGGACTAAGCGTTAAGTTCGATTTATGGAGTTTTTCGAATTATCGAGGTTCGAATTACCGAGTGACTACTGTATTAGCATATTGTACAGTTCGTTTCGTCGGTTGTCACTGTCGCCGTTGTTCGACGTAGGTACACGAGTGTTTAGTGACATTTTATCGAGACGGACTCATTGCGTGTTACACAGTCAAACCCAACCAGCGTGGTATACGTGGTAATGTAAATCGTCGGGCTCAGGTTTGAGGAAGATGAGACGCTCAAGTGAGCGCATTTTATGTAAACGCGAAAAGGCCACGAAAAATGATGTATAAACGTGAAGACACCACAAACCGCTATAACGATATTATCGAGATTATTTGAGTGTAATTCGACGGTAAATTGCATTAAACACAGGTGACGCAAAATTAATTCATAACGCCAGTCGATGTAACGAATATTTATTAAGACACAAAAATCTTGTGACATTTTACCGAGACAGACACGTTACGCGATCAAACTCAACCGCCTTATACAATGTAGTATTTTAAAAAAATGCTCCTACCTGACATCAAAAGTAATAAGTCCTTTAATGGTTTTGAAAAATTAATTACAACCTGGGAACCGAAATGAAAAAACGGTGATCAAAACGCAGGACCTACTGTTATCGGACGAAAACGATGATGAAGAACAAGTAACCACAACTATGATATCAGAAATTGTATTTTGTTAACCAACCACAATCATACACTATGTCATGGAATTTCAATTTAATACTGTAATTAAAATTCTATAGTTGTAAAAGCATGCGATATGCTGAAACATATATCATAAATTAATAAATAATAACAACCAATTCGCTGCTGCGGAGAGAACAAAATATAGAACTTGAAGTCGTTTATATCTAAGACCTACAGTAGCTCACATACTTTACTGACGTACACTGTGTTCTATATTATATTCTAATATTATAATAGCAACTATTTATATTAAATATTTGTCACCTGCATTGCATGTGTAGATAGTTTCATCTGGTATGTGTAAACTCGCATAACTGATTAAACTGTTACAATGTACATCGTATTTAGATGAACGCATAATAGTGATGATATTTGTAAATCTTTGACTCACGGGCCCCTACGAACGTGTTCACTGGGGAGAGATCGTCATGTTTTTTTATCTTTTTGTGATCTATTTTGAAAGAAACAAAAATAATAACTACAATAATATTAAATAATCGTTGGGTTTGAAGATGATCTGCATCGTGAAGTGGACGCATCGGTGATCCGACATCAAAAAGGCATCAACAACGTCGAAAACGAAACGCGTATAACGTCTGAACCTGGCGGTTTTGGCTTAATTTTCGATTTTTAGACTTCGCGAAATCACATCACAAACTTTTATTTGTCATGTGCACTACGCAATGGCGTGATATTGAATTATGTCGGGCGATCGAATGTTCCAGACACGCGAGATCGGGACTTATTTCATTTTAGCCGCTCGTTGTTGACGAACCGTGTTTGTTTTCGTTGCGAACAAGTTATACGGATCACACTGTATACACGCTGTATTATGTTGTTGGAGTTCAGATTTCGAGGGCTGTGGACCAGACCACATGCAGACATCACACGACCGACGTGACCCGTAGCCGCAGCCATCGTCGGAAAATATCAAAGTAGATACGGATTTTTTTTTTTTGATTTTTTATTCCCCCTCATCTTATTTTAGTTTCGGCATTATAGCAATGACAAAAAAAATCGAAATAAAAAAATGCCCACTTCATATAGACTAGGCTGATAAAATATTGATGTAACTATATCGATTTCACAATATCTATGACAACCAAATACAAATTAAATTTGATAAAATACAATAGTATAAAAATTGTAGTGTTCATATATGTAAAATATATAATATTTCATTTTTAACAACGGAAAAAATTGATTGTGTTGAAAATATGTTAACTGGGAAAAGCAATAAACAAAAATGGTAATTATTTACTTATTAAATTAAATTTTACCACTTTAAATTAAAACCCAAACTCATTGCTCTTCAGTGCAACAATATGTCTGCAAAATTGCAATATATCAATATTAGAAGACGTCGCTAAATCACAAGGACTGAACACGGTAAAAAATATTAAATCCGAGTGGGATTTAAATTGGTGCAGCACACCTATGGTCTTTACAGAATGTAGAAATTTAAAAAATTATCAAGTAAGCTACGCATTTTTGTTAATATGTTGGTACCATACTCATCCACTGGGCAAGCAAAACGTGCAGATATGAAAAATTTGTAAAACGTTTTGTTCTGCATTTATTACTTACCTCATATACTAATATATAACTTGCAAGTAAGAAACTTGCTTAGCATCGCCCTCCAACCCACGTAAAATATTTCTGAATCTATACGTGTACGCTATAGTATACATGATAATATGTTACCAGATTAGAGGTGATATTCTATTTAGACCGGTTTCTAGAAATTAGTTAAAAAGAGGTTTCTTGAAGACGGAGAAACAGTCGAGTTAAAAAATGACGCAGGCATACAAAATGATAAAATCATATCTTTATCAATCATAACGTTTCATCAATACAATCAATCATGTACAATGTTTGTTCCATTATGATACACTTTACCCGTGTACTATTAATTAGACCCGTTATTTTGACTGCGTCTATGCGCACATAGCGAATGTCCGCGAGGCGAATGAGACTTTGAATCGCTGGGAATATTCGCTCAAAATTAAACTGTTTTATTTAAGTCTATGTATTCAGACGGTAATAATCGCTTGGATAAAAAGTAGCGGCCATTCGCAAAAGTCAATCATGCTCAATTTCCAGCGAATATCCGCGGTGAGTATCCAAAATTAAACACACGGTTATTTGAATAGTGCGTGACTAAAATACTAGAGTGTGGGTTTGATTCTCGATCTCGGTTGAATTGTTATGCTCTGTTTGTCTCAATTAATCAGAAATTCAAAAATTGACCTCACCAAAGTACCAAATAGAAGATTTTCTTTCGAAAAAGTACCTGTGTTTGTATGCATCGGAACTATCCTCGACGAATTCATGTACACTGACACACAAAAAAATAAAACACATCATGGTAAAACCAATACATGTCTCGTTTTACTGAAAATCTAAAAAATATCTTTAATTATATAATTTATTTATACAACTTATTAAACTATGGCAACGATAAATATATTTTAAATTACCCTTAAAATAACTAAATTTGGTAGTTTGATTTTTTCCTCTACGATAGAACCAAAAGAGCTAAATGTAAGTCCTGCTCTGTACTATACGAAATTATACAAAAACAATATTCAAATTACGAACTTTGCTTATAAATTATAAGTTATAATAAATAAAATATGAATAGATGTGAACTGAAGTTAAATTATTTTAATTTCTTTTTGAGTCGTTATGGTCAACTATAACTACCATTAGTATTTATAAGTATCATACTATATCAGCTTAAGATTTTCAATCAAGTGGACACTACAAAGAATTGGTAATATATTTAGATAAAATGATTTCAGAAAACAAATCATTTTTTGGGAATGTCAGAGATTTGTCGAAAAGATTTGTTAGCCCGAAACCTTAATACAATGGCAAAATATTTTGAGGATGATTATAACTTTTTCCCTCAGACATGGCATTTACCATCAGAGTAATATTTTATCATATTTCAAAAATAATGAATAACGTTTTACATTTTTATTTTCAGCTATGCAAAACTACAAGATTATATGATTAATCACAAGGCCTTAACATACATCGTAAAACCAACTACAGGTAGTAGAGGAAATGGGATATACTTGACAAAAAAATTAAAAAAAAATGTTCAAAACGAACAAATGATTTGTCAACTTTATATTTCGGAAGTAAATAAAATAAAATCATATAAAATCATATAAATTAATAGATACCTAAGAATTGGTTAATAGGAAATGTAATTCTTGGTTCTATTATTCTAGTTAATGCTGATGGATGGTTATAAATTTGATATCCGCGTGTACACATTAATTACATCGTGTGAGCCGCTAAGAATATACATTTACAATGACGGTCTTGTCAGGTAAAATGTTAATGACGTTGTGGTCACTTAAAAATATATGTCAAGATAAGTTGATTAGTCAATCACCCATTAAAATATTATTCTTACAACACACGTTTTTACAAATCTCGCGTTGGATTATAACTATGCGAGGGTCGTCCAAAAATTGACTTATAAAAAAAACTTATAACATCATTATAACATTAAAATCGAAAAATGTGATGGTTGTGTGAGCGCCAGACTGACTGCCGTGAGCCCGTGACACAGCGTTTGAACCGTTAGAATCTCTACTACATACCAGCTTCCATATGGAATGACTTCAAAAAACAAAATAAGTCTACACGGCTCGCAGTGAAATTTGAAATCTTGACCCTTGTACCTTACATGTTTCATGAACAGTTAACTGTGATCAGGCACAAATACACGTGTTTTTATTAGATGAAATAATAATTTAGATAATATTTAAAATCCTTTCATTTCAAAAAATGAAAACCATTTAATTTATAAAAATAAAAATAATTACACTATAAACAATTTTCCTATAGTTTATTTTGTGTTGTTTATAAATGAACTTACTTATTCGTCAGTCAAATTACGTCATACAAATGATACCTATATAAATGGTTAACTATATTTCACACAGTACCATGTTTTATTGATAAAAACCATTACTCTCTACAAAAATGATGTAGCCTATCTACTCAATTTAATTAAATTCAACGCAGAATATAGAATAGTGACGAAACACCATTAAGTATAACGCAGAACCCACTCGTTAACACAACTACATAAACTTAGCTAATCGGTTAGAGTGCCGATGAATAATTGTATAGGTATACTGATCTCATGCAGGTTGGCCACGGTACCTTACAAAAAGCCTAGTGACAGAAATATGAATAACGCCTTCATGCATCTCACCAATTACTCGGTGAACAAAAATAGTAAATTTTACATAGACCATGAACTCGTGGGAAGTAAACGGTAAGAAATGGACAGTAAGCTTGAAACGTTGTAAGCAGTAGGTTTGTCTTCTTCTATTTTACAAATATTTTTGCACGTGGTTAGGCGAATATCGACACTTAACAATTATCTAAGCAAAAACGGCCACGACGTGAAGAAAATGTGGAAAACGGTTGATGACGCCATCATTAAAACCGTCATACTGGCCTATCCGAATATCAGCCACAGCTATAGGGCTTGCTTCTCGGGTCATACACACATGCAAGCATGTTTCGAGTTACTCGGTTTTGATGTGATTTTGGACGAAGACTGTAAGCCGTATATCTTAGAAGTCAGTTGATCATAAATATCGCTATTCGTCATCTATTGATGTTTGATTTATCATTTAAAAAAACATCAACACTTTTGCTTATATTACAAATATTAGGTACGTTACAAATTAGAGATTGTCTATTTTTCTGTTAAATTGAAAAGGCATATCATTGGGAATCAAAGTGTTAAGTGAAATACATACAATTTCTCCTTGAGCAGATCCGGTTATGATATAGTAGAATATAGTAAGATATATGATGTAATCTAGTGCTATTGCACAGTTAAGGTGGTTTTAAACTTCTTAGTAAAATGTCTGGTGTGCCCACACGCAACGATAGCCGATGGTATGGAAAACCAGGTGGGTTTAAAGTGTTCAAGAATTCTGTTGGATAATGAACGGCGTCGTCTATATTAACTACCGAGTCTATTGAATTGTAAATCATCTCTTCCCCTTCTAATGATAATGGCAGTGTTTAACAAAAAAAAGGGTTTATTAAGTATAAAAGCTAGGTACGTCTGGATACATTTTCTCTATTAGCTCTTGAACTGTAGCTGCTATATAAGTCTATAGTGCACAGTTCGTACGGGATAGATATCATACCATATTTTTCCTGATAATCACCGTTTCCTAGATTAAGTAGACGGTCTGAACATTTGAATCCTCCCAGGTGTACTTTCATATTTTTGGTCAGTTTTAATACCTTAGCTAATGCCCATGAAACGATATTTTTAGGCACGCGTTTATCTCATCAGCATGTGTTCCTCTCAGTACTATGGGTAAGGTTTGACGGAAATCTGCAAACAATACTGTCATACCACCCATTAAGTTTCTGTAACCCCTTATGTCTTGCAATAATTTCGGTTAGGTATAGATAGAAGCAATGAGTAAAAATAAGAAAAAAACAATGCAAATAATCAGCTCACCGAAACCGTGGTTCGAACATTTGACATTCCGTACTAAAATGAATAGAAGTGCCTTTGCGCCAACAGGTTTGTCGCACTCGACGATATTTTTTTGGATACCTATTTAAAGTTTGGCTGTGCTTTGATTAACATACGAAACATTTAACCCTTTTTTCACCGCTTTGGGGACGAATTTTGAAAAATCCTTTCCCAGTGTTTGCATACGTTGTATAAGAAACCTCTGTACAAAATTTCAAGTTTCCAGATCCAGTGGTTTAGGCTGTGCGTTGATCAGTCAGTTTATCCTTTTATATAAATATCATAATAAAAAAAAAATGTATAATGTTGTTAGGTGAATTGTTCACCGGATATGCACACAAGCACTGAGATTGATAAAACAGTGAAGCAAGAGTTATTGACCGACACATTTAAAATATTGCAGTTGAACAAAACATATAAAAACACTGTTTCTGCAGAACAGAAATGGGAAATTAGACACCGCGCTCTTAATGCCGACAAAGATATTATGTACGTTTGAGTTATTGCATAAGTATCCCATTCATTGGTTCTATGTGTGGTGATAAAATTTAAACAGCTTCATTAAGAAATAGATAATACTATCTTTAATTTTGTGATTTGCACAGATATGTGTATTAATGTTTAATATACGAGTACATAATATGATATGTTATATATAAGATGATATGTTCATGAAAATAAAAAGCGAGTAAAGAGTAAATATTATATCTCTATGGCGATTTTTATCATAATATATTCCGAATCCTCTTAAAATCACGTACAATACAACAAGATAATAATTATTTAAACTATTTTTATAATATTTTTTCCCTTATTTCTTTCTGTTAAATGGATAAATAATTCATATAAATACATCTACATAAAATATGTAATATCGATTTCTATGATATATTAATAAAAATAATTTGAATGAAGTAAAATATGAAATATGTAGAATATTATTATAAAATACAACGTTTAACAATAAATTAATTGTAATATTTCAATAAATAATCGATAAATTTTATACATTTTTGAATGATGTATGAAATATAGTCGTACGCTCAGAATTATTATATTTATTACATTTTTAGAAAACAAAGAAAAATTGACTGCAAAACAAAATATATACGACAAAAAAACGAATGGGAAAACAAAAATATGGGCAATTATAGATTGGTATTCTCAGAGAAAAATAGGCGTTCATATGAACATTTTTTCTACCAAAATGAAAATAAACTTTACCAAAACACTAATTGTTCGTTACTATCTCGAGTGACTATGACGTCAATTCAAAAACAAGTTCATTGATTACTTTATATTATCAGATCCATTTATTCTAACTTAATAATATTTTAGATTGAAAGAGAAACAATCCAGAGAAATTATGCAACTTTGGTACACACATCAATGAGTCATGGACCAGTAAAACCAATTAATGACCAGACAAAGAGAATCAAAAGTCAAGTAAGTTTTATCATGATGACAGTTTAAAAAATAAGAAATAGTTAGACATTACATTTATCTACTCAGTAGAAGTATTATAAGTAGACGCTCGACGAGAATTTTATTAAATCACTCGAGACTTTACTGAATTAATAAAAAAAAGTAAAATATGGGTTTAAAATTCAAAATATAATTGATTAAAAAATATATTATAAAAATATAAGTGGTAAATATTTATTTATAGTACTACAATTTTACTCTTTAGATTTTTATAAACAAAAATATTTTCGCCCTCATGACTGCAAGTTCAATTACGTCGGATACAAATAAGAAAAACAAATCTATAATACAAGTTCTAACACATTTCAAAACCGATAGTTCGTTAAAGAACTTAATACGTTTTGAGACTTTAAACATTTTACCTGAAATAATATCAAAAATACCAACAAAAAGATCATTTGAACTACAAATCAATGCATCCAAAAACACCGTGCGTCAGGTTATATATTTAACAAAAATATTACATGATTTATCATCTTATAATGCAGTAGAGCGTCCATTATCCAATTATTCGGGGCCCAGGGGTGCAAAATGATACGTAGTGCAAATTATCAAACAATTATTATAATAGAATGCATTTAACAATAATTTATCCATTAAACGTACAGAATAATTACATCAGATTCACGAATTTTTATAAAAACGATTGTAAATTAGGTACAGGCGAACTATTTTTAACGGTATAGTAAAAACTCGTTGTGTAGTTGGCATGGATAACTAAAATACAATTGATAATGAACTCTCTCCTGTGATTAGGCTCCATAAATCTATAACATTTAGGAATTTACTAGTTATTTACCGAATAATTAGATTGCTGGAGATATGAATGGTTCAAATTCTCTTGAAATAGTAAAAATTATGAAAAAGAACAAGAAAAATTTTCCCGATGTCCAGTCCTGTCTGTTCAAACACGTAAGTTGAATAGACACAAAATCTACGATATAAGATAATTGGCCCTTTTTCTAAAGTTCATACCGAAGAAATGCTTCTCAAAGAGCTGGGTAGGCGAGTATGTCGATCCAAAGGAGGAAAACATCAGACTCGACAACATGTTTCACCGGACAGAAAATGTTTTCAAGCTCGGCGTTAAAGAATGCGTATGAAAATTGTTTATTGTTTTTACGTGTACTTTCAACACGAGCTAATATGAAATATTCATCATTTTAGATTTATAAAGCGTTCGAGAAATATAATAATCTCACTGAGATCGACTGCATTGATTATTTGAAGTATCAAAAAAAAAGAGAATTTTTCGGATACAAATGTACAGAATAACGTATCAACTTCGACAGTCTAGTGTATTTTGAAGAAAAAGGCCAAGAAATCTGAACAAAATATTACATACCGTAATTATTTGGCAATAATAAATGTACATAACAACAGATATAGTAGTAATAGTTGTTACATTTTTATTAGGGTTTTAATAGAAAAAATACAAAATATTAATTCTTTTATTTCATAACTTCCCATTTTTTTCAGTTCTATAAAAAAGTAATTGTTACTAAATTTGGTCTTGATTACTCAACCCTTTTACGTGTTAGAAAGAGGGTGAACAAAATATATTGGTTTTGTTACTTTTTGAGTTTTTATTAATAAACGATTGCACTCGATAAAAAAAATATAAAGGGTAAATTTACTATGGATTTATATTGCCATAAAAATAGATTTAAAAAAGGCCCATAAATCTAATTGTTTTAATAGTAATATAAATATTTATAATACATTTACCTTTCATACATTTTCATTAAACTCAAAAACGACAAAACAACCCTATTTTGGGATTATTAAACCCTTTAGAAGCACGTGAAGGTGTTGAGTAATAAAAAACCAAATTTTACGAAAAATCCCTTTCTATAGGAATGAATTTATTAGGAGGATATGAAATAAAATATATTAATCTATTTATTTTCTTTATGACTAAGGATATCCCGATAATACATAATATATACTTCAACAACAAATTTCAAATAATGTGATAATAATTATAACATAATTAAAAATATATAAATTTATTTTTTTTTGTAACTGCCTTAAGCAACTTGGTTTAAACGACAAGAAGTATTTAATCAAAATAGTTAGTGTTGTAAAGTATTTGAGTAAAAGTATTCAATTACTTTTTTAAATACATTTATTTTTGTAATATTCGAACGGTATTTCAAAAACTTTTTATTTTATTGAATACTTTAACTGATTCCTCATTAGATTTTAAATTTGTTTTTATTTGTAATCTTTATAAAAAAAATATGGTATCATCGTGCCTAAACATAATTACATACATTTTTATTATTTTTGCACTTCGACGTCGTTTTTGTCAATTTTAGTTAAATTAAATGTTTTTTTCTTGGAAACGGTTAGTCGTCGATGACGATTGAACGGTACCAATTTAATACCTATACATACTCGTTTTATATATTACTGAACGTAGAATATACATAATATACTAATTGATAAATCACATATTATTTTAATATTTAAGTTACACGAAACACAAAAATAGATATTACTAGAGGGGTATTCTATATTTCTATATAGTTACAATTAACTTAGAAAATTATCGTTTATCGTCGAAGACGGTCGATTTGTTTTCGATTTAATAAAATGAGTGGTTGTAATTCTCCACTCTCCAGTCGAAATAGATCAAACTTGGGCATTCCTAAATAGGATTACCAATTTTAAATTGTCAAAATTTTCGAAAATGTTTCAAAGTGTCACTGAAGATAATTTTTTCATAAGCCGGAAGTCTAAAGCGCTTGTGTAGATAGAGTTTTCAGTTTTAGTGGTATTACAATAACAGAAAAATGGACAAATACCTAAAACAGACGAGTATTTTGAACAAGTCTTATTTTGAAATGCAGCACCCACATTTTTATTAATATGAATACATGTTAAATTAAATTTTAAGTCGTGGTATAATTGTTTAAATTTTAAAACTGGACTATGCACTTTATAAAATATATTCTAATTTGAAATGCATAGAAAAACCAGTTTCCTCAAATATTTACGAAACATAAATTTATTTACTAAATATGTAAAAATATGAACTTCTACCCGAATATGTAATTAAATGTAAAATGTAATTGGGCTTATTAACTTATTTAATTTAGAATGATCCAAATCGTATACATTTTTAATCGAATAAAAAATATTAATTTACAATAAAATTTTGTCTCTAGTCATCAAGCTTCAAATTTGTGATTAAAACTTTATCGTTTACATGGAATATTGACCCTGTTGATATAGTTCATTTACATCTAATGTTTAATATTCACAAACAAATTTTTATCAAACTTATGGACCATTTTCTTTAAGAACCAGTAGCAACAACTTTTCTTTACGATTAATATAGAATCCGAAATGAATATAAAATTTGTTCATTGTTGTTAAGGTGTATTATATTAATTATACTTTTAAAGTTTTAAACCACAAATTAGCCATATTTGAAATTTTCTTATTTAAGATTTACTAGGTTTAATTCAAAACATTTCGTAGTAAGTACAAGTAATAAATATAACTACAATAAAAACCTTCAATCATCTACAAGAGGTAATAATTAGTTCAGAATAAATGTAATAGATCTAAATATTATTTTAACTGGTATAATGATTTAAAAATTGTTTATACTATTGAAGGTTAACAAAACTTTAACTAATATTAATACTATTTAATTCGATTAATATAACATTGTATGTTGTGATATTTTACAATTAGGTACCTTAATTGTGGTACATGTTTAAGTCTTAGCGACTTAGATAATATAAAATTTCTTTTTGTTTTTTCATAATAAATAGAAAAAAAGAGCGAGAATCCACGACAGGGTGTGACGGTGGTTTACAGGCAGTTGCGGATTTAAGGGGGGGGGCAAGGGTAATTTCTCAAAACCAGAATTTATAGCTTATCTAAAAAGGTTTACTTTTCTTGCCGTGTAGCTTTCCTACCAGTCATCGCTATCTTAACTTATCTCACACTTTTATCATATAGATTTAATCTTAGTATTGGTATTGGTCGTATCCAATTTTAAGATGTTAGAAATTGCACGGTCGTCGTCGTAATTCGTACTGTAGTCTGTAGTTATCGTTTGTAGTTCCGCGTTAATTTGTTCTGTTTTATAATGTCACAAAAGCGTCAAAGTGAAATACTCTCTTTTTTTAAAAAGTTTAAAACAAGTGACGAAAATAATCCATCTCAAAGTGAAAGTGTAGAAAATGTAAGCGCGTTACCCTCAAAATTAGAGCCAGCAGCCTTTTGTGATTCATCTGAAAACGATTTCAAATATTAATATGATATTGCACTTGCCATTGAAGAAAATTCAACTCTAAAAATTCGAAACGAACCAAGTATAGTTTACAAATATTTAAACGAAACGTGGTCACCTAGCACAAATTATGTTTTCCCTGTAAGTAAAGATAAAAAAAGGTCATAAAAGAAGCTTTCAAATTGATTGGCTCAATAAACACAGTTGGTTAGCTTATAGTCGTAATAGAGAAGGAGCGTTTTGTAAAGTATGCGTACTTTTTGGACTCAAGTTTGGTGGGATTGGAGGACAAATACTTGGGTGTTAAAAAGAAACTACTATGATTAAATACAAAGATACCTTACATGATTTTAAGACATATATATAAAAAGAATATCATAAAACAGCAATTGTGCGGTCATAAGAGTTTAGAAAATGTTTTGAAGGCAAACAAAAAACAATAGAAATTCAACTGGATAACCAACTAAATTAAACTGTCAAAAAAAATAAAAATAAGTTAATTCCAAAGTTAAAAAAATTATTTTTTGTGGTCGTCATAATATTCCTTTAAGAGGGCATAGATATGATGTTAATTTTTCAAATTTGATTTCTAATAAAAATATGTATAAATATGAATTAAATGCGCAAGAAGATAATTATTTTAATATTGGAATATTCAAAGAATTGTTGATGTTCAGAATAGACGCGGGTGATGTAGATCTTCGCAATCATTTAAAATCGGCTCCAAAAAATGCAACATTTGTAAGTAAAACTATTCAAAATATTTTGATCGATACATGTGGCTCGATTATTACAGACATATTAATAATAGAGGTGAAAGAATGTAAATTTTTTTCAATTTTATGTGATGAAATTTCCGATTTATCACATATTGAGCAAATGAGTTTATCATTATTAGATATGTTCATTTAAAACTATGTTTGATAAAAAAAAAATGTTATTTGCTTTGTTCCGGTCTATGAATGTACCGGCGAAAATGTAGAAAATACAATCATCCAAAAATTAAAAGAAGCTGGTTTAAGTTTGGAATTGTTACGAGGTCAGGGATATGATGGCGGAGCAAATATGTCTGGTAAATACCGTGGAGTTCAAACTAGAATCTTAAATTTGCAATCGAAGGCAACATACACTCATTGTGCATTACACCGCCTAAATTTAACTTTATCAAAAGCATGTAATGTATTATCTATAAAAAAATGTTTTTCTACAGTTAAAGAAATATCTAATTTTGTGCGTGATACTTGTAAAATACTTGTAGAAGTACAGCTATACCACATTATCACACGATTACAATTAATTTGGTAAATTAAAATTAATCAATTAAAGGAGCACACAACACAAAAAATAAGTTTTTTTTATTTGAGAGAATGTTCAATTCTAAGGATAATGGTATATGTTTTACGTTTCTACTCACATTATTCATTACTATGAGCAATTGAAAAAAGACGTGTGACGTCACTGGGCCTTAGTCATCGTAATTGCCTATCTTATACGTGTAAAAGTTCCTCGCTTCACACAACAATTGTCGATTTATCAACCTAAACATTTTATTTTTGCAATTTAATTTACATGTAAATATGTGGTTTTATTTGTTTAAGACTATGCAAGTATCAGAATTGCAATACGATGTTTAGTTTTTTAAATATTTAAAATCTTAAAAGAGACATTTTGGTTAAACCACACGTCATGGCGAGCGGCGCGTGGCGTTCGAACAACGGGTATTTTACACACTACACACCACGATTAAAGATATACACACGACAATACGACATACATTCGAACAAAATTTAAAAATATAACGTAATAATAAATAAATGTGTGTGTGTGAGTATATATCTTTAATCGTGGTGTGTATAGGTTAGACCGTAGTCCGAACGCCGCGCGCTGCTCGCCGTGACGTGCCGTTTAACCAAAATGTCTGTTTTAAGTTTTTTAATACTTAAAAAACTAAACGTCATATTGAAATTCTGATTCTTGCCTCGTCTTAAACACATAAAACCATACGTCAATTAAATTTTAAAAAGAAAATGTTTAGGTTGATAAATCGTTGTGTGAAGCAAGGAACTTTTACACGTATAAGATAGGCAATTACGAGGACTCCGGCCCAGTGACGTCACGCGGCTATTCTACATCGTATCTTCACAAAATCATTTCATATAACTATAGCTACATCGGAGACAGGTGGATTGGTCGATTTGTCGAACACTCGTTGAGTTCGTTCCTCGCGTTCTTGATCATGTGCTCGCGTTGGTTGCTCACCTGTTTAAGAGCTTCGACTTCATTATCGATCGCCACCAGTCTTAGGTGATTGATGGTTTTCTGGTCTTCAATCAGTTTGGTCTCTACGTCGATTTTTGCCTGCTGCACTGCCTGTAACGAGCGATTTTGGTACGCCAGCCGTTTCAAACGGTTCCTTTCAGTTTTCAAAACTTCCAGCTGAGTGGTCTTTGTTTTCACACAAGCTAACAACTTCTGACTGTCGCATCGGGCAGCCGCTAACCTGGTCGACGTTTCCGACAGCTGGCTGGTCAACCGGTCAAGTTCACTGCCGAGATCTTTGAGCATTGTCTTAGCTTGCGAAATCTCCTCGCAGTAGTTCTCTTGCAATTCTCGGTGCTTTTCTTCCGCATACTCGCACTTGGCTTTCCAATCCGATGCCATGGCACACAAATCGGTCAGTTCAATGTTGATCGTCTCCAAGGACTGCTTGGCTTCATTTAACTTCACCGGGCCAATTTCCTTGAAGGATGATAGTTTTGCCTCTAGTTCCCAACACACGGATGTCAGCTCCAAGATTGTCTGGTCATATTCAGCGTTCCGCCGCTGCATCTCTTGCAGCTTGCTATCTTCACAACAAATGGTTTTTTCAACGTCGGCCAACTTGCAACGTAGTTTGTCCACTTCCGTCGTTTTGAAAAAGGTCGCTTTTTCCAAAATACTCAGTTGTCGTTCCAATGACTCAACACATTCCTTTAAAAAAATATGAGTTTCAAGACTAGTGAAATACTGTAGAAGTACATTCACTCGTTCAATATGATTTGGCGTAAACTACAAGCTGAAAACATTGCAATTTCTATTTTATAATAATAATATGCTGAAGAGTTATTATCTTACACATAAATAACTATAAAATATTCTTTTACATATGAAAACAATAATCGTTTTGACCGCCTATTCGTTAAAACAATCCATCTTCATAAAACTAGAATTTCATGCACTTGTTGAAAATACTATAGCTTCTCGTGCTTAACGTTTTTAAGTATGAAACAAATTTGTACATAGATGAACAATTTAACTCGTGTTAAAAGAAGCTTAACATTGCAATCGTTTTCAACCAAACAATTATTATTTTCAAGTACAATTTCGTGCGATTCATAATATGAATTCGGGTCACCATAATATGAAATATTTTATATTTAAATATTTATATTTTATATAATGTACCTCTCGGGAAAAAAATGTATATATTAATATTTACTTTTTCCTTCTGATTTTTATTTTGAAGAATCTCATTGCATTCCATATTTTTTTTCATGAAAAATTGCAATTCTTCGATTTGTTTAACCATTTCAGCTTCTTTCTGTATTTTTGAATTAATGGTGCATCGCATGTCATTCTTATATTTTTTTACCTCTACTATATTATCCAACATTTGCTTATAATTTATTGATAATTCATCGTATTCTCGAGTAAGACTATTATAACACTGTATATGACTTTTCTCTACATCTGAAATGGTCTCTTGAAGATTTTCTAATTGGATATTTAGATTGATTACCTCTTTTTCTAATGAATTGTCATCCCCACATGTTTTTTCCCGTGTATGTTTTTTATCAATTGCAAAGCAGTCATCTAGTTTTTCGGTACATGGACAGTCACATGTATCTGGGTTACCATTCAAAAAATTTTGATTTGAAATTTGAGAATTCATTTTGATAAACGTACGTATCTAAATTTCTAGACTTCTGAAATACACGACCGCTCAATAAAGTGGTTTTAAAACGTATAAACTTTTACTACTTGCCAAATAGTACTATGCAATACTAAAATAAAGTCTTCAAATTTAAAGTTCCAAGTTTTTAAAAAATTTTTGAATTATTTTGAGTTAAAAAATATTGTCTACTTGTTTATTATATTTCAATGGTACTATGTGTTTAAATGATTAGTTACCTATAAAAATGTATTTTTTTCTTGTGTTCCTAGTAACTATGGTTCCTATATTTAAGCTTAACATTTTTTGAATAAAATGTAATTTACATAAAAGATGTTTTAGAAATACAACCTGTATAACTCAGTATAAGCATAATCCATTTTAATTATGATATACATTTGGCTGCATCCGAATTGCGTGCGGAAAAAAAGAACTATGTTTGACAACAACCGAATTGCGTGCGCGGTTTTATAACGTGTCGATATTTTTTAAAAATATAAACACATAAAGTGCGAAAGGTTTTATTAGAAAAATGTTTTTCAATAAATTACACTGACTATTATAAATATTGGTTTTTTTTTTCAAAGGTCGGTAAACTTCAACGATGAAACTATCGATATAACGATAACTAATGTGTAAACAAATTATATTTCTCTTGATCAATAGGTCAGATGAAATAAATTTTGTTATCATACGAACACGAGCTGAAAAATACCTAAGAGATAAGCTATCATAATAATAAATACAATATATATAAATATATAAATCTTACAAAGCCGATCAGGGGTAAACCGTAGTTAGGGGAGGTGAGATGTAAGAAGTGTACCCTTTCAGACAAAACGCACTGTGAACCGTGAGTGATGCATTGATCCACATATGTATTATTATAATAATATGTACTGAAATAGTTGGGACGGAAAAACGTAACGGTACGATCTGCTGCAAACACTTTTGCATTTGAAATGTTGTCATTGCCGAGGTAGGTATCGAAACCGACAAGAACGCGTGGCTGACCATACGCTTGTTTTCGGTCTGATCGCTATACGTATGTAGTTATATCAATAACTGACCGATTTCGCGATATCTCGTCACCACAAGTGAATATACCTATCAGGGCTTATAAACCATAAAATAATGAACATTGGAGCCCTTTATCTTCTGCACAGACCAACCGAATTACGTTTAGAAGTTGAAACAGCGCTCTGACTAACTTTGTAAAGGTATACCTTTGTCATAGCGAAACAACAATGGAACGTTCCGCCCCTGATGTAATGATTAATTTTTATAATAGTAATAGTATTATACGAGTAATTTACCGAACAGTTGCATTAAAAAGCAGCATACCGTCCACTTTACCGCCACCGTGCGTAGTCGCTACTTCTATATTATATGTAAACTACTTATATACATAACTATAGCTCTGAAATTATTAAAATTATTACTATTAATTACTATTGTTATATAAATTCATTTAAAATATTTTAACAGTTTAATAGTTTTAATTCTTTTTAATTAAGACATTAAAGACTTATCGATTTATTCTTAATTAGTAAGCGAAAAGATTTATTTTGAAACTGTTCAATCACTCAAAATGTATGTATTCGTACTATATCGGACTGTTCGCACCAATCACTATACACGTACATAACTGTACATAAATTGCTTTTATTAATTATCTTTTTTCCTTTTCGAAGATCGATACTGCACAGGCACACACGATATCATTTCACGCGTATACAATATTATATATTATTATACTTTGCCGTTTCATCGCGTGCGGTTTAAAACAATAATTATAACGATAATTTATTAGTTTGTCCGGGTCTCGTAGTAATATGAGTTATGTTTGCTTTTCTTCGGATCTATTCAACACATAGACCCGGTAATAAATTACGTCGTGGTTCAACGCAATGGCTCTGTGCTATATTATACATACGTACGGCCAAGTAAGTATACCTAGTTCGACACGAAATAAATAAATAAGGTATATTATTGCAGTAGCTGTTTTTCACTGGTATAGGCAGGTAATCGTTTGGTGACGTTTATTTGTTTTTTTTTTTTGTTTTGTCGCGTTTTATATTCGCTTCGGCTCGAAGTTATCGTCACCGATCGACCGTCGCGATAACATTAAAAATAAAATATATGAACAACAAATATTTATAGTATCATAGTATTTTGCCAAGCGTTGAGAGCGGAAAATAGTCTTTCCCACCCTAGGGCTGATAACTAGTCTTTTCCGCCCGCTGCACAGAAAGTGTCACTTTCCGCCGCATTTATAGTGGGCATCAAAAATTGAACTGTCACGCGTGACGAAAAATAGAAAAATAGGCGATTCGACATAAAGAAAACCAAATTCACTATTAAAGTGCACTATACACAATTTAAATTACTTGCGGGGCCATTTTTAACTTATTTTAAGAACTTAAAAGGTATAAAAAACCATTATATATATTCATTATATATATTTTTTTTTTCGTTATATAAACTGTATGTAAAAGTGTATTACATTATTCGTATACTATAGGTACTTAAATAAATATTTTTACATTTTGTTCCATAATTAATGCTCGTTAAATACTCAACCCCAAGAATAATTAATTTTTTTTATATTTAAACCTTTTTACTCAATATAGTATAATAGCACGTAATCATGTTTTAACAATTATTTGAAGAGGCCCGGGATAACTAGATTTATTGCCAGTTGAGGGTACTTGTAGTTGTACTATATGTTATAGATTTTCCGACTTATTGACAATTTTTTTAATGTTACGTTTAACTAAGCGTTTTAAATAATAATAGAAAACGAGATAGTTAATATTGAAACGATGGCCACTATTAATGTTCTTAGAACAGAAGAGTCCGCAAATGTTATGTGTAAATTTCATTACTTCATTTTCACACCTGGGTCTCATTATATAACATCAGTCTTATCATTGATTACGAAAACTTAGAATACAAATAATTATTAAATAAAACGAATTTCTTTTTAAAACAATATTACAGTATACGTTTCAGTAATCGTTAAAAATACCTAAGACCTTTAATCTAATAATAGTGTTTTCGATTTTCTGCAATTCCAGATTGTTTGAAGTCTGTTTGGTGCTCGCTGTCCGTTGAACAAAAGGAGCTGCATGCTGAAGCTCAGAGGCTAAAGATTGCAACGGCTCCGTTTGTCATTGAAAGCAACCTGACTGCATTAGGTAAATCATTGTTTCATGATACCTTTTGGCAATAACAATCACTGATCAAATCTTCGTATTTATACATAAAAACTAACACGCCTGTTGATTGACTTTCAGACTACACGGACCGGACCAAGGAATGGACTTACAGCAGATCGAGGAGAAATAAAAACTATCGGATAATACACTGCCAAAACATAATTAATTCGAATTTCGCGATCCCCGATGAAGCATAATTTTTTTTGCTATAGGTATTAGGTACACATTCTTAAATGCAATTTTTGTTCATGTGCACACGTTTCTAAAATGTTTTACTATATTCATAAACGTGATTTGTTCGTGTACGTGTTCAAACATTTCTTTTTTCTGTTTCATACCACCAGTAATGGTACTATTATACACACTATATTGTTATACGCGTATGGTTTTTTTTTGTGACTGTTTTATCACTTTACGCATTTTACCATATTTCGTTGTCAAAAATTAACAAAACGACAAATTGTATTGTATACTTACTGCGACTGATACTATAGATGAATTATTATAAATTATAATACATTTAAAAACGATTGTCAATTTATCAATTTAGTTTTGTAAAAACAATTAAGTAGACAGATTTAAATATCTAAATGTTATCATAACGTTATTGCAATTTAAAAATTCAAAATAATAACCGGTTTGTGCGAACCAAAAAAAGTGGGCACTTGCCATTAAGACTGATGAGCTCGTAACCCAAGCAGTCGGCACTATACTAAATACGCTTGAAGTTGTACAACTTCAGTGATCGTACTTTAACTGGTGTGTTCAACGCCGAGTGGTATAGCCGTTGGAAAAAATGATCGATTCGTCGTGGTATTATCTAAGAAAATTAAAAATATACGCGACATATTGTATATTGACATCAATTTATAATTTATGTCGATCTCATATTTAAGTTGACATTAAAAATAACCACTTCTTATCGTTAGGATTATTGTAAGTTCAATTATACCAACAAGAGTTACATAATGTAACATATTATTATTATACATTGATAAGTATTGATATTGCCATTCGGATCGTGACGGGAACGTTATTGACTTCTTTGATCGGTAAGCGATTTGACTAATCGGTGTGCACTGAACTCTGGCCGGGAAAATGAATCGAACGTGTTTAAGATCTACATCGCCCAGCACTAACTGGACTGGTAACATAGAAAGTCAGTCGGTAGCACTCAAACTTAACGCGTATCGTCATTTTTAGACAGAAGAAACGTATTCGATAAACACAACGCTGTTTCAAGCGCGTGTCACATTATACTCTGTCGAATAAATATATCTACGCGAATTATTATCTAAAATGTTATTCCCGTTATGTTGTTTACGACGTTTTTTTTTTGCTTTTTACCGGAAGAAAAATTAAACATGTAATTCTACAAGTGTTGTAAACGGTAGTGATACGGGTCTTAAAAGTTCAAGTCGTAATTTAGAATAAACGAGAACAAGTTAAAATATACTAACCTATACAAAAAAAAATAAATAAATAAATAAAAAAAAAAATAGGTCAAATTGTTATAAAACATTTTCTCGCCGTTTATTTGATAAAAATATTAATCGAGTGTCAGGTTTTATGGTGACGGAACTTACTTTTAATGTTCTCAGACAAAATACTTTAAAAACTTTATTCTTCAAAAACAATAATAGCTCGTCAAAGTTGGTGATTTTTTTATCTCGACAAAAATATTTTTTAAGTTCTATGAAGATAATATCGTAAAAACATCAATTAATGTATATCAGTACATTTTATCCAGCTATTCTGAGCTTTTTAGAACTCGCTTTACGTTTTAAATTTTACATTCGACTTCGCAACTACTAAACTACAATAACCATTCCGATATTAATATATATCTTGCGGCTTTTCTATCATTTCTTCAAGGATTTTAATGGTAAATAAACTAAACGATATATAATGGAGTTGGTTTATTTTTTCAAATTTTCTTCTAAAATAGACCCAAATCGTTATACATAGAAAAATTGGAGATATCAAACCGAAAAACTATTTGAAGAATTTAATGTCCTAATATAGAACTCTTATACCTAAAGACAATCACCATATATCTGAAAAAACAAAATCAGTTGGATTCTATAAACCATGGAGTCAACACTACGTATGCAGCTAGTAAATTTTCCTTAGATTGGCCCTCTAAAACTAGTTGCCGAAAAGTTTACTATTTTTTGGGAACACAGATAATTAACTTGATGCCCAATGATATGGTTAATTTACCGCTACCCATTTTCAAAAAAAAAATTAACCACTGGCTACGATATGAATATGTATGTAAAACTTAAAATTGTATGTAACACACTAATTTAACGCTTGTAATAGTTACTGGAATAATTTATGTGATTTATTTATGAAAAACTCATTATTTGTCTTCTAAAAATGTACCTTAAAACAATAAGAATTATTTGTAATCTAAGATAACCCATGGGCCTCCACACGAGTTTTCCTCAGTGAGGCCCATTAATCTTTTGATATTAATTTAAATAAAAATAAAATAAAAATAAATAGATACGTTTTGTCATCGGATCGAATAAATCGCAACGCGTCTATTTCAAAAGATATCTTTTTTATAATTATTCCGATTATTATATTATGTGTGTATTAAAAAATTTAATTTTGGCAATTAATGAAATTATTTTAGAATATTTTTTCGCTTTCGATTGATCAAATCGTCGAATACGATATGTATACGCAAAGCAGTGCTAATCAAAAACAAAATCCTAGACTTAGTATGGATCAAAATATAGGAGGATTTTTACCGAAACATATTTTCACTCATAATTTATTATCATGAAAAAGATACTTTTAATTATTTTATAATGTTACTGTTAATAATAAATCGTGAAAATATTACTACCGCTACAATAGTAATGTACTAACGTTGGAACTACCGGTGTTAATTAGTACAATTATTTATTTTTAAAATTAAATTAAAACCTTTTATAAAAATTGGTCATTCAAGAAATGTGCCTAAAATATCTGAAATTAAATAAGACGTTGAAAATATAACTGCTTTTGAACATATTTTTAATTTAAAAACATCATAAAAAGTTCGAATATCGACTAAACGAATATAAATATTTTGAATCCATCAGTTATTGTCTGAATCGGAGATTTTTACCGGGGTTTTTTTTTATTTTTATTTGTATTGTTTAGAATATAAAAATACCACTTCACCTTAATACTTAATTTCGTGGGAGCTTATTAAAACTTTGTTGTAATCACTCCTGAAAGTCTTGAAAATCCTGTACAGATTTTCAGAAGTTTGTAAAGTTTTCAGCATAAAACATCGTTCGTATATAGGTACAACAGCCCACAACCATAATCACAATGATTTTTTAAATGTATTGACGGCTGTACATCATTTTAATATTTAAAACCACATATATACTTTTACAAGACACTTGCTCGAGTGCGGTATTTGTTCAAAACACTAATTTAGTATTTTATTTTTTACAATTTACATCCGATCTTTTTGTACGTTTTTTGTTTAATTTTCCAATTATTAGTATTTATTACAACAATCGTGTGGGCACAAAATTTAATTATCTAGGTAAGTAATCAAATAACAATTCGAATGATTATACAGAGAAATACCAATTTATTTTGAATCGTTAATAATTTGGTGGAAGCATGTGATTGCCTAAACATATATGTATGATAATTAATAATATCAAATGTTTATAAAAATTAGCACTTCAAAGTCATAATAAATAAGATATTAATTCGTATAAATGTGGTAAAGTCTGCAAAACTAATAAATTGTATTCAATAAAAATAGATATTGTTATATTTAAATAATAAAATAAATAAATAAATAAATAAATATTTGTATTGAATTCAATTACCTGAAAAAAATACAAATGTATTCATCGTAATCTACAATTTTATGATCTGATTTCATTCTTAGATTACAATCATTTTTATTTTATTTTTGATGGTCTTGAATTGCGTGTGGAGCGATCATATATAATTACAACTGAAAAGTTTTTAATTTTATTCCAATCATTTTTGTTCGTTTGATGCTTTTGAATTTCATACCATTTGCCTCTTATTTGTCCAAACACACTCATTTTAACGGTTAAGAAATCATTTGAATTATGCAAATTATTCATCCGTCACTCGTACATATTTTAATTATTCTATCATAATGACAATATTAAAGGCAAACAAAATTAATTGCTTTTAACCTAACCAAACCGTTTCGTTGCAGCTGTAATCGTAATATTAAATTTTTGTTTCAGTGTAATATTATATTTATTAAATAATTACTTTATAATTAATCAATACTATATTGCTTTCAATTAATTGTACAACCGTTGCGATTACTTTTGGTCGTTCGACAAAACTAAATCCAATTAATAACCACGTGCCGATTTGGTGTATAACTATTACTATCCCGTGTATTAAACGGCCTACAAAATGAAAAGTAAATAAAATCAAATTAAAAAAAACTATATTCTGGAGAGATATATGAAATACATATTTTTTGTTATTTTGTATAATTGTTTCAATACACCAAGTATTTTTACTATGTTACAATGTTAATTTAAAGTTAACAGATAAATTAACGAATGAATTTTAGTTTGATTTTGAGTCTGAATTGTCCTCTTTATGAGATAAAAGTACCTTGTGGTAGCCGTGGTTTTATGAAATGCATCGTCTAAAAGTACACGTAATACGTATACAAATCGTCGTCATATCCACGACCTAGTTATAATTAAAACCCACTGCGTGTCTAATGGATTACAGAGTTCAAGCGACATTTGCAGCGGCCGATAGAAATCTTAAAAGACGAAGTTGATTAAAATTTCAAATATGTATATATTATTGCCGTTGACGAAATCTAATCGGAAACTCGTGGAATTATAGCTCGACTGTTCGCGATTCGGGCAATGAAATATTGTGCCAATATTTTCTACGTAAATATTACTAAGTTTCCAGTGACTTTTCTCTTGAATCGTAATACCACATATTATTATGATAATACTTTAATAATTACTGATTTGCAATATTACGTGATTTAAGAACTAACCACGGGAAAATAGAGACGGGACGCTATGTGGAGACTTTTAGTAATTGAAGGGTGATGTATAATCCAAAACGAGGTTAAGCCAAAAATCTAAATTTTTACATATTAAGAAATATTATAACTCGTTTTATGATTGGTGTTATAATTTATATTAGATGAACACTTTTCTTTTTTTTAAACATGAAAATTGATGATATATAATAAAATGTTCAATAAGCAAGTGTGCTAAGCATACAATTGTATATTACACGACCGAAAACGAGGAAGGAGGCTGTCCAGTGACAGAACCCTCAAGGAGTGAATAACAATTAAGGGTTTAATAGATTCCCACACCAACTTATTTTTTAATGATGTGGGGATTATCTGCAGGTAAGTTTTTTCCACTTTGGATGGAATCGAGTGCATTGATATTACATATAGAATGGAATTTTTTATAATGTTTAAAATATGATATTGTGTCAATGATTGCAATGTTGAGATATTTGTGAAGTGAGTAACCTACCAAGGGAAAGAAGTTAGAAAGCGGAGGGCAATGGATCGAGATGCTTGTATGGTTTCGATTTGGGGTTTCTGCTTCCCGCGGCTGAAGAACAGGAGATATTTATGTTTTTGTTTGAATTGGCTTATATTGTAGTTTAGATTTGTATTGTAAAAAAAAAAATGTATTAAGTACTATGAGTATACCTGTATTATATCATGTGTACTTTTTTCAGATTAAAAACCTATTTTTCCTATTTATTTGAAACAAAAGACATTAAATTATAGGGGCATCAAAAATGAAGTCTTGCGTACGCATGAAAATCACTAGAACCGATTCTGACACGGTCATACAGTCTTATGATAAACGTGTTGCGTCAGAGAGATTACATATTTTCATTCGTACTGTTCCAGTCTTATTGTGTGGCACAAAATATTATAATAAATAAATAAAAAAAATAATAAATTAAATAAATGATATAATATTATAATATTCGACTTCCCTATACACGAACAGTGAGCACTAGGCGTGCGATTTTACGTTATTGCATACGATTTATTTCGCATTGCAGTATACTAATTGGTATGCCCACATGCGTTTTTCGTCCGGAACTTTGATGGTCATCAAAACTTAATTGCACTCGATTAGACACAGTTATAAATGGTTATCTTAGCCAGTGGCTTATCCAGGATTTCTTTTTTTTTTCGGGTGGGGGACTGATCAGTTACATATAACAATCATAACATTACAAAACAGGTTAGGTTTTTTTAGGTTAAATTTTTGATAAAAAAAATACTTTATTTTAATTTTTTAAACCGTAAACAATCCAATGGAATCAGATGTACAGTGTTTTAATTTATATTACTTGAGATCATTTAGATGATTATTTAAGATTTCCTGAAATTACGTCAAAGAGGGATTCAGCCACTAATATTAGCTCAGGGTGGCGGGATTATACAACGTGCGTGCCGAAAACTGCATGAAATATTACACTCCAATGCCACTCGAAATCGGTTTTTGCATGCAGTTGAAAAGCAGAACGATTATTATGATAAATAAACAAACCTTAAATTCTTATCGTTGCAACTACAGGTAAATGCAGTATTTTTTTTTTATAACGTATAAACAAATAAATGCAAAAATATCATTTTTATTATTATTATGATAATTGTTAATTTAGGTAACTGTAGTAACGCGTAATCGTGAAGGTACGATATTGCGTCGTATATTGAACAGCTAATACGATCAGACGTTGGATGGTGGCGTCGATACAATAATATTGCATATAATGAACATTGTATACATATTATGTATACAATGTTCATTATATTTAACTCTCCTCCTTTTATTCATCATCAGTCTCATCGTCTTCCTCATTTAAGTCATCCTTATATAAACCATGAACATTGTCTTCGTACTCCTCAGTGGCCTTATCTAACAGTTCTTTTCGTTCGTCATCATTCAAGGTCAGATCTAAATTCAGGGCCGCCCAGGTTTGATTAAACCTCTTGCTGGCCATTTGAATAAAATAATCTGTTTCCTCTTCCATTAATTCCTCATTATCTTCCTGGTCCTCCTCCGACGATGGATTGACTATAGCTGGTGGTGTAGAACACTCGTCCATATCCTGACTCGGGGTCGTCAGCGGTCGTTCCCTATCCGTGCACAGGAACACGTCATTCAACATGACTGCCTTGGAGTGTTCGGTCTGGAGATAGTGATAACCTATGCTCGTTTCCGAACATCCGTTGGCAGCCAGATCGAAATGTTGGGTCTGGATCTGGGGTACCCAAAGACCGTTCCTAAACACTCGCTGACGATCAGATTGGAGGTCCTGTCCATGTTTCACCGGTCCGGGACTATTTGATGCGATTTGATTCACTGATTCAGTGACATTTTCCTGGTAGTATAAACATCACGCGTAAGTCGGTAAAAACACGATTGTAATTGAAAATTATACACGTGTACGCGTGAACCTGTCTTAGTTCTTAAATGACAAGTCAGGTTATACACATCGATTATACGCAATTTTAAAATGAAAGAAACGAAAAAAAAAATAGAATCCTTTATAGTGTTTTTGACGACGAAAGGTTAAATCTTAAAATATTAAACATTTCCTTTGTTTATCTTAGTCACCTGTACTTGTGCATAATTCTATTCAAAAATGAAATATTTTATACAAATCTATAGAAAATGATGAACTCTTTAGTTTTTTGTAACCTCGAGCTGAATGAAAAATTAAAAGTTTGCAAATATCTTATATAATTTAAAACCGCATTTTACGCCTTATTATAATATTATTCTGATGGTGCGTTGAAAAGTGTTAAAATAAATTTTTTGTTTAAATATTATATACACTATTGTTGTAATGAATATTATACTATATAGAATATATAGAACAACACGATTTGAAATTTGAAGTGGACGGACTATTTTAGCAGATTCTGCCCTGTATAAATGCATTTACGGTTTTGATCTTAGCGACGATAATGACTACGCCGCGAACACATAATAGCGTTTAACAATCGTTGCGTGTTTACTGATATTATGTTGATACTCTTACCCCATGAGCTCGGTGAGAGAATTGACGACCGTCGTCCTCTGTCCAACGGTCCACAGCGCAGATCCTTTTGGGAGGATTCTCCCGAGTAGCCTCATCGTCAGGGTCATCGCGTTTCCTCTTTTCTCCTCTTCCTGGAAGAAAATAACACATCATTGCAAGTTACAGACGTTCATGTGATTCCGAACCATCCAAGTGTGAAAATGGTACTCGATCGAACAAGCATCTGCTAGTGCACGATGTTTTCCGAAGACTTACCACTATCCATCGACGTCGCATGATGTACACCACCGTGAACGGGAAACATGGTAATATTTTTTCGGTTCACAAAAGATATGCGCAAAAATGTAATAGAGAATATTCTAATGTGGGCTGTCTAAACGGTTACCAAATTAGAACTGTATGTAATCGATAGCAGTCCTCAAATCATCAAGAAAAATTACTTGACAACGATATTTCCGTTGCCGTCGGATATTAGAATAAACGCTTTATAGCCGAATACGTATAGGTTGTCGATTTACATAATTCAAAAATAATAATTAATATAATATATTGTTATAATGATATAATACATGATATAATGTGGAACACTGTATATATTGTTATAATATCGATCTGTGCACATACAGCAAAATAACGTCGAACTTCGGTGTGATCATATTATATGATAATATGTTTATTTATTAAACATCAAAAAATACGAGTATAAATGACAGGAAAATTTAACATATGAAATGATTGTTTTGCGTTAATAATAACACTATACACTTTAAAAAAGTTTATTCATATTATGATAAGAACGAAAGAAAAAAAAATATCGAGGGTGACAAAATAAATATATTTTGAGTTTGAACCATAGTCTTAATACTTCTGAAAAAGCTTACAGTCCAAAATATGTTATGTCCAGAAATACCATAATATTTGGATAAGACACAGGCAGTATTGTAAAATGATGACTAGTAATGCAACGTTATGTTTTAAAATTGATAATGGTGGTCCTACATGACACGTTTCGACTTCATACGAAGAGAGTCAGTAAAACGTTTTGAATTCAGCGATGGTTTTCAAAACGACTTTCATGCCGTATTTGAAATCATCACCTTTTTCTCAACAATCAATAATGGGTGTCTTCCTCGATTTTCACATTTTCCGCAATAATTACTATCACGTTTCGGGTTATCGCTCTTCGCTATTACGGTGTAAGACCGTTCGTCCTTGAATATTATACGCTATTCAGACGTTGGCGGAGATTTAGCGCAAATAGTTATAACAAGTGCATAGATATAGGTACTCGGATCGCGGTATTCTCATTCGCTTAAAATTATTATTGTTTCCACTCACTGTTCATGCACGTAAAACAGTAAAACATCACGTTTTAGTACTTAAAAGCCAAATAAAATTAACGCGTGACCACAATGAATATTTAAAAATCAATGTGACTAAAGACGTTATGATCGTTTTGAATAATTATTGTTCGCACATAATATACATACCGCATTGGTTCCAATTAGAGGCGTTTGTTCGAGGCGCAGCGGCGGCGTATTGATAACAATATGACGATCAATAGGGCTTTGCGTGTTTTTCGCCGAGGAATTCGCCGAGAACGTTTATTAATATATATATATTTAATTTTTTAGTCCATTATCCGATACGAAGAATCGAGTTTGTTCAAATCGTTTTGCATATATTATTTATACACATTTTACGAATCCGTTGACGGTATACTTATATGATTTATAATGATATACTCTTAAGCTATTCAGCGGTGGACACACGTTTTATACTCACCGAAAACTACCTACGCCGATACGTCGGCAAAATAATGCTGAAAGTTAACGTTTATTATGCTCTTCAGATAGTAATTCCTATGGATATTTCTTTGCTGGCACAGTTATTTTTATTTATTACGCATGCGCGCTGAAATAAAACAGTTCGAAACCTTTTCGTTGAGCACGTTAAACTTAAAATAGTGACGATTTAATAATTTAAGCCAATACAGTCGTCGTCTATTTCAACGTTTAATGTTTTTTTCATCAAAGGCTATAAAGGTTGACGTCTCGACGGTATCAAACGCGATTTGAACGGACGCTGAGTTTAACTGCGATTCGCTAAAATACGTAGATGATTAATATTTGTACCGCTATCACGTCCGTGAACTCGAGTACAATATTAAATTCGACGACATTAAGGAAGTAATAATATCTGGTCGTAGAGATAATTACGAAACAGACAATAACACCAAAATTAAAACACGACTCCGCGTGCATATTAAAAATTAAAAGACGCGCAGGAGCCCCGGGAAACGGAAGATGAAACAGAAGAACGAATTATTAATAGAAATGTCCCATGATAATTCCCGATGGGTTTGTTCTAGTTAGTCAAAACTAGTGTTTCCGTACGCGGACGTTTTGAAAAACCTACAAAATGCTTTCAAACACAAATACACAAAAAGTGTGTGGAACATCCTAGCAATTATAAAAACTTATTATGTTATTATTTTTTTTTTTTTTTGATTAAACAATCTTTTATAATAACTACTATAGTAGTGAACATTTACGTTGATCGTGTTAAATGTTAAAAGGAATAAGTGAAAAACATTATTTTGAAAAATTAAAAAAAACGTCTACAATATTCAAAATTTAAAATGTTTATCGATATTATCAATCTTTGATTTACAATTAGCTCTTCGAACATACATTTCTTGAAATTTAAAATATTTGATTAACTTCAAAGTTGTTCAAAGATATTATGGATCTAATAAGTGACTTATTCTATTTGGGCATTATTCAATTTTACTTGATCTCTATGTTAGTTATTACACATGGGTACATGACTAATTTATATCCTTTGAAGAATATATTTTGATCCTTTTACTCAATACATTATTAGTTATTTAATACTATAAATTAGTAGGTATTAAATTATATAAATGTCATTATGAACAAATGTGTTAAAACTTAAAAGTAATTTGTTGAGTTGTTGCTATTTGTACAATTGCTGATGACTTATTCCCTCTTTATCATAGGTTTACGAAAATATTAACCAACTATTAAATTATTTAACGTCAATCGATATGGATTATAACGATCAACAAGAATATAAAAAAAAAAATGTTAAAACTTATTCCTGTACCCGAGCACCGTCCAGTTGTACCTGTAAACTGTCGACGTATGGTCGTGGTCAGCATTCGGTGCGTCAATGGTGAACCGATAATCGGTGAGTGGTGTTCCTGTTCCGATCAGGGAGAAATCGTTTAAGGTGACGGTGCCGAAAAAAAGGTTCGACAGTTGAAAAAAAAAAAATTAAAATTAAAATCGGAAATTAATTATTTACGTTCTATTGGTATCGAAAGACGTCGTGTGTGCAGCAGGAAACCATTATTGCGCAAGACACGTCATAAAATATATAGCCAGCGGGTTCTTATTGTATGGTAGTGGTGTGTACGCGACACAACGCGTATAGCACATAATATTTTATTACGGAAATATGTTATTATAACAACTGGTGAATGCATTGTGACGAAGCGCACGTATAGGTATGTGTACACACATAACACACTTGCACGGATAACACGGTGCACGCGCACGCACACCGCGCACCGTGTTAATTAATTTAAATCAACGCCTTTATTTTTTGATGAATCATACATTTCTCGGATAAAATTGCATTACGAAAAGGGGAACAGTTTTACTTGTTAATTTATATTACATATTATAATATGTAAAGAGCAAAGTTATAGCCAAAGTTTCAGGCCGCGGCGTGTACGATGGCGTGAAAGATAGAGAGAGAGATTGAGAGAGAGAGAGACTGCGAATTGAACTCGTATAGAAGAGTCTGCTGCAGTTCTCTCCTGCAAACAGTTAACATTTGTTGGATTACGAATGGTGATGGTAGTATATGTATACATGCTGCGCGGGACAAAAGTTAAATATTAAAGTTTACTCCGAGTCGAAAGGTTTCCGAACATGTGGCATTATACCGTTGGTCGATATTTTATTAAAATACCCCGTGTGTACGATAAGTTTTTGGCGAAAATTAATTCGATTACACTGCGGCATCGTCTAACATTGGCCCCCGCTAGAGATTTATATGCACGAGTATATAATTATATAATAGTACAAACGTTTGCGCAAAGCGATTTTCAAAGAATGCTATCAGATGACTGTATTATACGAAGGCACCATAATAACCCCGCTTTGTATTTTGATGTAACTCTACTTTTGGTACGTACATTTCAAAAAAAAAAATTCTAATTATACATAATATTTAATATTTTAAGCCGTCGTGTGTGTCACAACAAAATATTCGGATGACCGAATTCGCCGTGTAAACGTTTACTCGTGGGTAGGTACTATTATACTGAAAATGTTATTTCCCAAGACCTACAAAACGATTGTTATCACTCATCAACAATCATCTTGCGCCAATTTAATCTCATGCGGACTTTCGGCGGTTAAAATATTTTCGAAATGCGGAGTTAAGGTGCATGCGGGCTCCGGATTTACAAAATATTTCTAGGCATGGTGAGCTACGGAGCGTCCGTACTGCTACTCTAAGACATTGCCTCTCGCCCGTGGTCCGTACAAACACGACCACGAGTGTTCACTTTCTAATATTTGAAAATTGAGTTCAAAATCGTGCCCAGAGAGACGTTATCTACCCTGGTCGATCTTCATTATAAAAGACTAACATTACTCTTAGGATACACAACCTAATTATCACCCACATCCCACAGCGTAATATTATTTTTTCCAATAAAACCGTTCCGTTTTACAACACGGCGTCCCGCGGTCTTTGCAATCACAGCGGTATTTTGAACCCGGACCGATAAACTTTTTTTTTTTTATCGAACACAATGAGTGTAACGAAACCGTTGAAATAATCCAAATGTGTTTCACTATTTATTAGAATGTTTTGATCATTTCTATGTAAATTTGCAATTGTTGCGCCAAATTTTGGATAGGTGTCGTATTTTCTACCCTTTAAAACGTTGGAAAGGTTCCGAATTTTTATTGTTATCTCTTTCGCTTTAATTTGTGAGTGTTTCACAATGGGCTAACTGATTTATTAATAAAAGCTATAGAAAAACAAAAAATCAATAAGCTTAAACTTTTAAAATAATCAAAATAAATAATGTATAAGTTTCAAAATAGGTATCTACCATTATATACTACGCGTTTTATTTTTTAACTGCTCTGTTTTTTTTTTTGGTACGATAAGCGCATGGCTTACGGCTTTGGTATAATTTTGACTCGTATAATACGTCTCGGAAAATAAGTCACTCATCAGTGACACTTTTAATGTGGATTAAAACTGAAATGTAATGCTAGGTTTTTTTTGTACCTTTAAACTATAAAATTATACACTGTGTTCATCGATCTTTTTTTATTTCGACTTAAACAATTCAAAACTATCATCTAAATCGGTTATAGATAATATTATAACTATGTTTCAATAATATCAACGATGGAGGTTTTATTTTAGTTAATATATTTTATACGATCGTGCACATATAGGTTCTATACTGTGATGTATGATCGCAAACCGAAGATCAACGCTTTGTATTTTATATACGCACGCGTATTTAAATTTATGTCTAATGGCTTACACGGTAGATCTTTATTTATTATACGGAATTAACTACTTAGAGTATAAATAAAATGTATATAAATTTAAAAATAGGGGCAACTACCATTATACCGTGTGCTGCGTCGTATGCATTTATTCGTAGGTTATCAGTGGGAGGGGGGACAAAGGGTATTTCATTATATTAAATAATTTAATCGGATCCGACATCATAAAATATCGTAATTCAACTCGACGGATTCAGGAATTGTTTTTTTTTTTTTTTTAATTAAAAATGCATCAATGCGTACATATTTATATAAATTTATATGCATGTTATAGTCCTATCATTGTATGTACTGTAGTCCATACTCGGTACGGGGAGCGTAATGTTGATGTATTTCTAAAACCTATTCCGTGGCGTGGTTACAGCGAGGTATAGGGATGGGGGTTGTATCCTCTCTTAAAATTATATAACACGCGAATGATGTGAAAATCATTTATTCAATATATCGGAAAAATAAGTTTATAGCGAGGTAACACCTAAAATTAAATTAAAGTTTTCCCACAATCAGCACTTATCTGAATAACATAATATATAAATCACTTATATGAACTTGTCGCGTGATTTTAAAACGAAAATGTTGTGTACGTAACCCGTCATGACAGCAGCTCCCGAGAGAACTTTTTCAATTCTTAAACGAGTGAAAACTTGTTTAAATAACAGGTAAATTTTAATAAAAATTTAACTTTTATCACAGTTCATACCTAGTGCTGTAAAATGTTGGTTTACAAAAGGTCTAATTGCAAGTTTCCCATGGTCGCTGTACACGAAAATATCATAAAGACTATATCTGATGAAGTACAATCGATATCCTTCGACTATCCTCGAGGAAATAGAACCTTCGACTTGTTGTATACATTATACATGGCGTGTATTGTGTATTCTCGTACCCCACCCGTGGAACACTCAAATATTCCTAGATACGTATAATAACATTCCTGTGTGTACCTATACTTACTCATACATAGTGAAAATGTATAATATTATTATTTTTGATTTCTTACTCTCATAGTTCATCACTATAAGAAAATAATTTTCGTTAAATTTTGTCTTGATTATAACTTGATCACGTGCCATAAAGTGGTCGAATAAAGGCCAAATTTGGGTTTGTTTTGTCGTTTTTATTAAATAAATATAGCACTTATCAAAAAATGTAAAATGCGTAAATTATAAATATTTATATTACCAATAAAAATAAACCTGAAGGAGTTCTTGTTAATCTATTATTTCCCAAGGAAAATTATAATATACTGGATACATTGGTTGTTACGGTTATTTATATATTTCAGAATAACGGTTGATACGAGTATAAGACAAGATACCTTGAGTAAATATGATAAAAAGTGTGATTCTCTAAAAGTACAGGTTCTAATATGTTGGATTGAATGTTTCATCGTAACGCGCTGCGCGCACATATTATTTTGCGTTCAGCCAAGAACAGTATAATATTTATCTCCTGCCGAACCGCGAGTGATGTATTATATATTTCGTGTACGAATATATTTTTACGAGGCATTAAAGTAGTTTTTAACTTTGATTTCCTTCCGGCGGCCCGTCGTCTTGTTCACCGCACAACAATAGTACCTGCACAACACTATACGGCGGGGTGATTGTAAACTCGGCTCGAAGAAAAAAAATGTTCAAAAGGTCTATTGTAAACTCGGCCCTTGTTTTTTCAGGTAAAAATGATTTAGGTGTAAACTCGGCCCGGGTCTTTTTCAGGTAAAAATTATTTAGGTGTAAACTCGGCCAAGGGTTTTTTCAGGTAAAAATGATTATTGGATTTTATTTGAGTATTCAGTGCAAAAATTATAAATAAAATGCATTTATGTAAAATCGTAAGTATAAAAAAGGATACAAATATAAAATTGTTGTGTAATCATGTAAGATTATAATATAAATTACATTTTTTAAGTAAAAAGCCATATTTTTGACGTATTCACTCACCGATATTTCCTTATTTTTATATTTTTTAAGTGTTTTTTCTAAGATTTTTTTTTTTAGTTTTTGTATTTTGAAATTGAAATTGTGCATTTAGGCTGTTAATTTTTTAATTTTTAACAACAAATTGTTCATGATAAGATACAAAAATGATCGGGACGAGTTTACAACCGACCTTTTTTACTATCTTAAATTTCCGGGCCGAGTTTACAACAAAAAGGTAACCGCGGGCCCAGTTTACATTTGCCCATACGGCGTGTAGTATTATAATAACGCACTATAGTACACCTATTATTATTACCGAACGAACGGATGAATCATCGTGCGTTTCACGAAAAACCGCTAAAACCATCGGGGGGGGTGCTCGTGGTGTGTAGGTGCGATACACCTCGGATCGTATAATACGTGTAGTGACTCACGGTGGGGGCGAGTGCACGATATATTTTATGCCAATCGCAATAATAAACGGGTGGCGGTTTTATTATTTTCCCGTCAACTTCGATGGGCCGCAGTCGCGGCCGTCGTCAAACCGCACGCACATGGCGGTGAATCATATGGTGCCCCCGGCCGCCCCGCTAGTTCTTCCCCACCACCGAAAAATGCGTTTTTAGACACACGAAAAGTAATAATGGTACACACGCACGACGCGCACACACACGCCGCACACGAATACACGCGTACGCACGCACGAGCCTCTAGCGCGGAAGAAGTAACAATACGGTCGCGACCGCCAAACGGCCCGGTGTGATATTATATAGCTCGTCCATGTGGTCTTCGACTTGACGGACCGCAACGTTATCGTAATAACGTAATAATAATAATAATCATAATCGTTTTAATATCATCGTCGTCGTCCTTCGTTTCGGTTTAGGTTCGCGCGTGCGATGTCCTGCGCCTGTCGCGCTCGTGCTCGTCCGCCGAAATCCGTGTCCGAGAACGAACAAAAAATCATCGTCCCGCAGTGATCGCGATCGTTCGCGGAACCCGTCACCTAGCCGGTCGTAAGATCCATATAGATCGATCGGACCGTCGTCGTGACACCCCGTACCGCCGGTTGTATCACACGCGTGTGCCCCCGACGAAGATGAACGGTATGAGATGAAGCGGTCACTGTTGTTGGTCTTGATCGTCGTCGCGCAAGCTCTGCTGTGCCAGCGAAAAGGTAACGTTGGAACGAAATTGAAAAAAAACTACTAAAACCACCCGTTGCGCCGAAACATCGCCGTAGCCGCTCGCGCCGTTTACTTTTGTTTCGTTCGACTTTTAACACGTGCCGGCGGCGCGTGCACGTGCGCTTTTCAAACAGACATTTGTTTCCCGAGTTTCGAGTGCGCGCCCTCGCGGTGTTTACCGTACAAGAATAGTGCGCACACGCGATTGGGTTCGACTCCCGTGCACGTACGTCAACTCGAATTTGGTTGAAACGCGCCCGTTCATTGCGACAACATGCGGTTCAACTCGTTATTGTTCGCGGCACAATAATACGCGGTGCTGCGACATCAAAACGTCAACGGAAACCGTCGCGAGAACGTTTTTGTAAAACGTAACATAATATTATACAGGTCTACGGGATATACCGGTGAATGGTACTGTGATAAACTTACTCTCGCCTGATCCTCGGTTCAAACGTGGAAAAAAAAAAAAAAAAGGTCTACGGAATATAATATACATTTTGAAACCGTACTGATGATAATAATAATAATTGGCTACGTTTCGGGAATACGTGTAGTTTTTTTTTTTACTATCATAATTTTTTCGTTCGGTTATCTTAATAAATTCGATGAAAAATAAAGTTTCTATAGTTAGGTAAGTTTACCGGAATAATAAAAATGAATACATACAGATGGACGTTTTAAAATTTGTGTTATTGAAACTATTTAAACTTATGAAACTCCTAAGTTTTGTTAAAAGTTCGAACTGTTTATTGTATATACGAGTATATAATATATACATGTTGTTTATATTCACGTGAGTGATTTAGTCTGAAGGGGGACAAATACATTAGAATAAGTTTTGAGTGGTACGAATAATATTGCGAGTTCAAAGTGACCAAGGAGAGAGAGCACGAGTAAATCATTCAAAGTTACAATATAAGAAAGAAATATTTTTTTTCTCATCCACTAGCTTTAATCCAAGTCTGAAAATATACAAGTAGATAAATTCGCTGAACTATAATTTATATATATATATACGGAGTTTGTACTTTATTCGTTGGTCATAACGAATGGGCCGTGAACATTAGCCAAAAATGCAGGTCTCCATAGCCAAATATTAATTAATATTTTCTTAGTTTAATTTTTGTTTTGCGTTTTATCATTCGGCCGTGGAATCGTTCGTTACCGCGGTTTTATACTCAAACGCAGCAAACGCCGTCGTTGTAGCTTGTTATTGTTTGAAAATCCAGTTCGCAACGGTCATTCAAATTATCGCGCGTTTTAAACGATTTGAAAACTACGTTCATTAATACGTATACTTCAAATAATGGTCTCAGACAAGACACGAGAGTTAGGTGAACTTACCTAGTAGGAGGTGTACTACCATTCAGTACTAACCACTACTGCTGTACTATAACTAGGTACTTGACCATATTATAGGATTTTAGCCACGAGTCCGTGTACTTTCTTTTGAAAACCTAGTCGGTTCGTACCAATTTCGTTTCACTCTTTCGATTCCGTCTCCGGTTTTACGCGCGATTGCGAACTAACCGCTCGTTGAAATCAATTTGTCCGGAGCGCACCTACACCCGACTCGGACGCTCTGCGCATATCACGACGTGATGGTACTATAATTATCCGTATGTACAGTGTGTATACATATACGGTGTCAGCGGCGTAGTGCCACGGATTAATGTGGATTCCTGCGTTACGTACCTAATGACGTGTAACCGAGTTGTTGTTTCGCAAATTATAATAATATAATACGTACGTCTTGCTGTACGTATATCATTACGTTCTCGTGCGTCATATTTTATTGCGGCGCACGACTGTAACGCATTAATATATAAATATATAGTGTGATCGCTCGCGTTGTCCACGTCTTAACACGCGCGCGCGCAGCTATATGTGTTATAATATATTATACGTCCGTATATTACATTATATTCTGGTGCGTCTTCCGAAGTCGCCCGTTAATTATTCATTACAAATGTCCCGAGCGCGCGCGCGCTATAAACAATAGTTTGGTTCAGCTGGTCCCTTCGGAGCCTTTAAAAGTAACCACCACGTGCGTACACCGTCCACTCGCCCCGCGGAGCATTGCCCTTAATATTAATGTTAAGACGCGCGTATCGGGCACGGCAAACACCGGCCCGTGATGAATGAAACGCTATATGATTTACAAGACGCGGTCTACGAGGGTTGGGCGCCCGCGATGTATACCTAAACGTAATAACCAGGGCTCGAGACTTGTAGCATTTGCATATTTTTTTGTAGTTTATGAAAAGATAGCAGAGTAAACAATAAATCCATTTCACACAAAAATGAACTCAATACCAAAAGTTTTTAGTGCATATTTTTGCATATTCTAGAGGTTTTGCTATTTTTTCGACTATTTTGCTATTTAGTGCTAATTAATGTAAAAATCGATAACTCAATCCTGCAAAAATACATATTTCGACCACTCATCAGTGATCGACAGTTATGGGACGTTATAAAACTCATTGTCGATTGAAAAATATATTCCTAAAATATCCCAATGCAAGTCAATATTGTGTTTATCGTATCTTTTATCTTAATGTTGTTTCTGTTATTGACTTCGACCATACTTGCTTATATACCCAATAATTATAGACTTCCGATCTACAATGACGTATATTGATTAGTTTAGTACTGGAGACATTGAAGGATTAAACGGGTTTCCACATACAAATGAATGAGAACAGGAAAGAGTTTTTTGTCATTATTTGTAGAAGATTAAAACTGTAAAATTATATAAAAATTTTTCTTTAAATTTTAATAATTGTAAATTCATAAATGTCTAAATAAATAATTTTTAAAGCATATTTCCATATTTTTAGTGCATATTATAGCGCATATTTTACATTTTTTCGGTGCATATAATAGCGCATATTTCATGATTTTTTAGTGCTATAAGTCTCGAGCCTTGGTAATAACGTTACCAATAGTTACACTCGTATCATATCGCGCGTGCGGTGTGATCCCTGCGTTTGAGCTCACGCGTTCCCGTCGAGAGGTAATCTGCGCGTATGCTATGATAATATTATCGTTGGGTTGTTCCGACGGTGCCCACCCCCGTTCCCCCGAAATAACGCGCTTACATATCATGCATATATCATGCTGACGAACGGTATAAATCGTGTACGCTGAAGTTAAAACGTAATAGCTCATGTATATTATTTAGTATACCGATACGATCCCCTTTTAACTACTTAGCATTTAATGGCAATTACAAACACTCTTTTTTTTCCTTTTTTTTTTTTTTAATGAGGGTTAGTCGGTTGTAGGCCGTACGTTAACTGGTAGAACGAACTTAGTCATACTCATGCGTTTATATTATGAAAAAAAAAAAAACGGAAGTGGTAATTTTGTCGAGATGTGACTTCCTGTTAAATATCGTTGTATTTACAGTAATGTTTTTGTACTTATAATCTGATATTCACCGTCGAAAATAAACTCGGTTTAGATACTATTTTAATTTGGAAAATACTCGTGTGCTTCTATTGCGTGCACTGATCAGGCTATACAGGCTGATAATTATTTTAAAATATAACAGCATTAGTCGTTCTTAACAATGAAAAAGGATGCGATTTAAATGATTGAAAACGTATCAAAAACATATTTTCACTCCGTGAATGCAATCCAATCGCGACCGTCTAGATGTCTAAAAATTTATCGCACATTATATTGTATCTGAAAGGTGGTGGAAGACATGAGTTAAAAACGAGTGTGGCGTAAAAGTTCCCGGCTTTAGTCTGGTATATAATATTATATGACGTACTTAAACTGCGTTTTAAGACCTGTTGGATAATTAAGAAGAAAAAAACTTTTTAAAGTCCCGACCGTGTTCGACCATAATCAATAATCTATTAAGGGTTGTACGTGAAACTTTGGGAACACTCTTTTATTGCCCCGAAAAGGGGTTTAAAAAAACCTGAACATCATCATAAAACCAATAGTTCCTGTATACGATCGGAATCTGAATTCGAATCCGGTGACATTTTATTGCCCGCTGCGGCACTCATATAATAATACAGTACAACACCCAGTTTTATTTTAGAATCAATGACGATGCGTATACACGCAACTCGCCGAAATATAGGTTCAATGCGTCACGACGATTTGGTGCGTATAAACAGCAGCATATTGATTTTTTGTTCAAATGATTACTATTGTTCGCTGATGTAATACTAATGTTTGACTGATGCACTATACTCGTATACGTAGTTATGTATCTTACGGATACGAGTTAACCGAACAGTCGCAGTCGTGAAACAAACATCGAATCATCGCGAAGATCACGATCTAATTATTGAAACGCAGCGCCCTCATAATTTCTGCAGCAAAAGTTCCACATTTCGAAACGCGTATCGTTTCGACGGAATCTGTGTTTTTGAGATTTTCACCGATTTATATTCGAAATCAAATGTTTGGTCACGCTATAAGACGCGTAAAAATACTCACGCTTATGCGTCTACAAAATGCAGGGAGGACTGCGATCATTTTGAGCGTACCATGCATAATATCTGATCATACGATTATTAATTATTTATTGTAATGTAAAATTAATATTTAATATGAGTTATCTAGTTATTGTTTGTAAAGCACTATTTCTCGGGACTTTCAGCGACGGTCGACCACCGACGAGACGTAGAACATATTATGGTTGGTAATAGTTATAAACAAAAAACATATTTTTTTTAAAACTTTATTATAAACGTACAACTAATAACCATAAGCTCTTAAAGTGCCCTATTGTTTTAACCAAACAGTTGAGTGTTCCGGTGAACTTTTCGGAAAAATTATGTCAAAGGGGACGCCTTTTAAGTACTTTGTGTGAAAGGAAAACTGGGTTCCCCCTTATTTTAAGCCTTGCGTTTATGGCGATGTATAAGAGTACCGCGGCGGAACATTGAATGTCTATAAATAATGGTGTTGCCGCCCGTCTTTGAATATTCTGTCCTGCTGTTTAATTACAAACAAATGCGATGTATCCTTCGCTTTGGGCGGTGAGCGTGGTAGTGCATCTGTTTTCACACCTATTCGCACACGTGCAGTGAAAGCATGTGCATCATACTCCTCTGTCACTCCCCCCTCAAATTTCCATCCGCTCCATGTACCGAGAGCACATATCGGAATATCGGTTGGGATTTCATGGTGGGAAGATCTTGAAAGGAAAAAAAAATTCACGTAAGCCTCTTTCCCGGTCCGCGCGTCAAAAAGATTGTTTTTTTTTTATGTTACCAGCCGCGATTCCCTCGTTTTTTATTTCATTCTTTGCTTCTGTAGCGTTGTATCATTCCTACACGTTCCCGATTTAAAAGGGATTCCTGACCTCGTGACCGCCCACAGAAATGCTTTCGTTCTTTTTTTACTGCAACAGCAAACAGTCATCGCCACGTGCAGCTCCGTCACGCTATTCGTGCTCCGACGTTTAAGTACTACCACTGCAATATGTACTGTGCCCTGGATAAACACTCGTAGCTCGGGGTTTCCACTGTTATCCGAGTGTATGTCAACGACTGTTGCATTTGTTTCGCGAAACCTCTTGTACTCCAAGGACAAATATGATTTTTTAGTTGTTTTGGTCTTTTACTAATATAATTTAACGAAAAATCCCACATTCCCTCGTCACCATCGATCTTGGACTTTAATCGAATCGTTCCGATTTCACACATCTCCAATTCAGGTTCACAGTTTATTATTCATAATCACAGGATGATTTTTTTCTTCTAGTTTGAAGGTTATTTTAAAGTTTTATTTTGTTGTTCACGGTGCGTTTATTGAAGTCATTTTTTCGCAGGGTAGGATTCGTATACGATGATATTAATATCACGGTACCTATGAGTTTCACTCACTGATTATCCTAGTTTGCGTTAAGTATATTATAATTTCAATCCCACGCTAAATACAGTAGATGATTTTGTAGAATTTCTACAATGTACGTTGATTACTTATGAACCTGGTCGCCAATGATCGCGTTCCAGTATTATTCACACTACCTCCTGTTACGTTGCAGCGTCGTGTAGTAAAAATAATTTGTTTACCTATGAGATAATATGTTTCAATATTCAAAACGGACCACAATAGCGAGTGTTTTGTACAATTTTACTCGATTTAGATGATACGTCGCATTTAAGGTTTACAAGTTGTTTGGCCGCAGACCGTTTTCGAAATCCAAACACGATCGCACATATTTTTATCGTTTTGGTTTCGACTATATAGGTACCTCTAGCTGCAGCAGCTGCTATTTGATTGGAGCTCGACTATTTTTTCATTTTACCTAATATAATTTGTTGTTCCAGATTTTACAGATTTTATTCGCCAAACGTGCTTAAAATAAAAATATAATAAAATATGTACATTATGTAGATGTTACTGCGGAACCCAAATTATATTATAATGTTTTTGTAAAGTGTGGAGGGCGGCACGTTTATTCGGATTATTTGAAAGGGAATCTACGTTTATAGTACTCGATCGATTTGATTTTAATGTTTTCGTATATAGAATTATATTTTTAAACATAACAGTGATAAAAGGGAATAAGATTTGTTTTTTTTTTTTGTGATCAGCGAGTTGTCCCCCGATGGTTCTGGTCGTAGGCCTCTACGAGCGCGCGTGCTTTTTCTTCGGTGCCATTTTTAGAACTCCATCATCTATAAATATTTCGTTGGCCGGACAACAACGACCGCTAATGTTTCTTGCTCGGGTGTATTTGAGTTATTTTTTACGGTCCCGACCGTCCAATAACTTACAATCAGCTGCTTCCTGTCAATCAAACGCGCATATGGTACCGTAATCAGCGACACCCCGAAGAATCGAAAAAAAAAGAAGGAAAATACTTATTACACAAATTACAACGATTAACCGCGTGACGCTCGTGATTCGGCGTTAAGTATAATAATAATTAAACAATTGTAACCAAGGATGGCAATTATTATTACACTTTTAGGATTATCGTTTTTGAATATTTTTGTATGGATCATAATATAATCAAAATTGTGATCATTGTTCGTACTCCTTAACTGAATTGTCATCAAGTTACATTTGGTTGAATTCGTTTTTTAAATACGATTTGAGGAATATTATATTACTCGTGTGTCATATTGTATAATAATATGAGTATTGGAATTGTTTTTATTTTATTTATTTGTTGTTCAAGGTGATTATTTGAAATAAAGAGGTCGTTTGATGTTATAACTTAAAAAAAAAAGTAATTTATTTTTGACGTGTATTATATCGAGAAAGCAATTTTGTTAATTTAGTTTTTCTTTTAATTTCTATTCCGAAGGATTAAAATTATTTTTAAATCATTTTGATAAATCCCTACGCACAGTAATTATATATAGAATGGTTTTATTAATGGTAATCTGGTCTAAGTAATTATTTTCGTATCAGTAAAGAAATAATAATAATTATATTTATTAAAGTATTTTTACAATGTAGTCTTTTCATAAAATTCTAATTAGTTTCATCCTCTTGGTACTTAAGTTTTTTTTTTTTTTCACGTTCGTTGCATCCTCCGAAGAATATAATATGCCGTGTAGTTTTTAATTTCCAAGTTAGTGATCTTTGAGTAGACAGTTGATCTGCGACTGCTATAATCTATTTAAAATATTCAAATAAATTATCTCCACGTAGTAAATGAAAATTTTTAATAGCGCACATCGTTATTATAAGAATTATTATATTATACTACCATAGGAATATTATTGTACAATCAGTTACTTATTGTAACCTCTGAATAAAGTCTAAAGTCAAGTTTTATACGGTATAAGTACACATGCTGTATAATATTACAATAATAATAATTTACAGGAATTAATTTATCCATCGGTGGTCTCTCATAATAAACAAATCATGTACCTATAATATGATCATAACTTTTGGATGACCGAAGTTTTCCCGCCCATTTAATTTCTAGATAGTACTTCGTTAATATATTGCTATTGTTAATACGTGTATATGTTTAAAAATAAATTCAACAGTATATTTTATTGACTTTTAAAATTGTTTTTTTTTTCAACTATAGTTATTTATTTAAGAACTCGTTAATTTATAACTATCTCTAAGATAGTTTTCATAATAATTACATTTATTCTAGTTAATAAAAGACAAAAAATATAAAAGTAGTCGTGTTAAGTTAAAATTATAAGTTTACTAGATATATTCTGTACCATAATCATACGTTTTGAAGTAGAAGTTTTCGTGTGCACCGCAGCGTCATGAAAATTATAATATGACATAAATGTTCAACGAAATACAATTGCTTGGAAATTGAAAAGGGCACGACGGACTCGAGTTAACCAGCCGCTAAACTGCTGTGTTTATAATTATATATCATCGCAAAAATCTCTCGGTGTTAAAAAAAGGTTAAATGTCTCAATAATTTTTCTCGATCATATACGTACGTCGAGTTACGCATTGTTTATATTAGACATAATAATGTGTCGTAGAACACTATCGAAACACGTGTGTTTAAGCGCCGCACGGACGATGAAGAACTTGAAGCTAATAATTAGACGTATCGAAAAGATTATACGCGTGCCGTTACCTGAACACTAAAACCGGAATGCAATAATTATACTGTCATAAGAACAGAACTACCGTGTGCGTCACGCGTATAATATATTACGTATAATATTTGCATACGCGTTAATTGAAAGATTGAGTCTATAGAATTTGGTTTAGAACGTATTGATATATAATTATTCATATACAGGGTGTCCAACCAGAAATTACACATACGTATATACAATGTGATCACGATATTAGGTACCACTGAATATCTCAGTTGGGTGACCTTTTATTGAAATGGGGTTTTCGGGGGGGGGGGGTGATAGGGAGTACTTGAATACATATTTTCAGACCAATTTCAAATTTTTAGCTTTCTCGGTACGCGCATGCGCGATACAACTTACTTTTTTTTAAATGGCAACCCCAATTTTTTTTTGCAGATTCGGGTAGAGTATTTTTTTTTAAACATTTCTTGTATAAAAAATTATTTTCTATTTTCAAAACTGACCAAGTTAGAGTAAGTCAAAATTTGGATTTATGCATAATTCGTGTTTAATGATATTTTCATTTATAACCACTGGAAATAATTAAACATTAGTTTTAGTGTATGATACCTCGTCAACTTTATTAATTAAATGTACAGTTAAATAGTTATAATGATTCATTTTGTGTTTTTTATGATTTTTTGGACATAACCATATGAAATTCCACTTTTGCGAGCAACATGCCTAATTTACGAACGTGGATTAGCCCTTATGTATGCTAGTACCTGTAATTCTGTATCTTCATCAAACATATTTGCTCTACGCCTTTGTTGGTTAATTTGTCTGCCAGGAAATCTTCCTTCCTGATTTAACCCTTGTAAAAGTCGTAAAACATAACTATGAGTTGGATGGTATCTTTCTGGGTATCGTTCGGCATACGTCAAAGCAGCCAGACGTTGATTACGTTGACATTCGCCATAAATTAAAACCAACTCAACTTTTTCAGCGTTATTCATATTTAAAAATTTTAATTTATAGAAACACTTAATAACCAGATATTCACGGATATCGCACACACTTTGAACGAGTCTAGTTACAGAATAAAAAGTAAAATTATATTTTTCATTAAAATAAATACCTTAATAATTAAATTATCTGCTTATCTTATCGCAATTAGAGCTATTTTAAAATAAAATAAATTTAATCTTTAAAAATAGATAAAATTGTAATCCAATTATAGCAGTTTAATAACAAAAATTATCACATGATCGAAATATCCTTTCAAGTGATCAAAAGTATTATTAAATTATTATTTAAAAACAAACAAAATAAATTAAATATTTATTTGGTACTTATTTTATTATTTCCAGTGGTTATAAATGAAAATATCATTAAACACGAATTATGCATAAATCCAAATTTTTACTTACTCTAACTTGGTCAGTTTTGAAAATAGAAAATAATTTTTTATACAAGAAATGTTTAAAAAAAAATACTCTACCCGAATCTGCAAAAAAAAATTGGGGTTGCCTAAAAAAAAAAAGTAAGTTGTATCGCGCATGCGCGTACCTAGAGAGCTAAAAATTTGAAATTGGTCTGAAAATATGTATTCAAGTACTCACCCCCCGAAAACCCCATTTCAATACAAGGTCACCCAACTGAGATATTCAGTGGTACCTAATATCGTGATCACACTGTATATATATATATATATATATATATATCCCGTGTTAATAGAGATAATCAAATTATTATGAGTATCCGCGGGCAAAAACTATTTTGTTGACAATAGTTGGGTATTGGGTTAATACAAGTGAATTATTGAAGAAGTTAAAAAATTAACTTTTTTTTTATAACTTTTGTGAAAATCGAAGATAGCCGTTTTACGGGCTTTTTCTTCTGAAAATTTCGAATGTTCAACTTTCAATTTTAATTTATTCTTGATTTTTAATAATTTTTATTTTACAAGTAAATAGTACACTATTAAATAAATAAAAAAAAACACGATCAGGTTCGGGACCTTGGCGAGGATCTGCCGTCATCGTCAATTTTAATATATTATATATTTTAGGTTGAAGGAAATTATGGAAATAATGGTGAATCACTTTATAACCAATGGCTTACAAAGCACTTATAACACTTAGGTTTTAAAATGCATAATGTGATCAACTGAAAATCACTTTATAACTAATGGCTAAAGTAACATAGCTATATGTATATACTGGGTATCCCATTAAAAATCATTAATCCAATAAAGACTGAAAGTTGTCCTATAAAATGGGTATCTTTGAATTTCACAACAATTATAAAATAAAAATTTAACTTTTAACTTAATTAAAAATACCCTTATATTTAACACACTATTATAAGCAAAATTTCCTTTGTCCATCAAAACATTTGATACAGCTATTTACACGGGAGATATCATTCTGTGTAAATACCGATGGGACACCCTGTATGTACATTGTACACGCACGTACACAATACGGGTACGTTATCCGCGGTGTTTCGTCTTAACAAAATGGTATAAATTATTCGAGTTGAAATTTAGAGCTCAATCCGAATCAGTTCACCTTGACGGAAACTTTTACTCGGAAGGGCCGTCTGCGACGTCGAAAAGGAGTGATACAAGACACCGACGATTCCGGGAAATTCGATACGCTCGAAAGCGCGTAAATGGTAACGGGACTGTATATACATGTAATATATTAGTGGGTCCGGGATCCGACGGACACTTTCTAATTGACTTTTCGAAGGTGCCAGCCATGCAGGAAACCCGTAACGATACTGCGCTGCATACAGGGTGATTTTTCGACCATGCTCTTTTACACGCTTCAATAATGCATTTTTTCGAACCCCGATTTGTGGAAAACGTGTAAGACGTCTACTGTACAAGACTCTATCATTTTCCAGCACAAAGATTATATCTACCTACTTAAGTGGACCTTGCGATGGTATTAACTTTTGTGTTTCAAATGGGAACACAACGAAAATTTTTTTTTACGCAAACAATTGTGTAGTCATTCACTATTCGGACGTGGAGTAGGTACCTAATTTCGGAATTATTCAAATTTCATGCTGCGTATGAAAAGTGTAAAATAATTAGTATAGGTAATTTTGTTGTTTCTCCTTTTCTTTCTTTCAATAAGTGTACCGCATGATAACTATTTTTTTTAGATCCGCGTTTTTTTTCGAAGAAGTGGCGAATGTAGCGATCAAATACAATTATATATAATTACATAATAATTGATTGATTTTACTGATCAAAAAAATCATACCAAATCCTGCATAGATCCATACTGCTATTAAGAAGTATACGCAGAATTTGAAAAAATGTGAAGTAAAAGCATCCAAAGGGGTGAAAATATATTCAAAAAATCACCCTGTATGCACAGCAGTTTATTAAGCTTGTGAGCTGAAATATACCAGCGGGTACCTACTCGTGCACGTATATCACACCGGCCAGTGCCCATTAACGGCTACCGAGGATAATAATATTATAATAACGGTTGAACAGCAATAATAATAATAATTACGACCGAGACGATGATATAGTAGTAATATTGTGTTTTTTTTAAACACAATAAACAACGCAGGTGGGAACGCGTAGTTATTATAATGTATAGGTAAGGACAATCGAATTTTTGTTTAACGAACTTGACGGTTCTTTGAGAAAAAATCGTTGAAAAGAATAATAATTTTTTTCACACAACACTTGTTTTTACTGTACGAAATGTTTGCATTCAATTTTTTATTTTATTTTTTTTACATTATTTTTAGAACTATTGCACTAAACAATCCAGCTTAAAAATTGTTAACATTTAATTAACCGTATGAAGCTTTTAAGCAGATTTTTTTTAGGTCATTATTGTATTTTTTTCTAGTGCATTTTTGTATGTTGTTAGCTCATTAAAATCCTATCTCTAATTACCAGTGACGCACTTATGATGATTATTAGTCAGTAATCACACATTAACGAGCGTGACATATCGTTTAGATAGAACTTTTCATCTTTACAAACTGAACGTCGTGGAAATAATAATATGATGTATTTGATTTATAAGATCTTTACAGAAACACGACGGACCTCATCGAATAAAACTCGTACGTCGGAATGCATATGGGAACCTATTCAAATCTAGTATGCAAGTCAATCGTAATAACATTACAAATACAATAAAAACCCGTATTGAACACTGACAAAAAGTGTATTACGCGTACATTTATTTCTAGTTATGAAGATATAATGGCCACGTAACTGTCGGACGTTAGAATACGTAACCACACAACATGTTGTATGGAAAGCGAAAAAAGAAAAAATATTTCTATTAAAATAAAACGAAAAAAAAACCCGTCACTCGGCACTTTTAAATTGAACGCCCACAAATAAATTATATTATAACATTATTATAGGAAGAGGACCGCTGCCCAGACACACAAATAGCCGTTAGGGCCGGACCGCGCACGCGTACGCGTATAATGAGTACGTACATATACGTATACCGTAAGGCATACATGTAATACACACGCGTGCAACGCTCGAGAAAAAGAGAAAAATACCAAAAAGGAACGAACAAACAAACGGTCGCGTTAACAAACTCTGCTACGGAGACGTGTGTGCGCTCCACTCGTGGGTAGGTAGCGAGTGTACCCATCATATACATAACGTAGGTACGTTCGGTGAAAAAAATGCATAATGTATAGCGCCGCGGCAGGAAAAAACCGAAAAACACCTTTTTCTTCTCCAAAGTATGTACGAGATAAAAAAAAAAAAAATTACAATATTAAATCGTCGGTCCGTATGCGCGCTCGTCTCGTGTTCGTTTCGTGCGCGTTTCGCGGCCGACCCGAACACCGGGAAAAACAATAGACGACAATTATTATTATTATTATTATTATTATTTGGAGGCGGCTGTTGTGTTCTATTATAATAGTGGCGTACGCCGCTGCTGCGGCTGCTGTCGCCGCGCGTTTTGTCGACATCTGTCCGTGTCCGTCGCGTTTTATTGTTGTTATTATTATTATCACACGAGCCGCGGCAGTCGTATAGCTATCAACGGGACCGACGACGACGACGACGACGCGATGTCGTGAATCGCACAACACAATAACGCAATATACACCGTCGAAATCCACACGACAAATGAAATGCACGGTATTATATGTACGTGAGCGTGCGTGTGAATGGATAATAAAATATACAATAATATATTATGCTGTACGTCCCCGAGCGGCCTTTGGAACTCGTCACAGTACAAAGTGTGACTCATTGACTGCGCGTCCGTCAAAAACCCGAGTCACCCTCCGGTCTCGTCGCGTATTTATTGCGCGTTCGAAATAGAATGTACCCTGCTCCACCTACCCTCTCGTCCCGCCCCGGGGATCAAACGGCGTACGACGGCCGCCCGCCCGTACACCGCAAGAAGTTTTTATTGCCGACTCCGATGTTCGTATTATAAACGCGTCGTGTCCCTTCGTCACCGCCCCTCCGTCGCGCGATCACAACGCACCGCGCGCGCTCTGTACACGCCGCGTTTTACGCACTCGCTAGCATCGGGTTGCCCACCGGAGGATTGCCGAAATCCTCAACGCGAACACAACGATAATCACTACTAGGTCTTACAATATAAATATAACACATAACTGCGTAGACGGTTTTTATTTCGCGCAAAGTTTTACGGACGAGGAATTTATCGCACTCCGCAGCCGAGTTGACACTTTTTGACGTAACTTTCCGTGGTACCAGTTATATCTGCTACGCGCGGGACTGGAAAAAGATTAAATCCACATCGGATCGTGTCCGACTGGGCATCACGTACGTGTCCACACCCCCACTGTACCTTCGACCTTATAATGATATGTTGGCGGATATTAAGAACCCCGGGTTTACGACGAAAATATTATACGTTTCAACTATTATTATCCGTACATCACGCGTCACGTTAATAATATCGTAAACCGTTTACAACATTACAAGGTATTAAAACACGTATTCACGCTTCGATTTATTAATTTCATATTCGTGCCCGGGTGATCGTCACGCGCCCGATTTTCGTCAACTTGTGTAATCAATAATCATAATAAGATCCCATTCATAGCGTTTGGAATTTGTTAATTAAGGGAAATAATTGAATCGCGTGGTAGAAAATTCGATAGAAAAACCCACGTCGTATTCAATTCATAATATTGTAGAGTTTTAGTCCGAGCGAGCGTGTAAACATAATTATTTTGTATAATATTGTCAATGTTTTGTTTTTAAATCACAATGGTCTTATTATATTATGTTAAAAGAAAACAAATATTTTTTTTGGATAGAAAAAAAAAATTCTACTTAAACATTTTCTCAATTTCCCAGGGATTATTTTTTAAATTGTATACGCGCAAGGACAATTGTTTATTAATTAAACTAAGTGAAATTCACGTAGCTTAGAACGTAATGCCAATTAAACATTTTCGAAACGAGGGAGAAATAATCTAAACTCAAAGTTGTTTATACAACATTTTTTAATGCGAAATAACTCGTTTTATGGTTGGGAGGATAACAGTATACAGGTAAAGAAAATGTAGTTTAATTTCGACTTACATTTTAAATTAGACACTCCAATTAAGCAAATTAAACCAAAAGCGATTGGTGCTTCGGCTAGAATAAAAGACCAAAACATAAATTTAAAAAAAAAAAAAAATGTAGCTTTCCAGCTACCTTTATACGATTGGATATTTTATTTTGCTGATAAATATTGGTAACCTCTAACACTATACGATAGATATTTTGAATATCAAATTTTACAGCCATACAACAATGTAAATACGATATTGTACAGTTGTTTTTTTATATAACTGTTGTTTAATATAAAACAAAATATATTTTTAAATCATGGTTTAAATAAAATTTACCATTACTATCACCCACGGCCATGGACTCAAAAAGTTGTTTTTTAATGTGCATGGAAAATCGTCTATAAATAAAAGTTGTTGGCGTCATTGGAAGGATTTTGACTTTACGCGACGTTGTCATTATATTTTGATTATCCCGTGCTTAAAAGAATATGATCGCGGTTGTCACATAATGATTTATCTGAGAACGGGGTAAAAAATTACTCTTATAATAAAAATGACAAAATATTATTGAATATATAAAATCATTTATTGGAACCAATCAAATTTTCAATAAAATAAAAATACATAGCAATAAATACAGGAAAAAATTTAAAAAAATATTGCCTTGGGTATTATATGAAGTGATAACTGTGCTGTGTGCTAAGTGATATTACGACGGCTTTCAATTTAAAAACAATTATCGTCAGGTATAAAAGCAGTCTGCTTTAATTTATTATTTTTTGAGAATATTAACAAAAATATTTTTTTAATTTTATTATAATAGTTGACTAGAAAATAAAATCTGTACTTATAATTTTAACAAGGTAATATAATGTAGGCTAAAATAAAGGTGCTAACTGCTAAGAGCTTTATTAAAAAGCTTGTAAAACGTGAGAAAAAATAAAATTATTAATTCAATCAGATTGAATATATTTATTTATAAAGTTTTGATTCAAATCTCAAGAAATATTAATTAAAATGATCAAATTATAATTACCTATATTGAAATATTAAAACAGGTAAAAAGATTGATTTCAACAGACTATATTATATTATATTATTATATTATGTATACAATATACATACATTATATTCGAGCAAACATGATTGTTTAAATGTTGTGTTATACAAAAAGGTTCTGAGAATATAATGGCATCTTCAAATAGATAATGAATTAAATAACAATATGTCATTTTTAAATAAAAATGCATGACAGCGTTTTATGTATTCAATGAGTGTTTATTTACATTTGAGAGGTTTCTTTTTTGAATATCGAAATATCATTTTCGGTGTATCCCAAATAAGTTTAATTTAATTTAAGTGCATTTTTTAATATATTGGAATTCAAATTGAGATGGTTAAACATTTTTGTTGGACAATAACTAAATGTCTTTTGATATGTCAATCTTATGAAGGCTTTCGAATAACTTCCATCAAAAATTGAAATTATTTCCATAGGTAAAACTAAAATGGTTTGAATTTGAAATAAAATACAGAATTGAAAGAGGTGTATAATGAACTAAATTCTTCCGTCAATTTATTCATTTTTTGTTTTCAAATTTTCCACGAAGAATAATAATATTCATCATTAAGCTTCATTTAAGCGAAATGTCTAACCTTTCATTTTAACACATAATGTGTATTGAAAAAATAAGATGGTACAAAAAGAAATAATTTAGTATTTGTATAATATAAGTCGGGTTATATATATTATTTTGTCGAAACAAAAAAGAAAGATAAATAAGTTAAATTATTATTGACAATGATAATAATAAGATACATTGATTCAATTTTTGTTGTAATATTTGTCTTAATTTTTAAACATTTTCTTTAGTTTTTATAGAGACATGGCACTATTTGAATAATTTTAAAACGGCATTTTATTTATACAGTTAAATGTTTTTAGAATAATTTAATGGTAATATTATATAGTATTCTTCTAGAAACCAATTAATTATGATTTTTACTTACATTGATGTAAAAGTATTTACATTTTTTTTCTTATAAAAAAATCACTTAGATTATTATTCAGATGCTTAGATTTATTTATATATTTTATAAGACGTAACTGTTTTTATACTAAATAACTTGTATATTATGTATTTGTATAAGATCAAGAGTATTTTTATATAAATAAAATGAAATTATTATTTATAAATTGACTGTCATTTTATGTATATTTCGACATCAATAATTTTTAATATTCTTTTAATATCATTTACTCGCACAATTATTAACATATTTTAATCGTGTATTTCATTTTTTAAATAATTGTATACGTTTTTCACGAGTAGGCGTAGAATAAAAATGATACAACCATCCGATTGTGGTCTGATAAACGCAGTGAAAATGTGGTGTAAAAACTCCATTTTTTCTCGTTCAGATCCTCTTTTGGGTTTACACTCGAAAACACGGATTTAATATGGTCATTTGCATAATATCGGTAGTGGTACGGGGATCCTTGTTAGTGCGTTCAGTGATAAATGCGATCTCACAATTTCCGGATAAAGATAAATGCCTTTCACACAAAACCGCTTGTCTATTAACTGTTAAATTAGTTAGTCTGGGTGGACCGGGGTGATGTTCAATTTAATAAATAGCGGACAGTTAAATTAAACGCTCGCCCCGGACCTTAATAAGAGGTTTTCGGAATTATTAGTGGTGGACCCTGCACACCCGACCCACACAACCCGTGGCATCTGCTATCGGACATCCCCCCTCCACGCGCACACGTGCACAGACACAGACACACACACACACACACACACACACACACACACACACACACACACACACACACACACACACACACACACACACACACACACACACACGCACACACGCACGCACGCACGCACGCACGCACTACAGGTGGTGCGGTAGTTTTATTTAAAACTATACGGCGATTTTCGAAAAATACACCCTCGGGTATTGGCCGTCCTATTGTTATTACTCTAAGCGCGTTTCGTTTCCGTACACGGGTGTGTGTAGATTTTCAGGACATCGTTTTGAAAATTTCAATTTTTTCCCCAGGGAAATTCCGTCCGATTGATACTACACGCGGACTAAAATTGAAAGAAAATTGCATGCCACTGCAGTTACCACTCGCGTGTTCGCCGACTCGTTACTTGAGTCGAACATAATATTAATTGATTTTTTTTTCCTTTTGCTCACAAACCGAACATAACGCATAGGTATGCGCATAACAGTAATAATAATAATAATATGTTTGGAGAACGCAATACGAATTCCAATAAAAGTACAAATGAATTTACTATTAAATTATTTAAGCGTGCAATTAAGTATGACAATACAAATACGTGTATTTATATGCGCATACGGTGTTGCGTTTAATTTTAAACGAAAACGATAACCGACGTCATTATCGTACACGTCCTAGTCGTTATTACGGTATACAAAATAAATCCTTTTTCTCCGCTCTCACAGAATCGGGAAATTATAATGTATTATGTTTCTTTTCGTTAAGGTTCACTACAAACCTATTTGGGGATAGCCACGTGGTCTGTAACACCAGAAATCGTTCAAATAAGTAAAGATTTCGCCCTCGTTACCTCGACCCCCTTACCGCCCATAAGGTTTGTCACGCGGCAACTGTGTGCACGGGAATTTTCGTACAAATCATGACGCGAAACAGTGACACTTATAATTTGTAAATCGTATTTAACTTGAAGGTAGTGTATTTTTTGGCATCCGATTTGAAGAACATTGTGTGTACGAATGAATAAGCTGCGAGATCGTTATTATTGTAATAAACACATTTCGAGAATAATCGTTATTATAGAGTCTTTCTCGTATAATAATGACTAAAATCTATGTGCAGCTTGTAAAACACGTCAATCACAAAAAAGCAGAATGACGACTACGAGACGTGGAAATGAGGAAAAAAAAAAAAAAAAACAAGAAAATAACGAGTAAATTTGAGCAAAAAGTGTCTCCATGCTAATGGCGTTCTCTGAACGTACGCCGCAGTTTCCTCGGCTGCGTTGTCTAGTGATTTATATACATATTTATTCGAAATAAGACGTGATTTCGTGTTGCGCTCCGTAGCGGGTCTCGAGGTGCCCTCCTCGAGTGCCTCTCCTAAAAGCATTCCGCTTTAATCCGCCGTACGTTCCCAGAGACGACGCGACTAATGGTGGTGGATTTAACGCGCTCGTACGTTTCCACAGGCCCGAAAAGCAGAAGGTGGCACATGCCGAGGCGGTCGGCAACAGCAGCAGCCAGCACAAACAGCAGCAACAGGAGCGATGTGTGTGGGGGGGGGCGGAGGGGTTCGAAAAACGAATACTTTTGACATGCACTGTTTTTACGGTCCTTATCAATCTTGTGTTCTAGAGCATGTGAGCCGGTGGTTTACCGTATGCGCCATTATTACTTTTAAAAGTAATTAAAGCCCACCGGGTGAGAGCTATAGTCTCCTTGATGGATTACCCGTCGGCAGATGGTCACCAATTTACGAGACACGTTTCCCTATTATCTGCGACCGCAACCGAAACGGTTTACAAACAATTAAAAAAAAAAAAAAAAATAGAAAACAATTATTACACGCATGTATAACGGTATATGTACATTGTACATACACCGTACGAGACTGTGTCTTCGTGTGTGTGTGGTGTGTGTGAAAAAATATAAAACCAAACAAAATAATCGACATAATTTGTTGCGGGTTTTCCTCCCACCCCCCCGCCACAACCCCCGTTCGTGTTCGGATGTATTCAATTTCACGGCGCATCTAAACTCTTCACGGACGGCTTACGCGTGGCTAAACACCGACTCCATCATCGTCGGTGTGGCGAGATCGATATCAAACGCTTCGAAATTTATGAAGTCGAAAGGATAAAAAAAAGAGAGAAAAAAACCATCCACAAACTTGAGCTGGAATGACTAGTGATGTGTTGGAACGTGACGCGGTACGCGACCAAAATTTCGATATGAGCAATTTTGGAAACGATATAAACGCACGTAAGCACTGATAATATTGATTTATTTTTATTTTTTTCATCACAATGACGATAAAAAATCCCAGTCTTTACAATGTAATCAAATATAAAATTTAAAATAAACGTTCTTTATAGGTGTTTGAAAATATTTTCAAAAACTATCGACGCATTATTCGGCGCGTAAGACTATTTATAATTATTAGTTATTATTCTCATTGAACCGTGTTGATACCATATTATAGTTTTTTTTTCACATAGTAACCAGATTAGCGTTTTCGATTCATTTATTATAGTAATATTATCTTTCCATTTTACCAGCGGAGAGTAAAAACAAATGAGCTTCTCGTTTATTTACAGGCGTATAACCCTGGGGAACTATACTATAATATTAAATTAATATAAAATTAATAATGTATGTATCGTATAGAATCAAAATACTGCTCACTCATTTATCACTATATTTCAAAAGCAACAAAACGTATGCAATTTAAATTTGACATAGTGGTTTCTTTAATACTCTATATACCATAAGGTATGCAATAAGAACGGTTTTTTCAAAAATCCAAAAACCTTTAAAGATCAGATTCGGGCTGCATGTATAATATATATTTATCAATTTTTTTTACCTAGTAAATATTTTATTTTGTTTAATCTGGTAAAATAATAACAGTGTATTATAACCATTTGAGGTATATGCAAATGAATATATTATAAATAAATAAATACTAATATCATTGGAGGATACGACTATTGCTCTCACTTTTTACCTACATTTCTTTTCTTACATCCAAATTGTGATTATGCTCTTCTAATCTAAGAAAGGAAAATATCTCCCGAGCGAGATAAATAATTACCGATTGAGGTATATGTAAGCTAATCTATAAATGTACTTAAAATTAAAACACCGCTGACTATCTGCCACATATATGCCAAATCCCATCGTTACATCCCAAAAATGGCAAAATGTATGATATTGAAACTTGAAATAGTGGCTCACCTGGACGTGCGATAATAAGGGATTTCAAAAAATTTTGGCCACGACCAAGACAGTTTCGTGCAAAGCCGGGAAATTATTTAGCTAGTATATAATACATACTTAGTGAATATTCAAACGACAATTTTTAAGGATATTCTTGTTCGGACGTTTACATTATCGATCGTCTAACTCTCACGTACACCTATCGCGACGTATCAACGTTACGTTGTAGTTTTTAAAATCATCTATTTTACGCTATTTATTGTTTGAAAGGTCATGCCGATCATAAAACTGCAGTGTCTCGCGGTGCGGTTCGAACACTGTAGTAATATTAATTGAGTAATTATACCTACCCTCGTCTACTGCGCGTTACGTATAGGTGATAATATGTTTTCGGGAGTTTGTGCTCCTCCCTTTGAATAAAACAAATATTCATAATACACAGTACATGGGATATCACTATGAATTTATAATAAGTTATTTTTTTTCAATGTCGTACATTGACCGTGATTTATGCGAGTCCGTGTGCGATATAACACAATTACAATATGTTTATCTATTAAACCGTAAAAAAAGAAAAAACACTAATATCATATGCACCACAGCCAGTCCACATTAATATTATATAATATTATTTATTCACGCATGACTATTCATTATGCGTGTCCGACTTTCCGTGCTCAGAAGAAGGGTTTCTTTATCACCACCGTGCCGTACGATTTCAGGACATCCACTTAATGAATCGCGCTATTTATTTAAGAGTCGAAAATCTTTAAATATATTTTGGTTTCACATAGTAAGTGCATATTCATTTTATTGTATACTTGACGTCTGAGCCGTTATGTACTCTTCACTCGTATTTATCGATACTTAGGAGTCGAGGAAATAAAAAAATACTAATATATAATATTTTAGTATTTTTCTTCCTCCGTTACAAGCATATAATTTGTTTTTTTTTTACCGTCATTTTCACGTAAATTACAACTCAATATCTTGTCAAATATTAGCGATTTTAGTGCGTGCTGGTCGCTGGATACCAAAAAGAGAAAACTTGTTTATGTCTTGAAAATACGCTTGATATTTATTTTACAAACCATTCATTTTTTAAGGTCAACTGCTTAATAACCATCAATAATATTTCTTGTCAAATTTATCTTCTGTAAAACATTGTAGGATGTATTCTGTCGATTGTACTCGACTATAATACAAGTATAACTACAAATTCTGAAAATCTTAAAAGACTCACATTTGATATTCCTAGTGGTAATTTAGTAATATAGCAGTAAATAGGTACCAATAAATAATTATACACACCACGTTCTGATAATTGATAACTAATAATACATAATAAGCGACTAATAATTGTGAAAGGTATTTTACAATATCGTGACATAAGTATTCCAAATTCAGCTAAATTCGATGAGAGATGCAACAGAATGGTTTTATATGGATCAATTTGATTAATTGCTTTTCAAGTTATTAACCAAAATGAATAAAAATTAAGTTGATTAAAGTTATTTAGATATATTACTTTTTAATTAATCGATTAATAACTTGATGGTAATAATTTAACATTTACTGTCTGAAAATAACTCACTGTAACATTATAACAACTATATAATTATTCAATGTTTTCTCGATTTCTTTTTACTACCCGTATAATATCCGTTTTCCCTGGATAACTATTTTAACAAAGATTTTTAATATTTAAACGATTATATTATTTTAATTTCGTATATATTCATGAAAATAATATTTAATATATCATTTATGTTGAGTAAGTAGTTACTATGTTTTGAACAACACCGTGTTGGTAAATGAATACGCTACATGAAAGTCTCACGAAATCATCTGCTTTCAGAAAAATTATTATAATATTACATACCTACCTTTGTTGTATGCACCACTGCATAAAATTCCTATTAAAAGCATTTTATAATATAATGTTGAATACATTTTTATAGAGACAGGTACGCGCGCACTCGTATATAGGCCTTAATATGATAATATCATTTTTAGTTTACAAAACCAAAGTGCGATATAGTTTTTACGTACAAGAGTTATAAATTATGGCGATGGTATGAAAATCAAATAAGCAAAACAATGATGTTTTACACAACATTATAAACACACGTACCGTGAGCAAGTGCCACATTTATTACAAATGTACACTATATGTCTATATTATGTAGTGATTAATGCAAAACAATACGCAACACTTCAACTATAAATGAGATTTTACGTTTATATTGTACGGATTTTTTTTCCTTTTTGATTTTGAGCGAAACGAGCAATGTATTGGTTTTATCATGGCGTGTGCTCATTTTAGTCTTATTTTATTGTGTCTGTGTACGCGACTTCAACCATAAGAATTGCTCTAAAATATATATATATATATATTGACCTGGCATTTATTTGAATTCAGAAAAACCGAGAATAAATTGCAAACATCTTCAACCTAGGTCGAGAATCGAACACCGCACCGTCTAGTATATTTCGTCACGCACTTATAATTTCTTTAGGTCTCATGGATACAAGATTTTGAGAAGATTTTCTTTGAAGCCAATAAAAAAATGTTCCCCTGGACAGTTGCAAACAATTTTAAAAGGGTTAAAACGAAATTCTTACGAAATTGGGTATTTACAACGAATTTTGATTATACGATCTTACTTTATTAATGAATTTGGTTCTACTGTTATATACCGACCGCCACACCTCTTTTACTCAGAATCATTTTTTCTATAGCAACGGTACATTGGTTTCAAGCTTAAAATACCCATCCTATTGTATCTCATCCGACCTCACCCAAACTAGGAGTTTCGTCCGTGTTTTAATTTTCAGTTCATATTTAATTAACGTGTTTGTAGCACGAAGAATCATGACAATGTAACATTGGCAATACAAAATCTTTTTTTCGTATTTAATAGCAAAACAACAAGTGTCATAGAGTATACTAAAATATTTTATTTATAATTGCATGGAAGCTGTTTGTTTTCTATAACACAAATTTTCATCAAAGAAAAAGTTATATTTGAAAAGGACAAATATATACAAAAACACAATTTTTTACGCTACTTTACAAATACGATTGTCACAGGGAAAAAAAAGTCATTGTATGAAAAAATAAATTTAAGGTTTTTTTTTCAATGTTAACACTTTGAACTTTGAAGTAAGCAGAAGAGGTTCTGCCGCCCGAAGCACTGCAATGCGTGGTGTTAAAAGACACACACTTGTAGTTATTTCCTATTCAACACGAAAATGTCAACCACTATTAATTAATTTTTTTTTTCATTAAGCTCGAGTGTTCTTATTTTTTTTTCTTTTTTTAGTCAAAGCCCTATAATATATATCAAAGGAAATCAAAGTGCATTTATTGATACGATATGTAACATTAAATACACGCATTAGCTAACGCGTACCAACAAGTATTATACAACATCGTCGATGCACAGCAAACGGTAAATCCATTTAGCAGCTTTCTGTACACAATATATTATACATATATGATGTATGTACGCACGCTGTATACTCGCATGACGATGAAGCGGACACGGGCTTATGGTCCCAGTCAAATTAGCCGGTTTTGCGTTATTTAGCGACCGCCCGAGAGACCTCATAATATCAGAGGTTTGGCAAGATTGATGATGTCCCAGATGATCATCGTTTCCTTGTTAATGCCTTTGGCCTTGAATAGCAAAAATGAACGGGAGGGGGACAGTAGAAACAGACACGGGCAGCGAGTGAGAGGGCGGGCGACAGGGAGAGGGTGGTAGGAGAGGTATACTGAGGGAAACAGGGTGAGCTGCAGTGTGATGTATACCTACCTCTTCCCTTCCGTCGTCGTCGTCATCGTCGTCGTCGTCGTCGTCACCAAGTTTCGTCGGGCGAGCAGGGAGTAGAAAAAAACCACCGACACCCGTTACTTAACGGATTATGATATTACCCCTACTGCACACGCTGCAGCAGCCTATCCATCCTTGTAATATTATATATAGTGTACATCACAAAAAAAAAAAAAGGATAAAAATTATCGGTTTTTGTTGTGCGCGAAAAACCTTCGTTACGGAGTGTAACGAAGATTCATGTTGTTTTAATTTAATTTTTTTTTCTCTTTCTCTCTTCAGTTGCAGGTAGCGCAATAAAAAAAAAAGTCGACGAACAACTGCTGAAAACGTATTTCGAAAACGCGCCGCAAAATGTGTTCGCGTCCGCAGGCCAAAACATCTTACTGCCTTGCCGGGTGAGGCATTTAAACGACAAAGTGGTAAGTGCACTTGATGTATCGTATAACATAAGCATATATAATACAGCTATTAGCTACGATACATAATGTATGAAAATTGCGGACGACATTTTTAAGTGCAGTAATAACTGCACGATGACTGTTCTTGAAACTCCCGCGCACTATTTATGGAATCGATCAATTCCGTTGCGCAATATTTAACGAACTTGTACACTCGTGTATTATAAGCACCTACCAGCACGTTTCAAGTTTAAATTAACAATAATAAGATAACCACATATTATTATGCTTACAACAATAACATGAAATAGTTCACGTATTGCGCACTGTAGACTAACGTTATGGAGAAAATAACTTTACTCGATTTATCAACAATACGGTTATCATTGGGGTTCTGTTATTGTACATGAGTATATTATGATAACTACTGATGAAAAACGCCATAATGAGAAAACTGAAAGAAATAGACTGCAATATTCAAATGTTAAAATTGTTGATCAATATTTTCGATATTCGTTCTTTAATTGGTTCTTTACACATGGGGTTTCTTGAAACTTATAAATTTGATTGATTTCAAGCTTATAATAAGTGCAATAAGTGACTTATTAGTTTTGGTCAGTATTTAATTTGACTTATGATCCCTTTAACATACGAGTGGCATGACTAATTTAATCCTTTGAGTAAAATTTTTTTGACTTGCATAGCTAAGACCAGGCACATATTTACTCAATATAATATTATTAATCTTATTGGAATTATATTGTATATAAATAACTAATAAGGCATGATGAGTAAAAGTGTTAAGATTTAAAAGTAATATTTTATTAATTATTCCTATTTGTACAATAGTTAATGACTAATTATTTCCTTTTTCTCATAGGTTTTAACAAATAAAAGCCTACAATGTATTTTGTTTTTTAATGACAATCGATGTGGATTATAATAAATATCCACAAGAATAAAAAAAAAATCATTAAAATGGACTTATTCCCTTTTACCCGGGAGCCGTCCTGCCTAATGACGGTTGAAGTTAAATTGTAGATTTTCATTTTATTAGTTCTCGATCGCGTACGGGAAGTCAATATAGTCAGAAAACAGAACAGAAATATTCAAGTGTTTTTCAGTGTGTAAACAAGCAAAGGCTATATAGTGATAACTGTAAGTGCCTATCTGTACTGCGCTGGTTGAAGAGTTGGGTCCGTGTGACGTTGGAACTTTGAAATCGAAGAGTATAAACAAACGTGAAAACTGAGAACTCAGGTCACTTTTACTATGAAATATTTAAGGATTATGTCGTATTGTACGTACTTGGTAACGACCATTAAAGCCATATAAAATGGACTATACATCACTAATGGCTGAAAACAATTATTAGACTACAGTAGTGTTTAAAAGGGTTTTCTGGATTCAAGAGGTTTGAAGTGAACTCTAAAGGAATGGTATGAAATAAAGTGTATCTATAAGTGTAAATAGTCTACCTGTTTTAAAATGTGTGGTATTGGATGCCACTGCAGGATCTTTTTTATTTTATTTTATTTCGTATGACGCAATTCTTCGGAGATTTGTGTGTTTGCGTGTTCAAGCAGTATTCGTTAACCCGTTTCGATTACAAAAGTATACCGTTTCGCAAATAAAATCCAATCAATGCGAATGCTAATAACGAAAGTTAACGATTTTATAGCAATATATTTCAAATCGTTTAAGTATTTCGGATATTTTTTCAAAGCTTTTATCATTAATTAATTATTAATTAATATTCAAGAAAATGTTTTATTTAAGCTACACTATTAATTATGTGTACAGTTGAAATAATAATAAAAAACATTATTTTTTGTGCAAATATTAAATTGTATCTTAAAATTAAGTTTTATCTATTAATACATTTCTTTGTTGCTTTTTCAGTTGTTGCATTTAAAAAAATTATAAAATAATTATATTCAGAAAAATTTGTTTTTTTTATTTTATAACTTTAATCTCATTCTAAGTTAATAGTTGGTATTCTGTTTGCCGTCACAAATGTCATAATTAATTTATATGATTTATATTTGATGTTGTATTTGCCAAAATAATTTAACGGTCAAGGTGTATCTACATGTTTAGGAATCAAAGGTTCACGATGAAAGTACACGGCAGTGATTGAAAAGTTATTCTTTAATTAATTTAAAATGTATAAATTAGAAACCCCTGAGAAGTTCAAAGATTTTAATACACTACAATTGATGTTTTAAAACATTAAATCTTGTGATTATTGTCCATAGTCATTTCCGGGAATTAAAAATTAAAATTAATATTTTCATACACAAATCTAGTTTAAAAAATATCATTAAATCTAATCACTATAAGAAAGCAATAATTATCGGGCAAGCCATTGGTTCAGATTTTGATTAATGATACTGTATATTATAAATATATTATAAATACCCTGTGATGTTTAATATTCGCATTACCCTTCTATACATATATTATACACAGAATAAATAATTACATTTTAATTACTAATTAAATCATATGAAATTAGCAAATTTTTTGATCAAATTTTAAGATAAAGCTATACTACACTAGCCCTTCTAGCTGGTTGAAATTGCAACATAATAAATAACTTTAGTTTTCCACGGTTCTATAATAAAATGCTATACAGTTAAGGCAGATGGGTTGTAAGGATATAGAGGACGATCATTGTGTCGAAAATCCACTGGGTCGTTCAGAGTTAATCAAACAGCGGAAAGAATATATTTTCCATAAAAGGTGATAAAAAATGTGTTTGAAAGAAATATGTGTGCATGAAAATACTACCCCTGGAAGACGTAACCTTTGATATTAAACACTATCTCGTCTGTAAACGCAATAAAGTGTATAGAAAAAATTGTATGAAAAAATTATACAATATAACAATGACTTCACGAGTGTTCAATATTAATATTATGCGTGTTACAAAAAAATATAGTACGAAGACATGTTCTGCGGGATTTAAGTTGACTGTATTAAGTCTTCATTATGTATTAGGTTTATTGGTGTAATTATATGTTCGTACTTCGTATTTACAATAATTTATAAGAATGAGTTGATAAATGTATAGCTTACGAATATTAAATCGTGAACTGAAATAAGTAAAATTTCAACATCTACAACATGTTTTAAAAAGAATACTAAAAGAGAATAATAAAAAATTCAGGAATGTAACTATGAAATTAATGGAGTCACCCAATAAAAAAAAAATAGGATAAATTAAAAAGATGTACTTTCAAAGTTCACGCAGACATGAAAGATCGTTTTTTTTATATATATTTTTTAGTTAGAATCCTACTTTGAGTTCTCTATTTTTAAATTGTATTGACCGCGTTTCACCGATGTAGAATAAAAGTGGTGAAAACGTTAAAAACGTAAAAAAAAGTAAACAAGTTAATAAAGCTTGAAAAAATTCGGTAAATAAGTACCTTCTAACGAAGTGATGAGGTAAACATCGCGTCTAAAAGCATTTCGTTATACATTATATTATGATCAAATTTGTTATTATAATAATGTTCTGTTTGTAAAAGTAAATGGCGTTTTTTAAAGGTTTTCATACGTAGGTTTTAATTGAAAACCAAAAACGAGTGTCTTTCCTAGTATTATACCGATGCCAGGCCGTGCTAGAAATAAAATCATTCTCGAAGGGCACGTAAACAAAAAGCGGACGAAACTTCGAAGTCGGGTGAGTCACTTCGGTTGAACTTTTTTTGCAATTTTTCTCTGTTTTTCTCTATTCTTTGGACAACTGTTGAGAGATTCAAGCAATGAACTTCTCAAAGTACCAACTAGTCTCTAGATAATATTTCCTATTAGAAAAGTACAATGTTTGCATATATCAGCGTAATAATTCTGGTCGAAATCGTGTACACAGATACGGAAAAAGTAAAAAAAGACACAAACCACGATAAAACCAATACATTTCTCGTTTTACTGTGAATTAAAAAACTCAAAAGTTACCGATTTCGGTTGGGTTCGAAAAGGAAGTCCGTTCCTGGTGTTACGTTCAAACCGTTAATTTTTTTGATTTCCGAACGTACACGTTTAAGTCTATAACAATATTATTGAAATACGTTTGTACATTCGTCAGGCTTTTTATACGAATTTACCGCAATATGTAACGAACGATCAACTCTAAGCTTACAACGGTGCATGGGATGATATTATTTTACGTGGCATCGTGAACAAATCGATTAGTTTTCAACATAATTTCGACAAAATGCAATAGTAAACCATACGGATGATGTGCGTATAATAAGACAACCGTAACATTCTTTCGCAATCGTGCTTCACTAATACAAACGGTACAACCAAGGAAATCTGCAAAAATATATACTTTTGTAAGTGATACGGGAAGATTGTACGAAAAATACAAAAAAAAAACTTTTATATAAATACAGCTTTTTATCATGATAGGTTAAATTCAACTTACCCTAAAACAATATATTAATGTTTTAGTGCGTGCACGTCAAAAACGTCTTCCCCTTGGGATTCGTCACATTTCAAAGAGCTTTCTTCGTGCTTTATAATTTCGTGTACCACGGTTGTGCACAGCATATAATATAACCCTTTCGGTGAAAACTTTTGAACTTTCGATTTTTGAACACGACAAGAACTTATTTTTCCAAATTTTTTTCGAGCCTGCCCGTAGTACGCGGATTTTGTTTCGACCTAACAGAGTTAATGGTCAACCTTAAACGGTTCCCATTTACACTGGTTGATCGGTTGAATGTCTGTTGCTGCCTAGCGAATAGCAATCAGAAATGTAATTTGTGATCATACCGCCGACAACGTGCCGTTAGAATTTCAATTGTAAACTGGTAAACAGCGATGGTTGTTGGTGAACCGCATATGATGTATTTGAGCCGGGTGCACAAAATAATCGTATGCTACCACCGAGTAATTCGTGCACTGTGCTGCCCACCACCGTATGACCATAATGTGTAGGTAGAGTTCTAAAAATTGCCTAAAATGTAAGATTTTTGAAAAAAAATAAGAAAAAAACGTTTGTTCCAAACTACAGTTGGATATACAGTAAAATCCTAATTATAAGTGGAACACGTTATAGAAATATATCTTACACAGTAAGTTTTACAAATTATATAATGATTTGAATAGGCGTTAAAAAAGCTTCATACCATGTTAATTACATCAATTTCTTAACTTATGTCGATTTAATATTTTATAATTACCGACTCGATGTATTTATAACCGGAGGTATTATTGTAGTTATCTATAACCTCTCATTTAGTATTGAAATGAAGAACAAATTTTAAAATTATAAATTATAACCTGGGCGAACAATGAACATAACAAGATGAAAAATATGAACTGTAATACAACTGAAATCGAACAATTAAATTGATTGCTTTGGTGCGTGCTGTATAATATTAATATATGGATAAAGAACTTGTACAGTACCACAGTGTTAACGGTTATGTCAGTAATAAAAATAAGATATTACGCCTTTTTTTTGGCCCGACAATATAAAGATACGCTTAAAATGTACCTTGATTTGGTCACGAACAAATGCGAAAACAGTTGTATAAAAATTATAATATAAAAGTTATTATGGCCTAATAGTGCACGGTGTTGAAACAATATAATTTTTTATCAACGTTATTACGTACAAATTAAACACAATTTAATTTATATTTTATGCGATAAAAAGCAATTGGGTTTTGCATTCACTCACAATACTATAACAACATTATCGAATAAATCTAGTCACACAGCAGACAGCAGATATACGGAGAGAAGAACCGAGGCCATGATATCTGCTTACATGATATATTCTGAAATCCACCAATATCTAAAACGAATGATGATAAATTGGAAAGCATAATAATTAGTCTTTGGGTGTCAACGTGGCGTGAGATCAAATAAACATAAAACAATATAAATATGATTAATTGGACCTATGGGCCAGGGGTGGCAAATTTTCCTAACGTTACGTGCCAAAATATCTGACTTTATTTGTATTTCTTTTTTTCGCGTGCCATCAATAATTATTATTTGAGAATAATTATGAAACATATTATAATTTATATGAATACACGAGAAAAATTGTGTTGATTCAGTGAACAAGACTAAAAGTGCTTACATCGTCGTCTTATAATTTAATATTAAAAAATAAAATATAATACTATAGACGCCTAACGTTTTTGCGTGCTTTCGACGTTTATTCGCCATCCCTGCTACAGGCTAAAATATTATAAGACACACGATGCGCACGGGTGACGATTGTTTCGCTACAGAACGATTCATGCGCACACAAACGGCAGTAATGCACAGCGGTATTGGCATTTTTGGTTACGTAACTCATGATGTACGGGAAAAAACGATAAACTTTTATTAAAATTAACCAAGTCCACGTGAGCGCCATGCAGCTGGTGAATAACGCGCACACATTGTCAGTTCATCGATCGCGAGTCGGCAAGACACGTGTAACAATTATAAATTCTAGATTTATATTATATAACAAAAAATATCGAATATCGAACCTCGACAACATTGAAGTTCGACATTTTATTATGATTCAGAAGACTTCGTACACCATCACCTTGATTCTACCTGCACGACTTGTAGAACTGTTATTGTACTTGGCGTCGCATGATTCGTACTCCTCAGTCCTCATTCCAACGTCTTTCTGAACCACTCGAAAAATCATCCACTTAAAAATCGTGTTAAACCAAACGAGATTATATGAAACACATATCGATATACCGATAAACCGAAATCTCAATAGGAAGGAGAAAACGTTAATGAACAGGTTACGCATAGACCGCACAACCAAGATTTTATTAAACACGTCTAAATGGGCGTAATTATATAGTAGAAACACTTGTGTTTGTTCTCACTTGTGTGAGAAAAGCAAAAAAGAACAGCGAGTTGTTGTGGAAAAAATTAGAACTTCTTTATTTTAGATTTTTATTTTCTTCAAACAGTTACTAAAGTTTGTAATGATTAGGTCATAACTTACAACGTCGGCCGGGCTGGAATTCCATCGGTCTTCGGTGATTTGATTTATTAATTTGTTTCCCTTAACTCAATAAATGCCCATTAACGTCGTGCCACATATGTTTTGGAATTGCTTACGCAGGTCTATGGATGCGAAATATGCAATGCAACGTTGGCATTGCACTCAAAAGACTTCGGAAATTCTATTTTTTTTTTCAAAAGAGTTTCTGAAAAACGTTGATTTCTCTTCATGGTGCTCGAGAAAAGTGTGAATTTATTATTTTTCATGTATCTCGCATAACTTAATACCTTATATTTGCTGTAAAATATATACACTGTAATTAGGGATTTTTCGTTGCACAATATCGGCTTTTCAACAACACTCGAAACGATACGTAAAATTATATTATTATTATAACTTTTATATAATTTCTCAATTAATCAATATTACATTTTTACGATACGAATTGTACTAACACTTAATTTATAGCTAGTTCCATATTTTTTAAATTTATTTCATAATACATCTTATATAGTCATGTAGTGTCTCTAAAATAGATCAATAAATAACAATTACGAGATAAGTAATGTAATACTAACAGATATTCATTTTTAACTAATTCAAATCATACGGCAAACTTAGCATTAATGATTCGATGTAATATTATGCGTCCATCGTGGCAACCGTTAGATTATACATACACAATACACATGTATTGTTGGAAAATGGAAGGCAGGAGCAAAACGTCTCTGAAAATGTACATTTTAAATGTTTTTATATTAATTACATATGACAAAAGCTCCTCCTGATGCGTAAACTATATGCAACGGTCTTAGTCATCAAGCGCCGCGGCACAGAGCCAAGTAATAAGTACTGTGGGAAAAGGGCGCGCGCGACGACGTCGGTTACGTTCGTTATTTGAACCGTGTACGTGGGCAGCGGGGTAGGCGTATCGCGGACTCGTCGCGTCTTGCATATGTAAGTTCAGCGCTACAGAGAATCTTCTTGAAGTCCACAGACAGTATTCAATTCCATGGTTGACAGAAACTTGAAGCTTCTCATTACGAATCTGCATTTAGACCACGCGTGTTTGCGTATGTGACCCGTGACATCCACGACGATTTGTGTTCTCGCTCGAGTCGGGCGGTGCACGTTTGTCTTGTTTTTTATAAAGCGCACGGTTAAAATCCACGTGTGCGACGGCGATAGTTGAATCGTTTGCGGTGTACAAATCGCGATTTTTTTTGTACTATACTGTATATCACAACCTGGTGTACAATGCTTATAAAAAAAAAAAAAAAATTATGAGCCTATACGCAGTGTCCCGAACATCAAAGAAATGTCGTTCCCACCGTAACTCACTCGATAAGAACATAATATAGGTTTGTAAAAATAACAAACAAAATAAAATAAAATATTGTCTTGTGGTTATTATTGTTCAATTTATGACGAATACGATAAAGTATTATTAAATATATAGTTTTTTTTATTAAAAATTATCAAATATTTCTTATAATGACATAATATATTTAATTAAGTAAATAAATAATAGTTCTAGCCAGTAGAATTATAGTTTAAAACGGGCAAATATTACAACCGATTTCAATCTTAAAAATCATTATCAGGTATAAAAAACGTTCTTATGATATTGGTTCATGCTATATCCCGAGTTTTGATAAAAAATTAGCGGTATCTTACCAACAGCTTGTAAAAAAAACCGCCAAGCTAAGTGAAATAATTCATGTAATAAAATCACAGTTCAAACAATTATAAATAATTCTATACCAATATGAACTTATGAAATTACTTAGCTTCTTTCGAAATCAAATCTTTTTTTTTTTACTCAGCGATGTTGACGATGTTATGTTTTTGTTGGGATTTTAAGTACGTTGGCCGCTTGTTCGTCCTTGTTTTGCACTCCTTATCCCGTACATATTGGGTGTACGGCGTGTACTCGTAGTTCAGATCGATTTTGTTGTAAGTGTCTGTTTGTCGACGACATGACGACCGCGGCTGTAATTAAATTTAGGTGATTGGGTTTTTCTTAGACGCGTAATACAATAAAAATAACGTTTTGATCAAATTTTCAATACAATTATACGTGCTCTAGAAACCTGCACCGCGCCACTGAACACGTCATTATTTCATCGTAATAGGCAGATGGAGGATGTACTATTATAATTTTTGGGAGAAAACGCGATTCCACGGGCTCGCCTCACGACGCAATAACGCTGCGCGGACTTTCGACAATTAACGGCCGATGGACGCGATTGGCGCAGAACTGAATAATTGTTTCGATGGCTATTATGAAAATTAATATCGTACGCATGACGAAATCGCCGAGCACAATACGTGCACTGCAGTGTATCGCTGCTTTGTCTCCGCGCGGTTGTATTAATGTCTTTGGCTTTCACACGCGAATCACCGGTGCTTTGAACAACAATCGGAATATTAACTTTAAGACGATGTCTTTCGAGGACGTCATCAATCTCAAAAATCCGAATCGTGCACTTCACGGACCGTTAACCGAACATGCGAATTTATCGTGTATTTATTTCTGTATAATATATTATCGTTATGATCAGTGCCCCTGCAACTAGAGTTCTTAGGGCCGGGATGGAAAACGAATGAATTACTAAGGCCCTGTCTACCTCCAAAATGAAATCATTCCAACTCGCACATACATTTTACAATTTATTTCCATAATATTATGTATGTAATGACGTCGTGTATTGTTGGCAGATATAAACTCGATTGATACCGACTCTCGTAGAACGGTCTACGTCGATGCGTACGGTACCGGTGTAACCAGGATCATTTACTCCGGTGAAGTACTACCCCTCTGTAAAATTTTACACGGTAAATACACACGGCCAGGCCGGCGTTGGATTTTCAAAAAAAACTACCTTTCTAATAATCTGCGTGAATTCAAATTAAAGCTTTCCGTTGTTAAGCGTATAACTTGAGAACGTGTAGGTCGATGAGGCAAATGTTCGTATTGTCCGATTTGGGTTTTTACCGAAAGAAAAACCGTAAAAATTGTGACTTTATTCAACTGTGACTTAAATTTTTTAGAACCAAACCGCATGGTTCCAAGTCGATTACTTACAGGCACATTACACGTTTCCAATATTTCAGTGCCAATCGAATATTCATCACGTATTTCTATACGTTTAAAGTACTTCTGAATTCACTCCTTTTCAAATTGAATATTTGTATTTATACGTTTATTTTCTAATTTATAAATATTTTCACACATTTTCATTTACGATCACAACAAGATTTATTGAGATTTGAATAGTCTTCATACTATAATCGATATATCAACTCATCATAACATAAGCAACCATCGTCGTCGAAGTAATAATTAAAATTATTCCAAATTTTACTTTTATTGTAAAAAAAAAAAAAATGGGAAACAACGTAATATTTGAATATTATTATATTCTAGAAAAATATACGGTTATATTAGTAAATTTTCGTGTGTTACTTTAAAAATCACTTTTAACAAGAAAGGGCTCTCTGAATATCTCTTGCACCCCCCGGTGTAGTCGTGTCACCGAATATATTATTGTCTGTTCGGTTATACGATTTGCACCTTGGGAACGAAACAGTTACAACTCAACATTTGGCGCTTTAGTGCTATGCGCGTCCAACAATAATATAATCACAAAACGTGTCTCTCCGCGAAATGGTATGGTATATCATAAATACGTGATCATAATTGTCATAATTTAATTCAGTGTCTCACAGAAGTTTCGGTATTGCATTTTTGGTTGTCGCCGTTTCGATGATAGAAACACCCGGCACTTTAATATTGACGTAACGTACTTAAATAAATCAATGTTTAATCAGGTTTTGAAAATGTGTAAAACGATCACAATTGTATAGTCAACAGTGAATTTCCATTTTTTCTTTTTTATTTCATTATTACTAGCCGTTTACAACAAAAATAAAGGTACGCAAGCCTCATTTAGATTGTTGACTGCCGACTTAAATTCATAATGGTTTTATTGAATGAAATATTTCAAAACTTGACGGTATTGCGTATTACTCAAATGATTAAAATTATTTGTCTCATAAATTATAGTATCGAATCGAGTTGTGACAGTGCAGTCAGATGAAATAATAATAATAATTATAATGAATATTGTATTTTACTATAATGGAGTGCAGAAATCAGTAATCAACATCATGTGTACCCTTGAAACTTTGTATAACTGGAACATTAATATCCTGGTTAGGATTAAGACAATTAAATATATTTTCGTATCTCATAAGAGTATAAACTCGAAGAAGAATCGGTATTTTAATTATAGGGCATGAAAAGGAAATCACGTTTCATATTAGTTTTTCGGAAATTGTTAAAAGTTTGAAGTGGTGCAGAACCTCGCACAAACAATGCTCCATGGGGTATGTATGTATGTATGTGGTGGTTTAACTAGAGGATGTTTCTAGGAAGCTCTTAACAATGATTTAGAAAAATATTTAAGTTGTCTAAAAAAAAAAAAAAATTGCACTCTTATAACGAACTGAGTTTTAATGATTATTTAAAATTTGTATTATAGCTGCACACCAAAGTGGAAATGATCTTTGCGAAAAATGTAGGTAGTACTAGAAATGTGTGCTGATTGTGTATTCAGTTATTTATAGAAAATTACAAGCGCATAAACCCAAAGAATGTTTTCGAACATTTTTTACGTTTATCGGCGTTGTATTATTCACCACATACCTACCAATAAATAATGCTATACGCGCGTGAAAGGTCTTTTCCGTATAATGAGACGAATATAAAGCCATGGTTACGTTCAAGGTTCAACCGTGTCACGGGATTTATACTAATGTGTATCGATTATTCATATTGAGACGGATAACGCGCGGTACAATATTATTATATAATAATCTAATAATATTGACGGCGAGGACATTTTAAACGTAAAATGTGGAAAAATATTTCAGTTGCTTTACACTATAACAATAACTGCAGTTATTATATTTTGATTTGCCATAAAATAAGATGAATATTATACATTATACCTCGCCTCACCTGGGAAATATTTTAGACGAGAGCGATTGTTATTTTGATGTAAAAAATAAAATACAATTTCGATCAAAATCAGTGAGCGAGCTGGTGGTGTTTGAATATTGTACATGTAGACGATTATCGTACAACTTAAGTTGGGCCAGTATGTATATTATTTTATTTGTAAAATAAACTCGGGGGTCGGGTTAAAGTATTGTGATAAACTGTTCTCGCCTGATCCCCGGTTAAACCGGGGGAAAGAAAAGATACAGCTTAAGTTGTTTTTTTTTTTTTAAGTACGATTTTAGAAATTCTGTTTTTACATCACATACCGGCTAATGATTGCTTCATGCGATTTGTGTTTAGATAAAAACATATTTGGTTTTCGGCGTGCGAGTTTTGGCAACAGTTCAGCTGTGTAATATGTATTACAAACGAAATACGTTTTAAGTTGCGTCCTCGGACCTCCCAGAGTTTCGACCTTATACACGTTGAGTCTGTACGAATACTAGTGTAAGACCACGAGACGCAAATTACGCAAGTTACTTACCGCGTGCAATGTTCAGCGGGTGAGTTTGCATTATCACGGCTGCGGAGGGGTCGATTTCGACCTTTAAGTTAAGGGGTGGTCGTGATACGTGCGCGCGCGTGGTGTTTGTCGACGAAACCAATACCGAACATTGAAAAGCGATCATTATCCGCCGAGCGCATTTAAACGTAATTACCGCGAACAATGAAAAGCGCCGTATCCACTTTTTTTATCCGGTGCGATGGAAGAAATGCTCGGAGCGCGCGGAATTCACCACCGGTGCCGGGGGGGGGGAGTTGTGGAGGCGTCGATGAACAGGCGTCTATGCTTTGATATAACGTGTTACTATCGTACAGCGTGTCCTAGTCATTCAAAACATTGCTAAGTCGTGTAGAAATCTGTTTCACAGCCATACAAGTTTCTATTTAAAATGCGTAATTTTATATTTTGCAAATTTGACTAATTTTTACTTTTGAGTGCATTGTTGATTATAGGTATACTCTAAGGGAGTGGTGGGAGAGGCGAATGCTCTCCCTGAAATTTTATTCACCTCCCCCCCTGAAAATTACAACTTTCAATAAAAAGTTTTTATTAAATGTAAATTACTCGTTACATTCAACATCGAAATACCTAGAACTTATCCATTAACTTTCAATAAAATATAATTCGTCGCATAAGATTAATTTAAAAAATAATAATAATCACGTATCTAATTTGTATGAAACAAATACCATTTTTAAATTAAATATTTATGTATTATGTTATGTATGAAATGTCAAATATACCGAATTAATTGTAATAAGATAATAAATAATAAAAATATAATTCCTAATACTAAAACAAATGTATGACCAATCAGAAAAAAAAGAGATCACCCACCAGAAATATTGTCTAGATTCAACACTGTTAGAGTGCATATTTGACCATTTTTTAATTTTTTAAAAAAAAACATAAAATTGGACTTGGGATATTGGTCTGATTGTTTGATACTTATTACATAAATATATAAAATTGGTGTTTGTGTTTTACTCGCTGATTACGATACTCGTACTGTTACAAAACTTATTAAACTCAAAGAAAAGAGAAAAAAACAATCATTTGTAAGTTTAAATTTTTTTACTATAAATTAAAATTAATTATTTTGTAAATATTATCAAGATAATAAATTTAAAAAAGGTTTCATAAAATATAAGATATTTTAATTTTTTTTATACATATTCTTATAGCATATTTAGTGATTTTTCAGGACATTAATGCATTTATATTTTAAGATTTTTTAGGGCACGAGATCCCTAACCCTAATTTATGATAATATACGATAACGAGTTTCATTCAAGTCACTACACGTATTTTCAGCCGGGTTCCCAGTGGTCGTGTGTTTGACGCATAATATTAAGCGACTACCGAATAATCGTCGATTTGCACAAAGAGTCCTGTGTGACCTGTCTACCATCAGTGGTCACCGTTTTGGCACCTACTCGTCACGAATGCAACTATAACCACTCCAACCTGACGGTTGGTAATCGTCAGCTTTCAACAGGGATAACGGTGGCGAAATCAGCCTTTTTATAAGAGTTGATATTATGTATAAATTGCGGACCAACATTTAAAATTTAACACTTTACTCCCTGGAGTTTTCTTAGATGTTGCCTAAGCGTTTGACCACCTATGGCACGATGACCTGCTTTATAAGTTAAAACAATTTCTTCCGGCACTATACTACTTGATAATTCGTTTTTATCTTCTCAACCGAACATTTTTCGTTAGTCAAGGCAGCTGAACTTCTTCAAATTTTTCAATATTTGCCGGAGTCCTGCAATCTTTCCCTAGATCTGTTATATATTTACATCCGATAGGTTAGGTACATAGATATGACAAATATCGCAACCTATATTGACGATAAAGATATTCTTGCTTTCAACATAGATCCTACTACAGTGTCATCTATCCTTCAAAACCATTTGGTTTAATGAGTACCTGGGCAACCGATGGCGAGTCAAAAAAATCATGAAAAATAATTTCATGTTCCATTCGCACTTAGAAAAAAATACTCTTCTCTACTTCTACTGCAGGGTGTTGGCTGTATTCCTGTTACACCACAGGTAAAATATCTAGGGTTTATAATCGATAAAAGATTAACATTGAGCCCACACCTAAAATACAAACTAAGTTATTGAATAAACGTCTACATAAGCTTCGCACAATATTAAAATCCAAACTTTCTATATATTTAAAATGAACAATATATGAATCTTCATTAAGGATAATTTGGGCTTATGGCTCGCAAATCTGGGGAAGCGCCAAACCGTCCCAAACACAAACAATTCAATCCTTCCAGTCCATAACCCTCCACATCATAGCATCAGCACCGTGGTATGTCACAAATAACACACTCCACAAAATCTAAAAATTCTAATCTGTTGAACAACTTACCGAATATATTACATTTAAATTTCACAATAAATTACAGCAACACCAAAATCCTCTTATAACCCATTTGTCGCCGGTGTCGAGATATTCTGTGCTAAATAAAACGATTAAAAAACTGAGTTTAATTCGTTTATTCTGAAGGGTACTATCGATGGATATGGTCTCCCTGATCATGCCGTACTGTCGTTTGAATATTATATTGAGTTTTTTTGTTAAAACTGACTGTACATTTTCGAATAATATAAAGTATAATATCGTTGTGATGAACGCGACAAGACCGATAAGAAGTATAAGTTATGATAACAAACCGACGAACATGTGCGATATATCCGGTTCGGCAATGCAATTTGCTCGGGCTCACGTGAAATTTATCGAAAAGAGGTGTGCGGCGAATGACGAATACCTGTCCGTCGAGTGGCTGGTACGCGGGTTATTACCGTACGCGGTTAAAGGCTCGACCGGAATACGACGCGGCACCGGCTGGCATTTTGCGCAATTCACAGTGTAACAATATAATATGCACGCGCTAGCATTACGGCATCGGTGTGTATGACGTTTTAATGAGCGTCTCTCGCGCTCGCCAGAGTATGTATACAGCGCGCGCGCGCGGTAATGGGCCTAATCGCATCATTAAAATCCCGGCGACCGGTCGGCGGCCCGTGCACGCGCGCGCACGTATTATCGTGCACGTGTATGCGCCCATTGAGTTTCTCAGAGTAGGCAAGGTGCGCGGGTGGGTGCAGTCGGCAGCGTAAATAGCGCGTACGAGTTCAGTTGTTTTTGCCGCGGCCGGTGGTAGCAGTTTTATGTTGCGTCCGCTGAGGCCGTCACACGTAGAGCAACTGCAGCCAAAGGACAACACGACATTGCACGTACACGGCGCTAATGGCGGGGCAGGCGTGTGTAAAACCGTTTGTGTCGGCGCGACGAGACGAGCCCCCCCCCCATGGCGGGGCGAGCGGGAGAGGGTGGCGGTGGTCATTAGAGGGTCCGCTGACGTTATGAATAATCCGCAAACGGCGTCGGGCGCAGACACAAAGCGAGACGTCGGAAACGACTCGCGCGCCACACACGCATGCACACTCTACCGCGAAGCACTTTTCACCGGGGAGGTCCGTCCGCTGCCGAATCATCAACCCTCCGCTCGTCCGTCGTATATACGATCAACGATTTACACGCACTCCTCCGACTCACTCGTAGTCTCTGTAACTCTCTCTCTCTCTCTCCACAACCTGCAGCCTCACCGCTTATCCACCTGTACCTCGGTTTTCGGGATTTTCCGGTTCTCCGATAAGAGCGCTGGGGGTGTGTTTTAATATTTTGAATATTTTCCGCAAAGAGCTGTTAGGCCCAACAATTTTTTTATTTTTTTTTTTAACGTCTCCGATTTATGGTACTGTATAGGTCATATTTACGCGTTGTGATTTTTCTTTTTTCGGCTTTAACGTATTTTTCAAAATCGAGGAAGATTTATCTAAATTAAAATCTCTCTGAACATTTTCATATCATAGGTTATTACCTACATATCGTTAGTAAACATGAACATACTGCTTAAATAGTTTTTCATAACAAAGGAGGTTTTAAAGTTTTTTTGTCGGGTAACCTAATACATTTTAAGATTGAGTTGTTTTTGTAAGATTTCAGTATAACTTTTTTGTAGTATTCTTATTACAATCTAAAGTCCGACACTAATTGCAATATTTTATACCATCTTCACTCTTCAGCTAATATCCGTGATATTGTTGATCGACAAACATGATGAGTAGATTAATTTTTATCAACGTTACTAATCGACGCTGTCAAATTGCTTGCTATAAATATTTTTCTTTTTTCCTGGTAGAAATATTGTGTACGCCGTTTTGTCTTGTACTTCGATTAATTATTATTATAATCCATGGGTCACATATTATCATTCTATACCGTTATATACAGGGTGATCATGATTCGTGTGACTAAGTATAAATTATCTAGGAGTACAGACATCATAATTCATAGATTACACAGCGTTTGCAGAAAACCACTGGCTGGTATATACATCTTTCGGTGTTTCGCATATTCACGGGAGAAAACTGCTATAACATGAAATTCTGATCACCCTGGATTCGTACACGGTATGCATCTTACGTCTTAATAATTCTACTCAGACTCGGCACCGACATCAATATGACTAAGTATATATGTTTTCATACGGTCCACGGAGGAGCCTACAATGTTTTACGCCACTATATTATTAATGATACGTCGATTATACCGGAAATTTATATTTCGTTTTTCATTATAATTTTAAATGAGAATACGTAGCGGCATACTGTGTACGATGTTATACGTTGGACTTCCGTCGTAAATTACAAACGGTACTGCGCGAAATTCTACCGTAAACAATAGACGATCGAGAAGCGTGTTCCACGGTTACAATATTATTTAGAGTTAACTATTTAAGTTTTGCGTGAACATCAATTTGAGTCAAAAAACAGTTTTAGTGAGATAAAAATAAATATCAACCACAGCACAACGGTATAATAAGACCATATATGAGCGCATAGCGTATGAGAGAGTACATGCTAAAGAAGTAAAAATAGAACCTTCATAAAATATGTAGAATACATTTATTATGTTTCATATAAAGAATATATTAAAATTGTATTCATATAACATTTCATGATATGAAATACCTAATATTACTAATATGTAATAATATATTATAGGAATAAAGAATACCGTCATACTACGAGTAAAAAAAAGTTCACTTTGACCTATTTTTAAATTTGAATTTTTTCACTACCTATATTACAGTTTTAAATATACATTTATAATGCATTTTAATATAAAATTATCTTGTACCGAAATGAGCGAAAAAAAGATATTCCGTCCATTTATACGTATTTTTATTATTATTTACTTCTGTGGTTTTAAGATTGACAACTTTTAAAATAAAACTTGAAATATTCCTCAAAGCTAGTTTCTTAAGTTACATTCTAACTGATTTGAAAAATCTCAAAGATTGTTTGCAGCATTTGTATAAGCTCATAAACTTTTTAACGCAAAATATGATTTATTCATTAAAAATATATAATCTTAGTTTAAAAATAATGCATTTTTTTTTCATGAGCAACACTTTTTTTAATTTAAAACTAAGTGCACATTTCATGTACACGAACTTCAATTTATTCCGAATATCCACTGCCATGAGAGGGACAAAACTGCTGTATAGTGTTGAAATGCTATTCGTTCAAGAAAATGCGCAATTACATTTATATTGAGATGCCGAATTAGTTGCCATAAGGAATACGATCAATTTATTACTTAATACACATGTGTATAGTGCGGAACTTTGAATAATTTTGTAATGTTAAGCATCCCGTTAGTTTAAATTTAATTAGAGAGTTGATAAAAAATATTTCCTTGGAACTTTGTATTCCCAGCAGTCGTAAAAAGTTTACAGCACTCGTATGACTTGGTTAACGCTTTATAATAATCACAAATGTAGATAATGTAGATATTCAAATGCAGTTTATAGGTACCATATCGCAAATCTTTTGATTTATGCAAAATCCTTAATGTCAAGTTTGTATAATGAACACGTTTCTCTCGCGTGCCATAGCTCAAGTTTGGGAAAAAAGTTTTACGCTAGCTTCGTAAATTGTTACACGCAAGATCGTTGTTTGGATCGCTTTTTTATGTAGACACACACACACTAGCTTATAAAAATTAAAAAACCGTTATAAACGTGGTGTATAAAGTTAATTTATTTTCAATACAGAATGGACATTCGGACCTTGGAACGCGTAAAAAAGTGCCCAGTTTTTACTTAAGACATGCTCTACTTTTGATCGCTTTAGGAAATTCACGCGCCGGACGTGATACGAGTATAATACATATTTTTCGAGTTCATCATGTTTGGTTCGATAAGTAATGCCTAGAAATCATGAGTAGAGGACCGATTTAAATGTTCGGCAAATAGAGTCAAAGGGTTTTTTTTTCGTGTTATTTATGTGTTATTTATGAGTATTTACATACTTTGTTCAAACGTATGAGTGGATTTATTATTATTTCCTAGAAAAGCTTGATTTGGAATAACGTGTAAATGACTGAAACCTATTCAATCGTGTACATGTAGTATAGGCGTATCTATATTTATATATTATGGCGTTTTGGCGTAGTTTTGCTAGTACGGTTTAATGAAATCACGAGACTCGCAATAAAACCGGTGTGTTAGGGACTGTATATAGTGTCACACGTAATAAATTAATAAAAAGTTGGCAACCGGAACGATATCGCATAATTCACAATATTGTCCGGGACATAGTTATTTTTACCTGACGACCTTTTTTCGTAACGAAACCGGTCGTAAATATTCGCACACATACGACAACACTCCTAGCTGCGGGCATGACATTATTGTTTTAAATTTTATTGTAGATGTAATTAGAAATATTTAATTTTTTTTAACGAATTGTATCAATCAAACTTAAAAAAAAATGTATACCCTAAAAAGTACTTACCACCGTTTTATTTTCGGTTTTCATTTTTTTTTTTTTTATTACCTATGCTCTTCTGTAGTGTAAGGGGAACGTAATGTGAAAACTATTGTGTTATTACATTTCATCCTGCAGCCCGGCGATGCTTTCGTGCCCGGGGCATTCACGCCGCCGCTACTGCCGAAATCACGATCACGCGCGTATAAATACAGTATTTACATTGCATAATATGACGTATAATTTTGCGTTTCGGAAAACATCTTTTTCGTCCCCGGAAACGTAATTGTTTATAAAAACGCGATTCTATCACCCGTCGAGTCCGCCACCCCCCCGGTTCGCTCATTAAACGGACTGCGGTTTTTCGGACGGCGGTCGTCCGCTATGGTTTTGGTTTCCAACTGAAACCCGACTATTTTGATTTATGGACCAATAAAACCGAAAACTCCGGCGCGCATATTATTATGTGTTTCCGAACAAATTCGATTTGTATGGAGATTCGCCGTCGAGATCGGGTCAATTTATAACCGAAAGGTTATTAAAAAAAAATTCATATCGCGTAATAACGCCACAATAGCCGGCCCGCGTTATTCTTTCTACTCGCCTACCCCGCGGATGACTCGCGGACCGTTTAGGACCTTAGGTGACGGTCTCTGATAATTTCATCCCGGGTGACGCGCGATTAACCTACCCGCAGCCACGCATCTAGTCAGAGGTAAGGTAGGAGCCGGTACACGCGCGTCTATTAAAAAAAAATATATGCAAATCGATTTAACACGCTGCGACCGCGTCCTCTTGGGTGGACACTTATATGATCAATGGCGAGACGACTACAAGTGAACGCACATACCTATAAGTTCTACATAACATTAAACCCGCTCGAGCGTGTACAATAATATATGTCTGCAGACCAATCGATCCGAATAGCTACGTTGACATACGCTAATCATTAAAACAAATCGTTACATCGTAGTACAAGGCCGATATAGTTCTGTTGAAAAATTACATTTTCACCGTTTAGCGCTATTATTTCTTCGTAATTCTAATCGTGATACACATTGTATTTTTATTCGAGACGGAAATCGTTGTTCGTAAAGCCTATTGTGTATTTATGGTCTCGAAAAACTATGTATTAATGTAATATTTTCTACTGAGCAGTTCTTATCTTGTAAGTTATAGTAGCATCTGTTGTACCAGAGTTGTACGTCCCAAAACCTTCCGAAACGGACTGAAGACACGGTTTTTTTTTTTTTTTATTCATTAAATAATAAATTAAAAGTTTAATTTCGAAAGAAAAACTAATGCCACGAATTTATCGAAAAAACAACAACAGCAGGTAGTTTTTAATTCGACAAAACTAATTACTAATGTGAATTCATTATTACACTATAAATTGTTCATATTTAAATGATTTTGTTTTGTACCAACATTGAGAACGGTGTAAGTAAATTTTAGAGTTTATCATTATTAAATGTTCCGCACCATATTCAAACCAAAATTTGGTTTAGTATTTCAACATATAATAAATTATACTAAAACGAAATACGATACAAATATAGTCTTAATATTCTAGCCACTAATTATTCCTTCGGCCTGCTTAGATTTTAAAATAAAATCTCAAAATAGTTAAAAGTTTACAGATAGCTTATATAGTATCAATTATAAAATAATGATACCTACATTTTTGGTGACGTATTATTAATAAGATTATTATTTTTTTAGAACGCATGTTTTTTGAGACACGTAGAAAACATTGTAGAATGGTTAAAAATACATTATAGTTTTATTTTACTCGTTACCTTTGTTGAACATGAAAAACATTTTTTTTTTTAAACACAAGTATAAATTGTGCTTTATTTTTTGCTTGCATTTAAATAAAAAAATATTTTACATTATATTTTCTTAGAAATAGTCATGATGTAAGAAGCGAAATGTAAATAAAAGAATTATTATAATTGGAAATCCCGTGTGACGACACAATAGAAACACTTTGTTTTTTATTTTTATTGGATTCTCTGCATTGATACGACGATTTTTTTTAACATTATTCTTTGAATAATAATTATCATTCGGTTGTTTACTGTTTTTATTTGACAATCATTTAACTCAACGGGTTTCTTGCGATATATTTTCCTCCTAATTCTCATATTGTTATTATTTTCAGCAGGTATCTGGCATAAGTTTGTCTGTGGTCGTAAAATCAGTAAGAATCACCGTCTTTATAATTTAGTTATAACTGTATAAGTCATGATTAGTAGTTAAGTTTTTTTTCCCCAAATGAAATATTAACGCATAAAACTAAACGGAGCTGTATTTTTAGATGTTTAAAAGCAGAGACACGTTTACAAAGAATTCGTTATGGCGGGCGTCGGTAAGATTCAGATTTCACAGAACCCGTGTAATAAAAACTGCAGTTAATAAAACAAACATAAAACTATGTTATTTTTTCTTATATCAACTAAAATTTAATAGAGTTTTTTGTTTATTATTACTATTATTGTTTTTTTTTGTTTAAAAGCCAAATGATAATATACTAAATTACTATAAAAAATTTCAACATGTAATTCTTAAAATGTTATCTTAGTTTTAGTACGCCGTCTCAGAGTTACAAAATCCGTAATATCAAAAAATTTCCTTTTATTTTATAGCAAGTACTAGAGAGCGAAAGTTTTATTTTGTATCTATTTAATATCGAAGTAATTTGCACTTTTTTTTTTTGAACCATATCGAAAATCATATTGGTATCTACGGACTGCAGTTGTTATAATGATGTCTACTACACTATTTCCATTTACAATCTATGAATATTTATATACTATGGCGTTTTAATATAAGTTGTAAATTGTATAATTGGCAAACGTTGACGTATCAATTTTAGAACACAATTAATAGTTATATGGAAAATATTATTATATGTAATTGGAAATTTACAATTTTTCGTGAACGATGACGTTTGAAGTTATTAGTTAATGGAAAAAATGTAGAGATTTAGCCTCGATCAGTTATACGACGGACAATAATTAAATCTATTTTAAAATTTCACATATTTTTCCTCATTGGAAAACTGATTTGAAATATTTCTAACGTTATACCGAATAATATATAATACATTTTGTAAAATATTATTGTATATATTATCATAGACATTTTTTAACATGATAACTTAATTTTCAGCTGTAATAATTGATCAGTGAGATCTCGATGGTAAAAATATATTATATGATTTGATGTTTAGCTGACCGATCTCGTTATGATTTTTTGTCCGTGCAACACCATATAATATTAGTGGGAACTACGTATATTTCGAAACATCTACCACGTTGTAATTTTAGTGTTATGATCGGACTACGAATTGTTTATGAGTTTATAACCCAACGGTGGCGTGCTGCAGAAACTAAATCATGAACAAATGCACCCACGTGCACGTGACGAATCTTAAGAGATCGGAAACTGCAACGGTTTGGCAATGCATTTGGAGAAAACCTATTAGAACCACGTCCAATGTATATTGAGTGCATACGAACACCACGTACCATTTATTGTCATTCAGTGGCATATCTAGGTTTATATGGTGGGGGGATATGGATTTTGTTATAAGCATGTTAAGTGTGTACATGTTTGTACAGGGCGATTTCTTAACCTTTATTAACCCCTTTTTTTGTCCGTAAAAAAGGTTAAATGTGGATTTGTTTTATTGAATATATTAGTGACCATACGATCGGTGTTTTTCATAACATAATTTTTCAAGTGGGAATACCATATTTTTACGCAAAATATTATTTAGTTAATTTTTTCTGGATTCTTTAATGTGACGTACGTAGTCGAAATTCGGACCAATACTTTAAAATTAAAAGGGTAATATTTGCGTTAAATCGAATCAGTAGCAATTAACGATTATATGTAATCACAAATTACGAGTATAATATCATATATTAATATTAAGTATTTTTCATAATACTTAAAACTGAATTATCCAAAAAATACTCGTTCGAATTTTGATTTCAAGACATCAAATTTCACATAAAAATGGCCTCAACAAAATACCGCAATGAAAAAGGGGTTTTCCGTTGAAATAATAAAAGTTTGTATCGCCACAGGACACCCTTGAAGAGACACGAAAAAACTTCTTATGGATAACATAGCTTTTATGTGTGACGTGAACATAAAAAAAAAAAAATTAAGCAATTTTACGGCCGCAGAAGGGGATGATGATGGTTAAAAAATCACACTTTTTAAAGTACCTTATTATAATATTATTTCATATTATTTTTTTTACAAATTATACAACAAAGTGCAATTTTTTCAAGGATAGAAAAAGGATGTCGAGTGCTACATCACGCGTGACAGTTATCTCAGTTTGTGTGCACAGCAAGCACGGGAAGCACTGAAATCTAGTAGTTTCTGAACAACAATTATTTAAGAACACTACATTAACGGAACACGCGGATAAATGACGTTGAACACTCACTAATGAGACTGTGAATAATAGAATAAAATCACGCGACGAGTAAAAATGATGTGATTCGTACAATATCATACGGACAAGCTGTAGTGTGATGAAATGTTGTTTTTATTTTATAAGCCACCGGTTCGTTTTAAACGTTTTTTTTTTTTTTACAATATCTGATCATTATCGTTCGCAGATTGTTCGCTCGTGTTCCACGATATAGCTTCGAAAACCTCTCGGGGTAAAGATGTTACGACACGCCCACGTCCCCCTTCCCGTTCCATCGTAAACACGCCACCGCTGTCGTCGGTTTGGTATATACCATAACAATAATAATGGTGATATATCGCGTAACGCGTACCGTGGCTGCCGCGGCACTATGATGCGCGTATATTCATATATATGTAAATGTATACATGACGTTACGAAGACGCGGCGTAACGACGTTTCGCTATTGTTATTGCCCGTAATAACGTTATGACGTTATCATTATTCCGATGATGTATCCGAGACCGCTGCGTGTCGCGTATAAATATAGGAAAAACAATGATCGAACAGTGCGCGCGCGAGAGCTAAAACCCATTCGAATCGCGCGCCGCGTCGAAAACGTTTTGAGCGGAGCGGTTGGAAAAGGTCGCGACCGTCGGGTCGGCTGGCTTTCGACTGCGCATACGTAATATTATATACATACGTTATCATACACATCACGTTATGATAAATGTTCGCCGTTGTATCGTGGAGTCGGTGAGAAAGAGAAGAAAAACACATTTATATACGTACGCGCTCGCAGCAGGATCGAGGGGTGGTTTTTAAACACCCTTCTTCACGGTCGGTTCTCGGACACGCGTTTTTGGAAACAACCACTTTCGCGAAGGTGACATACTACTACCGTTTGACGTCATTTTCTGCCTAACGAAATATTTTTGAGAACCGCACGCGTCAATTTATCTACGTATAACGAATAAGATCCCCGGATCTATGTCATTATCTGTGTCCGGACCGTTTGGTAATAAATATTATCAATAACGCATTGATTATAAATAAATGGATTTGCCCTACTTACGCTTTGGTTGTTATATTTTCAAGCTGGGAGCGGCCAGCATCCTTTACATAGGTTAACCTATAGGAGGTGTGCAGCGATCTTTTAAAAAAGGACCAACAAAAAGGTCTTAAAAAGTTGTTAAAAAAAGGTTCGGACACGTGTGCCATGAAAGTTTTGTGCTCGGCACACATGGTACAGTGTTTAAAAAAAAGTTTGAAAACCTCTGCTATGCTTTATACGCGGAACGTAGTGCGTCCGAGGGGCACGTTAGATACCGCAGTGGTTAGCAATGGTTAACACTGTATGGTTATTATAAGTTGATAATATTATTGTGTCATAAATCATAATAATAAATTGATAACACATCCATTTTGCTAATAAAATAGTCGCAAAATATTGATATTAATACCTATGTATTTTAAATAATAAATTTTATAATAACTAATTTTAATGATAACCATATTGTTTCAATAACCACTGCTGTCATGCTCAGAGCTCATGCTCTCTCTTCACGTACAAACCGTTAATGTCAAGGCACTAAGGCCCATTGATTTCTTTATTATCTATGCGTTTATGATCCGCACGAACTTCCTGTCAGAGACGCAAAAATCGAGCGCAAGCACACTTGCATCACACTTGCGCCAGAGTGTGTTTGGTTGCCGTTGACGCGGCGAACTCCATGCGTGGTAAAGATCGTAGTACCATTGATTAAATATTAAATGTTTATATTTAATCAATGGGAGTAATACTACCGCGTTATTGTTAACTCAATAAACAGGTTTTAAGGTATTTTTGGTACATTACTGGCAACACGGAAGGAAAAAAAGCAACTTTTTTCATTACTATTGATAAACATTGTAGCCGCACTGACATATGTTTTTTTGTTAAAAAACTAACAAACTTTTTCACAGAATAACGTCGAATCATGGATATGTTTTCGACGGGAATATTATATTGTTACCCAGTAACTTTAATCGTGTTTCATTTGAAGTATCAGATATTTCAGATGATCTAAGGTAACGCGAAATCGGTCAGAAGAATTCATTGGTTGTACACGTTACAAAAACATATCCGTGTTAATAATGGTTAATGACAATACACTCATGAGAAACATCTAAATTTTAAAATATAATTAAACCCATCCAAGTAATTTACCGTTTGTTCGTGCGTGATTTATTGATGGCCGTGCAAATACGCGTGATACACTTGATCAGAAAATCAAATGTACCAGTTAATATTATTATAAACACAAATTGTTTGTATTAGAGGCTTATGAAAACAATATAATAGATAAATACTACTGCTATTGACCGAACACGGGGTGTACAATATGATGATAGTGAAATAGTAGACATTTAGGATACAAAATAAGTATAAAAGTACATATTTTTTTGCTCCCTCCTTCCCACCAATACCTAAAAATGTACCTGTGGACGTCCATGCTCCTAGGGTCGTGATGAGGTCAGTTATGATTTTAAGTGCTTCGCAGTATTGTTGAGCCAATTAGTGACGCCCGTGCAGTCCCGATACTTTTCACGGCCAGGTAGTTAACGGTACGCGTATATCAATAATAATCATATGTAAACAGAGATGAAAACAAGCGCGTTTCACCAATTAAAATGATCGATAGAGATACAATAAGCAAATCAAACAGAACCAAATTAACGGGAAAATGACAACAGATTATTCGTTAATAACTGGACCGGAATACTCTTTCCGAATCGCTAAAATTCTTTGAACTCAACGGGGTTTCACCGAATCGCATATACACTATTCACAATATTAATTACCGACAGTTGTTATGTGCGCCCATACATAAAATGACGGACGTAATGAGCGATGACAATAATGAAACGGACGCAGAGGATTAAACCTTTATGGAAAAACTATTACAAAACACCGCATCATACTCGTATGTTTCTATAGAGTTTAAAGTTACAAAAGTCACTAAATGTTTTGCGACAGTACGACATCGATATGAGAGTATGCAATTTCTAATTTTCATGTACAAGAGCAACAAACATAAAATTGTACCCAACACTTAAACAACTCACTCTGGAAAAAATGTTGATAAATTCTTAAAAGAAAATCATTTAAATTGTTCACTCGTCAGACAAGTCACCAGGGAATTCGCTTAGATTTGATTTATAAAAAAAATGCTTTGAATAATGTTGCCGAATAATGGTTATTATCCAAATAATAAATTGTTTCAAAATTTGAATCAGATGTGACAACCAATTATTAATTATACAACTAACGTCAACATAATATAGTCTAACAAGTTTGAGTTTAGTTCGTACTGTTTTGTAAACTTTCTAGTGTCAACTCGAGTGCCCTGGCGATAAAAAAAGTGTATGGATTTATAAGTGGTCGAGCTAAAAATGTATTTGTATGTACCTAATATATTTGTCAGTCTTGCTGAACCATATTTAAGATAAGTTGCAGTGATCTAAACATAAATCTTATAGTTATTCTCAAAGTTCGTGTTTTACCAAAATCTTATTTTGGTTTTTCATTGGGAATATTTTCGTTCATACTTCTTATAGGTTATTAATGCATCTAACCATATTAGTCATAAGTCATAACGGTACACACATGGAAATTTTTTTTTTTAAACACTTAACCACCGCTATCCGCGAGCGTATTTTTATCGATAATGCATACTATCAAGATGTAAAATAACAATACTATCACGACGCATGCACAATTTTTTGGTCGATCGGTGAGAACCAGTGGCGGCTCAATCGTTCTTTTAATTGATTTACATTTAATATTTTCAACCCCTTCACCACAACATTTTGTTATTATTCAATTTTAATTATGTAAAACAATTTTTAAATTCGATGTCTGTTTTTAGTAATTTTAAAATTATGTCAATACCTTTTAAAAAGTGTGTGCATTATTAATATATCTGAAATAAAAATATTAATTTAAATAATATTGTGATCGGTCTATAGGTATTTTTCTGATCACGTAATCCAAACCCATCTTCAAGCCGCCACTGGAGAAAAATATAATAGTAAGCAAAAATGTGTGGTAATAGAAAATTATTTTCTTGGGCATTTTCGTATCTTTATTATAATATTATAATGTTACACGCCAATACAATGTGCTCATAGATCGACAGAAGTATGTGGTTCAGAAATCATTAGATATTATTATACTAGAATGATGACTAACGAATCAACCGTTTATTTGTTGTAGTAGTCGAAGCTGTTTGATTTTTATGTTTTGTTATAATTCATCATAATATAATTCTTATTCGATGTTATTTAAATCGTATGATCGTCGATCGCCTCTACATTTACTTAGAGTTTATTGGAGATTAAAAAGTTCAATTTAGAGTGCTTGGTATACTCATTATATTTAAGATTAATGTTTGTAGCTTGCGCGAGACGTGGTCTGCCGTATCCGTCGTACGAATAATGTATTTTTACCGTGTTTAGTGACAATCGATTTTGCTGACCCACCCGTGTACGAACAAGTATACCCGTTTCTGAGACTCCAATGAATATAGCTGTACTACACACTTCACGGCTTCGTAGTAACAACAGCGATATTTTCGTACTGCTCAAGGTGCACAATTTCAGATCCTGGGACTTATCCTTACACAATTGTTGTAAAAAGTACAAAAACGTGCGCGCACGGACAGTGATTTGCTTCAAAAGCGTGCGCAGAATTGCTGCGCGATAATATTGTTTAGTTGCACCGACGACGACGACGCGTTCGAGTAGGATGGAATACGGAGCACAATGGGATCTGACAACCGATCGAAATGCTTTGTTTAAGTACCTACTTGTTCGGTGTGCACCGAGTCGTAGTTTGCACCGGCGAACAAAAGGAGGCGATCCCCGCGCAGACTGCAGCAGAGGTCGCGTGTGGTCCTCGGCTAACTCAATAATAAGGAACGACGAAACTTTTAATTCCAAGATTAATATTTGTTTTACCCTCGCGGCGACATTTCGCGAAACATATTACTGCTGCACAGTGTTCCGAGAAAACGGAAAACGCTAAAACAACTCACGCAGAAGTAAAAAAAAAAATGTTTAAATGATTGTTATTGTTGCGAACGCGATATACACTATATACGCATAAAGCTGTTAAGAATTCAAAATAATATCTTGTTTAAAAATGAACGCCCGTTTGATTGTACGAATTCATTACTGAAATCAAAAGCTTTCCAACACCTCCATAATCCTGGGGCGATCCGCCCATTCTGGCTACTGCAATAGTTTAGTGAAAAAATTGATGTAAACTATAGCCTAGTTGTGTCGAAAATCGTTATAATAATACTGGACGATATACGTTTCCATTTAAGAACGCAGGGTCTCGTTTATCAGAACGGAATTGGGAGAATGACTGTTAGGATTATCTTAGACTGTATTAAAACTAATTTTTTTGCAATTTAAACTTTAAAAATCATATTAAAATGCAATATTTTATTTAAGAATTGAAATAAAAGCGATTACAATATACGTACAATGAATACAATTATGAAAATGGTTATAATGATATATGAAAATTAAAAAAAAAAAAAAAACGCAATTTAACATTATTTAACTATTATTTTTTTTAACACTGCAGGTTCCTATACATAATGCTGGTAAAATGCTTTGTCCCACAAAACGTACACTTGCTATGTACCGTCGCGATTATTTAAATGTTCATTATTGTATGGGTCTACGGGAAAACATGTCCCTAAATAAAGTGCTGTGATGATTCTCAAGTCCATTAGGATTACCGAGTCTTTCGGATTGGCCTGTGTTCGGATTAACGAGACCCTACCGCACGTCTGTGTGATGGACACCATCGATACGGACATTGATTTTTAAAACAAGATATTTTTCAAACCTTTGAACTCTTAATGGCACACGACGAAGATTATGTTTTCAGCAAAACGATTATGTGAATAAATACATTCTTGTTTTTCTACTGCGACGGTTCATTTCGAATCGCTCCGTCTTTCCGCAAGACCGCCGTGTTATCTCGCTGAACGCCCACTCGTGCAGCGCTCGAACTAGCGCAAATAAAAACGTGTCATTGCGCAAAACAACGTCTTAAAACCCGTACGTAATTCTAATCCGTGACAATATTTCAAGTCCGTTATGCCGTCACCGCCTTCGTCGTGGTTATCATCATTATTATTATTATTATTATTACATTAACGCGACAACGTGCAGCGCGCGGCAACAGTAATATTAACAATAATAAATTGTCGTCCTCGTCCGTACACACGAACCGTCGCACCGTGGTACACGTTACACGTTTAGTGACGTGATTGTGTGTACAATAATAGTAATAATAATAATTTAATAATCATAACGACAGTAATAATTATAATAGTATAATACCCGAATACGAAGGGAGGGAAAGAGTGGGAGACCTTGAGAGAGAGGTAGAGAAAGACTATGTAGAGCAGTCCACCGTTTCCATATAGTACAATAACTGTTGTCATTCAGATGCGCACACAATACCCATAAGTACGTCAAGCGATCGTTACACGTAATACGAGTGCCGACACGCGGGGGTGTACCATTCGCAGGTGGTGCGCGAAAAATATCGCATTTTACTCGATAACGAAGATGATAATAACAATAGTAATATTAGTAATACTAATAATAATAATAATAACGCGGTGTAGGGGGATGCGCGCACGTGGAGAAAGAATAATATATACGTTTTAATCGTTTCGCACGGATGCTCCGTGTACTCTTATAAAATTATCACCGATCGCTGGTAGTAGTTCCTAGTTTCTGCGCTCGTTGTTTTAATTTGATGGTTTTAATTAATTCCTGTTTACGTCGTATTATGTACTTAAGTGGAATACGTTGCGCCGCCGCCGTCGTCGTCGTCGTTTGTGATATAATATCGCGAACGACTGCTTATTTCAAATGCACGAGCACGTCGTCGTCGCACTCACTACGAACTTTATGGAATAAAATATAATGTTTATGTTTATGTATGACGCTGCTGCTGCTGCTGCTGCTGTTCTCTAGTAAAATATTATGCGTGTGTATCCGGTGGAAATTAGGATACACGTACGCGAGCGAAGACTAGTTGCGCGTCGTGCAGCGTTCGCGCGCGTGGTGACGTAAAATCGCACGGTGAATATGTATTATTATAATATATTTTGCGAGCATATTCTCGAGAACACTCCCCGAATCGGATAGGGTGTACGAATTATTATATCTCTTTTACGTACCTGCCCGCAATTCGTCTTCGACTAAGTATCGATGACATTTTTTTTTCTTTTTTTTTTCAAAACATATTATACATCATTACATTATTGTTACTACTTTTAAATTTTTTTTATTATTGTTTTAAGGCTTCAATGATTATTATGACGATTAGCCTGAAATAAAGTAACATACCTTTTTAGGTTCAGCTACAGTTTTTTTTATCTAATTTTATTTGTTTGACAAATTTAAAAATATTAGTGATGTCGTGCTATTTGGAGGCTTCTTCTAGGGATGATGGATTGTTGAGGAGATGCCGCAGAGTAGAGTACTTGGGCCAAAGAATGATTGTAAGAGAGATTTTGCGTATGAAATGTAACACGAATGAGGGTTCCTTGGATAGAGTGAGTATGAGTGGCCTATTCTGAGTCCGTTTATAATTATTTTTTCTCTCATGGTTGCAGTTTTCTCTGGATAAGCCCTTTTGGTTATTTCGATTTGACGTTCTTAAGCTTATCATTGGCCGGAATTGAGACGCACCATATTATTATAATGCATTGCGTTGACTTTATAGTATACGGATTCGCACCATCTTTTTGTTAAAATTGCAGGTAGTACCAAAATTAACAACAATTTTCAATAGCTGTTCACTGTTGAATCCCGGTTTTCATCAAATTGAATGCAAGCGATAACAGCGACGTCTAGTGGCCGCGTCTATGTAGGCTCAATATGTTTTAACAATATGATGGTGTATCTGTATAGTGTAAAGTCGATACTTGCTATAATACATTTAACGACCCGTTTACTTCAAGAAGGTGAATAGGTGTATGGACCAGTGGTTTCAAACTTTTTCGCATTACGGCATATTATTTTTAGTTAATATACGTCACGGTGCACTTTGGAAACACATTGTCTATTTGCCAAACATAAGAAGATACTTTAGGACTTTTGAAATACAAAATATGCAAGTACTCATAACGATTTAGGAAAAACTAGTATAGACTATAGTATACCGTGTTATAAACAATATGAAAATACAAAAAAAAAAAATAATAAAAAGTTCTTCGAACACTTTGGGTACTTAATATTTTTATGCTAGGTATAAAGAAAATATAGATGAGAATATGCATTGTCTGCATATTGCATCACATATCATTTACGTCTTTTGGTTTGGAAGAAATATATTATTTTCATTGTCATCTCGAGATTTCGATTCGTGATCGTTTATTACATTATACTCTTATACAATAGTGAAAAATAATAAATATTAATTTATTTGTTATATTTTAAGTATTTTTTTTTTAATAATATCACGTTTCATATCAAAATATTTAAGTTTGATATATTCTAACACTGTATAAATACTATAAACAATACAAAAATAACTATTATAAATATTTACGACGACATGCAATCAACTTATTTACTGTAGTTCATTTTCTCTTTAATTAAAATGTCAAAAATATAATTAATGCATATCAACAATATTTTAATTTATCTTCATTTCCATTAAGTTCAAATCAAGAAGTTCTTATAGGAAGGGATTATATTTTGGCAACTTTAACGCAATATCAAGAAAATCGATATTGATCAACTGATTTAATTAGGTACTTAATATATTTTCACGTGACTCATTGACAGCACTACTATTGAATATTGCATAATAATAATGAACTATTACTCTAAAACCGGTTGAATGAGTACTAACAATATTTGATAAAAATGGGTACATAATAACATTGTTATATTTTAACTATAAACAGAGACGAAGTTTTTTTTTTGCACTTTAACCATTTGTTTTTCAACTGAACAATTTACTTTGTTTGAAAACCTAAAAATCAACAAATACTTATAACTCAGCGGAGTGATTGAACTATTTTAAATATTTTTAACGGGAAGAAAATTTCACCGTATATTAAGTTATTTTCCATTTACCATTGAAACATGTTAAGTACACATTAATTTAACGTTATAATAATGTTTATTGCACGATGTTAGCTCACACAAAACGGGGTTTTACACTACAATTACACAAGTATGTGGTCCTTTCCAATAAAACTTGAACCAAATGAAAACAATAAATGTAGAAAGTATCTTAATTCTTTAATATATTTAATATTATTTAGTCATTTGAAGCATATAATTTATTCGTACAGCTGTTAATGTTGTATAATACGTCCTTATTATGGAACCTGAAATAATACATTATTTGGTAAGGGATCAATATTTATTTTAGTTTTTTCTTTGTTTTCTTTTCCTGGAAATAAAATTTAATCAAAGCGAATTTCAGATTTTAATCAATTTTGGTAAAAGTATTTCCAGCTATAACCATTAAAAAACATAAATCATTTAAAGTTAATTTGTACGATTAAAAATATTATTCTTTTTAAACTCAGCGGGGCGAAGTGAAGAATCTATTAATTTTAAAATTATTAATAATGCTTTGTCTGAAATAATAAAAAAAACAGGAAACGGGTTACAATTAATTTGTATCTATCAATCACATTTGGTCTTATCGATCGAAAACGTCTCGACAGTTGTTTTTCTTCGTCAAAAATTATATTTTAACATTTCACCATTTTCCAACAATCGTAGTAAGTCGTAAACGCCTACAAATTGACAAATTTTAACAAATATCACGGGTTATTAAATAAAAGACGTTACTGATTTAATTGAGGGTTTTTGAAACTCTTAATTGACATGGAATTGAAATTAAATTACTGATTTTTAATTAAACATTGTAGTCATATATACTTTTAAAGGTTTAAATTGTTTAAATTACAATTTATTATGGACATAGTTGTAATGAAACAAAATCCAATACTTTGTCGTTATTAAAAAATAAAGCTTTCCTATTAAAAACGTTTAACACATCACATTTTACTTATCGTTTTGAAATATTGAAATTTAATAATATATAGTCTCTCCACCCATGGTTCTCGTCGAATCTTGTCGTTATATTGAAAGTTTCTGTGTTTACTGCAGAAGAGAAAATAATATCATAATAATCATATTCACAATGCATATATAGTTATAGAAACAATCGACCGAGTATATAATATAGTAAAAATTAGTTATTTTTATTTATTTATATTTATTAATACATGCGGCCCTAAGTCCTTTTACATAATATAATTGAACTTTATTTGAATATTTTTAAAAATTATTTTCATAACGATCGCCCAATTTTGTTACTTTCCAATTCAGTTTATTCAGCACTCGTAATTTGCGATCAATTGAAATAAACTCAAAAGAAACTAAAGACAAATCTGTATTCTTTAAAAATCTAGCCTTTCATACTTACATTCAGAGCCAGATTTAGCACAAGTGCCACCTAGTACACTGCAACTCAAACTCCTGCCATAAAAAATAAATCTTTTTCGGTTAAGTATAAAATAATTTTTATCATCAAATATATGGATCTCACCGCGGCATCAGGCCAAAGTTCTGCCCCAACCACACCATACTTAACGACTCCTTAGAACTTTTAAGGTTCTTTCATAAACAGTGTACGCTCGTGTTATATCTCGGTACCTTAGACCATATTTCTGTACGAAACGTTCGTGCTGAAAACAACCAAAACAGGTTAACCGCGAGACGGGGATCCTATACCGAAGTACTACGTTGTGCTGTTGCGGTGCAAAGTCGCATTCGTGTTACGACACCGATCCGCGGATATACCACGGCAGAAAGCACGGAAAACGAAAGTGTGGAGTTTCGGTTTCGTGTTCACGAGAGTTTCTGCAGTTGATCGCCTTGTAATTAATTCGGTGGTTTGTCCGGACTACGCACCATAACATGACTCGATGATTTCCCGAGCAAATCCTTCCGAATTCGCGGAACGGGTTGAGTCAGCGTTCTCGAGAAACGCGAAACTCTTGACGCACACGTATGGTGAACGGGCACGTATTCGGAATTATTTTTCGCTGATAGGTTTATGATATTATGCAGTACCTGTTAAGAAAATAATCATAATGCTTTTATAGTTATTTTTCGGGGAAGGGGTGGGTTTGAAACTATTATACCCCCGTCCTTGTAAACGGGCTTGTTGTAGGGCGTTAAAAGGCGAAAATTACAGACGTCCTACGGCCGGTGCTTATTATCTCGATCAAATTAAGAATCAGTAAGCTCAAATTTTTTTATTTCTTTACGTTCACTTATTTTATCAAACATCATTGTGCCCCGAGAAGAAATAAAGCTTTGTCTGCGAACCAAATTTGTGGTGCGAAGAAAATAGAATAAAACAGATGTGAAGTTAATTTCGATTTATTTACTGGGTAAAAAAAAAAAAAAACGTTCGTCTGTTAGTCGAACCTCTCGTCGACGCTGAGAACACGAACGATTTTGCTGATTTTTTCTCCTCGGTCGGAGAATCGCTTATCGTAATTGAAATATTTTCTCTCGTATAGTTTTCATTTATAGTACTTCCGCTTATCGAACGTGTTCGCGAAACCGATTTCTATAAAATCGTAAATGGTAACCACGTGAAGGGAGCACCCTCGCTCTCCGATCAGACTGAACTGCACCGTTACGAAGCATTTATCTTTTTGATGATTAAGAAAAATGAAAACTTTAAGGCTCCTTGACTATACCTCATTAGATACCAAACGTATCATTTTGCTCAGTTACCTGAAATGTCTCAACATTTTCCACAATCTTTTTCTACACTAGTAATTTAATCTGAAATGGTTTTAAACCGATGATTAACTTAGTATTTTAAGCTGGAATCGTTTTTTTAAATTTTTATTTGTATTCTTTTTTCTTTATTGTCATAAGTTTGTTTTACATATAATAATTGGTGAACTGTCGTAGTCACCGACTCAAAGCTTATAATAATAATTAAAAAACTTAAATAAAAAATAAAAAATGCTTTTCCACATATTTATAAGGATCTTAAAACTGGGGCTTCTAAATTTGAGCTTGGTAGTGCTAAGCCAACCAAGCACTTCCATAACCGTGTCTGCGGCTACACGATCATTATGCTCGAACATAATCGCACGAGCGAATACGTGAGTAAACGTTTGATAAAATTAGAAATAAAAGCAAAACCCTTTTATAATACCATGCAATATTATTTAAAAGTTTAGTTATTATTTAATTTCGTCCAATTTTTTGGATGGTTCTTTTCCGGGTAAATATTGTGTTTCGAATGTACGATGATGTTCGTATATTCAACCCGCACAATAGTTAAATACGCAAGAAGTGAATGTTTGACGCGAAAAATTTTTTCCTATATTCCAGTTGGAAATAAGAAGCATTTATTTTATCGTTGCGGTTAGAACTTTAACTTTATGCGAATGCAGGTACCTTCAGCGAACGCGAGACGAAAAGGTTAATTATAGACTTGAAGTAGTTTATAAAGCTGGTCGAAATCGGGTTACCCGTTTGATAAGGAGCACACTGCGTAAGGTTGTAAAGCTTTGAGACTTTGATTCCAAGTGGTTTACGCTCATGAGAAGATGTACATAAAGATTATGTTAATTTTTGTTCGCCCCGAGCATTGATTATGTACTACTATTTATACAATAGTGGTATTTATGATAAGGCGTGCTTGAAGCCTTAACTAGGGTTTCGTCTCGACCGTTTATTGTTATTGATAATATCAAACGCATACACACCGTCAACGATTCGCGAAATATTGTATCTCTATTTTGTTCCCGTAGCTATTATTGCCGTTTGAGATCTCGGCCGAAACATTGACAGAAGGGATAAACTTCCGGAGTTGAACTGGATTTGGCATTGTACAAGTATGGAGTTAATAATAATATGCGCACAGCGAGGAGCGTGCGGCCTCACGATTTCCTTGTATGTGGCCGTAGGATTAGCAGTTAGCACGCTCATGACTAACGCGTTATTTGCGCGGTGCTTAAAATATATGATGTTTGTTTTATTTCACGTTTTATTTTCGAATCGGGATGGTTCGTAACGTAAGCCTCGGAAAACGTGGCACACGAATAATACGGCGAGTGATAAAATAAGATCTCATCACGAATAATCACGACGTGATTCGATGATTTAAATTTTTCTAGGACCAATGTAAACATAACCGTACCAAGCGCGGTCGAATAAAATATTGTTTATAAATATTTCTTAAGATCACTTCGATCGGTCGATATCGTGTCGAACGTTTCAAAGTAGATTCGAATGTAATACTCGGTCGATCCGACATGCACAGACACGTCGTAGGTCCTTTAACAAATTATTACCATATTATAATTAGTACTCTTATCGCGTGTACACATTGAGCGGAGTGACAATATAAGCCGTAATAGTATTTTCATCCTTTTAATAACCGTTTTATGTCGACTCGTCGCGGCGGTAGTGTGCCGTTCATTGTCCAAATGAATCGCAAAAATAAAACGAACAGAATATGCGCGTGTTGCAAACATTTTTTTTAAATTTTTTATTTTTCATATGGTACACTGAATTTAAAATTAAATTAAATGCATGGGATCGTTTATTTATATAGATTTTTTTTAGATTTCTATTCGTCACTGTCAGTCCCGGTGGTGCTACCAGTTTTTGGCCAGAGTTACAATCGGGCAAAACGTATTGTTCTCGACGCAATATTGATTAATACTGCTATGAATCCGTCGCTCGTGTCGGTGATACTCGGCCGAAGCCGTAATAGTGAATTAATTTTGTTTGATTTCGGGTTACACAGTGCCGTATTGTGCAGCTATTATAAATGTGCGCATATTAATGACTGCTACAGTCAACTGTTGAATTGTACGATTTCTTAATGCTTTAAGTATCAACATTAACAAAACCATTCAAAACTAGGTTAAGTATAATAATTATAATTATAACAAATCACGTTTGTAACTATCATCTTAGTCGGTAACTTTTAGTTATTATAGTGATTAATATAATTTTACAAATATGTTTCATGACAGTTATGCAAATGTATTCTAACTAGGTTAGGTTGGATTATATAAGAGAGCAGACCGATTAACAACGAAGTCTTCGGTGGTGGTCGTGTAAACGTTCATCATCGAATAATATGTTATATAAAGTGCTTATAGTTTTCATGTGTGTGTGTGTGTGAGGGTGTGTTCACTGATATATTCTGTGGTGATCACTGATCATGTATACTGTTATAGATCAATTTACGTTTCTTAAAGTTTGATCTTTATTTACTTTTTGCATGTCACGTATACGTTGAAGTTATCGGTTATAATACGTTCCATAGCGACAAGTGATTAGCGATAATCACTCATTATCTCGGTAAATTTATCTGTTTTTGAAAAAACTATATATTTACGCGATCGGAAGTTATGTGACAACTTGACATAAATCATTTGTAACTAAAGGTTTGATGGAAATGATTATGTACGTACATGTATTGGGACGTCTGGAAAAATATTCTGTTTCAGAGTGTGAATTTAAACTCACATTTTCTTTTGAAAAAAGTACATAACTAAACAAATACAACTGTAAATTTGGTAAAACCATAGCATTGCGAAATACGCATAAACTGATGGAAAAAACGATGTGTTATATGAGTGAATTAATTTCGATTTTAATATTCAAAAGTGTAATGGTTTAGGGCTATTTAATGTTTTTATTGATTGTAGTTAGTGAAACAAGGGTATAACTTCAAGGTTCGCCACGATATGATTTATGTCATTTAGTCGCAGCTTTTAGAACTCAAACTCTACCCAACACATTTTTGTAACTTCTGAAATCATACAAGTTTGATAATTTAATATATTTTCAAACGAGGAAAGTAGTCTGCGTATACTTATGTGGTAAGTTGTAGTCTGCGGTGGCGCCATGACCTACAGAAACTTCCAATATATAGTCACGCCACTGCACGTAATATATATGGTCGTTCAGAAAATGAATAAGTCTATTATATAACTTATTCCCATCAAGCCATCAAACCTAATTCGGACGGAGTGGTCGTGGTTTAATTCCATTCGCGGTAACAGGGTGCACATATTATTTTAAACTCTATCGGACATCGAAGTTTATAAATTGTATACATCGTATATATAATGTGAAATTGTCGATGGGTGGTGAAAAATGAAAAATAAAACGTTGATGGCATAAACATTAGACAGATAATTTTTTTGTTAGTATTATTAAAACATAAAATAATTAGGTGCAAACATAAAACGAACATGATCTTTTCTACCGCGGTGTACAGCAACACGGTGTGTACCTAACCTACGTACGTACTGCAAATGTTAACAACTTCTACAAAATGGTAGTGGATGTTATAGAGGATGTCATATATTATACTTTCGTAATTTATTTTTATTTTCATTCTTGCCCCCAAAAGCCGTAACGTTGTTTACATATTATTATATGCATATAATAACAGACGGTACGAAAACTTTATTTTTATTTTTTATTTTTTAATTCCTACGAAAACCGAGTGGGTGTACTTGTGTACTTAATCTTGTACGTGACTGCGGTCCGTTATTTTGGTTATGCCGCGTAAATCTTCGCGGTTCAACTCGCCTTGCCGCGACAACAATAATAATAGTAATAAATACGGTACCGAAGTTTTTCTCTGAATATTGATTGTGCCGCGGCGGATTTCATTTCGCCGGCATCCGTCCAAAACAGGAAATAGGTGGTTTATATTAGGCGATATTTTTTCGCATGGCGCAACGGTGTAATGTGTGAATTATTTGGTACGGCCTTTACCCTGTCGTGTCTAATCTGTCTCCCTTATTTCCGCCGAACAACGAACGTTCGCCCGTAAAACTTTCTGCCCCGTAAGATTTATCGGGGCTGTATGTGAAAACGAATGGATTCTTACCGAAACAAAACGAAAACATTGCCGTGTTAGAGGAACACCCAAAACGCCACGCACAATGAATGGCTCGCGCGGCACACACGTAAAAATGTGTACACGTAATATGTGCGCGCGCTCGACGACGACGGGATGTGGGTTACGTTAAAATTTTTGAAAAGCACCGCGATTGAATATTTATACGGCGAGCGAAACTTTTCAGCCAATTTGCGCGAGAAACAAAATTCGTTTTTCATATCCGACTCTCGCGAGAACTCAAACCGTAGCTTGATTTATTCCGATAAAAAAACTTGATCCGGACGCCGCGATGACAGCCCCATATATAACTCATGTTGTGCGTGCACGCATATACATACGCGTACACGTGTCTGCGGTGATGGTTGATTAATTCTTCTTGGACCAAATTTTCCCTGCCCACCCCTCTCCCGCGGCTGAGAACGATAAATAAAACTAATACATTGTAAATTAGCATAGGATTTTTTTCTCATCTCCTAATAAAGTACGCAATAAATTTTCACAACTCATAAATCGCGTTGCTCGTGATAATCGTATAACCGATTGTGCGCGACTTGTGAAAACGCGCGGTGACATAACTTTCTATATATCGATATCGAGTTGATAACATAAATTTGATAAATTAATTAAAATTTTTTACTTACACCTGCGCCACGTGATGTCTTATACTATACTATTTTCGGATAAATGCATTTAAAAAAAAAAAGAAAAAACGGGTTTTATTGAATTAAATTGACCTCTTTTACGTGGAATCGAATAATTTGCCTTATTACTATTTCGTACCATGGTTAGTTGCTTTTATCAAATAATAAAAGTGTACAAGGCAGCCCGAGAAACTCGTATTTATAATACTATAATGTATAAGGTACATTTTTACCACATACTATTGTGATGTTATATAAAGTTTAAAGTCGCTACATTAAATACCTACTGAAATACACCACTATAACTGTGTAATGTTTTTTTTAGTTTTAAATACGAATTGAGGATAAAAAAATATTCTTATACGAATGATTCGAAACGATACGAATTATGCGATGAGCTTCTAATTGTTGTAAGATTAATAGTTTTCTGTATATGGCATTGAATTACATTCATTAAGAAAATTAAGAAACTAAGTGACCGGTAATCAGAAATTATATTAAAAATCACCGAAAAATATCTATTGTTTTGAACTTAAAAAATTGGTGTACGCCATAAACAATACTATACCTATTCACTACAAACAGTAGGTGCGTTATTGTGTTGATGATAATTGTAAAAATATAATTTATTTAATTTCCATATAGGTATCGTGGATTCGGACGCGTGATTTACATATTCTTACCTCGGGACAACTTTTGTTCACCAACGATGGTCGATTTGGGATTCATCATCCGCTCAGAGACTCGGCCATATGGAACTTGCAGATCAAAGATATATCCCCTAAGGACATGGGATCCTATGAATGTCAAGTAAACACTGAGCCAAAAATTAAGTTCCTGGTCAACCTCACCGTGTTTGGTAAGTGTTAAAACGATATTGTATTAAAAAAAAAACTCAAACATGTATCACATAGACTTTTGTTGTTCGTTTTTGTACATTGATCGCAATTAAATGTGAAACAATAATTCATGTAACAGTGCGTAATATTATGTTATTGCGATTAAAAGTAGGCACCTAATATGAATCTCAAACACATTTGTTGACGTATTTATGCACAATATATTGTAAGTTTTTAATGGACATCGAGTGCAAGCAAAAATTTATAAGTGTCGCTATTTTTTCAGCTACGTAAAAATATAAGCTCTACAGTCTTCAAGATTGTAGAAATGTTGATGTAAGCCGAGTGTTCTTCGACATTTTTAAACTAATATCAATATTTGGATTTAAAATAATATGTAAAACATATGATCACATCGATTTTGATTTTGAGCGCTCTAATCTCGTATGCACGCTTCCAGCACAGAGTAATAGGGATTATTGTATTATTTAATTGGATAAATATAACGGTATTGCTGTCCGAATATTATGGACCATAATTAAGTGAACATAACCAAAAAGATAACGACAAAAATAAATTATATCTTATGTACGTTCATTTATGAACATTCTGCTGCGCCGCAATTAAAACAAAATCAAAATAACTGCATCATTATAAATGTAAAAACTACCATCGCAAATAAGAAACAGTTAAACGCAAAGTTTTTGAACTTTTTTACTTGCTGCCACTCCACCCCCAACGACTCCGCCTAAACCTGACGAATAAAACATTGTGATACCAATTAATTTTTTTTTCACTCAGAATCTAAAATATGAAAACTTATTAAGTATTAGTAATGATAACCAACTTCCAACTAACAGAAAAAAGAAGGAACACGATAAAATATGTTCAACTAACCACTTCAGCATTGACTGTTCCAGTCAAGTACTGTTAAAATGTTTATGTATTTTTACTGTCACTAAAAAAGTGAATAAATAACAAAAAGCTAATTATTTTTACATTTATTTTCGTCTGTGTCTTTTTGTCTCCTTTTTAAATGTTTTTCTTTTATTAAATTAGTTATATTCACATTTCGATGGTAAAAAAAACTAAAATAATCGTAAAGTGTTCGAATATTTAAAACATTTGGTTTTGTTTACATCAGATTATTTTTTCTTTTTCTTCACTGGCATATTATCTACTCTCAAATATCTTTTGCGAATACAACAGCACTTTGGCACCTGTTTCCATCATGAACTATGATTATTTTTCACTGATTTCTTGCTCCCAACAACCTCTGATAACCACAACAACCGATTTATTCTTGATTCCGTTTAAACGTCTTTTCCCAAAGAGGTTTCTAAGCTGTTTCGATTTATCCGCTCTCATGTGTCTAAATTGGATTCTAACGGGTCCAGTGCTAACTCCATCATACCATCATGAATCTCTCAATTAAAAACCTCTTTTGTCAGTTTTCCAGTTCTTCGGCTGTGGTGTGTCGTGCATAAAATATTTTCAATACTTTATTTTCAAAGTTCTTCAACCTTTTCAGTTTAGTCAGGCTTCGCCATAGTTAGTGAAAGTTAGTTTTATATAATAATCATACATAATCAAATTGTTGTTTTTCTAGATATCAATAGTGTTATCTTCTTAATTTGATTTAATAATTGTTAATATTTTGTGAATTTATTGTATATAATAATTGTATTGCTGTAATGTCTCTGATAATGGCAAAATAAAAAAAAAAAAAAAATAGTGTTATCAATACGGAAAATGCCATTTCTGGTTTTACTTCAATATCGTATCGTATTGATTCCTTTAACGTTCGAATTCAGTTCGTAAAGTAGCTCTAACGTATTTAAAATCGTTAAATTTTTCATAAGTTAAACTTTCAAACTTTTTGGGGTGCTCTCTACTTGCAAAAGTTCGTTTTCTCAATATTGATTTCTGAACTAATTTTTTTTCGTTACTTCTACCAACACACTGACATCGTAAACTGACTACTCTAGTTATCTAATTCCGATCAGTCGTTATGTTGGCGTTTCAATTTTTTTTATTCAAATATAATCAATTGAAAATCAAAACTGTTACGTTATATTGTAGCGTTTAATTCTGCTAATAATTTTATCTTAAGATTAATTTTTGAATCTATGTATAAACATCACATAACTGTTCGTTTATTTTATAACTAAAATAAAAATATTTTTTCGGTTCCGTCAATAAATAATTAACGTTATTATTTATGCAGATAAAAATTAAAAAGTGTTTTTCAGTTTTTACGCAAATCAACAAGCGAATAAATAACGACAAAGTAATGGAAAATGTATAAATGTTTAAACTAGTAATAACAACGATTTTCTTTGAATAAGTTTTAAAAATACGTACAGTGAGGAAGTAAAAAAAGGCTTTTATGATGAAAACTACAGTTGTAGGATTGCTGAACATTCCCAAAAGTATCAAGAAATAAGTCTTTAGTATTTTGTCAACAGACATATAAGAGCATAAAAAATATATTTTTTTTATTTAATAACGAAATAATAGTATATCAGCCGTCAAAATAAAACATAACAAAATCCATCATTTTATGTTCTAGAAGGTCATAGTAATATTTATGTTTTCAGCTCACATGGTTATAACTTATATTAATACAAATTTTTAATGATGACTGATGAGCAACAGAAATATTATTTTATGAAATTAACCACTAATAAAAGCGAAGAAAAACTTTCATATTTTATTTTTATTTTTTATTAAAATCGAACAAATCATAATTAATAATTGTTGTTGCAGCTTTTTATTGCAGTCAAAGTGTAACCAATAAGTTATTGGTTATACCTTTGTGTTTTTCTATATCAATATATTTGTTATGACTTATAAGTTATAACCTTCATATTGCTATTGTGACAAGATTTCGGGAAATCGATGTTTAACAATAGATTATTATAATCTCGTGAAAACATGAAACGCGTATTGAACGATTCTTCAAATTGAATCAAACAAACCATAGCCTTATATACAATTGTTATTGTAGACCAAGAACAAAATTATAATAGTATGGCGTGTTAAGAAAAATTAAGACCGTGCGAAAAGAGGTACGGAACTTTTAATGAATTTGGTTTTGTATATTTTTATCTTGCTCGTTTAAATAATTCGACTATATAACGGGAAAAGAAAAGAGAAATGAATAAAAAAGAGAAAAAAACGGTTCGGGAGTAACAAAAACTTTTAATTATTCTGCCCATAATCTAACGTCTTAGCATTTTGTCTAATATATATAGACGCGAGGTAGGTACTGTTCCGAGCGCCATCGTTACATTGTGTGTTATCTAATAAAGTTGTAATTATTCGGTACTTACGTCGTATAAGTTTGTCGGACCGTTTAAATTAATATCAAAAACAAATAAGCCGCGAAGATCAAACACTCACGTGAGGTTAACAATATTAACAAGGTTAGCGCGTAGGAACATAATATGATGGTACCTATTTTCCTTCGCCGTTTGGAACTAGTGTGTCTTTAGCCGTCTTTAAATAAGTTGTCTGTTCCGTTAAGGTAGGCAGTAGGTTTACTAAATGTGATAATGATACATTTGGGCAAACGATAAGTGCATTTTTGCGGTCCACTAAGACACCGAGCAAAACGAAGACACTGCAGTATACTCTACCTGTGGAAATTAAATAAATAAATGTGTATAGTTAAACTTTCGTTTTTAACAAACGTATCATTTTGAAGGCCTATATTTTGAGAACCATTAATTTTATTGTTAATCATGCGTAAATTTATATCCGTATAACGAATCCGATGTCTTTACACTTTAACGTATATACTATTCGTTAACAAACCTTTTCTTGTACAATTCACTTATTTAATCACTAGACAATACAAAATATTGGCTTAAAATTTCACAGTTTTATGTTTTATAAAGATAAGATATATTTGGTGGGAAGAGGAACAACAAAATAGAAACTTTTTTTTAAAAAAACTGAAATCCACAAAAAAAGACAAGCAAATGATACCTTTAAATAGCTTATTTCAATTTAAATTAATTTTTTAACTAATAATAAAATATTAATTAAATAAATTGAAAAAATACATATTAACCTAATATAATTATATATATTATGCATTTAAAATATAATGTACAATGTTGTATGATTACATATACATACAAAGAATTGAATACAAGAAAACAAATTAAAGATTTACGTAATCCTATTAAACAAAATTGTCTACGAAACGATTTCATTGTCGCCCATGAGACTTAATTAAATGGAAGTTCCCACTGTATTATACCGTTCTATAATATTAAAAGCATCGGAAACCAGTTTTATTCTCCACAGTGCGAAATGCAGTTTTTGGGACGTCCAGACGATTTTTGTTGGTCGATCAAGCGATGTTATTAACCTAATAAGACTTATCAAAATTATCAATCTGTACATTGTATCATTAATGCCCGGTTGAGCGACTTATAAAAATGATGCACTATATTCAGTCAGAATGTTGGATAGTAACGTTCATACGATAAAACGGCAAATCTACATATAGGTAGTAAGACATTCATGCGATTACATGTGGTAGGTTTATAGGGATGTTTGCTTAAAAAGTCATATTTGTCGAACAAATTAGACATATCTCTCTAAATGTGTTTTTTTTAAATTTTATAACGAATTTAAAACGTAGTTTATTTCCCAATATGGTTGATTGCATAGAATTGTGGTGAACATGACGTTAGAATTTAATAGCAAATTATATATACATTTAGAGGAAACAAATAAAAGTACAAAATAAGTCAGCTTGGGTTTTCTTATGAATATAGTTTGCATTTTTACTAGTCTTTATTTACGTTATTTAAAAAAAAAATAAAAATGTATTTTAATCTACATTTTTGGACTTCCCTTCTACAGAAACGCTAAGTTAAGAAATATAAATAATAATACTGTAATAATGTAAAGTAAACGACATTTCATAAAACTCGAACGAATACATAGGTCCCTTGAAAAGTAAATTTTTATTTTATTTGTTCATATTACAAAGTTGAATGTTTAAAACTTTCCTTTTGGACTTTCCATGACTTTCCTGCGATTTCCGCATGTACATAATGTTATGAGAGTTGTCACAAAGCTATTGTATCGCTTTATTATCTTTGTATTAATTACTATGTACCAAAAATTGTTATACTTGGGCCATTTGGTGTAAGTTTCATAAATAAATAAATAAAGAGTCAGTGGAATGTAGGATAATTTCTTACACATTGTATTGGATTGTTTTATACTCAAATATAATTATTGCGTGACTTTTTTGAGGAGCACAATATGACGTGTTCATCCAGAGCACAGAAGTGACAGTCAAAGCAACCTGTCCGAAAACCAAATTAAATTGGTCGTGGTTTAGTAAATTAGTCGTTTAATAATAGTCTTTGAAATGTCGGTCAAGTACTAGTTATCGCTCAATCGGTTCACCTTATTGTTTGAACGTAGTGTTTAATGTTCATAATAACTGTAAATCATCAGTTACCTTCGCGTTTGATATTGTAGATTATGTTTTAAAAGATTATATTAATAAAAATTAAACCATTGACATTGAAGATTTTGAACAAGATCAGGAGTTCAGTGGGTCACTGGAACAGGTGTCTTTACATATTAAAGCAATGATAAATTACTCCACGTTCAAAAAACGATTTTAAGCTCGAACGAAGCTCGATTAAGAATAATGCACTGAGAATTGAAGTGCTCGTAAAAAAAATATAGTTACTCAAGACTTTTAAGATATTCCAGCTATAGTCAAAAATTATAAATATTGATCAACCTTGTACTAAAATTGTATGTTTTAATATAAAATACTATAAATTCTACAAAAATAAATAATAAATTACATTATATTTTTTAAATTATCAATAAATTTACGAAAAAAAATTGATAAACTAATATCTACAAAATTTTAAGACAGACTATAATGATGATGGTCTCTTATAAAAACTTAATAATAATTTATAAAAATAAAAATATAAAGATTTACCTATAAGTAGCCAATTTTTAGAAATATGTATTTAAATCTAAATACTGAATTGTTTACCTATTTTGTCATCTGAGTACATATTTTCTGTTATATTTTGAAAAAATCTTTTGTAAATATGATTGTTTTTGCTGTGGGTTCATAATTTATTTCCGTAATAAGACAATAATCCATGTAACTGAATCAATTTCTATAAAGACATATTTTGCGTAGACATCACCATTTTCAATGATTCTTGTAGTTTTTTGAAAGTGATATTTAATCTATTAGGACGTTTAAAAAACGACTTGTCCCGAGTACCGCAACCCCTAAATGAAATTTACAATTGAATCGGAAATCCATACGGAGTTTCCAAAACACTTTGATAACCCCCCCCCACAAAAAAAACAGTATTATAGACCAGAAAAGGGAACGCATCATTGCAAAACCAATACATTTCTTGTAAAAAAACAATGGTACCGGGACGAGCGTAACAAGTGCACATAACCGGTCACTGCTGCAGTTATTGTTTGTGCACGTGCATGCTTTGTATGTGGTATCGTATAAAAATGTAATATGTAATTTAGATACCTTCAAATGATAGTGATGACAGTGCCGACGTGAAAATGAACATAATGCGTATGCAATATGTTTTTTGGACAAACGTCTCCTGCGATAAATGCAATCATACATCGTAGTAATTTACCAATTTCTACGAACCATAAATTGTGTTTTTGTTCGCCAACATTGAAAATAATACGCAATCGACTATACGGCCGCGTAGTGGTTCGTGTTTGTATTAATATTTATTTTCGAAAATATGGTTTCATTCGAGAACGACGTTTTAGGTCAATAGACTGATGTCTAAAAGAAGACGATTAGTTGTTGATTACTTATACAGAGATGCTTTACTCAAACTTGACGCTATTGTATACGGTATAAAATCGACTGGTTTGATGGATTGCTTTCCGCGCCGGTATACGCTACACAAGTATATATATATATATATATATATATATATTTATTCCCAACGGTTTGCGTTCATTCCGATTTCTCGTAATTGTTTTCATTGCTCCGTTTAAAACTAATGTATAGATTAGATATCACTACTATTTTCTAGGTCGGATTGTTCACAAAAAATATCCCGAAAAAGGTTTACTCGATGCAGTCGACGTTATTGTGAATTACCGTGATAGTGGCGTAGGTATATCGTAGACGTGTTTAGTTCGAATTACAAAAATCCACTTTTCCCCTCTCTTTTCGGAATACATCGAATGGTAATATCACGAAGCGTAACCGAAAAAAATGTCGACATTATATTATTGTCGTTTGGCCTTTTTTTTTTCTTTTTTTAAACGTCTCTTTCTAGTTGATCATCACTATTATTGAGTGGTATTTGCGAAAGTATTGTGCAGATGTTTTTATTCACATGTTTCGCCATTTTTATTCATGCCATTGGTGTGTCGGTTGAGATGACAAAAATAAAATGGACGTCAAATAAAAAATATATAAGTGAACGTCACTGCCTTGCATGGGAAATTGTATTTAGAACACGGTTAGAATAACATAATGTTCGTAAAAATGATGAATCCCAATGCGTTTCGGTGAAAGGTTATTTTATTATTTTTATTATGATTGATGGGACCATAATGAATTGGTTGTCAATATATATTTTAAATATCCGTTTATGTGTATGTATCGAACTCTTCGGTTCTGTGGCACATCACGGTGCATGTACACTGTACAGTGTACACGTTCGACTTGGCTATATTATAATATGTACATAAGTACATTGAAATTTAATCGTTTTCAACCGTGACTTCTTGTACTATATGTCTTCGACGTTGGACGTCAAGGTCTTGGCTCACAAGTTTGATTCGAAATCAAATTCATACATAAAATAAAATGTACAAATCAAAAACCGTACGTGTTAAAAACGTTTCTTATCGACAGTAATATTAATTTAAACGTATCTTCGTATTTTTTCCGCATTTGTACTTCCTTTAACTGTAATTACTATTTTAAAAATTAAAATTTTTGAGTACAAAGAAAGAGTAAACTAATCTGTTTGTGAATACGGACTCCGTGTTAATAATTGTTAATGTATAATGTCTTGGTACTCGTACAACCGTGCACTTTCCTTTTATTTGTTTTCCACAAATAAGATCAATTATTTGAACATTTTAAATTTGACCATCAGCTCAATTCTTGGTAGCCCACGGACACAATTTATTAATCACGAAATAAAATACATTTTATCGAGTTTTTTTTATAAGAGCATAATATTACACGAGTGTTGTTCATTTTATCATAAAACATAGTTAGGTATAGGTACTTAATATTGAAATAAATTATGAAATCCCGTTATAAAAAATATCACGTCGAATGTCTTTGGGTTTCGTATGCATCTTAATCAAGGGGCAATATTTAGATGCATTTGAAAACCTTGAAGCTATATATTTTATATTTTTAACCTGATCAAATTCCATGACAAATATTTCAAAATAAATACTCGTGATACTCGAACGATGATGAGCGTTCAAGCGTATTATTCATTAAATATGTACCATTTAAAGTTTTAATTAAATATAGGTGAAATGTTTTTTTTCAATTTTTTAAACGTCAATAATAATTCGTTAATTTTTTTAAATTAAATTTGTTTTTACCCCGGCGTATTTTATTCGCGGCCAGGTCGAATGTGACATCAGTGATAACTATAAATTCATATTTCCTATATCAACTCGTGTGATCGCGCAGCGCGTTGGGTGGGTTAATAATACAAGAGCATTCCGTCGACTGCGTTCGGTTGCGACCCAGCATAACAGGATACGGATCGAAAAAAAAAGGCCATCGAACCTAATATTTATTATTATTATATTATATATTCATTCGAACAGCGTTTTCGGAAAACATACCGTAGTGTGGGTAACACACGGCGGGTGGTAGGTGTACACGCGTACGGTGTCGTGTGACTTATGCGTGGTGCCACGTGTATTTGATCCCAAATATGTCAAAGAGACGGAACACAATAATAAAAACGGTAATGCACACACATTTTTTCCTGGAGTATTCGTGATAGCAAGTAACGCCGAGCGGATTTCACAGCGGTTTTGATTGAATAATTTATATGAAAAAAAAAATACATACATATTACATATACAATATATATATATACAAATTATACAATATATAAATAAAACAATATCCCGAAACCCTAAAAAAAAAAGTGACAAAAAAAACCCTTATACATTTTCGTGATCACCATAAACGTCGACAGTATGGTATATTCTTTTAGCGGACGGAAAGAATGGCCATGGTACATAACATATAACTTTTTCCGTTCCAAACAAAACATTAAATAACACGTAATGCTTAATTTTTTTTTTTACAGAGTCTGACGTGATGATCGGTGACATGGGAGAAGCCAATGTTGGTGAGTACAAAACGTTTTACAAAATAATACAGTTTATATTATATTATCTGGTCGTATTATTTTATGCATTAAATGTGCTCTAGAAGCGTAATATTATTATCTATATCCCGTCGTCACTTTGAATATCTTATTACAAGTGTGAATACTGTTATTGGGCCGAATTCACTTAGTGACCGAAAACATAGGTGGACTGTAGACACATTCAAGGCTTTCTAAGCTTTCTAAATATCACCGAAATATGCTGGCTAGTTTAAATTGAATATTATACTTGCAAAATCAAAACATTTATGTATAATTATTAATTGTTGTTTTAGTAAAATAATTAACGAATAATGCTGAACTTCAGAATACCCTCTCTACCCAAATGACTCAGGGTTCGCATTTTAATACCACTATAGATGTAATGTATCATATTTTACTGTAAATAGGATCAGTCAAACGTTTTACTTAAATTACAAAAAAAAAAAAAGACAATTTAGTGTATCGGACCAACCGTTTCTTACTATGTTACGGATAAGGAAAATGTATTTAAACAATAAGCACTTTTTTAGTTTAGAAAAAACTATGTGAACATGTAAAAAGCCAATATTTTATCGTTTAAACGGATTAATGTTTATCATTTTATGTTTTGAAAAATATAAAGATAAAAAAAAATTCTCGTGTCTTGTGCGCATAAAAATGTAGAAAAGTTGAAACTGCAGTGACCCGTGTGATAAAGACTCGTATTTTTATAGGTGAGTGCTTCAGTTAAAAAAGAAACCAATTTGATAATAAATAGGAGTAGGGAAGGATGAGGATGAGGATGAGGATGAGAAGGAGGAGGATGAGGAGGTTAACTTCAGCATTTTAAAGCCGGAAAAGCATTTTCAAAACGGGTTGGAATCCTCCGGAAACAGGAAACCACTTACGATAGTTTTATATATAAGTTTACTTATATCGTGTACGTACGTCACCACTATTAAGGACCATTGTACTATTTCATGATGTGCAGTGTTGAAATTTGATTTACGGTATTTGAAAAAAAATAAACCATATTTATAGTTATAAGTATAATCTGTAATACGCGTATGGTTGCATTATGATGAAAAGATAGTATAGCAAATTAAGCTAAATAATTACGATATAACTCACGACACAAATATAATCCAATATATTAAAACGCACTAGTAGGTCGTATTAAAATGTTACTAATATCAGTACACATGTAAATAGTGACAGGTATATTTGTCCAATGCATTACATCCAGTACATTTTAAATTGTAGTCCTATTTATTGAATTCAAAGTACAAGTTTTTCAAATTAAAATTGTATTTTACATTTACATTTCCAATACGAATAATGAATATCTTACTTGTGAGTTTTTAAGAGTATATTATAAAATATAATGAACTTATCTGAAATACAAGATATAAGAAATAAGTATAATAAAAGTTTACATTGGAAACTTGATTATTTTCAAGCGCAACGAACAAAGCTACTTTCATCCTCCAGGTGGCACTGCCATTGAAGCGAAAAACGTTGTCCAAATAATTAAAGCTTTTGCCAAAGCCGCATCAAACTTATAATTCCAAGCTGAGTACTTCGAGAAGCAGGTATCATGGCAAATGTTCTCAATGATGAAGTTCTACTTAAGTTAACCGACAGAAATGCGGTTAAGCGAATGATTAACTTCCAACAAAATAGGACTAGTACGTTTATACCGAAATATAATTCATTTGGAGTTAAAATTAATTTTTCTTATGACGTTACCCACATATTGTAATGGATCTTTAACTTTTATAATATCGTGAAGATGAAACTGACGACCCGGACGGATTTAATTTTATAACATTTTTCACAACAGGAAAAACACTAGATTGTTGGTGTTGAGTGATACAATTGTTACATGATGGCACGTTTAAAACTGTACCTAGACAATTTATGCAGCTCTACGAGGAATTCACAAACGTAATGTATTCCCTCCAGTTTACTGAGTCCTGACTTTTCATAAAAATGAAAGAACATGATATATAGCAGCGTTTGCCGAGAGCTGAACATTTCATAGAACAACTACCTAACTTGAGACGTTAGGTTCTCAGTTCACAGCGATTTGTGACTTTGAATCTGCAAACGTGAATGAATTAAAAACGAGCTGCATTTAATCACCCTGAAATTACCAGCTTTACTGAGAACTGCAATATTGATAGGTTGCCTATCACGGTTTAGGAAGACCGTATTTAAATTACAGTGAGCCAACAATAATAAACAAATATTCGAACAATGTCTTAATCGTGCATATCAATAATATACTTACAAATCCAAATAATGATGAGATAGAACACTTAACCGAGTAGGTAGTCTAAAATAAATATATTATAATTTACCGTACAAACAAATAAATTAAAAGGTTAAAAATATTTCAATTTTTACCGAACATTAAATTTATTACCGAAAAATATTTTAGACTATAACGCATTGGTAAAATTTGTATTGGAGTAAAATTATATTAACAACTATAATATGATTTTAAAAAGCAAAATCTGTAAAAAACATACTCATACGGTTACAAAATGTATTATTTTAAATATTATGTTTTTTTAGAGTTTGTTTTTGAACATAATAGTAGTTGAATGATTTGTAGACTGTCCATTTTATTACCAAAACGGTTATGAGATTAATGTCCAACAATATTTTAACGGTTGTGTAGTAATACTGAAAGTTTTTTAATGTACAAAATAATACGTTTACCACGTGTACCAGAAAATGACAGTCAGTATACCACAAAAAATGAACAAATGAGATTTCGATTCGTCTTGAAATGTTTTTTTTTAAAAGTTATCAAACGTGTATCATAACATGTATAATAATGATTTCAAATTGTAATCGGTTTGTATCAGCGATATTGCACATGGTATTTTTATACAATGTTGTGCACAAACGTATTTCATTGTATCTTCAACTGAACTTATGACCTATGCGTAACACGTCCGTTGTACCTGTAGAGGGTGGTTACTGTATTTTTACGATTTATTATTCCCGTCGCTCTTTTTATAATTACTCTAATAATGTTTATCCAAAACTAAACATCTATAACTATCTGTTTGACTCGCCTCGCGTCCGTTCCATCCCACATTGTAAACTTGTATTCGAGTCATTATACTATTATTATATACTTGGTAATTTATGAGAATTTAATTATATAACTTACTTATTTACTATAATCCATCATACTACTCAAGGAAAATAATTATTTTTTTTAAATCGCATTTTAAACATTCAGAACAAACAGTTTCCTTTGTTTAGGGTATTGAGATAAATTACTTGTTAGTCTTGTAAACCAAATTATAATTATTTCTATTATACATATATATTTTGTTTTTGTTTCGCCCAAAAGATAATGAGCGCGGCGCTCAACGTGCGCGTCTGTGTGTGCAGGCGCACGCGAAGAGTTCACATCAGAATAAAACTATAAAAACTATAGAACTGTGTAAAACAAAATATAGTTTTATTTTAAAATTAATTCCCGAGAACAATAACGAAATATAAAAGTTGAACATAAAAGCAACGAATTTTCAGTTATTAGACGGGGGAAAAGAAGGAAAAAAAAACAATTTAATAAAGATTAACATTATTTTTTTTCTTGGGCACGAGCCAAATCGCTATAATAGAATTATAAAGCTTTTAAACGAATTACTGTACAAGGATTAAATGGTATAATTACTTCAAAGGTAGCACAATGGTTAGGTTATACCACCTTTAAGACCTATGCGTATACATGTACATTGTACATAAGAACATCACGGCTGTGTCGGTTTGCCTTGTGCTCGCTGGCCAAGTCGAAATCACGTAACTATAATTGTATTACACATTATAATATTGTACTGTTATCCGACAAGAACACGCTTGCAACGGAAACATTTGAACCAGCACGAAGCACATTAATACATACAGGGTGTCCCACCGGGACTAAAACTTAGCGATATTAATTCCCGTGTAAATAGTGAATAGATAGTGAAATTCTGTTTTCTTTTTTTATGAGCATCCCTGGACAAAGGCGATTTGGTTGACAATAGTTCGGTAAAAATAAGTGCACTACAAAAAAATTGAAGAATTTTTTTTTTATAAATCTTATAAGTTTTTACGAAAGTCATTAATAAGGCTTATATTTCTGAACATTTTGACGGTTTAACTTTCAATTTTCATCGACTTCTTGGTTTTTAATAATTTTCTAGTTTACATAAAAATTGTGTACATTTAACATAATTTTAAAAAATAATAACATTTCTTCATCGGAAAAATGACGAGAGGAGATAATAGTTTACATAATGTCTATGTAAACTTAAAAAAATATTAAAAATCATTAATCCAATGAAAACTAGAAATCGAACCGTCAACATTTTCAGAAAATTACCTATAAAATGCCCATCTTCGAATTTCATAAAATTAATTTTTTAAATTTTATACATTTATACTTATGTTTATCAAATTATTGTCAACAAAATTGTCTTCACCCAAGGATGCTCATAAAGAAAAATAGAGTTTGATGGTCTCTATTAACACGGGAGATATCGCTCAGTGTAAATCCCCGTGGGACACTCTGTATATCATTATACTCGTAGCGGTTTGTAACTTTCTTCACCGATCAGTTGTGCACCGGGAGATATGAACGCGTGGAACACGTACGTCACATAACATATTGTTAGCAGTACATGCGTTCTGAAAATGATTTTCAAACAATTCTCAAAATGTAATTTTTATCTGTAAAATTAACGTAACGACGAAATGATTAATCAATCTACCCGACAATTGCTCGGCAACTCGAGTTAATCATTATTCTGGGAGCACGACGGATGCATAGCAATCGAATCTTGGAGACCTCGAGATTGTTCGCGAACTCCAGATCTCGTCATCGAAATGTGTAGACAACAAGCATACGAAAAATGTATATTAATTATTATGAGAATTGGGGAAAATATAACCTCAGAGAAAACGTGCGGAAACATATTTATTTATTTTTTTATTGTTATTGTTAGCGACTCATTTTTATCGTTATTGTTTTGTTACTGTCATATAGTTATGGTTGTCGAAAAACAAAAAAAATAAATATAAAGCTTTGAAATGATTGTACTTCAAAATATAGAAGAAAAAGTATCAAAGTTGTAAACTACATTAAAATAACTCCTCGATCGTTTTTTCTATCATTTAGAGCATTATTATTACTTCATTGCGGTACTTTTTTTTTCAACCTTTTTCTTTATACAATAGGTTGGCTAAAATTTGTAGATGTTAGTAGTCCTCCGAGACTTAGGTTGTAAACGGATTATTATTATTTCCCAGTCGTTAATTCGTTTCTGATTCTCTTTATTTTTATTTTATTATTATTATTATTACTTTTTTTTTGTAGAAATAATTATTTCAGACTATGGTTTATTTTACGACCATACACGTGCAGGTACTACACGTTTGCACGTGAGTCCTTCCAGCTGTTAAAATTCGCGTATATACACAATAAAGTTGTATTTTGCGAACTAAAATCCGTCCACTGTTCCGGATTTAGGATAAGTATAATTGTTAAACGCAAATAATACTATATGATGTTCACTTCGGAATATTCTGGAATAATTAATTTGTTCATGTTTAATTGTTTCAGCTCAACATTTATACTCGATAAAAATACCGTGGCACGCGTATAAATATTTTGCTTGTTATTTACCATACGTCGTATGACGCGGAATAATCGTGAAGATTTACTTGCGATTTTTTCTTAGCCTAAAAATCGTTCATTATTCCGAGAGACACATAGTATTAAGCAACGTAATATTATTATACTGTTGATTGATTATGATTTATTCGAATTCATTGTTTTCCGCACTTTATATTGACGTATAAAATATACGGTATTCGTATGTCTTATTACACATGTGCACCTAGTATAAAAAAGTTAATATGATATGCGAATAAACAATGGGCCGTTTACTATTATTATTTTTTGTCACATTGTTTTATAAAATGTAGATACGAGTCATTATTTAGAAATAATCATCGAATCAACCGATTGCTTTTCAATGTTTTTAGACACTAGAAGCACATTAATTACATTTCGCGCGATATCAACAACGAATACAAATAGATTTTAGAAATGACACAATGAATAGAATTCGATGGTTAAATTATTTCGTAATGGTTAAATTAAAAATGCGATGTAAACTCTCAATAATTTCTTTAGATTATCAATATTTATTATGTTAAGCATGTTAAATCTACTTTAATTTCGGATAAGCCGGGTGGCGTTTTTTTTTCTTTTGGGGAGCCCTGATTTCTATTTACGTTGCAAAAAAATGAGTTTACGTTAATACTGCAATTATTGAGAAAAAAACATAGTTAACATTTTTATGAAATCGATTTGTCTTATTTCCGTGAGCTCAAAAAAGTTGTATAAGTCTTTTCCTTTTTATCTCGTATGATTAAATTTGTTAAGTACTTTTTTTTATTTGCTTCTGTAACGGTAACAATTATTTCAATTAATCAATTTTTAATAATTATTTTATAATCGTTGACCCAATAATTCAATTTTAGTTTTCATTACTTAGCTTATATTTTATTTCATTAATTTTAAAAACAAGTTATTGATTATAATTTAAAAATATTTTTAGTTTTTGGTTTGTATACTCATTTGATGTTGGTGTGCAAGACCCTTCATAATTTTTTTTTACATATGACTGATAGTTTAGATGTACTGATAGAGCATAACAAGGGGCACCTTTTCAAGTTATCCATCCTACTCCTGTGATTCAACCAATTCCTTAAAAGACTCACCCTTTTGTTCGTTTTGTTATGGGTCATTTTTTGGGTGTGTTATTAATATGCTACTCGAATAATAAAAGAAAATAAAAATTTTATTCACAACGTATTTACATAATTAATATTATAAAGAATTATAAATTTTATACGAATCATTAATTAAGACGTAAAATCACCCTATTTATTGGGTATAAATTATTATTGTGTATTTTTACCATCAAAATGTGTATATTTGAATTGATACGAGGAAATTACTAATATCGTGTAAATAACTTTTCGTTTTTCAAATACGATTTCGGTTTTGTTGCAAAGACTTAATTTTTCCAAAGAACATTGTTCGAATGATAATGTGATCACACAGTAATATGTGTGTTTATCTACATTTTGGATTTTTATACGCATCAAAGTTAAAAAAAAAAAAAAAACTACACAACTGCAATAATTACAAACAGCTAACTAAAACTTTTAATGGTATACAATATGTATTTTTCCTCATTCGAAACATAACATTTACCGTAATTTATGGGAAAAGTATTTAATAAACGACTTCTCTACGCTGACCATAAGTAGGAGTTATTGTAGAACACATAAATTAAATGCATTATAACATTATTATACAATAGCGTTTCCATTTGTTTGAGCCGAATTGAAATCCACGTGACGGTCGGATCTCATTTTGACGTATTTCAACATTTTAAACGCATTGATCACGGCACAATCTTAAGACGTACGCGTCGGCGTTTCATTGTTAACAGTTCACAAGGTACGAGTAAAACCAAAATCTAGTTTGTGGATTCGCGTGGCAGCAAGTATCTATGGTTTGCAACTGGTATTCAGAATTCACGTTAATATTACGTTAAATCGTAATGGGTCCATCGGTACATGTGGTATAGCTGTTGACAAATGTGCGAGCATTTTCAAACCATACAAACATCGAGTGAAAATCAAATTCTAAATAAAATGTAATCAACCGTTATCGCGTTCAATCCGCATTCATTTTTACGGCTTACACGAATGATTTAATAGATCAATGGTGAACTCATGAATTTTTATCTTTTAAAAATAAACTGCTTTGTTAATGATATTTCATCAACTACCCGTATTCCTACAAATCTTATAATCATTTTTTGATCGCTATGCTTACTGATATACTACATTAAATTCAGGGAGTTAAGTTATATACATGTATATATATCATGTATAAGCTCATGATCCTCGTAAGATTATACCAAGCTTATGATTTGGAAATGCTTTGAAAGTCCATATATTTCACGTGGAAAGTCAGGAGACAATCGAGGTGCACGGAATGAGGTGAAAATGTTAGGGTATTAAAATGAAATTAACGGTAATAATTCACAGACTTTTAGGGAGATATTATTGAAGAGCGACAATTCATTTAGTTTATAATTTATTTTCGCCGCTATTTCCGTTGCCCTGAGTTGTGCGCGGAAATAAATTTTTTCCATAAAATATTATACTCGAGGATATGTAAAGGATCGTCAGCCGAGTTGGGCGTCATGGAAATGTATAATTTCGGTTTTATAAAAAAAAAAAAAATCGAATTAAATTATTTAAATTAAAGTTCCAACAATATACGTGCGCTGTATTGACATTATATTTTAATAGATTGTACTGATTCTTAGAGCGGTAAAAATGTATCGTTAGAGGAAACATGAACATAACGGGTAAGCGTAAGAAAAATTGCAGTAAATTTCCTAAATGCGATTCTAGTGCTGCCTGTAAAAGACGTGTTCCGTTTTCAATTTGTATATCCGGAGAACATACGTCGAAAGCTTTTGTGTTTCTTACCACTAAGATTACGTTAGTCTGAGAAAAGGCCTCCAAACCCTATTAATGACAGTTATTGTCCAATCGATTTAATAAATTAACGCAATGTTTCTTGGGTATAAAACAAGAATAAATAAAAAAGAAACACGGAAGTAACAAAATTACTTTAAAATTAATAAACTCAAAAACTTCCATCTGATTTTCGGTTTAATTTTCGAGACGAAAAAATAGATCGATTACATTTTTTTAGAGTCCCTAAGTCGGGTTTTAATGTGCGAAAAAAAGAATGAAAAAAAATGTACAAAAGTTTATTTCTACTTCAAAAGAAAAGAAAAACATTGATACTGTGTAGGTACTGTAATGGTATTTTATTTCAAAAGTTCAAACAAACGGTGATTATAAGAACTTTGCAATACTTTTATTGACTTTGTACCTACAAAACAGAAAACGGTTTGTCGAATTAAACGATATTCAGAGTAATGAGTAAGTTCAGTACTTCCTCAGGAGCAGTAGCGAACGACACGACACTTTTGAATAATAATTTTGATAAACTTTAAAAAGTAAAAAGTTGTCCACACCGTAAATAAAAAAGCAAAACTACAATACGCTACCATGGGGATATTTCTATAGTTTCTCCTACGTTAAAATGCTATTAAAAGACATTTCAAAGTGATTAGGAAAATAACGATCCGTTTTCTATCCCGATTAGAGTTGTTTTCACGTTAGATGAATTATAACAGTATCAGTAAAACGATTTTAGATACTAAATAAATCTTTCTAATAAATATCTCATTGGAAATAATATTATGTATGCACATCCCAAATTATGTGCGTTGTACATTTATTTTGTTTTCCTATATCATTGTAATGTAATATTATTCTTGGAACATAAAAAAAAAAATAAAGACCGCACTGATAAATTGTACTGTTACAAGTTGCAATATAGGACATACTTAACTATGAACTTTGTTCAGCCACCTCGATTAGCGATTCAACATGGTAACAAGAGTTGTTGATTGCATACTCAATATATGTACTATCATTTATTAGTTATGTTAAAAAACAAAAAAAAAATTAATAAATTAACTGAAGACCAATACTCTTAAAATAATAACACAAATATAATAAATAAATAAACATAATTTTATCAAAACAAAAACACAAAGCACAGCACGTAGGTGTAAGTACACGATATATTATTGGTAAAAAGACCGAATAAGCGACATTTAACATTCAATAATTCAAAAAAAATAATAATAACTATGTTCAATGCAACACATTTTTTGAGTTATAAATTTTATACAATTAAAGTTTTCCGGTTGTAATATAAATTTCTTTATTTTCATAATCATATTTAATGCGTTTTTCGTAATTGTATTGTACGTGTACAAAAATTGAAATTTATTTTGATGTTTTCAGCACATATTTTATAAATTATCCTTCTATAATTGCGTACATATTTTTTTATTTTTATTATGTATAAATCCGTTTCCTAATATTATTAAATATAGCTTCAGTCTGCAAAGAAAAACATCCTGTTCTTGGATCATGGTCGTGAGGTTTTGGTAAATTAATTTTTCATACTCCTACTTATGTAACGATGGGAAAAATCAATTCACGATACGAATTTACGTCATTGTTCCACATCTTTACGTGACACGGATGATACAACTCCACGGTGGTTTTTTGTTGGGAGAGGAATGAAATAAATAAATCATACGAGATTTCTAAATGATTACCATTTTGCAAAGTCTGTTGATATAGGTCGAGTACGCTATAATATTCCCGATTCTTAGATTCCTAAACCAGAACTAAAGTACGTTTTTATGGTATCCGCATACTTAAGAATGAGAGAGGGACTGAAAGAGAGAGATAGAGAGAGAGAGAGGGAAAGTACCTGAAATCCATTTGAATAAGACACTCATTTGCTATGATGTACTGATATTAATTTATTTATGTTTCTAAAGATGGTCGATATAATACCTAGTAGAACGAATAAAATGAGTTATTTGAATTAACTAATACCTACCGAGTTATTAAAATTCGTTGAAATTCTCAAATGAGACAAAATTGTATTTTATTATGTTAATAAACAATTAATGTTTGCGATTTTCCGATAACATTTTATTAATTACAAAAAAAGATTATAAAAAATCTTGTTTCCGTTAAATATAAAGAAGTTTATTTCTCAGTTAGATGTTTTTGAAATTTCCTATTATAAAAGTAACAGGTTTGAACATATTGTCAGAATATCGCAGAGCAATCCTTCTGGTCAAATCATGTACATAGATAGAAAAAAATGGTTACTATTTACTATCCACTTGGTCGTGGATTCTTGGGTGCAGGACAATTGGGTGTAAACTGCAAAGAAAATTGGGCACTGGATATTGGGTCGCAAACAATTTTTTATTTTACTCCAATAGCATGAATAAAATATATGAGGATACTGAACATTTTTATGATAATTTTATGTATGTTAATTTATTGAAATACCGATTCCCAATAGCAAGACTCGCACATACCTTATACATATTATTATATAGTATAATATAGTTGACAATAACAGTTTTATCTTAATAAAATAAAATATCTATTGTTGGGTTCAAATTGGATTATTATAAGAACGATTCCATATTTAAACACTCGACTTAATATGAATAATTTTAATCGTATGTCGTAACGTTGCACATAAAAACCAATAATATTAATTAATGAATATAATAAACATAGGACACGCGAATTGCAACCATGTTGAGTGTACTGAATGTCGTTATTTCAAAAATATAATAATAAAAGTGTTGCATACCGGACTTTCTATCTAACGTTTAAAGATATACTATGAAAAGAATAGTCGTTGATCGACTAATATTAAATAAAAAAAACCTACTAGGTATAAATTTGAAAATAATAAATTTAATTTGGTATCAAGAATTTATGACTCAAATTTCATCTATCATTGATACACCTTTTATTATAATCTATAACATTTATTTAAGTCTATTAATATTTATAAATTACATTGAAAAATAGTTTACTAAATTATGTATAAATAATTATAGTAAAATAATATAAAATGTATCTACACCAATGTGTCCCGCGCCTCATTTACTGCTCTCAAATGTCCCACGCCCGATTTTCGCGCTCAAGAGTCGACATACAAAAAAAAAACAACTAAACTCACATCATATGATACGCTGAACCCAGAATCTAAAAAAAAAAATATTATTATTAAGAATGCATTTTAAAATGAAAACAATATTTATAATAGTGGAAATGAAGTAATTCTGCGGATGAGAAGACGTCATAATAATAGTAAATGAAAAAGACAATGCACGCAATATATTACAACGATATTAATTGAAACCTTCCATGAGCCGATGTCTGCACATGATTTTCGTCCTTAAATATCCTCGCAAACATTGAATTTTAAAAGATCACGCGGTTCGACATCTACAAAAATCGCTTTTGAATTTCACGACTTCTCGTAAGTGCTCCGTTCCTTTTAGTATGTTAAAGGTTCTTCACCGAACGCTTCTCAATTTGACGCTTAGCCACGGCTATGCACTAGTGCGTAGTAGTACATGGTGTACTGTGTAAATAATCGTACAGGGCAAACAAAATCGAACGGCGATTGTTGTGCGAGAATGAAATGTAGTTCTTTAACCGTTTTCCCCGTACAGCTGAATATTTTACGAATTGTTTAACTTGGTTACAATAAAATGATCAATTTAAGTTTTGCTCTTTTCCCGGGCAGTGGGCGTTTGCATTCGTCGATCGCTAAACAAAGTGCCTTCGTCGTGATCCCGAATTGCTACAAACACTAAGTCTATGTTTCAACTATTAAAATACGTGAATATCCCATTTACTGCTCCCCAAAGCATCTCTATAATAATATTATAATAATAATATTATAAGGCATGTTGAGCCATATATAGTATATCGTTTTTTCCAAATTGTGTCGAAAGCATATTGTTGTTTTCAAGAATTTACTTTTGCATACTTTTGAGAGGTCCGAAATAGTAAATACAAATATAATATAAATAATTCGTTACATAGGAAATATTTTTTGTTTTGCACAAAATTTTTTGTAGTAATAATGTCATGTTTTCGTAAAAAATTGGTTATTTAGAGAGTTAATTAATTCGTTTAAATAGCTTAGGACTTGGTTTAATTTTGCGATCACCGCATTGAGATGAGTAAAACTGCACTAAGAATTGCAATTTTTTTTTTTTTTATCAAATAGTCTTTATTTACAATGTATACAAACGAGAATAATAATATTACATGTGATGAAAAAAATCGAGGACATATAGAAAGTTGACGGGTTTTGTTTGGAATTGAGTTTAGAGTGAAATTTTGACAGAGCAACAAGTTGGATTGGCGCAGCGTGTCTTGCCGGCTTTTTGCACCTGAACAGTGACTTTTCGGACATCATTAGTTTCTACGCGATATCGTTCACGTTAAACTGATCATACGAACACACGATAATAAACGATTTACCGTTGAAAAATGTATCGCTACAATTTTTCGAAAGCCTGGTAGGTTGTATAAAGTAATATAAACGTTTTAGCCATTGTGCTGCTGTATGCGTTAAAAAAGTGTGGTGTGGGTTATTTTGTTTACACCTATAACATGTTTCTTCAATGATGCAAGTTAAATAATAATTTATTTCAACATAAATTCGACACGCGATAAAAGCTACTTTATTTTACGAAATATCGGTATTTCTGCGAAACCAATAAATAAATATTTTTATAAGGTTATTTTGTTGTTGTTTATTTTTAAAATATACAATGATCCAGTATCAGTGCGCGATCGAATATTATTATTACGTGTTTTAAATTATCTTTAGAGCGCAAAACACTAATTCCAGCTTGTAGACCATAAATAAATCGTTGAACTTAAACAGCTTATTGGTTATACGTTTGAATTTATGCTAAACGTCTATATCTTGATCCATTAACGACGGAATAATAATATTGTATCGAATACCTCTTTTTACGGTTCAGATAAGTAATCTTAAATATGATATTATGACAAAGGCCATTTACGTCGACTGCGGTTGCCGTAATTGATACGTAATAGAAATCGCAGACTCTGTTCAGATTCGAGTAAAAAATTAATTCGCTTCATTATGCGATGTTTTATTGCAGACAGACGAATACTTTTGATAGGAAGTATACTCGTATACTAGGACGTATATTAAAATGTAAGATGAGCGATTTATTTTCTCTCTGGAAATCTCACCTAAATAAGTATACGTATATATTTTAAGTTGATTGAAATTATTGTTTTTGCTCTGGTCAATTGAAATCATTCAGCAAACAATCTTTATTCTGTTTGTGGAATTGATATCTGTAATATTATATGCACCGACCAAATTTCAATGTGTTTTTTTTTCCACGATAAAACCTCACAATTTACCCTCTTTCTATTAAACCTGCACGAAACTATTTTACAGCTTAAATGTAACTTTCAGTTAAATACGTAAAATTTTGCTTGATTTTTAAGCAAAAATTTTTTTTTTTTTATGTTTAGTCATAATTTACTTTGTTAACTATGTTCACTTAGGATGAAATCGATGTATATTTTGTTCCTAATTACAAAAATTCCGTTTGGCATTAATATAGTAAAATATTAATAATATCTAGCTGTGCTTCATTTCGAAATTCCTAAAAACTCTAATACATATAATTTTTAGAAGCTTACGAGGACCAATCTAACGAATAAACGACGATATTTCTTTATGAGTTATAAGTTACTTCCACTACGTACTAAATCGTAAACTTTCAGATTGCAAAATTGAACACTGTTAACACATTCAGTATGTCGAAACAATTAAAATCGAACCAACAAAAAAAAAAACAGATTTTTTTTATACCTATTTCACGGAGACCGTGAACACGGTGTACCAAAATAATGATATATTTTCAGTCACTTGAGTTTCCATTTTCGTTTCCGTGTCCCTTCAATAATTTAAAAACGTTTTGTGCCGTTGGAACAACAACCGTCTCGTTACTTGAATTATAACCGTGCACGTGTGCGTGTGAGCGCGTGCGTGCTTATAAAACAGTGTAAACAGTACGTACTCTACTTAATGTTTTCAGTTTTGCGTAACACCACTAGGCTATTACTTCGCGTCGTCGTGAGAGATCTCACCGCGCGCTCACGCAGTGTTTACATTTTTAAGGATACGACTCGCGACCGTCAACTCTGGGCAAATGAAAATAACAGTGTGCACCCCCAACGAGCCCCGTCGACAACTCGGCAGCGCGTATTATAATTACACCGGTAAAATATTGTCTTTGTGATGACGTTACGACCAACGCAAATGTTTTATACGTGTTGATGTGTACACACGAGCACCTCTCGGCGAGGAGGAATCGCGTGTGGATTTCGACGCGTTCGTTAAAAAACGAAATATTATTACATCGCGCTCGAGTCCGCTTTATACCGGGGTTTCTGTGATTCCGGCGTTGTTTTGCGTACCCCCCCCCATCATACACACAAAAACAAACACACACATACACGCAGTCGTGCGCACGCACGTATTAAGTGCGTTACTGTTACGAGACCTTTTACACAGACAACGCGCCCGCGAGTCTGCTCGTCGCACTACGTTTTACCTTAATGTTTAACACGGTTACAATATATTTACATCAAAGTGTAGAACATAATGTGCACGGCGCGCGGCGGCCATGTCGGTCCAAAAGTTTTAAATGATAATTATATTCCAGCGCACGCGAAGTATAGTATAATTTCTTAATTTATAGACAACAGGATTGGGCGCTACAAATAGTCAATGATTGTTTGTGTGATTATTGGAAACAAACTAATTACTATTACATATTCGGACGTATAGAAGCAATCGAACTAATTCAAAAAAGAAAAACAATTGGACATAATCCTATAATGTGTTTAATATAAAAAAATGATTTACCCATTAATCACTCATTAGTTCGATTTTATTGGAGTAAAACAAATAAAATAATGAAATACATTTTTAATTTTTTTTCACAAACATTGGGCATACTAGGTTTCTTAGCGCCCACTAGCATTTCAGTTTTGAAAATAATTAAACAGGTACGTTTATAACTGTTTATTAAACATGAAGGTCCGATTCTCTCGCACGTTCAAGCTTATAAGTTTTAGAACTAAAGAAAATCCCTTAATAAAACTAATTTTACATTTTGAACTCGAAACCTAGGGGGTCCGAACCCCCCGCAAACCCCAGTTAAACCACCACTGACCTACAATGTCAGTACAAGTCTTTTTCCAGTCTAATTAAATTTTATTGATATATGCACAATGCACATACAGTTCATACGAATAGTAACATTTGACATTTATTATTTATAAATCGGGAGGACCAAATAATGACGCGTGACGATATTACGCTGCGACTATTTTGCGGTGACCAAATATTTGCCTCGAAATGACCGCGCTCAAATGATATGGCACCTAATCAATTATAATTATGAGTATACTAAACTGAAGTAACATCTCATGGGGTTTTATAATAAGTAATGATATAATTTTAATGTTAGTTATTAATATTTACCTATAGTATCTACATAAATAATATTCAATTATTAGCTACATTTTCTTACAAAATGTGCTCTAGGTTACCATCTCCGCTGATCTCTGTGACAAAAATAGTTTCAATTTATAGAGTAAGTTTCGTAGAGAATGTTCATATTTTATTGTCCGCGAATACTAACAAATCTAAAATTTAGGAGGAATTTAAATAGAAAATCACTGTGGACACTGGAAAGTCTCGTTGGAGAGGACATGCTATTGACGAGTGTAACACGCAACTCCGAAAGCATAAATAACAAAAATAAACGAAAAGTAATTTTTTTCAAAGCTTCAGTATAATATTGATTTAATAAAAGTTCAAATTTAAAAGAAAAAAACTACCTTACATTTTATATTGTTTATGTTAAATATTAACAGCTCAAACATTTTTAACAAATAAAAGTAATAGAAAAAAATTCTAAAATATATTTACGTTCAATATTTTCTTTTACCAATTTTTTTACCATATTTTCCTTTATTTACACTCCAATTGTTTAGCCTTACTAATTATTTTTAATAACTATTCAAAACCAATATTTCAAACATTTTCTTGAAAATTACATAGGTTACATAGGTATTTAAAATACCATCTTGAGACAATTTCGAGTCTAAAAAGTTGATTAATGAAACTTTTGGACCAGTATTTCTATCCAAAAAAGTCTTTCAATCTTACTTTTTAGGTATTTTAAATAATTTGTTATGTATTCATTTGTATTTATTATAATACATTATTTTTTTTATTTTAATAGTGTATACAACTTGAATTATAAATTATAATTAATATTAAGCTATTCAAATAACCGATTTCCTCGAATAGCCAATGTTTGTTATATTTTACTGTGTTCGTTGCTGACCATCATATTAGCCACACTTCGATGATCACTGCAATTGAATTTGTTGAAAATAAACCTTCATTATCTACCTCTTCGGCTGACTCCTTGATTCTCAATTCTGGTTTGAAGACACCTTTCTCTGCTATTAATATGATGTGGAGGCTGGAAGAGTTAGAGTTAATGAATCCAAACACTGCACCATACCACTACTAGACTTAAGACTTTCGCATTATCAACAAGTTTTGTTGCTTAAAAAGTGCAAACTGCTGCGCTGCGATACAATGCGACTTTGCCAGAGGTTTAAAATCAGTTTACGTGACTACACCACATTTAAAAGATTAAAATATTTGTGTTCTTATCAGATCATAATCTGAATGATTTCATGGATTTTAAATAACTTTCAAACAAACCACAGTAAATTAATCTATTAATAGTATTTACTGTATGCATAATATTTAATTTAAAATTCGTTCATTTTATAGGGGTTTGTCGTTTACAAAAATTATCAATGTTATGACGACGAACATACAATATAATAAATAATTGTGACTTAGGATCTACTAATTATAAGTCTTGGTTGCAACTATGCCATAAATATTCTGAAACAAAAATTGTACTAATTTATTTCTTGTAGCATTATTGTTTTTTAATTATATAAAATTACATTAAATATACATTATAAAGGAAGAAATATAGATTTTTTTTTGTTTCAAAGGAATTAAAATTTTTCCACCTATTAAAAATACAAGAAAGTTAATAATTTCACAAGATTCTATAAATAATTTAAAATACACAAGTATAAAATATCTACAATTCAGCTAATAACGTTGAAATAAAAAATGTCCAATAATAGCCATTATTGAAGATGAACTTTATGACATTTAATCATGTGATAAATGCAAAGAAGTTTAAAATGCAAAACTGGAAAAATGGTTCAAAAACTGAAGATAGGTAGTGTAAAATATATAAAATTCTAGAAAAAAAAAATTCCTGTAAAATTTTATTACGATTATTTCTGATTATTAATGGCTATTCCTAGAATTAATGCGTCGGTAGAAAGAGTATTTTTATGGACTGATGAAAATAACTGATTTCTTGTGAACACAATTTAGTCAAAAATAATTGTCGAACAACATATTAAAATGTTTCCGGTAAAGAATATTATACATTTTTTTTAGAACACTCAATTATTAAATTTAATTAGTTCTTTAGAAAAATAGGAAACATCAAATAGTGAAGGCTCGTCAGAATAATCGTCATCAAAATGCATTATCAAGTTTTTTAAAAAAGCAATGTACACAAATAAATATTAGGACATTTTTAAATGTATTGATTTAGTTCATTAATGTTATTTTATGTTTTGCAAAATGTTCGTATGTGTTTGTTTCCATTTTTAAGAATGTTATCATAAATAAAATAAAAAAAAAAATTTATTTTAAAATATTATGGTTATTATTTTTGTTCGGTTCTTAATTTTTTTTAATTACGATCACCTGATACATATTAAAATAATAACGTAATTCTTATTTTTTTGGTTTTTTTTTTCATCGTGTGACTAAAAAAGACGATCTTAAACGCAAATCGAATCGGCTATCACACGTATGCAGTTTGTCGATGCTCTATGATAATAGTATGCATGAAATATACCTACCAGGTGAATGTGATGGTTTCTTGTTTTTTGGTCCATTCGAAAGAAATACATCAGCCGCCGATTATTGAACTTGGTTTGGCACCAGGTCATTTGAGTCCATTTACCGAATGAATAGATAGAACGAATACCAGCAAAACAAAATTACCTTTTTTTTTTTAAATGTCATCAGGCTTATACCATTTATCGAGGACTCAGCTTAGTAAAATAAATGTACGTATAATATATTATAATAAACATTGTGTATAAGAATTACATAGTTTATACGGGTTTAAAATATATAATAAAATTTACAGTTACAAAAAAATGTATTGGTTAAATGTAAATGGATAAACATTTGTACCTATGTATCTGCTAACAAAAAACGTACTTTTTTTTACTGACTATTTGCTCCATAATGTTCAATTGATTGCATAAACTATATTATAATGTATTCTACCTAAACCTAATTAATTATAAATTTATTTAAATTTCTTATATTGTCAAATTACCATGTTAATTGGTAAAAATGATGGGTAAATGGTATAAACCGGGTTGATGAGTCCAATGAATGACATGAATGACATTTTTTGTGTGTTTAAGTAAGTTGTTTCTTAAACTGCGGCTCGTGACCCTCTAAGGCCTAAGGGGTTGTTTGTATATAAGGGGGGCCCATGAAAAAAATGTGAACAATAATTACAATTAAGTATACAGTTAAAAAAATTAATTCTCTATTATTTGAACGATTATGATGGTGAAAAATATCTAGACTACAACAAAAGCGGATCATAACAATTTTACATCCCAGAAATACTGCCAACATGACCCACGATGTATTAGATGTGGAGAGGGCCACTTCATAGATCCTTGCACAAAAGCGTATGACTCTTCAGTCCGGTGCGCACTATTCTATGATTGGCATCCATCCAAATATAAAAGCTGTTCTGTAAGATACAAAAAACTTAATCTTCTTAACCGTCCAATACGGCGAGAACCTATCGAAAGATTATTAACTTCTTTCAATCCAGGGTTTACTTCTATAATTAATCATCCATCTTTCCTTTTCTTATAACATTGTTAAATAAAGATTAATTATATTTATATCTACCTACTCATAACTATGAGCTATTTCATATTGTTGACATTTAATTGCATCATCTGTATTGTCAAACTTATGTTTCGTATCAACCACGGACTAAGATATACAAGCCTGGGGGATGTGGAGAACTTAATGAAATGCTATAGAACGGGAAATGCGTGGGTTGTTATTTTACTTTTAGCATTACTAGAGCCATATTAGTGGATACTAATGGAATAAGATCACAATATCACCTATATCCACGGTATCTATAGTTCCATAGGTAACCGCTAAGACAGTGCTTATATTGTTAAAAGCCAAATAACCCCCGGCACACCGACCAATTAATAACATTTCGTAATCATAATAGTTATCTTGTGTCCTGCCCTGGGTATCTTAGTTCGTGGTATCAAATAATGTGTTATCTATCTTACTGTTCTTATTATACCATAATATTTTATGAGCAAAGGTACTTAAATTTAGAAAAAAATAATTTTGCATTTAATAATAATTGGGGAGAATAAAGGACATACGAGCTCCACAAGAAAGTTTCCGGAGGACTGGGTGTAATACACGTGAAAATCGGGATAACTGTGTAGGGTCCAATAAGGGAATTCGTTAATTAATCGTGATTCCAATAAGCAGCGACCACGGTATTACCACGATTCACTCCGATCGCGTTTCGAGCACACGCGTGCATTTTAATTTTTAAACATTTTTATTATTAATATTTTTTTTATTGCAGACAGCGAGAACCAGACAGGCACCGAAGACGATGAACAACCCAAAAAATCGTCGCACTACGAGCCTCTGGAAAGACGGATGACTCCCGGCGGATCCATAACGTTCACCTGTAGGATAGGCTTAATCGATCAGACCAGGCAGAGCATACAGTGGTATCACGACAACAAGCTCATTTCGATATTGGTACGTGTGCAGTGTACAGTAACGCCGGGTTAATATAGACGACGAATTCCTACTCGATAATACCGACAAAAAAAAAAAATAACCCCTCACTCGTATTTCCTACTACTAAGCTACACCCCTTGTTGTTATAAATAATATAGATATCTCACAAACGTTAACGTCTCGCGGCGAGTGTTTAACATTATGTGCGTACACCAAACGTCATATTATATTATATTCCAATAGAAATCGGACGAGAAGGTTTTTTAAAAAAACTTAACATTTATTCGTCGTTGTGTTTAACGTTGGTAGGAAGCCATCGAGATATGTGTTGACACGTTTTTCGTTTTCGATGGTAAGATCGTTTACAAGTGACGTCTCACGATAATGTGCTCCTTCGATGGATAAATCGAAACAACGGCACGATCGATATCAGTCACAAGATTCGGTATTGATTGTGCGACTGGATACTTGAGTTTGAGGTTCTATATTATAAATTTTCAAGCCTTTCTATAAATGACGGGTACGCTATAGAACAACCGACAAACCCGAACACTCCAACACCGTACACTGCAGCTACACAATAAGTATATCAAGCTATCTGGAAAAAAAACGCCCAGTATAAACTCAAAACAACGATTTTAGATTTTATGTGTGGGAGTAGACAGAATAATAGTAACGGTAAGAAGCCTAAATGTCTCTGACCCGAAAACGTTTTAACGGTTTTGATGATGGCTCTGCATTCGATTGAATAGTAAAATATTATCATGTGCGTGAATACATATTTTCAACTCGGCAATAAACATTTATCGGTATATTTTGTTTTTATTATTTTAAACAATCGTATAGTTATTGGTTTATAAAGTGATCAGCAGATTTAGAAAAACGTTAAAAATATTCATGTACTTTTTGGCAATAATAAAAGCATAATAAAATAAACGATTCTTAGGTTTGAATCTTGGCGCGGAATAAGCTCGTGGTTTTAAATTTTTTTAAATATTACTCGTAAAATACGATTGCAGTTGAATCGTTTTCCCTAGGACGAAGCGCTTACCTCTGACTCATATCGTCAAACAATGTGAGATTTAAGTGTACAGGCCGAAAATCGTCCAAAGTTGGACTATAATGCATTCCGAACGTTTTTAAGTCTATTTCCACTCGATCAGTACTCCGTAATAACTCTTGCATGCAACCGGTCGCAACGTCGGACCGAAACAAAACGGGTAGGTTTCTAAAAATTACGATTTCGTCCATGCGCTCCGGACTTGAACTCTGCACTTCTCTTGCGTGTTCACGAGGATTTATTCGACCGCGTGTGCGTGAATAAATCACACGAGGACACGTCAAAACTAGCGGAAGTACAAAATCAAAAACAAAACAAACAGATTTATAATTTTTCGTCGTTTAAATAAACGCGGTACAATAATTCATCGGACTATGTACGTTTTAGCCGGCGCGGCGGGCGAGATTCATACGGGAGCGCGCACAATGGTTGACAAACGTTTAATTGAGATCGACACAATGATACAATGCAAAACAAAAACTCGGTGTCGTTTATGTGCACAAATTATTTCGATTTCGTTTGATTTAACGTTCGTCGTATAATAGTATTAATTAATTAATCTCACAAATAAATTGTTTAACGCATAATATGTTGTACAATCAACATTTTTTGATTGCATTTTTTCATTTATTTTCGTTTTTGAGTTTTTACTTTTTTTCCGTATTCTGGAAGCAATCATGTACAAAAATTAGAAAATATTTAAATTTAAGTTGTGAGTACCTACAATATTATAATTATGATACCACTTGCGATTGGATAACAATTCAATTAGTTGAAATTGTTTGATAATTGTTCGAGGTTTTTTCACACGTTCTCAGCATATTATTGAATAACTTATTTATATTTCTTCGTTAAAATCTACATTAACAGACTTAAAATGAAATTACTAATAATGTTCTACGTAAACAAACAAGTTGTTCATTTATTCTGATTTGAAATTCGAAACAGCTTGGATGAAATCACGGTTATCAAAATAAATATTAACAAAATAGATAAGAAAGCAGAATGTTGTTATTGTGATTCGCATGTGAAATTATGACGAGAATAAAACGAGGATAAACTCTTTGCCCACTACCGCAGATACTATTTTGTCCCTGCATGTTATTTATTATTAATAATTATATATTATGGCCGTTGTAATCGTTGAACGTTTTATTAGAGTTTTTTACAATTCGAATGACTTAATGAGTTATTGTACGACTTCATTAATATTGCATCACATAAATACGTATGAAAATTAATTAATTTGTAGGTTACACCTATCTACCATTGATTTTTTTTTCTACCTTATTCCCTGTATTTAACTTAAAGAAACTTCTCAAATCTAATAAACTAATACACTTTTTGTAAATCATTAATTTTATATGTTTAAGTTATCTAAACTAATATTTAAAAACAGCATAATGAATTAAAACTTTATTAGTACAATAAATTAATTTCCTTCGAAATGACTAACGATGAACATAAAGTGATTGGATAATCGCAAAATATCAAACAAATTTTGTATATTACACATTGTCTAACAACAAAGTTTATTTATTATTGAAATAATTTAATAAAAGTGTTGCTCTAATTAGTACTTATATGCGGGTTGGAAAAAATAATTTTTTATTTAATTTAATTTAAAATGTTTCTTGTTTTGGAAGGAAGGCAAAATGATTCAATAATTGGCCTCCGATTTATCTATATACCGATATACCTAACCCTCCACAGCCACGGGATCTATAATAGCATATTTTACTCTAAGAATTAGACCGGAACTCAGAAAATTGTATGGAATTAATTAGTAGTTATGGTAAGCAGAAAAAATGTATTTTTCTTTTCCAATCTGTTTAAAGTTAAATTGCAACATCACTGTTTATCATACTAATAGAGATGATCACGAGCCTTAACCAGCGCTTCCGGTTAATTTTGATACCTTCAATTGGAAACTACACCACACATGTTTAACGTAACATTTAAAATGTAACTTGTAATGTGTTTTTATTTAATTAATCACTCGCACTTGACCTGAGTGCAACAATGGCTCGAACACTCGTACAAACGATAATTAGATACGGGCTGTGATCTTCGGGGTAGTATACGTATAGTTTTCAAAAAATACCGTCGTAACCGGTGAACTGTGTAATATAAATGTAAGTGGTAGATTGGAATCGAATTGAAGAAAAAAATAAATAAAAGGGATAAAAAAGACAGTTATACCGGTGTACCGGACAACCGTCTCGCTCCGGTGTGGGGCTGACGGATCTCGAGAGAATTGCGTTTTTGCTGAAAGTGGGTGTATAGTTCACTCTTTATATCGAGCTGGTCAGGTGGTATGGTGTTATACAGGGTGATTTAACCAATTTTAACACTTCTTCGGCCGTAAGGTTGGTTGAGTTTTGATTTTTTTCTTTTTTTTAATGTTCAAGATACCATGAAAGCTATATATTTCCTATATTTTTTTTTTCGAACGGAAACACTTTTTCTTCACTGTGGCATTTCATTGAGGCTATTTTTTTGTGCATTTTTATGTATCGTAATCAAAATGTGAACGAGTAGTTTTTAAATTATTCCAATTTAAGTATTAAGGAAAATAGTCTGACGATGCCTATTATTACAAAATTATATAATTTGTTATTACATGTGATTGCCTCTGATTCGAGATAACGCGAATTTTACACTTTTCACACGAGATTTTAAATTTGAATATTTCCGAATGCATTGGTCCGAATTTCAACTACAGGACACCTTTAAAAGGGCATGAAAAAATCCATGTATAAGCATTTTTTCCAGCCAAAAAAGGGGTTGAGCCTGGTTAAAAATCACTCTATATATTGCACGCGGCCGTTGTCTTTCTAAAAATATTAAAACGATTAATATTCACGTTCACGGTAATACTACTATGAGATCATCTACGCCACAGTGCTAAGGATCTTGGCCGTAAAAGTAATCACCCAGTCCGAGGGTTGTTACTTTTTTTTCAGATTTTATCTAGTATAATCCGTAAAATAACGAGAATTTCGAAATCTCCATGGCACGAACTCCGAGTACCATCCACGCGTAAAATTTCCAAATGATTGCGCGGAGTGTATAGGTATACAATACAAACATGTGTAGCTTAAATTTTTTGGAACTTGTTAACTGTGTGTGTGTGCGGAGAGAGAGAGATAGAGAAAAGTACACATCATTATATAGCGAAAACGAACTACTTGTTCTTCTAGAAACGTCTTTCTGGGCCCCGTGGATTAGTCCCCGGCATTATTATCGTCTGATTTCCAGCAGGGCATATGAAATAATTCGGCACGTCGATTTTCAGGTACACACGGGCACCATTTCGGCTATGTCGTTAATTATTACAACCGAAATCGTAACAAAAACCCTATTGGAGTAAATAATTATTATTCGTGGGCGCGACGCGAACAACATTAATTGAACATGGATTAAACCTGCAGGGGTTCCCACTATTTTTTATCACCGAGTACCACTGGACACTTTTCATGATCAATAATGTACGTGTACCATTGATTAATTCTAAAAATAATTTAGGAGAATCAATTTTTTTTAACTACATATTTCATTATTCATAAATTTAGTAACGCATTTTTTTTTTTTTGTTTGTTTGTTTGCTATTCATAAAAGTAAATACCAATAATAATTATCATAATTTTTAGGTAAACATTAAATAACAATTTTTAAATTGAACATTGACATTTGTTCTTATTTATTTTGTACAACTAAATCAATATCAGGATGAATAGAACTTATTTTTACTCGTAAATCACTTTGAATATCGAAACTACTTGTGGACTTATTTTTCATACACAGGAAACACAGCAGTTCAGAAGATCCTCTCTCACCCAAATAAGCAATTATAAATGGACTTCAACATTGTAATGATTATAATTATCTCAATGTCTACGATTACGAACCCGAATGTTGTCGATATTTTTAAAATCAGATTATATCAAAAAACCAAATAATATTGAATGTTTAAAATAACAAAATAAAAATGAAATCAAAATTTTTTTCCGCATAATACCGACGAGTTTTCAGCGTACCACGCAGGTTGGGAATCGTTAGACTAAACGACCAATCTATTTTCGAATAATTTGCTTTTTGGAAAATTATATGTTTAAATATTTAACAAGTTTACACACAAATATTTTTTTAGACCGATTAACCTCGATCGAGCCTAAACTGTCAAGTCTACGGCAGTCGGATAAGAGTTCGAATTCGGAGTGTTGGTGACGTAATACACGTGCACTAAAATACGTGTAGAACAATAAACCTGCTCAGTCGTCTAATCCTCACTGCATAGTTTCGTGCAATTATAATTCATAATTCAATATTAAATATATTATAATAAACATTAAATTGTGCAAGACTTCCATCGGGAAACAGTACATGTACCGCAGATTACTCTTTTATGTTTCAGAACTTTTCAATGTTCAACCGTTATTCATCGTAAAAATACGTAATAACATTTACAACGAATTTCATTATTGTACTATTCGTTTAATCTCTTATAATGCGCACAGCACAATAAATTCAAAGTTGAGATTTATTTCTATTAATTATTTCTTATTTCATTCACAATTACGATGCTCAATAATACACGCTGGAATCGCACGTATCATGTGACGTATTAAATAATATAATATACTGCAGAGTTATAAAATTACAAATTAAATATATATTTGTATGTAATACGTATAAATGGATGCTGATATATTTGAGATTAATGGATTCTATCTAAAACTACTAGACTGATTTTCGCGTGGAATTTTTTGCAAAATGGTCTGTGTTGTCTAGAAAAGGATTAAATCTATCAGATTTCAATCCTTCGATAGCCCTAATACTAGTTTTTACGTAATTTTTGTACCTCTCTGACAATGAAGTTAATGAGTAATGATATATCATTATTTTAAAGACGGTTATTTTTTTGACATGTGTTAAATTTCAGCAGGATGACAGTGTGGTTAATAAAAGATCAACAGTAACAAAAAAAAAAGTGGTTACCAACTCGCATTACGATGCATGTTATCACTAATTTTAGGCTGAATCAAATATATAAGCGAATGGAATAGTAAAAAATTTTGTTCACTCAAGGATGTAGCGTTTAGTATTTTAGTAATACAAAAAAAAAAAAAATGGCATCAATATGAGCCATCTTGAATTTTTTACATTTTTCTAAAACGAATAAAAAGATATTCTAGATTACATGCACAGATCATACATTTTTATATTAGCGAAGATAAATAAGATCGTAAATAAATATAAAAATTCAAGATAATATTAAACATATAATGAAATCTAGCAACATCTAAGCCAGGTCAGCTAGTATATTATACTTTGACATATTATTGTGTCCTCCAATACTTTTGGTCCCGTATCAATACGATCACCCAAAACGACAAATATAAGTTCAAAAAAAAAAATGACAAAACACTATTCTGATCTACATTAAGCTAATTGTTTGGTCCCCATACCGAAATTAGTGTGTCAAAAATTCAAATAGCGCGTGTTCGTCCAAATGTTCAATTTACGGATTGGCCGAAAATCGGTAAACGCGTAACGCATACAATTTTCGTGTCACAGATTTAATTAGGAAATGATAGTGACAATATTAATATATATCTGGTTCCCGAGCTTGTTACGTCAAAAATAATTATAGTTATTACACTTACAAATGGAACTGAATCAAGCAAAACGGGTTTTCAGCATTTCAAAGACAATTATTAGTTTTTAAACCGATATTTCGAGTGGAAAATATTATTTCTTATGCACTTTCTCATCATGAGCACTATATATACTATATAGTTATTGTCTTTACGAACTTCGGCATAGTGTAATCGTGGGAAATTATAGAAATGCAATTGTTTTGCAATTGTGTTGACACAGTTGTTACAAAATCGTCGATTTGTACATTCAAATAGATCATCGATTTATTATACGTCGAACGAAGGCAATTCATTAAAAATGTGAGTGGCATTTAAACGGAACAGAAGTAATGACGCTCCGTGCCCGATCCTCTTAGTTTGACGAAAACTTGTGCTTCTTAATTAATCGAAAATAAAATATGATCAGCGCGGAGTTTTCTCGGAAACTTTCTAATCGGTTTCATACCCAACGTATTACTGTAAGTACAATACTATAGTAATTATGGCGTATTGTTGATTATTTTAAATAAACAAACAAAACAATTTCTCATACAAATTCGACTTTTGACAACACTTATGTTTGGTTATCGTTCAGTTTACATCATGATGACTGATTTCATTGCATTTTGTTGCTTGAAAATATGTTTGGCTTTTTTAATATCATTATATTGACATCTAAAACTTACTTAGTGTTAAACGAGAATAACATTAAAAAAATGCACAACAGTGACCGGCTTGATCCATAATTTATTATATCTTAATATGTTTTCAGTTTACTAGATCCCCGTGACCCATTATACCGTTATACTGATCAATTTTTCCGTAATGTTTGTTCGAACGATTCGGCTCCGTGCAAAACTTACTGACCATGCCAAAGAAAATGTCGTAATCCTTTGCACGGCCAACGTCCAATTCGCGCGTGGTTATACCAATAATTAACATAAAAACGTGTTCCCTGCTCTGTTCTTCGCGATTATTCTTTATAATGGTATATCGGGTATCGCGATCTTGAGGACTAGTAGGTATCGTTTTCATCAGATACGGCGATGGCGGGTGCACGAGGTTGTTTGATAATTGCTTCAATCCATTGGACACGTTTAAAAATACCCGATACTGTGTATTTATACGGTCATTCGGTGCGTAATGATATCGACTATATAACTCGAGTGCCCGATTTCACTAATACGCGTACAACAGAGTGGGTTAAACGCACCAGAGGGATGATCATTTTTCAGTATATTGTAATACTTTCAACATTACAATAGTTGTTCGGTCGTATGCAGTGTTTGTATGAAAAAAAAAAAACTAAAAAAGCACAAATTAAGCACGAAAAAATGTGTTGTCCAGCGTGAGTTCCATGGATCTAATTAGAATAATTACGTTCGTGTCACCGTAACGGTGCTATTGATTTTCGGTTAACTACGATGATTACACATAACGAGCTTTAAAATTCGCGAGTGTCGTCGATCAGATCCTGTTGAGTCGATGATTTGACTTTGATCGATATCGTCTTACGAACGTTTAACTGACGTTCACGTGTTTCTCTAATGTCTAATGCATAGAGTTTAGCGAGCACGAACAATGATAGTGGGTATATAAAGTATAGTAGTGTTGCGTGGAGCGCACAGGGAGTGCTGTAGAATTTGTTGGGAAAACAAAAACGAAATAAAATCGTACATAAGTTATGTTAAAGAATAATGATTAAAACAAAAAATATATAAGGGAAAGGATGAAAAAACGTGCTTGCACAATTTACTTAAGTGTGTACGTATACGAGCGAACATGGGGAAAAAATTGTCTGTTATTTCTTAACATAATACGCGTAGGATGATTTATTGAACGGGTTTTCTCCGAAAAAAAAAAAATGTATTAAAAAACTAATATCTCATGCAGCGAGAGATACTGTTTTTTAATTTAGTTTGCATGCAAAGTAAAATATATTGTGCGCGTGAAGGATTTGATAGATTTTTTTCAGAACGTTGATTAGATCAGAATCAGGAGTTGTGCAGTGTTTTACATACCCTGCGAGGGAGCATCAAAATATATGCGCGCGTGCCGCAGTGTAAAATCTTATATGCTATCTTATGCGAAAAAAAACGAACAACTCATAATTTATACCATGTTGATTTGATTTGATTTCTTTTTTAACTCGAAACGACGTGCCCGCTACTATGGTATACATTTTAATTCCGGAGATACGTCCACGTCAGTACGTCAGTAATATTATGTTATATTTGATTAATCCGTTCATTACGACACACCGACCAAATGAAAGTTTGTGTAGCGTTCGTTCTGCGAAGTCTTACTATTCTTTACTACTGCTTGAAATATAATTATTCGGCCGAAAAACGATTTGAAATAGAATAGTTTATTTTTATTTTTTTTTTAAAAAATTTAAAAACTTGTAACGCATGGATATTTTTTCATTTTTAATCGAACTGAAGAAGATTCACTACTCAATCGTATCAAGTTAAACTTCTCAAAACGCTTTTACTTGTTTACATTCCCCTCCCACCGTAATTTCGTTAATTTGGACACACTACCTGTGTTAGAACCTAATTTGAGTTGGACTTTTGTTCCTCCTCGTTTTTTTTCTTTCAAATCTGGTACTATAGGAAATCCTAGAAATGGTTATGCCGAGTATTTATTAATAGTTCATAATACGGTGTCACAATTTGTTAACACACGGAGCTTATACAATAATATATTTGATGTAATATACGAGTAAGTACATAAAAACTTACTTATTTTGTGGTTATGTGATGAAAAAAACACGTAGGAGTACTAAAATAAAAATATAATAAATCTATTCGAGGGCCGTTTGTAATTATTGCCATCGAATATGGAAAGTTGTTATCCAAATGTTATACTATTGAAAAATCTTTACTTAAGCATGAAATAAATGATTAAAATTTTTGTGTTCGTACAATATTTTGCAAAATCGTTTAATAATTTAGGGTTATGCTTTTTTTTGACCCCGTGCATTAGCAATGAATTATAAATGCTAAAATATTTCAACACTACTATAATTGTACCAAGGAATTTAGTTTATTTATATAATTAGGAAGTGTCTTATATTAAGTGATAGTTTTATCTGGTGTGTTTTTCATTTAATACAAAATAAATAGGTCAAAAGATGTACAAAACGTTTTTAATTGCTTAAAAATTAAATATTTAATAAAGTTGTAAGAAGAACGTTCTAAAAACCAGCACAATAATTTTGACATAAAATTAATATGCAGGTCAACTTTTTCAAATAATTTTTTAAAACTGCAACTCTCTTTTTAAACATATTTATTTATATAGTGATCACTGTTTCCGATGAAACATATTTATATCTTCATTGATGGCAAAATACGTATTTTCTCGCAAACACTGAAATCCGTAGCTTCTCATTTCCCCAAGGCTTTCGCCACTTATATGGATCAAATCTTAACTGAAGTTTAGCTTAATTACTTGAAAACGTAATAATGGGTATCATTGATTCTAGAAACTTCAAATTCGCCATGGAACTTATGGTCACTTCAACCAACTACAACAATGATTTACGTTTATTGAATTGATTTTTTTTTGTAATATTTTATTTCAATCAGTTGTTTGCAGATAAACGATTTTTTTCTTGCGGTATTTTTGATTCGAAAAGTACGTACAAGTCTTCAAGATAAAGTGATTGTAAAATAATTTTAATCAATTATATATTACAAATTCAAATCAACAAATATTTATGACATTACGTAAATATTTTATGAAATTAAAAAACTGAGCATTCGACGAAAGATATGTCGGCTACAATTATTCCAGTCAATTCTGAGGATACCATGGATTGTAGATGTATAATAAAAAATAAAAGTAGCGAGTAGTCATTAAATGTAGTGTTCTTTTTTTTGATTATTAATTAATGTAAGTGATTTTTTTATAATTGCAATATTTCCACTTACTTATTTTGTAACTTATAGAGAAATGATCAGTTGTCTCACTGCTATTCAAAAAGAACAGAAAATCTTTTTTGTCCAGTTATTAATCGATTTGTACATTTTTAATTATTTGAATAATAATATAAAAGTTAAATATGGAATACATCAAGATATTTATCGGAATTTATGAATCAGGTTTTCAAACAAAGAGCACAATTCGATACTCTTTCGATGCACAATAATTCTACAATAATATCATCACACTAGTTATTTAATTTCGCATTGAAAACAATATTGAACCATGTCCTAATTATTTTTATAAGATTATTAAGACGGTTTCACCTAAATTAAAACAATACAAATAAAAACGAGTTGCCTCGGTGCTAGTTTGTGCGTGTGTATATTTATACTATACATTATAACGCAGGGTATTTCACCGAGATGTACACAGAGCAATATCTTCCGTGTTGGTGGAGCTAGTAAAATTTGTTTATGACAATCCCTGGGCTAAAGCAATTTCGGTAACAATAGTTTGGTAAATATAAGTGTATTTTTTAAAGAAATTAAAAAATTTACTTTTTATATTATCATTTTAGTGAAATTCCAACGTAGTCATTTTATAATGCTTATTTTTTTTTTAAAGTTTTTCTAGTCTATAAGAAAATAGTGTACTATTTACACAGTTTTAAGTAATAGTAACATTATTAACAGACCTTATCAGAAAAATGAAGAAGTGATTATAATTTATATTATTTCTTAAACAAAAAATGATTAAAAATCATTAATTCAATGAAAACAAGAATGTCAACCGTCAACATTTTCAGAAAATGATGGCCAAATATAACGGTTATCTTCAAATTTCATAATAATTAGTAAATAAAAAAAATAATTTTTTAACTTTTTTTATACTTATATTTACCAAACTATTGTCAACAAAATTTCCTTTGCCCAGGGATGGTTATAAAAATAAAAAAAATTGATTATGACTAAAAACACGGGAGATATCGCTATGTGGAGATCAACATTTCAGGTTGCAAAAGCTAAAATGTATCTGAAAATACAGGAAATAATAACTTTAGACGATCCCTTTTCACAATAGTTCCATTTAATGATTTTTTCTGTGGCTCCCTTTACCTTTACGATAAAACCGTTGTAATACGAAATTCTAAATACTCGGCAAATTAGTTCTGTAAGTGAAATATTCATATTTCATTTTAATAGCTTTTTTCTACACATACCTACACGTGTCTCGGAATCATTTCGTGTTCGTATCTTATCGGTTCGGAAATTCTACGATACACAGTTTCGGGGCTTACTTTATTTTTAGAATTTTTTTCGGCACAGTGACCACAACTTTAAAATTTACTCCGCAATCGTCTAGGTTACATTGTACGATTTCCATTCTTTCGTTAATGAGTAGTGGAAAACCTTTCATGGCATCAGGCGTCTACCCGTTTCTTATACACTTCCGGGGCGCTTTTCAACGATAAAAATATGTGCGATAATTTTTCCATGCCAATATTGAGCCGATGAAAACATACAGCTGGATATTCAAATACTCCGGGCGGTTTAAGTAATCTTGATTTTTTCTCCGACTAGTGCCACACTGCTACAGCCAGTGCTTTTTTCAGATTTATTGTTTGCACAGTTTTCTAAATTTTAATTTTAGTCAAACTCACAAACTACCATACATATGGCATGATATGATGTTGCATACGAAACAGTGTTTCATACTTGGTAAAACATAAAATTGTTTCGTGGTCAATACTCTTAAAAGAATAACAAAGTATAATTAAATATAAAAAATAACTTCAATACATATAAAATGTTGGATATGGAAATTAATGTTCTTGATTGGAGTATTACTGATGTGTAAATAAATACGTCTGGTTTAGTATGTTTTTTTTATACCTAACGATAAGTTTTTAAATCGAAGCGGGTCGTAAATATTTACACCAATAATACTCCGAGTAGAACTTATTTTTAAATATCTTATATTACATATTTATTAATATTGTTTGTAATATTCTAATGTTTTATTTAATATGATATTTTGATAGTTATTTATACTTTATTATTATTACTTCATATTTCAATTTTATATAAATTCATATTCAAAAAATGTATAATAAAATTATGTATACACATATGACGTCAGATAATTTAAATTTATTAACACTCCGTTTGCTTTTACACACACTTCATTATTTACGTAAAGTTTAATATTATTTTATATTCTAATAACAAAAAAATTTAAACTATTTTGTGGATCTGCCTCATTTTTTTGTAAAAAAGAATGATAATAATCAAAACAGGAAATTGTTTCATAAGTATCACTCAATTTCAACAATTTGAAATAATTCCTGAATCATCAAAAAAAGGTATAAAATCATATATCAAAAAAAAAAAAATAGACAAATAGACAAATCAAATAAAAAGTAGGTTAACTATTTTTTTCAGTACACAAAATTGAAGAAAAAAACCAAAATTTTTTATTCATAAATATTATATTAAACTATATAGACAATATATTCAAATTATTATATTTTAAACACTTTTTCATTTCACAGAGTGTCAATAAAATAATTTTGATGTTATCTATTATTTTGTTATAAATTGATGCACTAATTCATATATATTGAATACTTACGATCCAGTTGTTCCACTAACATACTCGCATTATTTTTATACACTATACATGTATCATAAGTCACAAAATGCTTTACCTCCTTTACATTTTCCATACTCGGACACACAGTACCTTACCTTTACTCTATTGTGAAATTATTGTTTATAATCTTCAAAAATTGTAACACGAATGTTAAGAATTTTTTATTCGCAAAAATAATGGGAATTTTATAAAGTACTTATTTTAAGTAGACATGCAAAAGTATGTATGACAAACAGCATTAAACTTTTGGTATCAAGACGATAATATCAATTATCATTACAGTTAAATATTTTAAATTAAAATTTTTCCCGAGACTAGAGTTATTGTAGATCGTAACATCATGGAACAAAACTTAATAGCGTACAATTTATCGAACTGCTAATACTTATACTTCTTATTACATAGTATTCAGCTCGATTAACGCTCTTGGGCGAAAGACTTTCGATCATTGAAAGCAGCGACTCGATACTTAAAACCTGTATTTCTAAAAAACTATCACGCCAGAGATGGTTGCCTCAAAAGATCAGAGACCCGAGTTATGAGTTATTTGTCAGAACGTGCCTGGACTAATTTTAAATTCGATTTATGTCATTGTAAATTAGCAAAAGTGAATTTGTTTGTTTCATTATTCGTACATGTTTTTTTTATGTTTCGAATTATTCGGCGAGACTTTATAATGTTCCAGTAAAATAAAAACGTTTTCCGAAAATATAATAATTAAAACAACAGTCCAGACGAGCTGCATATTTTTAGTTTATTCATACAATTTTACACATACACACACGGTTCGTGTCAAATGGCTTAGAATTTTTTTTTCTGACAATTTCGTTTGTTTGTTTTAGGTATTGTGTTATCAAAAGTTATTATTTCACCACAATAAACGTAATGTTTCTACGACCAGAATAAATATATATAAATAATAATTTGTACCTTTTTCGTATGGAAACATTTTATGACATGAATTTATATTACGTATTCCGAGTGTGAACTTGTTAAATTTCGACTCTTAGTGGTGCGAGGAAGCTATTGTTATATTTTCACAACGACCCACATACTGCGAACGCATATAGGTATGTTTATTCCTTTTTGTATCGAAAAAAGTGTTCATTTATATTTATTTCTTTTTTTTTTCATATTTTAGTAGTTTTGTGCTCTACTTTTATGCACTACGTTCAATCGATTGAAAAATTACACGAATAGATAATATTATAATACATACTTGGGGTTTGTTAAAACCGTGACATGTTTATTAGTTTCGGAGAGAAAAAAAAAATAGTCACGTCCGTATGTACACCATTATTGTAATAATGAATGATTTACCATCGGAAATTTGTCTTACTTTCTAGTAGACTGTTTTTTTTTTATAAAGTTTTGAAAGTTTCGCGCAAAAACAGTGATTTATTCAACAGAAAATCGAATAATCGACCCAGTATCGTTTTTTGAATACGTGACGATTAGTAACTAAACTACACAGTATACATTTATTATTGTCTTAGAACATGTGGTATCACTTTCAGCGCCCAACGACTACAGTCGGTTGTGTGTACGCGAAATAATTTCGACCGATCGCGATTTCGCCAAACAGTGACGACGTGACGTCATAATATCGATACTGTACAAGTATTTCTCGCGTCGCACCATTATCAAAAACATATCGTTCTGTTATGTTGCAGGACCGCAGAGGAAGTTTAAGCGTGGAGACGGACAGGTCGTCTAACTACTTCGCCAGCCGGCTAACACTTGCCAGCGTGACCAGATCGGACTCCGGTAAATACACGTGCAAGTCGGGCAACAAGAACACCACTACGTTCACGCTGCACGTAATATCGCCGGGTAAGTGTATGATAACAGTTTTGATAATGAACCTTGAAATTAAAACGAAAGTGAAGGAACATATAGTTCTGTGCTTTTCATAATTTTTTTTTTCGCCAAACTTAACATGTGAGATTTATGTGTCGACTATGCCTATATGCGTGTATAATGTTCTAGCACTGTATAGGATGTCCCTCCGAGGATCTCCTGGGGGTAAAGAAGATATTCAAATAATTTGTTTTTTTCTATAACACTGACAGAGTCAATAACTACAGATATTTCATATTTTGATTGAGTTTAATTTTTTGGTAAAAAAGTGAAAATAAATATTATGAGTGTCGGACGCAGTGAACGGCGCTGGTGGTAGTAGTATTGGTTGTGGTATTAACCGCAATCCGGGTCGATAACGTATTAACGTACAATTATGTAAACGTGTAAGCATTAGTAGGTATATTGTTATGCCGGAAGATAACGCACAATCCTATACCGCACACGGCCCATTGTTTTATGATTCCATCATGTTTTGCCAATCAGTGTCGTGCAATTAAACGCGGAATACTAGAACAACAGGCTACACGCCACCGTCTGATGTCGTTTCGCTAATCGGTTCGCCGACAAATTCAAACGATAAAGTTTTCAACGTGAAACATCAAGCTGCACCTGAGCACGTGCAGAATATTGGTATTCTAGTGCAGGGGATCGTCGGCCTGCATTTCTTAGCTATTCCAAAAATGTTCGAATCGCACTTGGGACGGGAAAAAAGTAATGTTCGAATTATACAGCTAAGTTTAAAAACGGGTTATGTACATTATGCATTACAACACAATGACGTAAGTTATCACGCGACGAGTGAAATCTGAACGAGTGGGTTGGAGTCCTAATCGATCAAGAGTGTCACACAACGTCTTCAACTAATTTACCCGGAGAGCAATTCGACCTTACTCCTAGTGATCCGAGGCGTTTGGGATGATGAGGGTGCGGCAGGGCCAGGTGTATGGAAGCGAGTGATTAGTGTTTACCCCTCTCGGCAAGTATTTTGATTATTCATAATGTCAAGCACAGAAAAAATGTGTTCAATTTAAGTTTACGCGTAATAAGAGTCAAAAAGAAAATGTTGAATATTTTAATAGGCAAAAATATATATTGAGTAATGTAATATGTATTAATTTGGTGCCCCCACATTCTGTTCGGCCAAAGTGCCTCGGCGCGTACTCGAATCCGACCCCGGGTTAGGGCATAAATAATTACGCGGTCGAAGTTGTCGAGCAACATAAACGAAGGCATTTGTCGTATGATATTACATTCTTCGGTCTCGTAACGTCCGGAACTATGTGATTTTTAGCATTTTTTTTTCTCCCTTGATCTTCCACGTAGACATTGTGGTCATGTACGGCGCACCAATACGGCACCGATATTTTCGTCTGCGCGTGCGTATCGTCGGGTCGTAATAAATCGGCGAACGTCGAATCGAGCTTTCCGAGCACTTGCCGCCGCGATCTTAGTGATAATAAATAACTAGCGGAAAATATTACACTTTATTACTTCGTAGTGTACCTATTACGGTCGTAATTTACAACTCCGAATGGATGGCAAGAAGTACAACACCGTGCGGATGGCACGGTCGCAGCGGCTTGGAAATAACGTTTTCATGGTAGCCACTGCAGTCTCAAGACGTGACGTCACCCTGTCGAATCCCTTAAAGGGATTTATAGACGTAAAAAAAACCCTTATCGTTATCGTCATTATTACAACCCCATTATGCGCTGAATTAGATTTTGGCTATGACCGTCATTCCGTCAGAAACACTATAAGGTTTTGTTATACTAACCGTTACCAATGGTGACCTAATGGTTACCCTGTAGTAGATCATCGTCCCTCAACGTTTTTTCTATCACGACCCTAAAAATATACTTACAATAAAATTAGTCACTTTACGGCCCTTTTGTTACCCGCACTTATTTGAGTCTCATTATCGGATTTATCAGTTACAAATATTTTATGAGTCAAATAACTAGCATACGTTTATGACGGAAAAAAAGCATATTTAAAAAACAATGATATCAATTTTTTTTGTAAATTAAAAACAATATAAATATTCCTTTTTTTTTCATTTGCATAAGAGTTAATGAATTTTTGGTCGACGCTACTCCTTGCTATAAGATTGAAACTCTCCTGGGAGGTCGCGATTCCCAAGTTCAGAAACGATTTTGTAGATAATGTAAATAAACATCATATGAGGTAATAATATATTATATATAATATTATCTGTCCCTGCGTAATCCGAAAACCTTAACTAATCAGTTAAAGGCATTTAGTTTGAAAGAGCTAAATGAGTAAGTATTTTGTCAAAAAAATATAACCTTTTTTGCCTAGGTTAGGTTAAGCATTTTAGGTCGAAGCCGCATTGGATTTCTTATTCAAATAACTAGACGCATGAGTCAATTATTACCAACGGAACGTCGTCATTCATTAGGTCCTCATGTATTTATTGCGTCGAGTTAAAAAATAAAAAACTACGATTTTTCCCCATACATATTATACCGAGTACCAATGGTTTGATTTAATTTTGTTTCAGCTAACGAGTTGGCTTTGCAAGATGGCTTGACGTCCAGTGCATCGCGAAATTTCAATTTCGTTTACGCAGTGCCCGTGGTCATCATTCATTTCATCGCACGCTCAACCGTTGTGCTCTGACCGCTGCGACAATGAACACATAATACTCTTAATGATTTGTATACATTTTACACGTTTTTGTAATTACTTTTTAATTAGGTTTTCAATAAGTTTAATTATGGTAATTGTAAAACCATTATTTTTTCTATGTTACGAGTTATATTATGTATGTTTGAATGGAAAACAACAAACAAATACCAAGAAATAATAATATAATATACATATTGTATCAAATAAAAAATGTAATGTACGTTGTGTAATATTTTATTTGTTATTTAAATTTATTACGACTTTCCGTTTGACATTTTCCATTTTGCTGTTCGTGTTTTCGAAACGCATAAAGCGTTCCAAACGGATTATACATGATATTCATAATTTAGCTATACGTTTTAAGATACCAGTATATTTTCACGGAGTTATTGTTTTTAATAATACGTTTTAGCGTAACGTTGTAATGAAAAAATGTATTCAAAAGCAGTCGATCAAAATAAACAGAAGATGAACGTGTATTACACGAGTTCAAATATTAAACTTTAAATGTTGTGTTACACACGTATCGCGTGCTTTTTCGAGCAACCCTATGCGTACCGTATCAAGATCGAATTTAACCTATTATTCTTTTTTCAAAGTGAAACTATGTTATCATACAGATAGATAATTTATCTACGATACCGAATCACAAAATTAGAACGCAAGATATTCGAGTTCAATGAAAAACGGCTCATTCGGCTTCGAGCTTAAAACAATATTATCGCTTAAGTCTACGGACATTATTGTTGCTGTGCTCTATTTTTAAAAGTATTTTTTTTCGTTGATATTACAAAGAAATGCCTACGATTGTGCGTTCGTGTTTGTGACGCAATATCAAAACTTTAGTCTGCGTGGTGTGATGCGAACGTTCAGTATTACTGTACAACATGATCTCTATCACCTGACACCATAAGATATGGAAAGATGTCTAACAGAAATAACATCTATTTTTTTATTAGAAAAAATCAATATTTGTTTTTAGAGAACGTCTATGGTTCACGGGTTTTTTGGCATAATGAATCTGTTTAATCGATCAATTGATTTACCTTCGATATTCATAATTTGTTTTCGACTTTGTACTTATGAACGCTTGACATGAAACAATTTATTCTGAATTGTAATGTGCACCAATTACACAAATTATGTGATTTAATTTAATATTATAAAAATTTATGAATATTGTGTAAATCATATTCGTCTATCCGTATTTTTTAATGTACTCGATACGAATATATTACAATGTATTATACAAAATAAATGTTTCATTGTTGTGTAAGTTATTTATTTCTGTCATTATTTTCAAAAAAGTCCGCAGTATCTATTGTGTTATATATATTATATATATCAGTTAGATTAGGCTTTTGTGTTTATTTGCAGTTTTTGAATACATTTCTCAGAATTTTAGCTATGAAATATTTCACGGGTGAATTGTACCGGGGTTTGTGATGCTAATATTAGCATATTACATGAATAATGTCTGTTCGGAGCACCACCAAATGGACTCGGCGCTGTTTAATAAGGTATTATGAAGAATACAGTGAAAATGAAAATTATCAAACAAAAACAGCGCAGAAATCTACTCTAAGCTTTTGCATTAAATTCGTTAAAAACACCATTTAGGATATAACTGATAATCATTTTGGGAATGTATCCGGCCTTCATTCACATCACACTTTTTCCTCCCTCCAGCACCTCGGGATCCTCGACCTATCCCCCCCCTTGACACCCGTCCACCGATACAGAGGTTATTTTCTGTCAAGCGAATAAAAAAAATAAATAATGATGTGTACTTTTTGTCGACTGTTGTGATCTCTCGTGGTTGCCTAAGGGCTAAAGTCAACATTTATTAATGCTCGTTTGCAAGAAACTGGTAGATGTGGGGAGATGGGTCGGGATTTACATTACAAATCGAGCCATTTGACTGGGCAATTAGTCGACGAAAATGACATTAAGGACGTGAAGTGAAAAATCCACTGGCAAGATTAATCGCCGGCAAGGTTTGGAAAAGCTAATATTTCTTTTATCTTCTTCTTCTTCTTTTCCTCGTCGTTATTTCATTTTCACTCGTAGATCTTGTATTCTTGTGCCGTGATACTGATAACAAAAGTGAAAAATAAATAATACGGTTATGCGTTTTCCTGACGATTTCTCATGATGAACGCATATACAGTAAGTGATCAACTTATTGTTTTAGTCTCTGTAGCACACCGAATTCAAAATGGAACATGATTATGTATAAATTAATAAATACATTTGCAAAAAAGAAAAATAATTATGAAATTTGTAAGAACAATTTATTTTTTATATATCGTAGGTGAAAACAATTTTTGTTTGTCCAACTCAAATCATTTTATTCGCATTTTACGAAAAAAAGATCTAGAAAAACACAAGAATTCAAAATATCCATGATTAGCACAACAAATATCAAATTCCGAAATATTCACATTATGTTCGTATGACAATGATTTGTACAATTGAAAAGTTTTCCTCTAACCCATTATTCATTGAATCATGAAAATGGGCCGCAACCATAACTGCAGCGATGCATAAAACATAATAAATACAATTCATATAAAACTAAGAACCCGGGTTTTTATGCAAAGTGCATCTTCTTTTAGCTTATCTTAAACATTGCTTTCTAAGTAGTTAGATGATTAATTTCGTGTATAGTGAAACAATAACTTATCACTAATAAGAACTAATATAGGCGATCCATGGATAGTTCCAGTCAACACTATCGTTGCCGCATCAAGTCAAATATTTCAAATTTCAGTTTCTTTTAATAAATGTTTAGTTTTTTTTTTAAATTAAAAATTAGCTACTTATCTAATATAATAGTACCCACATTTCATATAATAATTGTATACGTCATTTTTTACTATATTTTGAAGAGTTTTTAAGGGCATTTTAATCCGGGTCCTATATATAATAATACATGATTCAAAATGTTTTCGCGTTGAGACGTGAAAATGTCAAGGTGTTTTAATTAAAAGTAAGCTATGCAATTTAAGTTAAGATTTCGAGTCATCGATGTCACGCAAAAAAATAGTTTTTTTTTACTAGTTACTGTCGAATTAACAAACATCAATAGAATAACATCAAAATGGTATTTATTTTATCCAGTTGGTTAGTACGATTTTAATAATGTAGTCCCCCACTACGAATTGGTTTTAATTTTTCACTATCGATAACCAATCGCTTAACAAAATTATAATTATATTAATTCCTTAACCGCCTCGACCAAACCTCTGTAGTTGGACCGCAAAGTTTGGCATAATCGTAAACACTCGTTATAATGATTTAGGTATAAATACATTGAATAAGTTAAGTCAAAAGTATTGATTATTTCCTATCTATGTAATAAGTGTTTATTAATTCAGGGCTTAATTATTTTCTCCTTGCCTCCATCGACCTCATATTGTATACAGTAATATGCATTTATCTCTTCTGTGAAATCGAATAAGACTTTTCAAATCATCGCTCCTATTGGAATCATACCCAGGCACATTTACCTGAAGTGAAAAAGATTTTTTTTTTCGTTGCAAATCAGCACATTATCGTGGTAAAATTATGGCTATATCGAGTGGTCGACAAATCGTTGGTTTTTTCACCCGAATGCTCGATTCGCTGCAACTAACAACATTTGAAAACCAAAAAACGTTTCTCATTTCCATAACTTTAATGAAGTATAACTGAAGTTATATCGCTATTCATAAAATGTTTAGCTCCTCAACATTATTCTACTGCACAGACATCACACAGAATGTACAAATGTAACCATTATAGCCATAGCTTTTTGCAACGAAATCATAAGGAAAATGGTTATACACTATTCGAAACGTTTCGAAATGTTTTTCAGCTATATAAAGACTTGGTATAACGTAGTGGAATATACTCGGAATAATATATTCGTGCCTTCGTTACGGTGAATCACGAAATTGTACACTTATTAAAACAAGTACCAAACTGTATAGAGCTGTTTTTTGTTTCCTCTTCGTACAGACAGTATTATATTCATAGTCGAGGAATTTTTCAGAGATTAAATGTATATGCTCTTACCATGTCTTATCTGTATACGATTTTCGAATTTTCCACCGCAAACAAAAGCTTCTCGTGAACGATAAATCTATATTTTTTATTTTTATTTTTTATTCAACTGTAACATTGTGTGCAAGCCATAGGTAAAATAATATTCTAATGTTTGTGTTTAATCAAAAAGACCTAAAACGAAAAAGTTTTGCGATTCTCGATCGATATGCAATCTAATTTAAAAGATATAAAACACTTTTTCACGTCGTCATACCTAATACTGTCGGTAGTTCTCCGTAAATAGGTTATACGCATTTTTCACTGTTTCGTCTCAAAGTACATAGAAATATTGACTTTGTTCCAAGTAAATAGATTGAGTTAACTTTTTACACTTTATACTTTGAGTGGATATAATTTTTTGTGCTATAGATAGGAATGCAAATTTCATTCCACACAACCTATCCATTGAATATTGTTTATCATAAGTTTTTTATGCGCCGTATCGCATTCTATTCATGATATTTTGAACGTATGGACAAATAAAAATGTCCTTTTACACTTTAGATCTCTATGATTCTGTTTATATCTATGCATATATATCTTATATCTTATACTCGTATGTTAATCTATATAGTTTCAACATTTTTAACTTTTTATTATTATTATTTTTTTGTTTTTCTCTTTTCTGTCTAATACTAGATAAGCAAAATATTATAATATAACTCTAGACTCCAACACAAGCTTCGGCTTAAAGGAATATATATTATTATATCATTGTATTTTATATAAATAAATTTTTAAAAAAAAAAAAAAAATCAAAACCAAATATGAAAAAATGAAGACAGTTCACTTCAAGGGACGACGGGAGAGCAAGTGTCTTGGGTTACGTTTGGGCCTTACGTCGATCCGCCGTCGCCAATCATAAAACAGGCGTACAGTTATTAAATGCGTGTCGTCAATTCTGTTGCATTACGAGTATATCTATCGAACATTCTACATTTTTAATACGGTTCAATTCCTACATCATTTTTTTTAACTATCATAAAAATGAAAAGTAGAACATGATCATGTGGACATTTTCGTGTACCTACAATAATAAAGTTTATCGGTGTTCAATTTATAAATGTTTTTAAACATCTCATAGTGTAAATATTAATAAGTATATTCGTTTTACAATCCTTTAGAAAACAGACTAAGGCTTTCGAATAAGAGTTATAACGGTTTCAGGCGAAATGTCTTGTTGAGGAAACCCGTGCATTGATACCTCATGATTATTCGAATTTCATTCACAACATAATAAATACATTATTGAGTATGTCGATACTTGGGTGTGGGACATTTGGGCGCAAAGATAAATTGGCGCTGAATGATTTTAAATTATTTTTCTATAATTATTTGTACATACTATAATAAACTTGTTTTAATTCAATTCATAAACTTTAAACACTTTATGAAACGTTATAATAAACGTATATTAATAGTAGATGAAATATGAGTCATAAATTCTTGTAACTAAATTAAATTTTATTTTTTTTGAATTTATACCTGGTAGATTTTTTTATTTATTAGGGGTAGACTAACGACTAATCTTTAAACGTCAATTAAGAAGTCCGGTCGAACGTAATATTTTTATTGTTATATTTTTGAAATACTGTAATTCGATACATTCAATATGGTTGGTTGCAAGTCACGTGGCCTATGTTAATTATATTTATTAATTAATATTTTTGGTTTTTATGTGCAATGTTATGATATACGATTAATATTATTTATATAAAGTCAAGTGTTGAAATATAGAATAGTTCATAATCCAATTGGAACCCAAAAAAAGATATTTTGTTTTTTTTTAATATAAAACCGTTATTGTCAACAATATTATACTATACTAGCTGACCCGGCAAACGTTGTTTTGCCTAAAGTTTTTTTTTAAACTAAGTTGACCCGGTGAACTAAACGTCTTCAAATAAAGTCTAGATTGATAGTAAAATTCAAGTATTCCATTGTAACGAATTGTTACAGAAATCAATTTATTGCATTTTGATAAACAATGTTTTTCGTTTTGTTTTCTGGTGCAAAAATAAACAACGAAGACGGTTTTCCAACACGCGAACTGGCAACGTACAGCTGCCCGTGCGAAAAACATGGATATTCCAAATTGATCCCACAGACTTCCAACGATTGGCCTTGCGATTTATTGATTGTCATCGCAAAAGCCAATCTAACGGGAAACTGAATCCGCTTAAACTGAAATGGAAGATCTGTTGGAATGATCGGAATTCGTGGGATAAGGACTTCCTCCCCTTTGAAATTGCACTTGATGATCGTTGATTGTATTACATTGTTCATCAGTTTCTTGACGGACAATCGTGTACCATTACACAATTTAGGAGGATTTAGATTCCGCAACATAATTATGATCGATCCCACTTTTCCCTGTAAATTATTCGGTGGAGTTCCTGGCACATCAAGCGAGTTCAAAAATTCTGTCGGATAGTTGACCGCTTCGTTTTCGTCGGTCGTGCTGTCAACGGATTTGTATGAACGCAGTTCTCCAGCAATTTTACTCTGAATTGTAAAATTCAAGCTATCGACGTCCTTATTCCTCGCTGCTAGTATTAACCGTTCACTCATCCAATCAAGATTGTTATAATTGACCTCAGTGCTTGGGAACACTTTTGTAATGAGTTCTTCCTTCGACGATGTGAACTCACAAAAATTTGCCGGAAACGATATTAATCCAGTCAAAACATCAATCGGAATGTGTCCATTACCAAGCACCAGCAGTTGTCTCGAGAATTCAGCAGCCGATGGGTCGTTTTGCAACGCAACGCTCATGTTCGTGGTCAATTTCAACTTCTTGACATGCCGCCACAAAAACGACGATTTCAGGCATGCATTAATTTCATCGGCAGCAGTAGATTTCGGAATGACGGGAAGTGTTTGACGAAAATCTCCGGAGAGCAATATCATTGCCCCACCAAATCGTCTCGAATTACCTCTTAAATCTTTCATCGTTCGGTCAACTGCCTCCAAAGCTAGTTTATGTGCCATCGTGCATTCATCCCAAATTATGATTTTGCATTCTTGCATCAATTTCGCTGTCGCTGAATTCTTGGTCGTTGTGCACGTAGGCTTGTCAACCATGAGAAGATTCATTGGCAGCTTCAAAGCTAAATGTGCAGTTCGACCGCCTTCCAACAATGTGGCAGGAATGCCAGAGGATGCGACAGCCAACGAAATTTGTGATCTTGACCGAATTGTTGCCAGAATAAACGAAATGACGAACGTTTTGCCTGTCCCTCCAGGAGCATCGAGAAAGTAAATGCCTCCCGTTCCATCATCAACAACCTTCATCAGCGAATCGTTTACATTCTTCTTCTCGGCATTCAACAGCGGCACATTTTTTCGGACTCTTTCAGCCTGCTCATCTAGATCATAGTTTTTCTCTCGCTGTAATTCATGATTGAATGCAGCGTGCCTCGAACGATTTGGCGCTGGCATTCCCAAAGTTAACAACAGACTGCCGCACATGAGCACGCACATGTCTTCGATCAGAACTAATGCTTCGTTGCGCATATCGTCGTTACTTTCAATATCAAAATTAAAATTTGTCGTTCGAACTCTGTGCAAAATGTCATCAACCATCTCGTCCTTGTATTTCTCCCACAATGCATTCGGGTTCGATGGATGACATGTGGCTATGATGATCGCAAACAACGTACGAATTTGAATTGCTGGCGCTGAAACGGTTGCATCGGCGAGTGTTAAGTCCCAATGTGAATCGTTTTCGAGCAAATTCAAGCATTGGCAAGCTTCCCGAAAAGTTGTGCACAGTACAACATCGACAGTACGCAGGGAATTGAAGGATGTCGGTCCCCTAACGTTCACCAAAAGTAAGCGAAGATAGAAGCATTCGTCTTGGCGTGGATGAAGAGTGTATATTCGTCCGAGGGAATCAGTCGAATAGACATCTGCGTAGCCAGCAACAGCATCACCTTTCTTCCTGCGTTGAAACTTCTTTGATGCAGCATTCCATGTATAATAGCGTGGCATTTCAAGCCCTGTTATTATCGATATTTGCATTATTATTTATATTATATTTATTTTTTTATTTTTATCTGCTAGAGGGCGCCACCAGTGTAACTCAGTTTTTGTCTCTAAATCTCTAACTCACAGGAGTTAGGTCCATAATTTATGCTATAAACCCGCTCACTGACATTATCTATCATTTAAAAAAATTGAGCCAAATCGGCCCAGCCGTTCTCAACTGATGCAATTTCGAATTTTTTGTCTCCATTTTTATATATATAGAAGAAGACAATAATGTGTATAAGGTAAGTGCAAGTTTTGCTACTGGGAATTGGTATTTAAATAAATTAATATACGTAAAATAATTATATAAAAGTTCAGTATCCTCAAATATTTTATTCATGTACCGCTATTGGAGTAAAATAATAAATTGTTTGCACTCAATTGTCCTGCGCCCAAGAGAACGCACCAAAGAGTCTGCGCCCAAGTGTCGTAACGCTACATTATTACCATGATATCATAGCTATACGAACAAATGTAAGAATATATACATTTTCAATTTATGAAATAATCACTATCGTCATCAGTTAGTAGAATGAAAACTATATTATTCGAGAGCATCGTTTTAATAATAATTTTATAATATTCGTTGTCTTATACGATTACGCTTTATTAGTTTAAAGTATAAAAATTACTATTTGTACAAGGTTTAGCATAGGATTTATACTTAATTGTTTTTATTTTTAACAATACACGACAACATATTATATAAAGTATATACCTACTATATTAATGAAAAAGTTTTGTTTCTAAATAGTATTTAATGATAAAAAATATTATTTTTTTAAATCAGTTTTACAACAAAAGTTGACGAATGTTATACGATGAGTATTTCTTTTCAAAATGTTTTCTGTGTTTGTGTGCTATGCATTATTTTTTTTTCTTACTGAAAATATATCATCAAAAACTAAATAGAGTTTATTGAAATGCAGTATTAAATTTAATCTAGAGAAAAGAATAACAAGAGAATCAGTTTTTATTGAAGTGAAAATTATCAACAAAATTATAAATATATAGAATGATAAAAATAAAAAAAACATTGACGGTCAAATATTAGTTTGTACATTACTTATTATATGATAACATAAAACTTATAAATATGAGCATTTATTATATTAGGGATACTTATACTGACAAAATAATGTGTAATTTGACTTTCAGTTTTCAGTATAAATATAAAATCAAGCCGATATTTATTATACACTAAAATTTACCTAGTTAACTTGTCAAAAGAAAACAATTCAGAACAAATTCAACAAATTTTCATTCGTTCCAAAAAAATCAAAAGTCAAACATACGCCGGTATAAATAAACAATTAAATAATATTTTTCTTCTATAGTGGGACAACATTTGTAAATCACAAAATCAAAAACTAGCCGAAATAAAAATAAAAGTATACAAATGGCCCATAACGTTAAAAAAACAGAAAAAACGAAACTATTATTAATAGACTAAGAATCGGCTATATTATACTTACCTGATAGCCAATAAAGAATCCTCAATATGTACATTTTGCGGAACACAAATACCTATAAAATACATACTTACTGAATGCCTAAAATACGAGGAAAAAAGAAAAGAAAACTATACGACCAACTACAGGAGTACCTTGGACCGATTACAGATGAAATAATTAAAATAATACAATTTTTAAAATAGTCTGAGTTCTACAAATTAATTAAGAAGTTAAAAAAATAAAATTGTATATGTAAATGTAATACAGCTTAATATAACCTTTGTTGTTGAAAGTGAAAAGGTCAATAAAAAAAAAAATTCAATTCAATTTTTACATTTTAGAAGAGAATTTCAAAATTAATTTAAAGTATATTTATACAATGTACAAAAAAAAAACGGAAACAACCTCAAGAAACTTAAATACTTGAACGTTTTTACCACGAAAACAGAAGACACTGGGTAGAAGTGAGTTAAAATTGAAAAAAAAAACAGTGCATCATTAGGATAAAAAATAAAAGTTGTTTCAAGTAAATCATGTTTTTAATGAATTACTAATTGATTTAACTCGTAAATTCAAACATTATAACAAGTATTCAATTATAAATATATTTAAATACGAGTATATAATTATTATGTAAGATTAATATTTCACGAACGGAATATTGTTTTTGTTTCATATTTAAGAGCTTTCAGTGAAAACTGTTAAGCTCAACAATAACATACAATAGTTTAACAATTAGTTTTGACAATTTATTGTAAAAAATTAGACATATAACGCTGTATGTTCACAACAAGCTGAAAACAACAGAAAATATTAAAAATATAATTCTGAATAATTATATATTATAATCATAATATGCTATCGGGATGAGAGTGGGAAGATGATTTTAATTAAGGGGTAGGTTTCTATCTTTCCATAGGGGTTCAGATAAATGTATTTAAAGTAGACATAAGTAAATAGATTAGCGGAACAATGATGTGTTTTAAAATTCGTTGTATAACATGGATGTATTATCAAAATATACGACTCGGGTTGTTTATTTGATGCGATATTGGCCTATGTTATTGTTTGTAAGTGGCAACTCCGGGAATCCTAGATTACACGCAGTCGACTGGTCGAGTAACAGAGGGAAGACGATTTTTCGTTTCTTGTTCACTGGATGTGTAGCGGTGAGCTTTATGTAAACTGGACATAATTTACAGTATGATCCTGTGTTAATAATCGGTTTACCGAGTTATAAGTTATAATCAATGAAATAATGCGAAAGAACCCGTATTTATAAACATACAAGTGCAACGAGTGTGTTCTCGTATTATACGTTTAAGGATGTAGTGTTAGATTATTCTCAAGAACAAAAACATGCATAGTGTAACAATCAATAATTGTTTAAAACATGCACCGAGTTATAAGTAATAATGTTATTTATTTTGTTGAAAGCGCAAATATATATTTCAAGGAAAAACGGTTAAAATACAAACATAATATGTATAACGTTATCCATACGAAACAGTTGTAGTTAAAGCTTTTTTCAGAAAAGTGATAAATACGTACGCAATATGTGTATGATGGATCAACTTGTGTTTTGTAAAAGCGAATTATTGAATGTAAAATATAAATTATTGAATTATTGAATAATATTGTGCCATTTGAATTCAACCGCTTGAGTGTAAATTCGACAACAGCATTTCCAAGTGGGTGATTATGTATCGACTAAGATTTAAAAAAAAAAAATTGTACCATAGTAAAATTGTATTCCGACTCTCACGATCCTGGCTCGGGTGGAACTTTGATTTGAAATATAATATAGTTCTCTTTGGCGATTGCATTCTGCTTGTTTCGTTTGAAACCATTGTCGTGAATGTAGAAAATAATGTCTCGGAAAAATATGATACTGTTATCCTGTTATCGAATATTCGAATACAATGATAATTATAATAATAATAATAATAATCATAATAACAATGTAGATAACTGTAGCTTTTCATAAAAGGACTGCGAGGCGAATGACACGTCGCGTGCGAGGGTTGTCGTACATGGATATTTAAAAAGCAATCATCGTGTACCCGTTTTATCGGAAACGATAACCACCATGTAGTTACGCGAACAAAACTACAAACGAAACGAGATTTTTCCTTTCGAAATACTACGTCCCCACCTGTTATGCAGATGCCGAGCAAACGTTTCGAAACCACCCACCGAACTGCATCACTTTCACATGAGACTTATTATAGTAATAATATGACGTACTCTGTCATTACGATAATAACAATACAGTAGAAACCGTTTATAATGACGTTCAAGGGACCAAAGAAAATAAGTCATAATAACCGGTAGTCATTACAACTAAAATGACGAAAAAAAAGTTGTAATTGCAATATAAAAAATTTTTAAACTATCGAAATAAAACAGTGTCTAAATCCGTATACAATTTCGAAGTTTCTGAACTGATAATTTTTCGTTTTGAAACTCTTGTTCGATTTTGTCTCGAGCTTTCCATATGTTTGAAATTGTAGAGTGACCTACACATTATTCATTAGGTATATCAAAATTTTTTTCACCTTTTTTTAAACGAAAAATGACATTAGCTTTTTCTTCAGTTGTGAATTGCTTTTGTTTGCTCATTTTACAATTTCACAATATTCAATACACTTATTCAAAACACAGTAAAGCGCACTACGATTACACGTACACTGCCGATAAAATATAAATCAACTGACGACGAAACACAATGATAAAATTATTGGTCTCGGAAACCCATCTACAATGCAACAAGCACTCGGCGAAGAGAACACCAAAAACATATATAATTTTTTCAATAACACAGGCTTAGCAAAACTAATTTAGAAAAATAACCAAATGTACATACATTCTATGAACTCCCTCTATTGTTAAACATAATGTATCCCCATAGTTTTAAGACCTATACTCTATTATCACTATTTTGTAATTATTACAGGCTAATAACCTTAGGAGTTGAAGCCTTATTCAAATAAAAAAAAAAAAAAAAATTATCGGTATTATCGGTTGTAATAGTACCTTCGATAAAGTAAAGTCATTATAGATATAAAATTTTTCCAGTATAACAAAAAAAAAACCGTCATAACATCCGTATAGTCAACATACAGACGTCATAATAATCGATACAAATTAGTACATACAATCTAGGAGTTTTGCCGGGACCTTCAATCTATGGTCATTACATCCGATATGTCACTACATCCGGTGTCATTATAAACGGTTTCTACCGTAATATTATGATGTACGCATACCGTGCTTTACTCGCGTTTCGCCGCAGAGGTTTTCTCGGTCCACGAGTTCCCGTGATCGTAACCAACGATCACAATGGTCGTAACGTTTTTACCAAGATAGTACCTGTACACGTGCTACCAGTTTTCGTGCACTACCTCACACTGAGCTTGTGGTACGGTACGTCGTGTGTTAAAAAATATACAAAAACACATCGCGTACCATGACGTATTGGTTATAACGTAATCAAATAAATTATATAGTTGTCATCGGGTTGACGCTGTTGAGAAGTCGCGTGTAATATTAGTGTTGATGCTGTGCGTGTGAAATATGCAGGAAAATTAAAAAAAAAGTCCTTTTCACTTGTAAATTACTCGAGCAATCGGTATTCTATAACGAGGCATTAGGTTTCTCGAAAATGCGAAAAGGAACATTTATTACGAAAAATAAAATAAAAACACATTATTACGAGTTATTGAATATTTTTTTCACGATGCGATCAATTGAAAAAAAAAATGCTCGTCAAAACAATATATTATACGGATTGATTTAATATTATTTGTGAATTTCAAAATGTGTCATGCTATTATTTTGGTAGTTAGTACTAATAATGGTATTATTTATATTTTTTTTTATCAATTTGATAGTATTTAATAAAATAAATGTATCATTTAGTTGACGATTATTTTTTATGAATTTAACAATTTTGATGAAAAATAACGTAGAAATGACTAGAGTTTCTATAATTTTTTTTTAGTCAGTAAAAGATTTAAAAAATAATAGAAATTATCAATGAAGATACAAAATAATATACTAGTATTATAATAAATATAATTTTTTAATTTTTTATCAAATGAAGCCCTTAAAATTGCAGTTATTACTCCTTATTATATAATATATTAAAAACAAACCTATCTACTAAAAAATTGTTTAATTTTTATTGGCTGTAAAAATGTAAGTATTATACATTTTATATAGACATTATTCAGCTTTGTTTAGGTAATGAATTAATTATCAAACCTTTTACGTCAAAGGCTTTTAAAATAATATGATTATGTATCAAAAAGGAAACATTATTTAAAATCGAAAATTAAAAAGTAAACAATATGAACTGGCTATTATTATCAAATTAAGAACTTCAAGACATAACAATAAATTTAGATGGACGTATGTTATTATTTTTTTTAATGTTATAAAATATGAAAATTATACAAATAACAGGTAAAATGTCAGCGGAGGGATGCCATCCAGTTATTGAACCTGTGAAAAAAGTATATTATAATTCATAATAAAGTCAGTATACATTATTATTTTTTTTTTTTATCAAATGCACCAGAAGAAAAATTACTGCCACGAGTCGGCATGTACATTCATTTTATTTTACTAATTTTTACCAGAAATATATACGCATGACGGCGAGCGGTATAATATAATAATATAAGTATTTATTATTACGAAAACGCTTATGCAATTTCACGACGGATCTGACGAGTTATAGTTAAGCATCCGCTACCGTACCCGAATTTTTGATTATTGGTTTGTACATTTGTATAGAGTTCGAAACGATTTGTTTCGTCAAACATCCCAAATGAATAATGTCGACTATCAAGTGATACGGTTTGTCTTTTAAACTAAGAAGTTCTGACATAAAGGCGCAGCTACATACAATGCATAACCCATTGTAGTGTTTCAAATAAGTTTAATACTTTCAGGCAGACACGCCCTTCATGTTTCCCTTGGTGATTCACTCCCTGCATAGACTAACATCGACTTTTTCAGCAATGAGATCAACTAATTGCATTGATTGTAAAAATATGTAAGAATTCAAATAATATTTATACTTATTATTAATACACATAATATTCTTACTGTATTTGTTCTCGCGAACAAGTATTTACTTATACATTTGAATGTTAGTGTTTTTTTTTATACTAATTTTTTTCGGCACTTACACACACACATATATATATATATATTATATGTATTATACGTTTTGGGAGACAATCCTTATAAACACGTCATCATTAAACGGCTGAGTAAAAGCGATTTATCCATTACATGCAGTCATGGATATTTCTTGTCCAAGTAGTAAAATATCAGTTTGTAGCCCAAACACATACCGCCCCACACCAATGTAAATCAAAAGAAGTCATTAACGAAAAAATACAGCCCTATACGCTCGACGTGATTAGTTGCAGTTTACTGTGCATCAGTTGGATCATATTTTGGTAATTCAATAGATAATTATTTGCTATGAGAAATTTGTAAATTTTCAAACTCATTGTACTCGTTGAAACAACTAATAGCACTGTAAAACGGTACGAACGATGCAAAGTAAAAATGTTAAATATTCCAAAAACGTTTTCGCGGTTAACTGTATCAGATCAATAAAAGACCCGATATTTCTATCGGTCGTCTCGACGGAAATCGGATGCGGTTTTCAAGGGCCTTGCACTCGATTTTGTTTTCCAAATAAAATTATCATGCTTTCGGTTACTTATCGAAACAGTCCGATTCGCGTAGAAACGGTAAATCCTACGTCGCATATTATGCGATTTAATTAACGCGTTGAATCGTTCGTCTCGCGTTCGGTGGATTTGCGTTAAAGCGTTTTGTTAAAAATGGCCCATCGCGGTGTCGCAGGTTTTCTGCAACGTCGTCATCCGTGGCTACGTGGGCTAGGGAGGACATATAATTTTTTCGAAACGATGTCAACATCTCATCGCGGGTAATAAACGTCTAGAAAACGCGTCGGAACGTTTCCCGGGCGAGTATATATGTTACGAAAACAAAAGAGTGCGTAAATAAAAGAAAAAAAAAATCACGGTACACATCGCGCGCAGAGGTGACGACGTGCGTCGTGGTCGCAAAAAATATGCGGCGCGAAAAATATTTCACTTTTCCATTTTTCTTTATTTATTTAAAAGAAGAATACATATATACAATCTGTGCTTCGTTCTTTGATTAAAAATTAAAAAAAAATTTATATTTATTTATAAATATTACTTATCGAAAAAACGGGATTCCACGTATACATAGTTATTACCCTGAACTCGATCGCATCGTATTGACGTTAAGACATTCGTAGAGAAGTGTACTTGTTCGCCGCACAGTGAAGCAACATTTATTCAACAGAAATCGTACGGGAATTTTTTGAAAGGAGTTTTTGAAGGACAATTGAATTAAACGGTACCGTTTTTGTACAGATTGTGAAAATTATTGATGAATTTAGTTATACGATTGGGCACGCCAAAACACGCATCTGTTTCATTCCACTCGCCGTCGATCAATTAATTATTTTTATTACGATTTCACTCGATTAACACGCATCGTTTGTCGTTTAATTGTCATTTGTTATTTTAATCGTATTTCACAACATATGGTACAAGTGAATTGTAGATAATTAGCCTACTTCAGTATTAAAATAGACATACTTTATGCGATCATATCTTGAAATTAACAGACAAGCGACGGACAAAGAAAATATGATAAAGCAAATTTTAGACGCAAATCCGAAATTATAATGGACAGTGAACGATGCTGAAAAAAATTTATATTTTTCGATGCTTAATTTTTTATTTTATAAAGATAATGTGTATTCTGAGAAAAATTGGATTATTATTAAAAAAGGATATTCTATATTGTTGTTTATGATATTAAACTTATTACAGACTCAGATTTAATCGTATTGGTTTAGTGAAATAAAATGTTTTCGTACATTTTATGTACTTTTTAATATGATTGAATGCAATAAAATACAAATTTATAACTTTAATCACATATATTTGTATACCACCATTTCCTGTAGTACCAATGTACCTTTAGCTTAAAACCGTTGATACAAATATTATCATTTTATTTCGGTTTTATCATTTATCATACCATAAAGAGTGAAAAGATATGATTACAATTTTATCAATAAAATATGTGCTGTGCACTCAAGTAAGAACAATATTCCTTCAGACTGAAAACATAATAACATTGAATCTCTTTAAAGATGAAAATGAAGAGTATTCACAATCCATTATATATGAGTATATTTTGGGTAAAAGAAGTTTAACTTTTATTTTATTTATCGTTTATCAGTGAAATTTGAACTGCATTTATCACTAAAAAAGTTCATTGGAAAAAAATTGTGTTTCAAACTAGTAGCTTATAAAAGATACATTTTATACGACTGATTATAGAAAAAGTAAAAAAATAAGTAATACAACTTCATTTCATTATCTAATATTTTAAAACCCAAATAAATGTTTCATGTAGTAAATTAATTGTTTCTATGTAAGTAACTTAATTACTAACCATAAATGATCAATAGTTATAATAACAGATCGTTTTCGGAGTAGTCAGATTACTTATTGCAATGACGATTATAAGACATCGATACTATATAAAATCGATGCTATGTAATCAAATTCCCTCAGAGGTTAATTTAAAGAAAAACAACAAAATAAGAACTGATTTATTTTAATAAAGTTAACTTGATACTACTTCATCACTTCTTCAATCAGTTAATGCGAAATATAATTTAAATGCCATAAAATAATTCTTGAGGACATAATTTTGAATGTACAATGTACATGTACATATTTTAAACGTCTAATTAAGATTGCCTGAATAATAAATAAGTTTGACGTCGTTTGAAATTGGTCGTATAAAATAAATATACAAGTTATAAGTTTCAGAACTTGTTCGATGCCGGATTGCAATCTAGCACTCCGGAGGGCTTGTAAAATAATACGATAAATGATTTGGCGTAATTTCACTGTCAGATGGAAATAATAATGATAATAAATGTGAATACAGTTATATAGCGTCTTCTTAATACATATTTAAAAAATAAAGTATTATTTTTACGATAAAAAACCTCGAAACCAATTTCTTTTTTTTTTGTCATGAAGAATGTTTGCATACTCATAACACGGCGGGTCCCTAGCGGCAGTTTGGTTGTTGATAATCTAATTTTCAAATAAGAAGAAAAAAGACCTAACATGATTCAGAGTAAGGAGCGCGAGAGAAATAGACGGTTCGAGAGGGAGAGAGCTAGAGCGAGAGTAAGACACACAGAGAAAAAGTAATAAAATGAGAAACTTTTCAAAAAGTAATTTCATAAAGCGACTCTAAAGAGTGGAAAAAAATAAGTTCCTTGAAGTTCTTAAATATATTTTTATTCCATTTTTCCTTCACCCGGTCTGTGGTGACAAACGTCCGGGATTTCGAAGTTCATGTGCTCTCACATATTATATAACCCGTTTCCCCGTCGCAAAAATACCGCATGGAACACGCCCAATCACTGGTTTCAGCGTGGACGGTAGGGTAGGGCGAATTGAGATGGAGAAGAAGAAAAAAAAGAAACAAAAACCTCCTATGACGAAATATTTTGGTTTCAACTTAAAATGAAAAAACTTCCCCTTAGCACGTACTTAATCATATTCGCTGCGGGTTCAGCGCAGTGTGTATTTTAGTACCTCCGATTGCTGTTCGTTAACATTGCCGTAATAACCCGATGAAATATATATAGGTTCGTTGAACAAAATATAGTGCGTTGGACTCCAGATCCACAGTCGATCGGGAGTACGAAATGAACACAACAGCGTACACTTTCAGCTTTGTGACGAAAAAACAACGACATTAGTGTTTCACCTTTTACGCGTCGTCGACATATTATAAAATATCGGCGACAGCGAAAGACTTGTCGTCATTCCGACACGTTATTTTTACGTGTACAAAATAAATATTTTCCCATAACGATTATTACAGGGTGCTTTCAGACTTCATCATATGATTGGAGTGTTTACATTTTTCCGTGTTTAAAATCCGCTGGACGACCACAAATATTGTACTGTTGTTCGATAATATTTTACAACACACCACACCGATCAACTTTTTATCGCAATTGCGATTAGTTCGCGTTAATTCAGCGCGTCTGCCCGTTGTGTCATTCTCGTGCCGGTCGTTTTCGAATCGGTCTACTCGATCGTTGTGCGTCGTTGACCTGCGAGACTAACGGCGTTATTAACGATCGACTGTTAAGTGTACCGCCGGAAAATAATAATGACTCACGATACATCGATTCCGCGAAAAACGTAGAGCAAACGAACGGATTCGGATGACGGCCCGAAGAAAATCGTCTCCGGAAAAGGACCGTTTTTAACGATTGCGGACGAATTGGAAACGGCAAGGTTTGAAGTACGTAATCTTATATCGCACATTCCATTCGGAAAAAACAATACGTAATGAAAAAAATAAAAAATAAAACAAATACATACACCTCTCCCGTACGGGCCATGACCACACCTTTGCGTCCTAAGGCACCTTTCTAAGTTCATTTCTGAAATAACGATGGTTTCCTCGTCCTCCCGGTCTGCGAATAAAGTTGTGACAGAGTACGTATAAAGTTTCTCCGTCACGAATCGGTACGGGAGCAGATCGTTTCACGTACACGAGTAGCGCAAAACCATTATCCGTATTACATGGTCGTGGGGTTTTTTTCTTGTATTTTTACTTCTATTTTTATTATTATTTAGTCGGGAAAATCCGTATTTGTTTTGCCGTTAATATTACACAGAACCATTATTGCGTTTCTCTCGTGCAAGCGGAGCGACGATGCTCGAACAAAAGGCTTGTTCTCACCATATTATATACCGTTAATAGGTTTTAGAGTGACATTTCAAAAGCACTTGCATGGCGTGTATCTCGGGACAACACGAAATAAAAAAAAAATAAAAAAATATTAACAGCCGGTGTATTGGAGTTTTGGACTCGTCTCGAATCGCACGCGCGCATACGTTTCTTCGAACAGTCGGAAAATCATTATGTCGTTATCAGTATCGTATTAAGAAATTTACCACCCTGAGGAAACAAAAAAATACTAAAATATAAAAATGCATAAAATAAAGATATTGTTATTTAAATTATTATTAAACTGTATACATGATTAATATGTGTAAAAAAAGTGAATGTTCTTAATATTGGAAATAATTCAACAAAAATATGTTGGAATAAATAATTTAAAAAATAGACTCTCTCCAAAAACCTGGCACCCAGGGCTGCTGCAGGCAGCTCATTAGTGCTCCCCCCTAAATACGGCCCGTTAAGTATTAACTTTACTGAATGCATAGTAAAATTTCACCGAAATAGCTCTTATAATTTGTTCAGAGTTTATTTTTTTTTTTTTTACAGGTACATTTATTATTTTATTAACCGATCCTCTGCCATCTACAAAATTTAATAAAAATAGCTTCGATAACTTTCGCTAAATTTATCGAGGATAAACTTAAAGTGGTGTTTTCAATAGACTGAGCAAAAAATAAATATAGTGACGTTTAAAACATGGCGAAAAAAATGTTTAAGTTAGCTCAATGAATTACCGCGTTATTGTTACAGTTGAAATATTACTTTATTTTATGTTGCATTTGAGACGACCACCTGTGATTTTTTAAAAAATAAAGTCTGGAAAATTTTAATTTAAAAAAAAATAAATATTATTTTTATTAGTGTGTGAAATAAAATGATAGGAATTTAAGTGTTTGATTTCAAAAAATTCTTGTTTGTACTGTAATGTTTAATAGACGTATTATAATAAAGAATAAAATATTTTAATCTTATACCACAAAATAATTAATATATTGTTGTAATGATTTTTATCACTATCTGATTGGTTGTACCGAATTATTTAGATCATTTATTGAAACCACTTTGGGCAATGCATTCATTCATTTTTATTGCGACATAATAATACATTTTTTGAAATTTAAATCTTCAAGGATTTTTATGCCTTCAGCTAAGGTTATTCAATCGTTAAAGAATGTTCACCTGGATGTTCGGTAAGAAAATACTTATCAAGAGTATCTGCACGACCAAAGAGAAAGTTGATATCTATAGTTTTTTTTTCTCCCAAAATATATGCATGGCCTTTTTGTTATGCAAAATCTGAGTAATGATATCAAAAAGTGATTTTTATCAAATCTATACTACATGAACACCTTCCAACAGTGTACTCGATATTTATTTTGTAATAATCTTTGTGTTCCAATATTATATGAATAAAGGATGGATTTTTACATAGGTGAGTAAAAAAAATTCTTTATATGTAGGTATATATAGTATTAATTACTAATCATTTAGATTCTATGCATTTTAAGCAAGATAAATATTTAAATACCATATGCGGCTATACACAAGAATCTAAAAAACGATGTTTACCATTTTTGTACTTCCATTTAGGTATAACCGCGTTTAAAATCAACAATAAGATTTAAAAAAATTAATGAATACATTATCGTGTTGACCTATCGACCATTCTATTTAAATATATGAAAAACTATTTTCAACTTGCAAATTACTCAAATACACCACTTGATGGTCTGTCATTAATAAAATTGTTCATTGAATACGATATATAATATGATGAGTACGTTCTTGTAGCCATTGATGCATGTAAACTATCCACAAGTCATGAACCAAATTGCACTAGAGCAGAATTATATGAAGATGACTGAAGAATTCATTGTCGGAAATCAAGATGGAATCATCTACATCAAATAACTTTCGACGTGTAGCAAAACATAGAGAATTATAGTTTCGTCGGCTATGCGGTGCGCGATGAAAAATATCGTTTTTTCTCCGTTCGTTACATACGGTTTGAAATAATCTCAGTTGATATTTTATTATATAAAACCCAACCAATAGGCGTCTAATAAACTAATTTTTTCTATAAGATGGTCATTAGGCAAAAATGTATTTGATATAATTACTTGGTATAACGGTAAATGGAAGACATTTGAACACACTTGATTTTTTTTTCTTGTCACACCTTTTATCCTAAATAAAACTGTACAGATCGTCTGACGACAATTAAAAACTAGTGTACATTGAATTGTTTATGATAAAAAGGTATCGTTTATTTTTGTTTGTTTGTTTCAGCCATAGTTTTGTTTTATTTAAAACAGTAAAATTAAATTTATAATGGGATAAAAGCAAAATAAGTCCATGTTGTCGTATCAAGTTAGTCAAATGTAATTATTATAACTAAGTTATTAAGTTAATAAGTTATTGTAACTAAGTTTTAGTTATTATTATAACTAAAAATAATAACCATATTTATATTAAATCATCTCATGGTGTCATGGGTACAGTCAAACATTTTTTTAATAAAAATATATAACTCTCATTTATATTATGAAGCCGGTCCATGTACTTGCGACTCGCCAATTATTTCCGTCAACTGTAATGACGGGAAACGACTAAAATGCCTTAGCGAGTGAAATTAATCATTCTTTTCAGATATGATTACCTGGTTATATTGATAATATTCAGGTATGGTTATTATTTATAGCTTATATTATTAATAGGTATATATGCTCAACAATAAATAAAATTGTTCAATAAAATGTAATAAAATAAAAAAAATTACACATTTCCAGTGAGAAGTACACAATTGGAATTCTGAAATCAGCTATGAAATGTATGGTTCAGTGTTACTTGGTTTTTATTTTTATTATATCATAAATGATAACATTTATTCAAGACGTTGGACTTCGTGTCGACATTCAGTTAATTTTGAATCAAGTTTTTTTTTACTATATATTGCAGATAATTTACCACGAAGAAACTGAACGAACGAAGAGAAAAAAAGATTTTACTATTAAACTAGTGTCGACCAATACCATTCATTCAAGTATACTTCCCGTTATTTGGAATCAGAATATTATAATGCAAAAGAATAATCATACATTATAATTATTTGGCATTTGGCAAAATATTTTAGCACCTTCACAAAATAAAAAATAATTATAAATCTTTTATAAACATTGGTAAATAAAATATTTATTTTATTTTACCACGTTGCCTCCGATCACGTAAGTACTAAAATTGGAAACTATAAACTTATAAAGAATTCTGTTTAAAACAAAGGGTTTGAGTATTTAGATAACAAAATACATTTTATTATAAAACTGACTACTGTCAATTTAACGCTGTAATTACATTTTTATTTTCAACTAATTTAGTTAACCAATATTTAAACAGAATTTGGCTCAAACTGATGGTGACGTACATTGTTATCGAGTGCTATTAAAAGCGATCTTAAAATAATAAATTAAAGTTTCTATAAAGAGTCGTAAGAAACGTGCTATTAGGATAAATAAACATAACGTAACATAAGCTATACAAACTTAATGGAAACAATGGAAGAATTAAAATGCTTAAAAATATTGCATTTTATCCCACGTGCCAAACTATGTTATTTAAAAAAAACATGATATTATATTACTGAAACAAAAAAAAATATTATTTTTTTTCCATTGGATCAAGCAGAAACTTTATTAAAAGTTAATTTTTGAGCTACGGATAAGGTATATAATACGTCCACATTTTTCGGGTATCACGTTGGATGTTTCAATATTCAAAATAACACGTCTGGGATTTATATTTCATATAAGGTAAGTCGAATAGAAAGTAGTGAAAACTTCATCCAGTCAAAGAGATGGAACACCAGATATAACTAAATAGCTGGATATTATGCATATTTCTGGTGTTTTGAACATTTGAGTGACAATGTTATTTTGTATATTATAACTTAAATGTAGAGTAGTCAATATTCGAGTTGTTTGATAACGCATCTTTGAACATGTAATTTTTTTTTCGGGATGATTGAAAGTTAATACTTATAAGTAATGAAAAATGAAATTTTCATCCACACTATTTTTTCAGATTTACGCAGCTTTTGTTTTCTGAGCCCGACAAAACCATTTTTACTATGTATTTTTCCAAAGTGTAGTACGACACGTCGGATACGACGTAAATGGCGCGTTATTTAAGCATTGCATTCGGATTTGTTAATTATAATACTGTCATCCAAACGAAAATCAATACCAACGTCAAATCCATTGACACAATTTATATTTGATAATAAACATTGTTGTTTAAGTAATGTTACGGTTTTACCCTAACATAATATTATATCACCGTTATACGTTGCTCGTAAACGTATAAATTTAAATATGATTTTTTATTTATTTGCGAATCATGATTTATAATTATTTAGAGCAATTTCGTTTATCCAAAACGTTTTATTCGCGTAGTTCACGTAATAACTGAACAATTATTTTTATTCCGATGTTACATTATTACAGTCAAAATTAAGAAATACGCTACATAACTATTTGATTTTAATTTAAGATAACTGACATTTCAATCCGATTTTAATACAGTAATAATTTCCATCACATTCTTTCGCTCGTTATCATACCAACTCTCCGAGTAACTAGAGGACAATAAAATTCTCTGATCCTTCTTTTGCAAAATTATGTTGATTTTCGTGGAGTTCTAAGAGAAAACCATTTTTAACGATTCAACATGATTGTATTTTTGAATTCAGACAGAAAATACAAGTCACATAATGACGAGTATTATCCTTGGATATTAAATGTATGCAGCATATGACTTATGGAGAAATGTATATTGACGGTCATAGAACTCACGATATTTGACTAGAAAATGTATTTCCGAAAAAATGTATTATGTTAGGTAATGTTCGATAATTTGCTCGGTTACCGTATATTTTATAAGAAAATATAATTAACATTTTTAACTGTTTCCGATTTATTCGTTAAATAATTACTGTGATTGGGAATAAATCGGACGAATTGTGGATTTTGTATGTGACTGTAGTTGGTGACTTGGAATTTGTAAGTACCAATTTACAATTTTTCACCAAAACAATTCAAAATACTTAATTACTAAGTTTAAATGGTGTTATTTCGATCAGAGTTCATAATAGTTGAAAACTACATTTATTGCATGCCAATTAATGGACTCATTGTAAAGTTAAAATATAAAAAACAATACATTTTTGACAAATCATTTTTCAGATTTACTTTGTATTTTTGCAATGGTGAACTCAGTCGCACCCGTACATATGTGTGCAGATTAGAATGCTATAACACATCTACACTCGTAACTACATGGTTAATATCAATGTTTTTTTCATATTAGAATTATCAAGAAACACATTGTCAATGTTTTGTTTGTATTTTTTGAAAATATTTAGATATTTGAGTAAGTTAAGAAAAATATGGAAACAGTTAACATGTGTACTATGACATATGTATTTTTAAAGCTGCATAGAAAATACCAGAATTATTTAGTGTTATTAGGTATTGATTTTTTATCAAGTTTGTATCACAGTTTGTACTGTTTTTTTGGGTATTTACAAAATACGTTTATATACAGGTTGTCTTACCGAATATTAACCAATCGTGATGTTTTCTGAGATAATGAAAAAAATCAAATTCTGTTTTTTTTTTATAAAATTCATAGAATATGATTAAAGAGATTACAATCCCGGCACTATTTTACGATCCTGAGATTTCGGGATTATTAGCTATTAATACCGATATCCCGGGATTATCCCGTAATTAATTAAGAAAAAATTTAAGAGAATTATGCATAAGTTTTTATTTTTGTATATCATTGTATATAGTAAATAATGATGTTATAAATTGCATTTGTGTGTTTGACTTGTGTTGAAAATATGAACGCAGGAATAATAGAGCATCTATTGTTCCATCCCACGATCTGCTACTTAGCAAATTTCTTATATAGACTGCTGCTGAAAATGCACGTCCTGACTCCATAATAGTAGGAGGAGTAGAAATTAAATACTTAAATGCTAGCTCTAAATGATGCACGCGAGTTCCTCCATTTTCAAAAAGATTAATTTCTTTTTTTATGATTTTAACCAATTCTGTTTCTTTGTGTGTTATAGGATCTATGGTTATTTACTGATGGCTATTTCAAGCTCCAACATTTCTTGTAGTGTCAATTGAGTGAGTATAATAGATTTACCTTCTGTTTGTTCAAAACATTAATATTCTTCTTCATCAAAATTTTTATTCGGATTGTGTATCCTTTCAATGAATTGTATTGTTTGTTTTCTAATTAAATCATTTTTAGGAAGTGAAAATACGTTTTTCAAATATGTTATTTGAACATAGTGATTACGAGGATTCTCAGATAACTCTGGGCGTCATTGTTTTTTTATACAATCACTCAGTTTATATAGTTATAGGAATCTCGGGATTATTTATACTGGTCCCGATATTTTTGGGACCAACAAATAGTCGGGATCCTAGGATTGTCATCTCTAGGTATAAGACAACAAATATTTGATATTTTTAATTTAATTATATTCGGAAAATGTAAAGATAGTTATTTTAAAGAATTTTATTTTTCTGAAAGTGTTGATATATTATTATATCTAAACTCATGATTATTAATATTTTTTTAAAATTCCAGAAAAACTGTGTTTATTTATAAATACATAGTACTCCATAAATTAATAAGATTATATAATATCTCGTCTAGTTTTCTGACAACCCCTTATAAGGTTATGGAATCTAAGAATATATTTAAATAAGTTAATAAAAATACTACGAGTATGTGTTGAATTCTCAAAATGTTCAGAATAATAATCTCTGTAAATAACTTTTTTAAAATTGTAAGAAAGTAATAAAGTAAAAAACAATTTTTACCCTCAGTGGGACACCCAATATATATGTATATATATTACACGCGTACTTAATAAAAGCAATTTGTAAATAAAAATTATAGTCGCCGCAGATTCTGACATTTCACTGAAGAGACAAACAAGACATTTTCAAGACTACTTTTAAATTACTTCTAATCACTTAAATTGCTTTTTACTTGTGGTTGTGCATTAAACAACACATTGCACTAACTGCTTTTTTAATTTCAAAATCGTGATCGATAATTATCATTTGGTGACACATAGATATTGTAAGAGGTAGTCGCAACTTCCTTACGTTTTCGGTTATACCACGTGTGTCCGGTAAACTTCTTAAAACTATTCAATTCTTGTCCAGCCTGGCTGAACGACGATTAATACACCAATTTGTTTTACGCAGAAATCAATGTCGTATCGCATATATATTTGACTTTATTTACTAATAAAAGAAAAAAGTACTACTTAATATTGTTTTAACATAATTAATACTGTTTTAACGACTTCATTGTCGTCTTCATCACCTCCCACTTCTTCCAACGATTCCATATCTAATATGTCATTCACATCATTTGGTGTAAGCTTTGACTTAGTATAATAATAATAATATGATTAAATAATATAATGATTATATAATAATTAAATATTAGAAAAATAAACGGGATTATCAAAAATTACTTACATTATTACTCATGCGGTGTATTTCGTTCACCGATACAAAAATATTTTATACTTAACTTGTTTGTGCGGCTACAAACATCAAATGACGACTGAAATGGATTAATTACTATTACATATTAGATAAGAAAAGGTTAGATTATGAGAATAACTGAAAACAAATAAAGAAATAAAATTCGCAAATATTTAATCAACAATCGCACAGGGTCGTGAATGTAGTTAACACATTTTGTCCTGTACGCTATCGAGGTCACGACTTACTGAAATCATTAAAATACATATTAAACGATGCGATGTATCGTTGCTTGTAATTGTAGTCTCCTGACGTTGTGTTAGACAAATAATGCCGTTCGGTTGTCACTAGTCCACGATCCACATACATCATCGTAACCTTAACGCAGGCGAAATCCTCCTCTAGTCTGGAAAACTTTTAAAGACTGCTAGTGATGGTCGTGGTGGTAGGCGACGAGAGCGCGCTACTTTAAGTATAATATTATATTTATTCCACAGTCGAAATCCATTTTAAACGGTATTGTTGTCTCCAGTGTTGTATAACGATACATTCTTAATTATCTAAATAAAGATAATAGATAATTGGTAGTATAATTATCTAGATAAAAATGAGGGTTAAATAAAATAAAAGAATTATTTGGACGGTTAATTTATTTTTATCTAGAAAAAATGGATGATTTTTTTTATAGGTTCAGAAAACTAAAATTAAAGGTTAATATTATTTGGCACACATCTACATTTCAAAACCTTTGATATTGATCAATGGAACAATGATTAGTTTACATTGTTTATAAACCTTATATATTATTATAATTAAAATATTTGATTATAAAACATATAAACAGTTGATTTTTGTTCAATATTTCAGGAAAATGGTCCGATTCCGGGTCGAGCATTTGCTTTTTATTTGACGTGATAAACATGTCCATATTTCATGTACTATTATAATAAAAATACTTTGTACAAATTTGTGGAAAAATTTGACATTTGAACCCAAAATATGAAATAAAATTTTATAATAAAGACGATAAAACACTCCATAAGACCCATACGTCGAATAATACGTAATTGTCATACATTACTAAATAGTGATTAGCATCCTTCCTGAAATAAATTGTATGTAAAACGTTATTTATAAAATATATAATAAAGTTTTTTTTTTCCAAGACGAGATGGACTCTGTTATACTTATCTAGAATATTTATCTAAATAAAACACAAATCTCAGACCACCGGAGCCGTGAAGTCTACAAGACGACATTATCCATTTTCAGTTTTACAAAGTATGGTGACATGCGTCGGAAAAAATTATACTGTGGTCATCACCCCGATCCACCGAATCTATAATATCGTTATATCATATATTGATAGTTAAAAAGCAGAACATGAAAAACATTGGTCGTTCAAAAGGCTTGTTATTAGTCTTATTCATGTTTTTTTCTTCGAATATCTGATTTAAATTATAATGTTTAACAAATACGTTTCATGTTAAGCTAGATGATATATATAAACGTCTCTAATAGCAAATTCACTATTTCAACGGAATTTATTTAGAACACATCTGTTTTTTATTAAAATAATCTGTAATTTTATATTGTTATCGTATTAATATTTTAATTACGTTTGAGAGCCTATGGTTGTTAACGTTGTTGAAATTTGTAACAAAACTTAATAAGTTTTCATGCATTCCATCTGAACTTTTAATGCATATGTATATTTGATGTCAAAATATGTGTATATCAATTATTAAACTAACATTCCGATTTATATTCTGAATACGTACACCTCAAGCTAGTTGTCATATTTTCCAACTTAAATGAATTAAAAGTTGAAATTAATATTTTCCGCTCATATATTTTGTTTTGATTTTAACCAATTGCTATCCTATGTCTCTTATTGCTTTTATAAGTTGCATCATGACGTTTAAACATTTTGGTATGATTTTTTTATGAAATCTTGAAATGAAAAATTACGAACACGAGTATTTTGTATTTATTCGGTAATAAACTGTCACACATTTACAATTATTTAAATAGTTTCTACCGTTCATAATATTTTAAACTGTTTATCAGAAAACCTCGCTCAAATATCACTATTCAGTATAACCCAACAATGATCGAGGTTAAACATTTATGATTATAGCGTTTTAAAAGTACATGAATAATTTCAGATGAATTAGTTAAAATCGTTAGGAGATAATTTATGTATAATATAATATATAGGTTACAGAACATCACTGGAATAAAATAAGGTTCCTGTATTATCTGTAATTTTTATGAAACATTGATTTGAAATTTATTTGATTTATCTTTGTGTATACATTACATTGAATATTTTCAATAATTTCTCGATTCGTACGTGAAATTATGTTATTCAGATATACTACAAACAGTTACAATGACTTAGAGCTAATTTAATCAAAGAAAACTACTAGATACTGACACAAAAATTAATCATCAATTAGTATCAATGTGTAACAGAAAGTTCATACGATTAATTATTAAAATACAAATTTATAAATTTAGTTTGAATGTTTGAACCTTCAGCATGTATTAGCTTTTTAATAAGCACTTATTATGTGTGGTATCAACAATAATTTATGTAATTAAAATGACATTTTTTTTCTCTAGTGAACCAAACATAATGTTCGCTATAAGAAAAATGTCTTGTTGTCGTAACAGGAAATAATTTACATTTATGAATTATAAAATTATCCGTCTTCCTGATTATTAATTTTTGTTTTGTAAAAGGTTAAAGTTTTAACTGATTTTAATGTTGTGCCGATTTACTTCAAACTGTAACTCTTAACTTAAACATTGCTTTCCGTCAGAATACGATTTATATTTTAACACTACAAATTAAATTTCACAGTTGTAACATAATAATATACAAAGTATATATTAATTTTTATACAATATTAATTATTATACAAAGTATATTACTTACAACATTTTGAAATTACAGTTGATTGAATGTTTTCAGTGTAGTGTAAAGAAATACTACGGTTAATCAAAGTAAAAACCATTTATAAATTATAAAAGAGGATACAATATATATAAGCATTAAGAATGAAAATTTTGTTTATTTACCGAGTACGTTTTAAATATAATAATCAAATTTACATAAATATAAGCAAATGCTTTATTACCATAAACTAATTTTGTTATATCCGGTAGAGGAAAATCGTCATCTTATGATTATTTTCGAACATGTTATATAAGTGGATCATAAAAGCTTTTATTTACATTTGTGCACCCTTAAAAACATAGGAGGTTAAAATAGCCAAGTTGATAAGCAAACATATAAAAAAGTGCCAATACGTAATGAATCCGGTTTTTTTACAATATTTATTGAAAAACTCCAAATATATAATTTTGATTTATGTGAACTTTTTTTTTTTTTTACTGATCTTAACATAATATTAGGTATCATTTTCTTGTGAAACTGTTCGAGGAATATAATTATGAGTTGACTATATAAATATTTTATAGATTTGTCATCTTTGATTGTTTTTTATTTAGGTACTTAATCAGTTTATTTTTACAATTTACATTATACACATAATTGTATTTAAATACAGTGAATGCGATTGTATTTAATTTAATCAAAAGCAAGTAAAAGTTTTGTTGTGCTAAAAAATAAAAAATATTCGTAATCCTCTTAAATCGTTATCAACTTTAATATTAAATAGTTTATATTGTTTTAATTAGATTGGATGATTTGATAAGTGCTAAATTTACAGTTGTATCTTTTCATTAGAAACCTATCTAATTAAAACATACTTTTATACTAAATTGAGCCGTAGGGTCTAACTGCATAATACTTTTTCAAGTGCAAATAAAACATTTGAAATGTATTTTCAATTGATCGAAACGTAAATAAATATACTAACATAAGGTTTTCAAGGACCTGAGACGTTAGGCATGGGCAAACTTCTGATTTTTGGAGTATATTTAACTTGTAGGGGATAACGATTCCCTAGAAAACTCCAATTGTTAATATACCATACCCCGATCTCATAATTTGGTCACATTGTAATTGTTAATATATCTAATGTGAATAGATAATATATCCCACTAGCTTAGTTTTAGGTAGTAACAGTAAATAATTTAAGACGGGGAATGTTATTTTGATATTTAATGATAATAACAAAGAAACACTACAATTATCAAGTTTTATCGTAAAAATTATCGTTTCAGATTATATTGCTACGGTTTAATTTTAAAACATGATCGACAAAAACATATTTAAATAATATTCGGATTTCACCCTAAAAATTATATGATGAACTATTTACTATTTATAGTTCTCTTATACTAATTTCAGTGGAAACTAATTGAATAACGTCATGATCTTTATTTTTCATCATGCTAGTACTAATGAAGGTTATTTGAAATAAAATATAGAGATAACTATGGGTTTGTCTAGCTTATAATGATAAATCTGAATCTGTTTGATAAATTAAACTATCGAGCTATAATTTTCTCACGATTTCTAGAGTGTGTTTTACGAATCAGATGTATTAACAAATCATGTTTGGTTTCAATTTAAAAATTGCGTAATCAACTGCAAATGTCCACAAAACCATGTGACTTCTTAACTCACAACCAGTACGACAATGGTACGCTTAGATACGGAATAGCTACAACCTATGTCACGCATTATCAACTCGAAGTCCAGTGTGGAAATGAGGGCCGAAAATCACATAAAATTTCTCATGTCCCTCGTAGATCGTACGAGTCAACGTTCGGTGGATCTCTCTGTGATGCAATCCTATAACGTTTATTTTTGAAAGGGCTAATGAATCCTGGTTGATTATGTTTATTAGATCGTGTTGCAGTTGATGTTTTGATACGGGACTTGCGTAAATGAGCCCGACGCACTTAAAAACTATTTGTCCAGTTGACTACGGAAACTCACGTTGACGCGGCACTGGTTGTCCTCGGTGGTGGCTGGTGCCGGTCAATAAAAATATACACACGTAATGAAATGGTTGACTAGTTGTTTATTTAGTAAGAACAAGACACACACGCGTTGACCAAATTGGTGAAATAAATAAGTGTTATTCGCGTCGACTGTCGGTGATCGAGTCTTCGTCGTAGTTGTCCAGTCGAACGATGATGGGCAAGAGAGGGAGATCGGTCGGCTCGTGCGACCACATCGGCTCCGGCAAAGGCCTCCTTCCTCTGCCCGGTGTACGAGGTAGGTGGGGGCTTTTGCCGAACCGGTGCTATCGTTATCCGGGTTGTGGCTGGGTAAAGAGCGACGCAGTCCGGGAGAGTGGTGTACAATGTACCTACACTACCCCGGACCGTGACAACGTGATGCAAACGAAGAAGGCGAACAATGCATCTTATATGTACCTAGTACATTGTAAAAATTAAAATTAAATATTCATCAAGGTAGTACTGTGTTCTTGCTTTTTTTTTAACGTTGGCATAGGTCGTGCATGCGGCCACTTTGATTTCATATAAGATCGGGTACAAATAGTGGCTGCTATTGGCTTTAAGGCGAAGGTGGGATGTATAGGAGGATTTGATCGATGGTACTCATGATTGTTCATTGTGATGGAAAAATAAATAATAATAATTGTATTGCGTTCAACGTAGTTTTGGCTTATTTATAATTTAAATTTGTATTTAAATTAATTATAATGCCACATTAATATTTAACGAATCACGTGCAAACATAAAACATTTCGTAAGAAATTAAGATAAAAATGTATATGGTAAAAAAACCCAAGGCCGGCGCCTTGTATAGGCAATTTAGGTACTTATATGCGTTGCGGAAATTGTAGCGAAACATTTAGATTTGTTCACCAATTTGGCAAGTAAAATATTTTAGTATTATTAGATTCAATATTTTATTTTAAACTGTAAAAAGTATAAACTAACTCATCAATTGAATTTATTCTAATGAATATTGATGTTTGAAAACGTTCATATAATAACACAGATGTACTCGTATGAGTCAGTCGCATAATATCAAGTTTAGGCAAAGTTTTTTAAAATATTTTATCATCCTACATCTTATTTAACTTCTTTTGTAAAATATTTTAATATTAAATCCTTAAGATACATAATCTAATGAACTCTGAATTTGATCACACTCACACTTTTCAGAAAATAGAAACCTGTTTCACGAAGTGACTTTGTGTAAATAAATTTGTTGGCATAAAATGTACATATTGAACATTATCATATTAAATATATCTTATTGTTAATACTGAACTTATCAATTTGAAAAATTGTGCATTGAATTAATGTAATTTAAATGAAACATTTAGTGTAAAAATATTTTTAGTCTTAAAGAAGGAAAATGTCATGTTACAAAAATTATTTTAGAAGTTCTACCGCTTTTAAAGAATTTCCAATATTTTGAAATATTTATAAATTAGTATTATTTAAAAATTTAGAAAATGTTTGAGACGACATTAGCTTTTAAATATATAATAATTATTGCACTGAAATGTCAATGGAAATTGCATCGTGTTTGAGTGATCTTATACCATGCTTGTGGGTACATAGTTTCTCTTCAAAAACGAAAATCTTATATTGCAGATTTGGGTATGTTTTTTTTTGATAAAGAGAATTTTTTACCATTTTTATTCGGTGATTTTGTTAGGTTTGAGTCATATTTTGACGTTATTACATAAATTTTTAATTATTTTAGGAATATTTTATTTTATTTTTATTGTCATAAATATTGATAAAAGTTTTTCATTTTATTCCGTTACGGTAATGTAAAATACAAACGGGTATCACGTTTTGAGCTTAAGTAAAAACGTCTTGTATTAGTTGATTAAAATAATTTTCAATTAAAATTAATGTTTATCTCTTATCGTACAATAATTATGTGATTTTATTTTTATTTTTCATAAAAAACAATTGCTAAATGATAATATCATCAACATGATATTTAGATTTTTTGTTACTACAATGTGATGATTTTGTCATGTAAAATACAAAATAAATAGTATCAATGTAACAAGGATTTAATACCATTATATATTTTTCTATTTCTTTTATCAAATATAGGTAAATGGTGTAATCATGCAATATCGCTGTTGATTTTTTATTAGATTTGACCTTTATTATATCTCAATACTAAGATAAAAAGGGGGGATTCAGATACGGTGGATATACGTAACAGAACGATGTATGAATACATTATTACGAATGGATCATCACCATTCAATATACCACGATACGTCAAATGTCACCGGTATATGTTTTATCCACAGTAATCGTGAAATATTTACGTCAACTCTGTTCCGACGAAATTTCGAATGTTTAAAAAGCGATAGAAAACGGCATCGAATAAAATATTCGAATTCGACGTTGGATACAACGAGTGTTCCGTAAACGTCTGGAGCAGTTGCTACAGATCTTGGATTCTAGTACTATTGACGTTTGTGCGCAAGTGGTATAAGGAGCTTAAACATTTGAAAAGTAAAATAGTGCATAGACGTTTTCCCGGAGTTTACGAATCGGACGCTTCCGGTTGGACGGACAGAACGTCCACATCCATTTCCTGAAATCCGACGAGATGCGGAGCCAGAGAATTTCCGTGTTTTTCAGCTAGGAAAAGTCTAAGAATATAGTTAAACGCGCTATGGCAATTTGTAGATAAGAATCGAATTATTTGTATACGCTCCGGTAGTATATCACTCTATTGCGACATTGGTTAGGATAAGTGGAAAACCCGAAAATGTTTTCCTTTTTTTTCTGCAAATGAAAACGTAATAAAACAAAAACTATTTATGATGACGTTAGTTCATTAATTATAACTTATTCATCTATAAAAATACGAAATTCAGACTGTCCCAACCTCATCAAAGTATTCAATATATTTATGCATACAACGTTATTATAATACGTTTAATGGATTACCTGCAGTCGATGTAAAAAAATCACTCGCTTAATGCAAAAATTTGTAGAAAATATAATATGAGTTTATGAAATATATATTGTAATAATTACATAATATTAAATATTATTAATTAACATACATTTTATGTTTTTTTTCGAGTTTTGTGAAAATAAATAAATTCAACTCAGTATTCCAGAGACTGAAAATGGACTATCTAACGACATAAAATATATTTTATTATTTTATATATTATACGTGATACATAAAAAGAAATTATTTAAAAAACGCAAGTGCATCGCAGTCGATTTATTTGTTTGTGTAGAAAAAAATATAATTGTAATTGTCATTGTAATTTTAATTTAATAATATAGTTCGTCTGTGTATCGAATATTATAATAATACATTATTGTACAAATACCACGTGCACTGTAGGGAATATCATCAACATGTTCACCAGTATCTACACACTAAATACTATTCATCAAACGCATTTACTGTGCTCGCTCATATTGTTCCGAGACAAAACATTCAAGTGAAACTTTAAAAATAATCCACCGTACTAGATCAAATGAATATATTATAATAATCAATTACACGACAACGTGGCGTGTAATTATACGCAAGTCAACACGCGTCCAACCTATGTCGATGATCCTTATGTCTTAGTCGGTAAATCGAGCTGGTGTCGAACACACGGTACAGATTCGCGCACGGGGTAGAAGGATATTTTCGCCTTCACACCGGGCGGCGAATACTGCTGATTTCCATATAATTTCGTAGCAACCCTTTCCTCCGACATCCTCCGACGGGTATAGTGGAGGTGTCGGAACGTTTGTACACGACAATTCAATTCGATTCTTCATCGACCGCTCGGTCTTTCACGCCGAGATCACGTGCAAAGGAACGCGCGTCTCCCTGGGTACGTAGAGTTACGGGTGGGAGGGTGTGCTGCGGTAGTGGGTGTAGCGATTCGAGGAGACCGCGGGTATCCAGTAGGGCGGTACGAGGGCTTTTCTCGCGCGTGTATATGTATATAGGTATACCATATAAACGTTTATATATAGGACGTACCCGACAAGTCCATCAGCGAGGGCACACTTAAGAAACAATGAGCTCTCGCATGACTCGGCACCGCGGGCTGGTCGGGCTTCCGGCCGATTATGTCCGAATCGAAAAACACGCGGACCATGAAATCGACGGGCGCACGCGGTCTTTGGGTGCACCGTAGGTTTGCCTTGCCCACCGGCCAAGAACGCCGATAAATCTTCGGCACATGACCGGGGGGTGTAAATCGAAACTGGGGGTACAGAAACAGAGACCACCACCGCCTCGCCACCAACCCCGCGATTAATCACCACCAGATGGGCCGGAGGGACCACGGTGTGTGCCGTTGGTCTGCGTCCAAGCCCTGTCCGGTATTCATTTTTCATCCGGCGAACGATTCGGACTGAGCGCACTTTTTCTCCGAAAACAATAACAGAGTCGCCGAGAGTGGCAGTCCTAAACATAACGTAGTCTTTTAGAAATCTTCTGAAAACGTATCGGGGGTGAGAATGGTGCGGGCCAGTGTCTCTTGAGTTCGTGGTGCGCAATGTCACAGACTTTCCGGTGACTCGATCCACCCCGATTTTACCGAAGGATGTGTACTCTCACCATCAAAGGGTTTAATTATTATGGTTTGGACGCATGATCGCGGGAATATGAGTGGTTGGGCAGGAAAAAAAATCAAAAATTCGTTATTCTATATACATAACGGTTTGTTTACTTCACATCGCACCGACGTGCATATATTATTGTATCGTAAATATAAACTTATCATAAATATTTATTAAATTTATTTTAGTTTTTTTGAACAATTTTTGAGCGAAAGTTCAAAAAGTCCAACTTGATAATGATATCCATGGGATGGTAAAAACATAGATTTTCATGAAAAATTTATTAGGGGTCAATATAGTTTCTATGATTCACTATATACGTATTATATCAGATGATCGAATTTAAGTCGTAAAAGACATGTCCATATAGGCATTTGAATATTTTAGATGGTCGAAAGAAAAATTGAAAAAGCACAAATGTGATCATTAACACTATCATGAATATAAAACAGGTGACATAAAAAAAAAAAAGGATTCCACCAAAAACCATATAATATATTAATTATGCGGTATTTATTGTTGAATTAAAAATGTACGTTTAAAAAGCCAAGACAAAAATATTTGACGACTTACAGTTATAATAAGTGCAGCAAAATGTAAACAAAAAAATTTTTTTTTTTGTTAATGACGTGTTATAATTGTGCATAACTATATTAGCTAATTAGTCATCAAAATGAAACCATATGCTGACAGAGTAGTTGGTAAATCAACAAATACTGTATGTATAAGTTAATTCATTAATTGGTGTTTCGAAGCGAGAATCCCAGGGGTGAACCATCTATCCAAAGTTACTTAAACTATCTGACAACGTTGCATTGAATAATAAAAAGAACGCATCATTCTCGTAACTTTTACAACTACATTATCTTGCGCAGAACATGTTTTTCTTCCTAGCCGATTCCTACAAAAACATTACGCTCTTATGTTTTTGGTTACCATAAAGCCAAGTGACCGAAGTTGTTTGACTCCACGATAATGTGCTTGGTAACTGTTATTATAACGTTTAAAGTTTTTCCATCATTTTTTTCAAAATGTTTACAAAAATTTCCTTCACAAAAACATAATTTTATTTGAATTGCTACTAATATACAAAATCATGGAAGTTTTTTTGACCCGTGTTACCCATAGAAACTAAAGACCAAGAGGTTTTTTTTTCTTTTGACATTTTATGTTATTTTTATCTCGAGCCGCAATTGTTCATACACAACCGTGTTTGATTTGATTGTAATAATTAATTAAAGCGTTCGCGGCGTACACAATAGTATAATCCACTGCTTAAAGTACAATATGTCGATGCTCAATCTTTACGTTTTAGATTATTTATCCGTTTTATTACTCGTGCGTTCGGTACAAATTTCGATGAGGAAAACCCCGTAAAAGAAATAATATTTCTTTCGGTGATGGTTTCAACAAAACTCTGATTTCTAAGTACGACACTGTCATGCGCTTTAGTAAAAATGTGTAGATTCTCGTTAGTAGACGTATCGAATTTAATTGTAAGCCGGCTGAAACTGATACACTGAAACTATTATATTACAATTATTATATTATATTGAAACTATTACACTGAACAGCGTGCGTTTAATAAAAAAAAAAAAGTTCCATTTTGTGAACCATCTTCCGACTGTCCGACGGTCTATGTAACGGGAATCTACTTTAATATATTAATCATGACGTCTTGGCTTCACGGTATCTTGTTGGTGAGATGTTTAGAATTCAAACCGTACACATTGTCAATTAGACGATATTTAAATACGAATTTTCCGATAAAATATAGATGCTTTCATTTCTCAAGAGGGGTAAAAAGGCTATTGTTCCGTCGAACGGTATACGTCATGTTTATTAACTCGAGACATTATTCAAAAGAAATCAGCCTTCTGTTCGAAATAGACATCGTATTCAAATTAAGTGTATTAAGGGCTTTAGCAGTTAACTGTGACAACTTCGATTTATGTCTTGTTGATGATATTTTTTATGAAAATTTTATTATATTTTTATCGTGATGAAAATAAAAACTGTTCTATTATTAATTCCATATCAGCTGCAGGTACACGTCATAAATTTAGTGTTAAGCCCCAATAACTACATACTTTTTATCGAGACAAAAATAATGATGAACTATAAATACTTCATTTAGGTATAGATAAAAGTTAGTTAAATTATACTTTAATCCATATGAACATAATAAAATCATAGATTATGTTTAAATCAATTCCAGATATATTTTGTATTTGTTTTTATGATCAGAGTTTGATTGTTGTTACATTTTAACAATCGACACAGATACGCACTACAGTACAGTTATTGCAATAATTGGACTAACTGTATAAATCGGTAAAAATTATTAATTATTCAACAACTTTTACGCTTATATGATGAATAGACAACACAATCTCCACGCACTGTCGGTACTATTTATATTTATTTATTATCGTTTACAATATAAACTTGGTAAACTCATAGCTAATGACGCACTGACTATATGCACATAAATAATTTAAAGTCAAAACAACGTTAGTGCAGCAATATAATTAATTTAATATAAAATAGACAATAGTTATTAGAATTTATAGGTTAGAAGCACCAATGGAGAAAACCACTTCATAAACATTTTGAACGTTAATTATTATGTTCTTAGTAGAAGCAAAATTCTAAAACATACTGCTAAACAAATATCACAATTCATTTCGATTAATCACTAGGCATTCTACGAATCTGCGGTTGGCAAGCGGGAACGCGTAGGAAATACCCAGAAGGTACACCATAAGCCCGTTTATGAATGAGGTTAAGGGTCCATCGTCTATACAAAGCTTACTATGTAGATACATCATACATAATTTGTTATGTGTATGAAAAATGTTATTATGTTCATCTGTCTATAAAGGTTATTTCCCATTTTTATTGGAAAAAATATTATAAAATTAGAACAACAATATATCTATCAAAAAAATATCCCGAGCACAGTCACATCACTCATCAACGAGAATACTGAAATAAAAGTTTAAATATTCTATTCAGCATTATTATTATACAGTATTTAAAAGTACGAATGTTATTGCTGCAGTTACGGTCATCGATGTAATTACCAATTATAAATAATACTAATTGTTGTTACGATTAATTAATTAATACATAGATCCCGTTGTTTTGTCGTAACGACCGTAGTTTTCCCACCACGTAGTTGCAATGTAGTAACTTTTCGTGTTTTTCATTTCCCCATAAGCGTGTAGCCCTCCCGGCCCAACTCTAGACCGAAAATAAAGATTATTTTTCATATTATATTCTAATTTCTATCGGTAAAACAAATGAGTTTTTATTCAAAAGCTCTGAAACTGCATTCCTGTTCATTGTTTTTGGCACTGGCACATAAGTTTTTACCAAGTATCGATATTTTTAATTTATTTAGCTTAGATATATAATAAGAATAATAAAAAAAAAACAATAATTTATATTTGATTTATTATTTAAAATAACCGCTGGGCTTTTAAAATGTTAACATTACTGCTGAACTTTTCAAAATCATATAATAATATAAATTTAGTGAAAAACGTTTAAGACGGATGCTTAGTAGACGTTCATGATGTGTATATCGATACTAATTTAATATTTATTTTATCTACGGAGTGTTTAGAATTTACTGAATTTTAAGCTCTTTCCCCTCGTAATTTTTGACATTCTAAGATAATAAGAGATACGTTAGTCTGAAAATTTAGATTAATTATTTAGAAAGGTCAAAAGTACAATTTTTTACTTGCTTCACTCATCATCTAATAATTGATATTTAAACTCCATCATGATACCGACATCGATATCGACTAATAAATATATCAAAGTTTTCATTGAAATTAAAATTATTTTTATCCAACACGTGTTCATCGCCTGTGTTAAAAAAAAAATGTTATGCGGAAAAGATTTTTATGATTTTTGACTAATTTTATGTATTGAACTGAAGGCCAGAAAAATAACTTACGATAATATTATGATTAAACCTGGGAAATTTGATTCAAATGATTCCACTTCAAATATTAGATAAAAAATAAGTTTAAATGAGAAAAGTTTTTTATTGCTGGTAATTTCCTATAAGATGTACCTTATAATGCCTCTCTTCCTTTTACTTTTTATCCTTATTTGAGTGAATAAACATTAGGATGTTGACAATCATCAACATGCTGTCGCGCTTCTGTGAATTTTAGTTGAACTTAACAGTTAACTTTTAGAAATGGAGATTTTTACATCGAACGAAAACTAGCGAAAACACAAGGTTTGACGCACTCAGATATCATAATACACGGATAAACATAATTTAATTTGGAATCCTTCTACGAAATACACAACAAGATGTCCTGGAAAAATGTAATGAACATTAAAAAAAATGTATAACGGGTATGTTTTATTTCGATTTAAATTTTTTTATCGGCGTTTTTTCTTTTATTTATTTTTTCTCTCAAGATTCGAATTAAAACATTGCCTGCCAATGTTATCTATAGGTACCAATACTGTTAATGGATTTGTTGCGGAATTCTCGTCTAATCGCAAACGGTTATATTATGTTTGGACGATCGCATTGGAAACGTTTATGCGTATTCCAGGACTCCTTGTCGATCTTGCCTTTGTCTTACTGCCGAACAGAACCCACAAACATTGATGTATAACCATGACTTGCGACGAACGCTTGATTATGGCCAGTGGTATTTTCCCGGACTCGACGTTAAAAACACGCACGGTTCGATTAACCTAGTGAAACAAGATGCTCATTTTTCCAAAATTGTCATTCCGAGTGATAATTTTTGTTTTTTCTTACGGCATTGATCAGCAATTATGAGAACAACAATCATTTCAAAACAGGCCTTATAAAATATATCGACCCGGAGCATTAAGCTTATGATTGAAATTAATTTCCACATTTTATTACGTAAAATATATACAAAAAAAAAAATCCAAGTATCGCCACCGTCAGCTTTTACAGATATATTTTTAGGATGGTTTTAATAATTTATTAATGACAAACTTCGGTTCACCCATCGGAATAAAATCCAAGTCGAATAAATAACAGACCATCCATTCGTTGTCTTGAATACGACTGTATTTTATTGTTGTAAAAAGTGACCTCGGATTATATTAATTACACAAAGTGAACAAAATTCGTCCGTTCCCCAAACTGGATGTCCGAGTTGAGGATTTCCGTTAAATTGCATTATTAGGATGAGTTTCGTCGTCTAGACATCTGCAAGTTCATAACATTATCGACTAAACTAAGTGAATGTGACATATTATTTATAATTTTACAAGTCAGATCTATGAATACAATGCACCATAATATAGGGTATTATTTATTCGTCTCTAGTCTAAAATCATCATTATTTTGCCAATATTATCAAGGAAATAAAATAAATTTTCAAATAGATAAATCAGTGTCAAATACATCAAATATATTGTAATATGTTTGATTAACAAGACACTGTATATTTTACTGTGGGATTAAAAATTAAAATGTACATGATATTCTAGAAATTACATACATTCTAGATAAAAGTTTCTGAAAGAACACTTTGGTTTAAGCTTTATGTTTGCAAAGCTGTGGTTTAGGACCGGTAAAAAAAATGCATTTTCTACAAATTCATAGCTTTAATATAATATATTATAACAATCAGAGTTAGGATGGAGTTTATCTATAGGTAATTGTCAAAATAAAAATTTTTATGCAAGAATTATGTATTGTAATAATTTTATATTATAACAGTATTTTTGATAGCTTTTTCCCTATAGTTGGATTACAATTTTTAGAAATGGATTGATGCGTCATACTAGGTCAGTCATGATTATGAATACAAATAAATCGTAATGTACAATAATTATAGGAAGAGATAATATTGTTATCGTTTATATACAAAAAAAGAACAAGAATTTGACATTTGATTCGTTGCGAATACTCTGTTAACGATTGAAGTCACGAGTGCATTTCATAATCATCACATTTATTTGATTGCAATGATTTTCTGTTTTAACTGACTTTTTAGCGATTATATAAACTATCTTTTGTTTTACTGGTCTTACACAATAGTGCGTGCGTCATAATATATCTGTGGTAATAATTAAAATTATTTATAGAATGAAAACGTTTCATTTGAAAAGTCGAGCCGGAAAACTGTTTGAAACCTAAAATTTGTTTTAACGCGATCGTGATTGAAAATAATTTTCGAATTAAATCTCTCTTATAAGTTTATGATACGGTTTTGACCGACCTGTGCATAGGAAGTTGCGTACATCGTGCAGTTTTAAAACGTCTCCATCGGTAGACGTACGCTTGAAAAATTTCACCCCGGAATAAGGCACGTGCATCACCTGTGCTCGACGACGCGGTGTGTTTTAAAAAATTTAGAACCTAATAAAAAATATAAAAAACGTTCTTGTCTGTTCGTCCGTCCGTCCATCCATACCCACCTATGGACATATTACATCCACGCTAACGGCATTTACTCGTTGCTGCCTCCTCGCCGCGCCGGCAGGATCGAAATTATTCCCGTCCCGGTCGTCCTGGGAAATGTTGTACACGGCCGGGTGGTCGTTTTTTCTTCTATTTTTCGGGCGAGGCTAAATAATAAAAAAATAAAAAGAGAAATAACCATACGCGCTGGTGATGTTCATGCATTATTACGCGAGTACCCGAGACACGATGCGTCACGTATGCGCATAGGTATGTATATAGTACATACACGTGCCGTGGACGAGTTGCCGTTGTGCAACCGTTTCGTAATCTTCTTAGACTAGTGAAAGTTTTCTCCGAACCCCACCATCACGGTAATCGATATCGATAATGTGAGGTGGAAAAAAAATCACAATAAACAAACAAAAATAAAATATAAGACTGTACAGACGACGACGACGATGACTATCCGGGGTTAACGATTAAGCAAAAACTTTCCCCATTACTGAGGTCAGATAATAATAATAATAAGAAATCGGCTGTAAATGAAGAAAAAAAATGATATACAAAAATAATCGTATCGTAGGTATATAACAGTAAGCACGGTGTTGTGAACAAAATGAACATTAAACTCATAAACTCATAACATTTCCCGTCGCAATAATTCATCATAATAATATTTTTATGTGCATCGTATTATTACGTTATAAGTTAAGCGTATAAACGTTTGTAAGGGAGAATGATAACCGGTTTTCACTTCGGGTAGAAAACCCAACCGTTAAAAAAAAACATAAATATAAAAACGAAAGCTGAAGGTTTAACATCGAGCGAATTATATTACACCAAACCGGTGAAAACCGTTTGTTTCTCAATTGGAGCATTTTTCATTCGAAGATGTGTGCGTATAATTAACGATCGCAACGTTTATCACTTATCAGTTTTAATTTATCTCTATTCAACGGGTGGTTTATGTCTGAGCGAATTTGTAAGAATTGTCATGTGTTTTGTAGGTATCAAAAAATTTTCGATTCCTACCGAAGCCGATTACCCCATTTTCTGTAAATAGTTACGCATTCGTCGTCTCTGTCTTACAAACATACATCATAGCAATTCATTGCAGAAAAACCAATGTTGTGTTAGCTTTATTATAAGAGTTAACATACTTATTACCGAACTTAAATGGATGGATATTCGTTGTGTCTTCTTGTAGATTTTTCACGATGTTTACATTTTTAAGGGAGATATAATAATGTACAATTTTTACAATTTTAAAAATCTTATAACTAGCTTAGAAATTAAAATATCATAAAAAATCTATGAGATGACACAGATAATGTTCTTCCCTCAACGCTCAATTATAGGTAGGTTTTTCCAATATTAAAGCTATAACTACACAAAATTGGTTCTACTGAACCCAGATTTGCTGTTGTGCACATGTAATACGGAGACAACGCATGTGGTTGTGGCTTCCTCTTAAGCTCAGAATTAAAGGGCTTAGCTTCGACAGAAGAATTTTATATGCGTATAGTATACAATAGTAGTAGTATAGAATACAACTGATATATTAATATATTGTTTAAACATTTCAACCGTGCAGTAAAACTACAATAATAGATTTCAGATGTATAACGTTTAATAATAAAGTAGCACCGCTGAATGGTTTTTTAAGATAGATATAAAATGAATATATTTTACACGAGAAGACCTCATCTTCTTCAACTGCAATACGATTTTTGATAACTCACAAGACACCAGGCGTATCAAAAGCTTGGAGCCCTACGAGTTAGTTTTAGTAGCTTAGGCTAAGAAAAGGGGCTATCTCATTGGAGAAACAAGCCCCTAACACGTTAAGGAGTACATTGTTTATCATATTTATTTTCCACGTATTACGAATATTCAACTATTCGTTAACTATTTAATACGCATTTAACTGTATAAAGATTCTTTGTCACATAAATAAAGATGCTCAAGAAACTTCTACAAAAAAAAAAAAAAAATACGTTTTTGACTCTGAAAGCTACCAACTATCGGTCGTCTCATCACCCGACCATCCCTACCGCGCACGCCATATAGTTAAACATACGTGATAATCATTGACTTAGTTTTAATTATTTTCGGAATCTTATAATAGCAGTGATTTGCTATTTTATTATATTACACAGAACGTGTAGTAGTGTTCATAGTAGTTTTTTGTCGTTTTTTTTTTGTTGATAATATCAGGTAATATTCATGGTGATTTTAGAAACTCAAGTTTTTCCTTTTGTTATTGCTTTATTGGTTTCTAAAGCCTAATTGCAATGCTATATCTTGTACACAATTAATGTTGATAACGATAAGCAACAGTAAAAGCGGGTCCAGAGTAATTCAATAAAATGGATGTATAATATACATAATGGTACATTTTTACTAATTATGATTTATGTTTATATATTCATGATATATGATCTGTATTTTATTTTATTAGTTTTTTTATTTTTTATCTAAATAAAAGATAAATTAATTTTGGTTATCATTCATCAATATCTTAGATAAATTTTATTGTTATTATCTTTATCCAGATGAATTTTCTGTTATCTGGTTCTAACACTGTTAAGTAGGTATGTAAAAAAAGGTTTTTAAAACATATAAAAAATTCCAAATTTAATCATTTTTACAGCCAATAATAGGGGAGTGAGCATGGGTGAAAAATCACCCTGTTCATAGTTTGATAATTTCGTTGTTATGTGTTTATGGAATTATTGAAATTTTCTCGAGTAGACGCTCATAATGATTTTATTAAATTATCAAATCCATATGACTAACGAAATATCAGCATCAAAGACGACTGAATTTTTATGTTGCACAATTATTTTCGACGAACGCAAAAACTTCAAAGGTTCAATTTGCGTTAAGTTTCCAAAACTATTTACACTTGCACACGTAGGGTATACGCACCTAATGTATATTTAAATATGATACCCGACCGAAATTAAATTGCAAATGCCTTGTTTAATAACTGTTTAATCTGTTAGGGGACAGCTCGACGGGTTTGCTGTGGGCTTGCATACGCCGGAATCCTATTTATAACATAATAGATAGTTGTAATAATAACATTTGTTTACGAAGTTCCTTATCGTCAACATTTCAACCAACAATAATATTTATGTATTTTTTCGGGTCCGCGAACGTTAAAATATTTATAACCCAACACCAAAAGCTGTACGTTCCATCCGTAATCTACAAACTGTACAAACCGTGCGTAATGTGATTTTAATGGGAAAAATAAAATTACACAGTTTCATCATGTTCGCGTGTGCCTTATGATTATGAATAACGAGAAAACATAATTTTATAAATGTAAAGAGAATTTTTACTATAATATATAGTCCGCTCGCGACTTATATAATCGATTGGGAAAATAATAGTATTCGAAATGATGTATTATTATTATCATAAGCCGCAAAATAATTTAATAATGGCTCAATTAGCGATAATCGTTTTCAGTAGGAGAAAAGTAAATCGGGTTATTACCGGCTAATTTAATTACCTATACCCTAATTAAAAAAAAATAATTATATATTTATATATAAACATAAAAATGGCGAAGAAATAAAAGAAAGGACGCGCTAGTTCACTAGAGTGTAAAAACTGCTGTCCTGAAAAATTCATGAACCTTTACTCGGATACTGTAATAGAAAATATATTACGGGATACACTTGCAGGGTGTATATGGGACATTAAACTAATTAGGATAAGGCTCTCTAAAAAATGAAGGAAAAAATCCCTTTTTTTTCGCGTGCTCGGATACGTATTACCATATGGGACGTTTTACTCAACATGCTTAGACCTTCAACAACACACAAAACGCAAAAAAAAAAAAACAGTATAAGCGAATAAAACACCATTACCTAATTAATTAGTCGCTTTTTCAATAACCCGAATTATAGCTAACGAGACGAAGCGTGAAGATGGAAAATAAAATTGTTAATGTTTAAAATTAATTTATGAATAATACGTGTAGTGATATATCATGCGAATGCACCGAGACGTTAAACAATGTGATCATACCGTTAATTGTAGGATTCACGTCTGTTATGATATAGTATTGTTACAATATAATAGAATACGACGTGCGAACGTTCGTGGACCAGCACTCGGCAGTTATCCGTGATGGACAGCGTGCTGCGAGTGAAAAATATAGCTGACATTTTTTTACCGCAGTAGGTAACAAGGTATATTGTGTCGTCGTGATATTTTATTTATATTTTTCGTTTCAAGTTTTAACCTTTACGACAACGATAAAATATTTTTAGTCGTCATCGACACAAATGAAACTGTCGGCAGTCACCATTGCCGTCGATGAAAAAAAAGGTCGTTTTAACACGAGTGAAGTCAATCTTAATACACTCCGGAGTGCGAAACCAATCACCCGATAAGTCATATAATAATTTTGAAAAATGAACAAATTCGAAAAACGAAAAAAAAAAAAAAGGCGTTGAAATGTTAAAATGATTGTACCTTCAAAACATGCATCGGGAATGTCGGACGCAAGAAAAAGGGTTACTTTTTCCCTACAGCTCAAACATACCGTACCTGCATTTATTTAACCAATATCATGATCGATCGATTAACTCGAAGTGTGAAACAGTGTACTCGGTGAAAAATGCAATATAGAGACTAAACGGGATAGTTGTGTAAATTAATATCAGGATACATCGAATTGTATCGAAATGTATTAGCATTATGCAAATAGGAAACAATAGCTTAAGCTTGAGAGTAAACATAATTTGCTAAAAAGATTTTAGTTCGAGGTTAAAATAAATGATTTTTGCCCTACTAACGTAATTAAAATTCAACTTAGCTCCTCATAAATTATAATAATGAACTGTTAACAATTAAGAATTCCCTATAATAATTCAATTTATAAATTGGGTCTGGAATATATTTGACTACCTCCACCTTTACATTTAACGATTGAATGAATATCAACTTTTATTATTTTTACGATTAGGCCTAATTATGAATAATTTAAATAGAGTTTTTGGGTATTGCAAAATACAATTTTCATAGTTTTTGCTGCATTAATATCCGGATGGTATCTTGGAAGTATGCAATTTAAAAAAATCTCTAAAATATTGGTCAAATTTGATATTTGATGTATTTTTGCATTTAACACAAAGTTTTTAACTGACGAAGTCTAGTATATTGAAAAATACGTATGAAAAAAAAACGCAGTTCCTAAACGATATATATTCTGATAAGAATGGTAATTAATTCAAGGTTATTATTTTTTTAGGTAAATTACCAACTTAATATAATTTGTCATAAGCGTATAGTTGTTATCCAATCCAAAACGAGAATTACGCCATCATTCGAATTCTCATAAAATATTTTACACATTTAACTGTAGTTATTTTTAACATATGGATATACAACACGGACCCTCATCAAAGATCTAAGTGCGTCAGAAAAGTCGTTGAAAACCACATAAGCTAGAAAAAACTTTTGTTTGAACCAATATACAGCTATATAATAGTGATCAAATATTTACGTAAAAATATTATACAAATATATTGTTAAAGAAAATAACCGAGAATAGTTTACAAATTTATCTAATAATGTTGAGTTATAAATTCGAATCATTTCTTGAATACTAAAACGTTTACATGTATATAGATTAATTAAAAAGTATATACTTATTTAGTTCATTAACAAAAAGAGTATGAAAACATCTTGTAGGAAATCTTCTTTTCCATCGTTACCACCTGATGTTCCTCGAGCGCAAATTTGTGTGAAATAAATTTAAAAAAAATTATTTGATTTTAAACGATACGTTTACACAATATTCTTGACGTTCGAGTTTGAGCACGACGCGTGTGCAGGATTTTCCGAAAAAAAAAAAATATATTGTTTACGATCGCTTGATCGGAATAAAGAGCTCAACAATAACAGCTCTGTATTATAATTATTAATATTACCCACGCCCGTGCCAACCGAACGGTAGGCCGGCGTGCTTATAATGCCGTCCGGACAGTTGCAGGACGGAGTGCACATCACACAGTCGTTAGGCAACGGAACGGCTCGTTTTACGTACGGGATTATGAAATGGGCGGGTTTCCGGGTGGGCTTTTGATAATAATACGTATGTACCTACTACACGATTACACACTATATAAATGCATGCGACGGCAATTTGCGTGTTTTTTCCCTCTCTGCACTCCTGCACTCCTGCAGGTTCCACCGGCCGTTGCGAAGAAAAAAAAAAGCACGCTATTGTTTAAGTTTGACGCTTTTGCGTAATGGACGTGCGTATAAACTTTGAATACTTCCGCCTGGAAAATAATTCGCGAAGAAAAAGAATAAAAATGATTATCATTCGTTTGCCGCTTTTCGGATGTTGAGCGACCGGGGAAATTATTTTGTTTTCCATCCCGTTGACGGTCCTTAACTGTTGTTCGCAGCGCTGTTTTGTTACCATATTAGTGCGAACGGTTAAAAAGTTGACCGAATAGTTTCACGCGACTTACAAGACTACAATATTTTTATGAGAATAACAATAATATTTTCACGATTCAATCGTCATTCAGTGCTATACACATAGGGTCGGGGAAGATACCTCAAACAAAGTATTTAAAAACAAGATAAAATATATATCGATAATTAGTTTCTAAATACTAGACACAATTAGATATTTTGATATTTTTAAAAATACTAGATACAAGATACAGGTAGCTGAGATACATGTAAGATACAAAATACTTTATACGTTCATTAATATTTATTTATTTACAAAAGGCGAAATAAAAAAAAAAAAAATAATATATTGATAAATAAGCAACGTTAATGTATTAACTATTAAATGTGTAAATGTAAGTAAATTATATGTAATATTATAGTTAAAGCAATTTATATCCCATGTTTTATAATAAATTCCTGGTAACCTTTAAAGATATTAATTTTGTGAAAGTATCAAATGTCATATGGATTTATATAGAGAATAAATAAGCCAAGCTGCTGAAGAGGTTTGGTATGTGCTATATTTTATAAATATTTTTCAACTCACTGATTACAAATAAAATACTTTTTGAACCTATATTGAAAAAATGACCTATAAAAATGCATTATTATGAGCAAATATTGTGTTTGTTGTTCAGTGATCGAGTGAATTCTGACAAATAATGATATAATATTGTTGTATATTTTTATAAGCATAATACTATAGACATCAGGAACTTTAATCTAAGTTATTTATAGTTATTATTACATAACTTTTGATGGTTTCTAGTATATTTTATCATAAAAAGATACTAGATACTAGTCAAAAAAGTATTTAAATACACAATACAAGATACATTAAAACAATGACACAAGACACAAGTTAAAAATGTTTCTCAGATACGTATCTTAAATACTTTAGTGTCTAAGGTACTATCCAGCCCTGTCGAATAGCGTGTTTTATACACACTAATCGACTTTAAATTTAAATCTGCAGTTTATTCTCTTTCTGTTTTTTGTACACAACATTCTTATAATATTCGTAGGTGGGTTTTGAAGTTCAACCGATGGTCCCAATATGAAACACATAAGTTTTTAAGACACAAACGTTACAATGTGTTAGAATGTAGATCTTATCGCTGGGGACCATGCTAAAATTAGGTATAAAACGTCGCGTATGATGTCAGTGTCGTCGGTGAATAGTACAAACGAGTAAAACCCATCCTTTCTCTAACAACAGTCAGGTTTTCCAATATGTATTGTACAAATATTTCAATAAATGCAAAAAAAGTAGGTTAACACTATGATTTTGACTATAATTCGAATATTTGACTGTTAACTATTTACGTGTACCGCTCACAAAGTTCTAAGCACGCCGAAATTGTCGTTTGTAATTTATACTATGTTGCGGTACTCATGTAAGTATTTCTTATTTTGGACATGGTATCGCGATTAATCAAAAGCCGAATAATAATATGGCGATGGTCCCCGTTCAACTTCCCGGTTCATTTTTTTCACTCAAAAAGTTTGTTTAAACACAAGTAATTTACTTACCTCGAAAGTACGGTTACCGTCGTCGATTGCTCTCCGCAAAAAGAATGCTGCATGCCGAAAACGTTGTATCGCAATATATTATAATTCTCGTCGTGCTAATATACTATCGCCACCAAACCAACAGCAAAAATTAGCTATAATTATTGGGTTTGGTCTTTTATATTTCGGTTAACTCGGAACCGTACCGATTGGGACAAACAATTAATCCGTCTTGCATGGAAGGACGAGGTAGACAAAGAATTTAATATACAGGGCGATTTTTTTACCAAGAATCACCCTTTATTATCTGAAAAATTGCTTAAATTTGGATTTCTGTTTTTAAATATCAATTTTCCTAAAAGCTTTGTTTTTCATTACTTTTTTTTACCATCCGACCCCATAGTGTCTTGCGGCAATACAAGTTTTAATTTCTTAACGGAAACACCATTTTTTCACCGCTATGTTTTACTACTGAGGAAATTTTTCCGTAGATTAAACGTTGTGAAATGAAAATGAAAATGGGTAGTTTCTGAATTATCTTTACTCAAGTATTAGGATATTAAATATCTATAACTATTATATATTTTGTATTTACATGTAATTGCTAATTACTATTGATTTGAGATAAGGCGAATTTTACACTTTTATAGGCAATTTTCAATTTAAATAAAATCCGAATTTGACATAAAATATTCCAAAAAAAATGAATCGAATTATATTTTGCATAGAACGTATGTGGTGTCCTCATTTCAAAAAAAATGTTTGTTTAGCCACAGGACACATTTAAGTTGATATGAAAAATAAAGTAATGGAAAACATGGGTTGTATTATACTCGTAAGACGAACATAAAAAAAAAATCAAAATTTAAATTTAAGCATTTTTATGGGCAAAAAGTTGGAGAGCATAATCAAAAAATCACCTGTACACCATATACACAATATAATACAATCAGCACATACTTATAACAATAATAATAATAATAATAATGATAATAATAAAAATACGACAAGATGGTTTTATCATAATAATATGTTTTATTGTTTTCGAATTACATTAGGTCATGCTAAATTTACATAGACATTCAGGAATGGGATTACTTCTGAAACATTATTGCACTACCGTTATATTATTATATTATAATATACATCAACATTTAAAACCGATACAATAACATAATGCGGTTTCATATTTACAATCAAATATACTATGTACAATATTGTTCAACGTTTGCGATAATGACTAATGACAAAGGTAACTGATATATAATTTACCTTATGTTCACTAAAAGTATGGTTCTATATAAACGTGTATTATATAATACATATACATATAATGGAAATATATATATATTTATAAACGTAACTTATATTATGTACATAACAGATTGGAAATCAATAGCAACTAAGAACAATAATAATTGTGTAAATGTTAATAAACCATTTATCGTAAGTCTTAAAAATAAATAGTTAAAAATCGATTTATATTGAAATACGAGTACCAATTACAAGTTTTAATACACATCGAGTGTGTCTAAATCATTTATTTTTAAAATCCAACTAGAGCGTGATTAATTCTTATTTATTACATCAATATTTAATACAAAGTTTCAATTATATTATACTTAGGTTTTATATGAATACATTTTTTTTTCCAATTTGTCGTTCCGTTCGTTTTATCGTTTACGTACTTTGTGCAAAGGTATGTTTTTTTGTAAGTGACGTATACACTATTTATTTATTTTTTATTTTTCGTCCCGTTAGTGGGAGTTTAGCGTCGAGTTGAACTTTAACTATAATGTGTAGCTGAGAAATTAATTTTATTTACAAAATTTATAGATCGCACCGCGAACCGGTTTTTCCGTGCTTACACTTTGAATCAATACACTCGCTGCGGAGATAATCGATGGTTAAGACCTCAAACCCAGTGGATCAGGTCACGTTGCAGAGGGCATTACGTTTTCTCGTGCGTGTACGAAGTTTCGACTGAACCAGTTCGACGGTACAACGTTTTAGTGTTAACCGATTGCGTCGACAAACACTAGCAGACGCGTACAGGAGCCGAATAAAAAGAAGTTTACTCAACAACGCGTAACGCTGAGTCAAATATCCTGTTTCGCGACAATGTATGCTTCGACGTTCGAGGTTCACAGCTACAGGAAGGACCCCGCGGTTGGCCCGTTTCATAGATAAAGAGTTATTAAGAACAACATAATGTGAACGTGCCTGAGTTGAAAAAAAAATCGGATATGTGTCTTGAAAGCTGACTGATTTTAGTTGAAAATGTAAGGGGTTTTTTTTTGTTCGTTCGTGTATCAAAAAGCGTTTGATTTATCGGTTACATATTATTCTCATCGAAGGATACATATTTGACTCGCACTTAACATTAGCTGATGATAACACTGACTTATTTACAGGTATAATACCTTTTAATATTGGAAACTATATTATGTTCGCGTGCGACACACATCAGATGGTTAAAAATTTGTACGAACCAATACGTTAAAAAATATACCTGGAAATCTCAAATACGAGTATCTACCCGTTTCTGGTTGATCTTTTTCCTTCTCATGCATTCTATAAAATATAAAACCGCTACACCGACAAAACATCTACTAAGAATACAATATTATGAAAATATTGTAATTAACATGATTTTACAGATTAAGTTTGTATTTTTTTTTTAAATTTTTTTTTTTTTTTCAAGCCAAGGAAATAATTCAGTTAGTGTCTGATATCGGTATAAATAAACTTGAAATTTTCCGAATGTGTGTGTTTAAGTTAGCAACGACAACAATAATTATAATTATAATAAAAACGATTACGATGAATATTTTACAATGAATATAAATAATAATATAAACAATTAGTCACTACAGACATACATATGGCCGGTGATCATTGTAATATAACAATGCTATCACGGTCGAAACATTCAACTCCGTAACATTATATTATCGGTATAGTATTATTATTATATGTATATAAGTATTCGAGTTGTACAAGACAAACGCTAACATTTAGATTTAAAACGGAACGGTGTATAAACCCCGATAAATCATAATAATAATAATAATAATCTTGTAATAACGAACAAATTTTATAATAATATAAAACACGATAATATTTCAATATAATGAGATAGGTATATATTTTCCATGGAAAGTTGCACGCTCCACGTACGCGCCTTATCCCGCGCGAGAATATGAGCATCGACCGGGTCGGTTTAACATCATCTGTAAGACAGGGCGAACGCGGCCATGGTCAGCGTCCAAGACCAAGCGGCCAGTTTAGAACCGGCACCGTGTTCGCCGTGTTGCATGGCGGCGGGATGTTCGCCTGAAAAAAGTAAAAAAGAAAAAGAAACCCCCGAAAAGGGATGAAAATTTGAAGGCATATTATATTATACATGTTTAAGGATGCGCATCAATTATTCATAAGCACGAGTCGCTTCGATATTCAAGCTGCAATCTTTGGACGACCGACGAGTGGGCGGTGAAGCGAGGGCCTCGCGCGCGGAGGAGACATATTACGCCGACGTTTCGTGACATCAATACGCGCGCGGGGAGGAAAAAAATTTCAACAAACATCGATTTAACACCAGACGTGTACGTACGCATGTAAATACATAAATTATGTATAATAATATGTTTTCCGAGGGGTGTGAGAAAAAATAAAAAATACAGGTAACACACATTTTATAACGCCTCGAAGTGTGCACACTGTTTGCATCTCAATATTTTTGAACCAACCCCGTGTTCGCATATTTAGCTAACGTGATGGTTGCAAACGTTACGTAGCATTATTCCATCACACCGTTCCCGGTTAAGTTGTGTAAACATTTTTTTTTTTTTGTTTCTATCGGTCGCCAGAGACCAATACAGAAATCAAAAATCACGCCGGACAACGATGAGTCATTGTTTTATAAAACGTTTAAAGCAGTATTGTTATAAAATATTTTTACGAGTCCTGAACGCCGCCGCGGATACACAGCCATTATGCACAGTGATACGCAACCTGGGGGGTCGCAATCCCTAAAGAAAATCTCGAAATGTAAACATTAGCTCGTCGATAATTTAACGCCAAACAAAAAAAAAATCAATCTGCAATTATCATACGTAGCAGGTTGAAATAAATACATTTGAAGGCGGTTGATGAAAAAAGGTTGCGCACCACTGCAGCAGCACTACTACACCGTTATTGTCTGTCGTTAGTTTATTGTCATATAAGTGTATAATAGTACGTTATGTATTACATGGACGTTGTAGAAGTATGGTTCGCTTTTATTAAAAAGACAAATCAGTATCCGAATAGCATCAAAAATATTTCAAAAAGCCGTACAATATTTATGTTTTCCCAATCGATCGAACTTTTTAAAACTGAACGCATTACGGGATTACACATCGAACCCCGTACGGGTGCGGACTGGATAGAATTATCTGCACAGTCTGCTTTACTTCTTTAAACGACATTTTTTATGCATTTACAAATAATTATAATTTACGAATAGGCGACGTTATGTAATTCGCTTGTTTGAAATAATGATCGATGCCCACGAACGCTGTGAATATAAATAAATGAATATAAATATTGAACACCGCTCGGAATGTACTAACGCAATACATTAAACGTGTTTTCGACAAATCACATTTATCAAGGTTCATATTTACTATAGTTTTCGAGAAATCCTGTTAGAAGTGCAGTTATTGCCGAAAAAGTGTTTTTAAATCAGTAGTATCCCATAGGGTATTACATTTCAAACATTTATCGTGTATAAAAGCCCTCCGAAAACAAGTAAAGAAATGGGCCTCTAGCGATTTTTCCCGTATCGTATACATGATGGAAACCATCGAATATAAATCGACATTACGAGTATATAGCTCCTGGACTTTTTCTTCCGTGCAGCTTTGTTGTACGCAAGACGGGCACACATCGATCGCTGTTCTCGTACAGTAAATATAATATCATAGTTTCGGGAGAAAATATAAATACGAGGACATTCATTTCGAGAACAATACGAACAAATCGAAAATCATTCTTGTCGTTTATAATTATTTCCACCGAGCCACGAGTCGGGTGAATTGAATCGACTTGAACTATTTCAAATCCACACATTCTAACATGAAACGAAATAGTATATTATACGGTTCATAATGAGTTACAAAGAGTAAGTCGTTTCCGTAAAAATTATTTAAAATATAATTTCAAAATCCTACATCTGAATATGCAACGACTAAATTCTTTACGAATCGCTCGTAAATATCGGTGTACTTGACAAACAAGTTAAATACCTATGAAATTAAACATATTAGTATATAACTCAAATATTTTAGAAGAAATTATTATAAGATTGTAAAATAATATAATCCAATATACATTGAAAATACATACATTATTATGATCTCATTAAGACAGGACTTACACGTAAAAAGTGAACATCTATATGAAATTAAATCATTTTTGGTCGTGTCAAAACCTGTAAGTATATTCGATTTTTCTAAAATTATGCTATAAAATGGAATGGAGTTCCATGCGAAAAATGTAATCGTTTAAAAAAATGAAAATTTAAGACACTTATAATCAATGAATATATGATACGGTATTTACGAATCTATTTCAAAGTGTTCAATTAATAATTTTCATAATTTATTATTAAACCATCTGATGAGTTCTGTATATCTGTATTATTTTATTCATAAACCCGACTTCATTAAGTTTCATGTTATTATAATATTAGAAAAATCACAATTAATTAAAGTTTATTTTAAGTCATACGCCATTAGAGTGATGGTTTAAAAATTTTAATATTCGGTGTCGAGAAAATTACTAAAGGAATACAATTTAACATAATATCTAACGATAGTGTATATTTCTATTAAAAATGATTGATGTTATTTTAAGAATTTAACAAAAATGTAATACTTTTTAATTTCATCACATACATATTCCAACACAATTTGTTTTATAAGGACAATATTTTAAACATGTGTGTGTTAATGAACAAATAAAAAAAATATATAAACGAAGACTGACAGCCTTCCGTGCTTCTCAATTTTTCGATTAGATTATTATAAGCAATTTTATTGCATTGTACTTCTTTTTGACACAATTTTCAACTAAACATTGTTAATAATTTATTTTGACCACAAAATTAACATAGAAGTATCCGATTATTTCAGTATTTGTTCTGACTGTAACACATATTCAATTATTTCAGATTTAAAAAATAACACAATTATTTTATGATGAATAAAAAGAAGAATATTAAGATTAAATTGTAAGTTAATTAATATAAATGATGAAACACATTTCAATAATATTTTAATATTATCTTTTTAGTATACTCGTAAAGTAAAGTAGCATGATTTATTATTAGTTAATTTATTGAGAACCTATGTTTATTTTCGAAAGTAAATATGTACGTTGTGGTATAAGGAAAATAAAAAAATTTCTTTACGACACAAGTTGAATGATTTAATAATATCTGTGATATTATATTGTATTAGTGCAGAGTTTTCAATTACTAAGCAAATACCAATTCCACACTCTCCGCGATTTTTTTTTTTTTTATAGTTATTAAAGATTTATAAAAAGCAATGGCAGTGATTGATTTTGCATTGAACAGCTACCTATATCTTTTGAAATAGAATTATATGATTTCGTTGCTGTACGATGATTTAAATGTTCACGTATATTATTATCACGGACAGCGAAACGTGCAACTCTAGAATTAATGGTAGAATATTTTACTAGGACACGCGGTCGGTCTTCAGAAACGTAAAGATCATTATTCAAATTTGACGATGTGGCCGAGATAATATTGTGTACGACTTCAGGGCATGAATATAAATAATATTTACTGTTCTACAATTACCTGCTCCGTCCGTATCATATAAAATATAAACAGATACGTTTAAGGGGTAAAACCTCACGTGATATCACAGAATTGATCATTGACGAATCGTTCGAGCATTTTAAATAGTTAAAAATGTCAAACATTTAAAGGAAACAACGAACAGATGTATTGTACTCTATTCGTGTTATGCACGTTGGTCTATTACACTTCACTCATTATTAAGTTGCGTTCGTGTAAATATTTATTGTTATAATGTAAAATAAATTGAAATTCGAAGAAACGTCAAATAATACTTCTTGGTATATTTTGTAGGTCAATAATTTTTTTTGAATTTAATACTCCTAATTAAAATATTTTCTATGTTTCTGTCAATCGTATATAATAAAAATATAAACATTTGATTGAAAGATTATTTTCTAATAGTGCTTCACCTATGGCTCCAATTATAGTGCTTAAATGCATTTTTAAAAGTTGTTCAAATGTTTAATTTATGTTATGGTCAATATAAATCACGTGACGCCTCAATGATATGATATTCTTCTTTCTATGATTTGTAGAGAACAAATTAGAATATTATGATCGGCGATGTGCATACATATGCCTACTCGATGCAGACATTCATAATATATGTTTATTGTTTATGTAATAAAAAAGAATTTAGTTGCGTTTGCATTTAATAAAACTACACTACCTAAAAGATTAGATGACTTATTACGTCGTGGTTTTTCATGATATTTATTGTAGACCCGCGGTGACCATCGCACTACGCATCACGATCTGTTGGGATTTTTACTTGATAAAATCATAACCCGCATTATTTATCTGATGGTCATAATATATTATATAATATTTCGAAAGGTTTTGAGAGTATCGCGGTATCAAAGGTTCGTGTTCAGCATGGAATGTTTATTTTATGTTCGTGTTTGTGCGGTCAACGGCACAAGGGAGTTTGTAAAAGAAGACGTGAACTAATGGTTTTTCGTTATTTTTTATTAAATGAAAACATTAAGAAGTCAGTGCTCATAGAATTACGCTAGTCGAATCTCCCAAAATTGTAAATGACATCGGGGCAACCCGGGAAGGTCGTGTCAATTTGACGATTCACGAGATTTCGAAAAGATAACCAACCCATATCTGGTAGGATGCATTTCTAAACATTAATTTTATTTAGTTGATATCCATTTATGATATTTCATTTTTCACGAAAAATGTTTATTTTAACTTTTTTTCACAACACTTCTTATTTTTATAACACCATACTCTAAAATATCGTGTTTTTTTTGGATTGAAAAATATTTATGTATTATTTACATAGTCATTTTTAAACATTTAAAAACGTAAAGTACCTAAATTTATAATACAATGTTTATTGATTTTGTACGCTGAAAATTAACATTCCAGCCGAAAATATCTATAAGGGAATATTGATAATATGTGGTTTTACTAAAACGATGTTACAGAAGCTATATTACATTAATAACACAATTTGGTATAACCGGGAAAATCGGGCGTTCTACGTGTACAAGCTGTATGTTTATTGAGTTAAAATTTTATCAGCTAATATTATAATACTGAAGTTTAATAAATTTGAACTGCAATTAATTAGACCCTTCTATGCAAATTAATTTACAAATTAATAATTCAAATACATTTCAAAGGTTACCAATATTGAAATATTTTTGCTCTTATATATAACAATTTTAATAAATTTTTTGGATACAACTTCAACCAAATCGAAAATAACTTCATTTGCAATTTTCTAAATAAAAATATTTATAGCTGAATATTAAAAAGAAGGAATATTATGTCAGTTTTTCCAAGTCGGACTAAACGTACCGAAAAACATGTAATAATAGATGTTAATATTTTGTTCAGATCAAAATTTAAGACAATACGTTCACATGAATTGATTAAAGTATCTTATTTGCTGATTAGTAAGAATTATGTCAAATTTTTACGATATATCCATGATCGCATGATCCGTTGATGAACAGCGCTGAGGACATGGAAACACACAAAAAGGGAAATATAAAACAGTTATAGTTGTCATGTTTGTTGGTAATGTTTGATAGTTTCAAATTATTTGTTTTCCGTCTTTTGTGTACAATAATACAAAACGAGAAACTAATTGTAAAAGCTGTATTCGTTTCACGATTTTAACCATTATTTTGTGTTTTTTGTCGGCTTCCATAATACGGCACTATGGTGTGCGATCTTTAGAGGTTTTAGATTCTGAACGAAAGTTAATAAATTGGTTTTACCGTGATGTGTGGTTTTAATTATAATTTTATTGTGGGCGCTTTCAGTGAACTCCACTGGCATACATCGTCCACCCCCCCCCATCGGTAGTTAACTAGGGAGTCGAACTCACCGTTGAGCACGTGGACGAAAACGGTAGCCGTGTTTGCGTTGCTTGGCTGGCACGTATAGTTGCCGGTGTCAGACAGCCCGGCCTTGGTGACCAGTAACCTGCTGGTGGTGCCCGACTCGGTCTTCTCCGTCTCCAGGCTGATGCCGCCACGGCCACGTGGCGAGTCGAAGTCCACCACCTTAGTGCCCTGAAGCCACACCACCGAGCTGGGTGGCGTCGAGTGCACGTTCACCGAGCACGTGAGGCTGATGGTGCTGCCCTTCTTCACGTAAACCTCCGCGGGCCCTTGGATGTTTGCTTGAGCGGCTGCACGGACGGACGGACGATAGGCGGAAACAGAAAAAATAAGAAAAAAAAAAAACCCGCAAAACGGGCTCCGTCAGTCGAAATAACGAACCATGTAATAATAATAAGTACACAGCTGCAGGGCTCAAATCGATAGATCGATTATTTTTATGTTTCGCGCTTTTTTTACCTGACGATGAGCTTTCGAAACAGGCAGTGTCCCTTATAGCACTTTATTATGTAACACACTCGAGGCAATATTTATACTTCATATTTTGTTTTTGTTAATTTTATTCATTGTCACGTATAATTATTTTATTGAAATTTTGATTAGTTTTCAAAAATCATTTATATTATATTATATTATACAATAATAGTTTGTTATTACTTAAAAGTATTAGCTATTTAACAAAAATCGTTGTTTAACGTTATAGGATTTTCAAAACATTATTTCTATAGTTTTGTTCTAAAAAAAAATGTGCATATAATTTTTAATAATTTGAATTGTTAGTTTAGGCAAAATTCACTTAACACGTATAGAATATGACGAAGTAGACTCCGGATGTTAAAGTGTAGAACGGGGAAAATGAATTTCATCGGAAGTGTAATTTACTACGTCTTACTTGATGTAATATCGATATAATGTACTAGAAATTATTTCCATGTGAAATTAATCTTAATGTGTATCAGCATCATTGTACATCTGATTATAACAGAAAAATGAACCTTTGCGAACCGTAAGAAGAATCAAACTGTATTAGAATAATATACATACAGACCTAAGGCATAAATTCCTTGAACCATGTACTTTCACAAAGTAATACGCAATAACAAGTCCCACTCATTCTAATTACGTAGAATCCTTATCAGAACACCTGAGACGGTGTAGCATACGTGCTTGGAATGAAGCAGGTGGTCAGCAAAACGAAATTTACATTTTAAATAATTAACAGGAGATCTTCGAGATGTGAAAACTACAAGACTTCACGAAGGACAGACTTGAGGGGATCAGTTGATCAGCGTACATAACGGCTACTAAACGGCCCCGAATTCAGACGTATTTAATTATTCTCTGTATTTAATTAAGCTCTGTCCGTTGTAAAGTAGCCATCGTTTTTACTATACTTAAGTAACTTATACTTATATGATGGTTTGCCTAAAGTGTTAATAAACGTTATACGGTCACAAGAATACTTTATTAATTTAAAATATCCAAATTTCTTATTACTTAAACATTATAAATACTGGTGTCAAAACCGGCACGCAACGATTTGGCACTGCCGACCAACTTCGAGAAGGCAATTGGATCCGAAAATCTTTGAGAGGAAATTTATCATTTTTTTCATCAACTCCTAAATAAAAAATTCAAGTCAAGTCAATATGACAGTATGAAGAATAATTTTGACGTAAATATCACTTTTTAATAAACCTTAAAAAGTGAGCTGAAATTACTATATGAGATTTTTCGAGAATTATATTGAGATTTATAATATTGAAAAAAAGACAATAATTGTATATTATATAAAAGTAATTATTGTTATTGATTTATAATTTAAAATTTTATTTAAATTGGGTAAATAGTATTATTGTGTTGAAATTTTATTTTTTTATTTAAAAAAAATAATAATAATATTTAAAATGATGAGTAAATTTGACTTGGCTAATTTGAAGAATAAAAAGGGGATCCTATAGAATAAATTAATCTTTAAGCTGAAGATAAAATTTAACATCTTGAACAAGAATTAAGTAAGTTAAAAAGTTTTAGCCCTAAATATCAAATAAATAATCAAAGTAGTAAAACAACTAAGCCCACTCTGTTAACATTAGAAACAAAACCCAAAACAAACATGTTACAAAAGAAAATTACTGAAATTACCTTAAGTTTAGACGGAACTTTTAAATTAATACTTCATTGCCTTGGAGATAGCGATGTATACCGATTTATCAACGCATGTGGTATGCGATAATGCAGTTAATGCCGTACATAGGGAAAACGCGTACATTTTGATAAGTTATATAACAACGAAATGATCAGATGAAGCATTATGAGTAATAAAATATAAAGTCACGTCCAAGTGGGCAATCGTAAAAAAAAAATATTTCAACGAAGTATTCGAATCGAGATACTCAGCTTCGGATTTTTAATAACAAATTAATTCGATAAAAATTAACCTATTGTATTAATTAGGTCGCAAAAAAAAAAAAAAATTAATAATCAAATAAAAGTTTAAAATAATTAAGGTCAAAGTAAAAATAAAATGTATAAAGGCAAAATATTTTTCGATAAATTTATAGATAATATACGGGAATATCAAAGGAAAAATAAGCGTGTTTATTTAACTGTGGAAATACATTTGGTCAATACTTTTGAGACAATGCATGAAAACTATACACGAACAAAAATAAAATAATAAGGAATTATTTAATAACGTGGCAACAGAACAAACAGATAATAATAAACAATCTTTATGTTCCGGAGTAGTTAATATTTCGGAAAAAAAAGAATCTCTGTAGTTATTCATGTACTACATTAAACAATGGAATAAAAAATAAAAATATTATATAAAAGGTAAAAATTAAAATGTACACAAAATTAATTTTAAATTATTTAGTAAATAAGACATTTGCTGGTATACAATAGTTACAAATAAATCTAGTCAAATTCAACTAGACCATACAAATATAAGTATATTATGGATAGAGATAAATTTATGAGGAATTTGAATGAATATTTAAGAGGATTTAACTATTTAAAAAAAGAATAATAAAGAGTTAGAGGAAATTTCACAAAATTAACATGTTTTAAATCACACAAGATTGATGCACATAACGTAATGACGAAATGATATTCACCAGCAGTTTTACTCAGAATTTCTACACCAGTTAAGGAGTTATTACAGGAAGTGGTTGGGGTAGATACATCAGGATTAATAATAATATGCAATAAGTTAAGCAAGGTCATTGAAGAATTAATATATTTTGGGGTGCTTTAACGCACCATCACTACGCTGAATACTTTTATAAGACAATTAATTATAAAGAAAATTATACAAAATAAAAGGTGAAGATATTTACTATACCAAATTATATTTATTTATTTATTATTTCTAGTTAAAACTTAAAGTTCATCGTCTTCGATTTAAAATTTTACCATTACCAAAAGGAGAATGGCTACTAATAAATTAATCTACGGTAAATAGCTTAAATAAGTTTCAACCGTTAAGATACGTAGAGAGGCCAATCCTCATGAGGAAAAATAGAAAACCAGAATACTATAATTTCTGAAATCACAATCGTGTTGTTGGTTTCGCGTAAAAGATGTTTGCAATCAAGAAACCGAAGACGTTGACATTTGAAAAGAGAGTATGAGAAAATATAAACGAATCTGAAATTCATATACAGCGGTGTACGTTTCCGACTTTGACAACTTCAAAAATTGGCAACTATCTACACTGCGATGGTAATAAAGAAATATTGTATAAATTAGGAATTAAAAACTTAATTAAATTTATAAACATTATAACTACGAACAACTGATATGATGGATATTAAAACATTGTTCTAAAAGATATGTGCAATGACAAACGGGTAATATTTACAGTGAACATTTTTAAATTTAAAAAAACCCAGTGTTGGTACCTTAAACTTACACGATGTCATTATATTATTTGCACAATAAACCATGTATACGTATATCACATATTCACATGACTAAATCTCTAATGTTATATACTCTAGATGAATATATAATTACTTATTAACAAAAGTTAAACCGAGTATATTGTATATATAAATATTTGTATAGGGTAACCATCAGTATTCATAGAGTTTGGGATAATTTAGCACAATCAATGTAATAAAATCTATTATTATCTACTAAGTAATGGGAATATATTTATTATATACATGATTATGGAAAGATATTGTATTATTATTATGAGAAAATATTGGCATAGACAATTTATAATAATAATTTGATTATAAACAGTTTTATAGTAATTATAATTTATTTTATATTCGTAGATTTAATAATTATAATAAAATGTTTAAAAGAAAAAAAAAATAACCGTAGATTTGAAAAATGTCATTATTCCACTCTGAAAATGTATTATTTTGCGGTGAGGTGTACGAGTATGCAACAGTTTAACGATAAATTGGTGATTTTTTTAGATGAAAACGCAATTAACATAAGTATAACATAACGATTTGCATCTTAGTATTATTGTTTAAATTGTAATTTTTTATTTTTATTAATAGCTTTCTGTAATATAATAATAGCTCGACAATTAAGGCATGGCGGTTATACAAAATTCAAAGATACAATATATAATTTTTTAGATGTGGAAGCCAGCTTCCTGTATAAAGGCTATAATTAGAGAAATGACCACTGCTGAATTAGAATTAAGAATAGAATAAAGGTCTGAGGTATCAAAGGCTACAAGGGACCTAGAATAAATTGTAATTAAAACAAACATTTATAAATCTCAATAACCTTATCATGCAGACCCCAACATCGAGAGTCTAGCAAAATCATAAAACAATATTCGAAATTATATTATATACAGGAACATAACCAATGTATGTTTAGTAAAGTTTTATACATGGATGTTCAGTAAATCTGATCTCCGATATATATCTATCCGATATAATCTCCTACATTGGTTTTTTTTTTGCGATGATACCGCGTGTATATAGCTTATTATAATGTAGTTATTTAATTAAAACATATTCCCCGTTTCGTTTGGAATCGAAAACATCCAGGGATTCAATAAGGTTTGACAAAGTGGAGCACAAACTATTCGCTCATGGTCAAGCTAATTACATTAAATACGCACTCATAATTACGATTACCAAAACTACGAGCGATAGCGATGCACAGTATTGGGATTCTGAATACAAAAGGTAGTTTGTGTAAATGGACAAAGGATTCCTATAATTTTACATATCACGAAGCACACTTTTTCATGGGAAACGAATAATGAGTCTACAATCAAACAATGGTTACACAGTTGAACTCGTACATTATGTAATTTAAGCATGATTAGCTTCGTGTACGCATGATTTGCTAATGGTCAGCATTGATGTGGTATGGGCGAAAATAAAATTATGAAAGTAAAAATTATTTCTAAAACTGTCTGCCGTCGCATTAAACTATTATTATTCCAACGGACGAGACACGGATATTTCTACTCTCAAAGACCTTATAGTTCGCAGGTTCTGTTAAAACAAAACGAATCTTGGCCACCGTCTCTGAGAGAGTTTCGTGTTGTTCTGCACGTGTTGCTCGAGTGGTTCGGTTTAAACGTTTATTTCATTCGACACGTGTCGAACGATACGCTGCACTTGGTTAGGACTGTTAAAACGATCTAATAATAATACGGTAGGATTCGTATGGAACGATTTCACATCGGTGGAAAATAGAATAAGCTATTTGCTCATCGCGATGTACTTTTGGAATATCTATGTAAGTAAAGACATGCATGAATTGCTATGATATACAGTTGTTAAAGCGTAGAAACTTGATCGAGATAAGCAAAAAAAAAAAAAACAGAGAAGCGATACAATGAAAACAATAATATTACAGCAGCTCTCGTGGCAATGGCTCCACTTTTTTACGAACTTGATGAAATTAATTCGACAAACGATAAGTGTCACAATTTAAGGACAGGTAGGTACCCCTATACCACCTATCTATTTATGCTCGTTTTGTATCTAGCTATGGGAAATTTTAAAAATGACATTTTTCGCGTCATGCGGACGAAATATTTGCTGTTGTGAACCGTCGGTATATATAATCATAAGACGCGTTATATCGTATACGCACGATTAATTATTACTCCCGAAACATAATGGTGAATTTAACAAACAATATACCAATATGCTGTGTACATGTTTACTCGCGATAATAGTTCATGGCTTTGTTTTCAAATCTTTCCGCGATATTGGAATCCGAATTCACTTTATCGTCTGACATTAACGTAAAAAATGATCAAATAGGCGTATGTAATTAGCGCCAAGAGTGAATAAAATATTTTTAAACCGCTCAATGTCCAAAGAGGTATACATGCGATCTGCGTCATGACCAATTACGAATAGTACCATGTAATTTGGCGCACACGTTTACTGTCTCCAAAACTAACTATTGATGATGAGTAATAATCGATCGTCAAAGAATGTATAACGTACAGAGAAAATGTCAACATGGGTACTTGACAAAAAACAGTTAATTCTTTGGACTTGAAAACTGACAATGTTGTTCAATTTTCGCACGTCAACGATGTGGACTTGCGCATAACGATATTTCCATGTGGATCAAGTTTAAAAACACTGCGCCAAACTGATATTATAGACATTATAGCGTGTTGATTTTTTTATTTTATATTATACTCCGGGAAGTATGGATTAATGTATAGCATAATTATTAAGGTGTCTTATTTGTAAATTTGTAATATAGCTGTATAAATTTGTGATGATATTCGATGAAAAAATGGTTTCTTTATCTTTAAATATCAATATATCTACACAGTGAAATTTGTGTTTACATATAAATCAATTCCACGTAATGTCATTTGGTCCGGTATGCGAGGTTAGACATGTTGACAATAGCGTAGATTAAATTATGAGAGAGCGTGGAGCAAAATGCACTTGTAACTTTACTGCTTGTAGGTGGCACAAATTACACGTGCTGCATTTGGTGGCGCCAATTACCATCGCCCGGTCAAATTAATAAACTGTAATCCGCACCGTATTGAATAGCTCGCGCGATACGCTCCTTTTAAAAAACCTACGTGTAAACAAATGCGCATCGATGTCTATCATACGAATCCCGACGTGTTGTATCCAATACATAAAAGGAAATGTTGTTATGTTCGTGTTAAAATAACAGTAGTATGCTCGCACGTTGTACTCTGTTTGCGAATAATCCCACCACCATTACCGTTCGGTTCGATACAGTGTATTATTATATGCGTGACCCACATATTGGTAGTACGAAAATAAAAAAAAATCATATGTTATATATAGATTTTGTGAACAACCTAAAATATCATAGTTGATAAACAGTCAATAGTATTTAAATATTCGAATCGCGGTGCGATGAATAAAACGTTTACGATTAAAAGTTATTTCAAGTATAATTAAATTATAAAATAGATATTCTAAGAAATTATTTTCTGGCCCACTAGCTACCACTAGTTTACTAGCCTATTATTGTTACACAAGTAACTCGGATATAAAAAAAACTATGAAATATCACTACGAATTAAATTTCCCGTATCCAAAAGTGGTTATTAATAAACACGGCATATTGTAATTTTCCCAAAGCAAACATATACAGACAATTATATGAGACAAATCGTTGTAAAATCTTCATGTAACTGGACCAATTCATAATTGCAATGACTTGTGTGCAGGCTTAGTGTATTTAGTAAATACTATTTGCGTTAACCTTTCAAATAAAATTATAAGAAATAATAATAATAATAAGAGAACAATAGTAATAATAATTATTTTCTAATTATATTCTTATACGTACTCGGATACTCTGAATAAAACTGATGAGTATTTTTAAATAGTTTTGAATTTATTTTTCATATTTTTTATCATATTATTTATAAATCTTACACAAAGTCTTACTCTAAGATACCTATATTGACTCGAGTACGGTTTGTGAAACATTTAACGAAGTAGAAATGGTTTGTTTTTCATGCTAATCCAAAACATGTTTATGATCTTCAATATCCTGAATATTTGATTTTTTTGAAAAAAAGGAATTTTTAAATTTGCATATTCAAATGTTCTATGTGTCTAAAATTAATAACTGCATTCCTTAACATTCATAAGGATAAGCTTAAAAAAATATACCAAATTTATATTTTTAATAGGTGCGTTAATATTTTGTAGAATATTTTATTCAAATAAGTAATCTGAATGTGAATAAAACTGTTTGTTGCAATAGCATGCTTTTGCGCTTTTATATCATATACACTTAAAAATAAACAATTTAGTCTAATATTGATAAATAAATTTTCACAAATTTTTCATATGGGCATGATCTTATTGCCTGTATTATTAATGTTGAAATTTATAGTCTATTTCAGTCAACAAATTCCATAGAGTTTATAATGCCAAAAATATATAAATCATATCACATCGTAACAAAATATTCAATAAGATATGGTGAAATGTAAATATTACGTCATACATGTGTCACCCACACGAAAGGTAAATATTAATGATATTGTTATTAATTTGTTTTAATTTCCACAAAACAGTTAACGCAGATATTGTTACACTGTGCGGTTAAAAAAAAAAAAGGATTTAATTTCGAAAACAGCGGTGTAATACGACGCACTTTAAACACAAAAACATTAATCGTCGATTAATATCGTCCCAACGGTTTCTGAACGAAAAGTTTAAGCATGCACGACCTTTGCTCGAGGACTGTTAATTCGTATCGGTTTGGTGGTACACCTCAAATGTCGGAATATCCCTTTGATCGGCCGCGGTGCCTTAAAACCGAAGCAGCGAAAAAGTTTTGTTTTGTGCTAACTATGTATGCCCGTGGTTTTTAAATTTTAAGCATTTTTCGACTTTCCACTTTCCACGCCACTCTCCGTTCGGCACATGCGCGTGTTAACGTATCGACTGTACGAAATGTTATACCCATACCACGTTTGTTCGGTGTCATAACAATCCACAGTGAAATGTACACTAATGCAGGTACTCCGTTTAAAATAAGATGGGCGCTTCTAGAACTAAACCGCGCTGTTTATCGATGAAGACTTTGAATAATAATAAGTGTCAGCAGTCCCACGATCTCACACCTCGACAGGGCGCCTCGTGGATATACGGAATTGAGTTTTCCGAGTGTACTGGATCAGTAACATGGTGCATACGCGTTATAGTTAAATTCGTCCACGCCATTCCGTTCTTGTCAATATGTGATGAGATTCGTTTACCTTTGTCGAACTCCGAATTGCTACGTCGCAACACACATAATATTATTACGGTTACAAGCTGTGAAGTAAGGACGATTGTCGACATTATTAACGACAGTCGCACGAAATGATCACGAGTATAAGTCTTCACTGTGAATGCGACATGGCTGACTTTATTACTAGCTAGTAGCTACAGTTATTATGTTTAAAAAACTATTAATGTTTTTTATGAATATTTTTTTTCTGCACCAAAGTATTTTCAAAAAACTTTTCAATAGTTTTTAAAGTAAATATTTGTCTAATATTTCCATTTATTTCTTATAAACTCGAGTTTTAAAACTTCAGATACTTAGATTGATAAGTAATTTTTGTATTTAAGTAAACATCACTAATCCCAAAGAACTTGGTACAACGTATAAAGTTTCGAACCGTTGCTATGCCACTTCTGAGTGAAGTTTTAATATATAGTTATTGATTGAAAAAAAAAATAGAATGACCTACTCGGGTACTCACGAGGTATTTATTTATATATGCAACATGATTATTAATTTTAAATATAAACACGAGCTTTATTAATTTATTATCATTTTTTAAATAAGTTCAAATAGTATGTATCGTTTTAAAAAAATTGGTTGTAGGATCTACATTTTTGTAATATTATTTTCTTTATAAATTCTTTCCACATGCTCATTGTCCCTGACCAAATAATCATTTTGTTTGATTTTCCCAAAAACAGTAAGTAGACCTATAAATATTTTCATATATTTATGTGTTTACTAGAAAGAAGGTTTATTTTACATGAATCGATATGTGGCAGAAACGTCAAAATATATTATAGTTCATGAGACCATACTTTACGCACCTCATTAATTTTTTTACTTACGATTTAAATTAAAAAATATTTAAAGTCCTATAAACATACATCCATACATTATGTATATATTTATTATTTATATATCCCATCAAATTATCGTTGAGAAAATGTTAATAGCTTGAAGAGAACTAATCTAATAAATTATCAAAGAGGACATTTTTCCATAGTTATTATTCAGAACTTTTTTTATTCTGAACAGTTTGGTCTTAATCAATTTGTTTCGAGACCGACGAGAGATTTAGTTTATATGAAAAGTTCGGATTAATATGCATTATAATATGCAGAAGTTGATATCGAATGCTCAAATAAATGAGAATAGCGTTAAATCATTGAATGAATTGAAAATAAAATGATATACAATAATATCTTTACGTGGTCAGATGTGTCATGAAGAAGAGATTAGGATGGAAACGGAATTAAAAAATAGGGCTTATTTTTACGATTGCAAAAACAAAAAAACAACCTACCATAAGTAATAAGTATATTACTATATTCTAATACTCCAACCAGTGAAACGATAGACGATCACGTAGCTGACAGAATAATGATAGTATGCGAGACGAACAAATATAATTGATTTTTACAATCATAATAACTGTCGACTAGATTTAGAACAAAGTTTGTTATACAAAACTTAATCGCAACAGCTTTTGTAACGAAGAGTTAAATAAAAATGTAGGAAGTATGAGTTTGTACTTTTCTTATTGTATAATTATTTTGATATATTTTTAGTCGCGGACACAGGTTAAGAGAAGTTTCATGCCCGTAAATCGCTATTTGTCAATTATAGCGAGCGATGCGTCTATGATTAATGCGTGTACACATTTAGACTACATTTTTAAGTATTTTTTAAACGAATACAATTTGCACGAGTGATTTCCAATCGAAATAACTCAACGGCTTTAAATTTTTTTAAAGTTTATAGGTGAAACGAGGAATGTACTGTGTATTATGGTACGTGTTTTTTTTTTTTATCGTGTATTTGTGCATATTATCGACGTGACGGATTTCTCCGTTATACAAGAGCCTGGTAATTTTCTGAAAGGAAATTTAGTCTAGTCGGCACATTGAGGAAGAATTTTTTTTTAATTATTCAAGAGTTTTCCGAATAATTAAGAAAAAAAATAGAGGAAAAATTGCAAAAACGAGAAGCAAACCCCGTCCAGTATGTTCATCCCGCACTATCCATTTGTTTTTTTTTTCATGGATACAAGATTATTCATAAGATTTTCTTTATTTGGTTCATATTCTATGAAACATAATCGTAGAGACTAAATGGAACAAACATTACGCCGAGTCAAAAAATATATAATATATCATTGTGACAACAAGTTGTCTCGCGCACAATCGCACGATGATAATATTATTACGGTAAAATAGTCGTTATGGTATACGTACAGTAAAAAATCGATCTGTTAATACGTACTACCTTCGACGTTCAGCTGCACGGCCAAGTTGATCTTCGGCTCGGTGTTCACCTGACACTCGTATATGCCGGCGTCTCTCTTCTGCACGAACGTCACCTTCAGGTCCCATTGCTCGCTGTTTTCCGGGTGCACGACGCTGAAACGCCCGTCGCCGGTGTACGTGTGGATGCTAGACGTCAATATGTGCAGGTCTCGTTTCCGCATCCAGGAGACCTGAAAACGACAAAACGTCCATCGGTTACGGTCATTCGCATCGCATCATCGTATAATGTCGAAACGATCGGGGCCGGGCATACCACAGGGTGTACGACAAAATGGGAAAACAAATGAAATTACCACTCGCGCTTATAGCTATGAATGGTAGCCATTACGTAACGGCAGTTAAAATCACAATGATAACAAACAGAAGGTACGTGATAAAAAAAGATAATTGCATCTTGAGAGAGAAAAACTGCAGTTGTACGCCATGTAATTTGTAATATAATATCATATTTCGCTGCAACTGCGTACACGTCGGCGCTCATTACTCGCTATCAATCAAACGGATTATGGACTTGGTCGGATTCCCTCCGCGCATCCTACGATTCTCGTATAAATCACTAAGTCCTACACAAATATATTAAGTGCTTTATCTCTCTCGGGATGTATACGCGAGCGTTTAAAGATCACTACAGCTGTCTATTGGCATTTTTCACTTTCGCTTTCTCTCCATCTCTCCGTCGCTCTCTCTTCTCTTATTCTGATAAATTATACTAGAGCCCAGCCGTGTCGACGAATCTAAATATTCTCCACCGTACCGGCATAGTAATACGACACCGTTAATTTTGGAGATAATTTCGAGCATACGTGAGAGTAGTTTTGACCGAATGTTATAAAATTCGATCGATATCAACGAGATTGAACATGAACGAGTTGAAAATTAAAGTTTTTTTTTAATTTATTAGCTCAAACGTACTAATTTAACGTTTTCACTTCATACCAAATTAACTTCAAACACATATTCGATTCGATAATTTATAGTACGTATGTAAGTATAACATAACATCGTACTTTCGAATTTTCAATTTCGATATTGTTTTAACTCCCTAACACAGTGTAAATATTTTTTTTCGTTTATCTTTTGATTAGGTAATCATTAAAAGATACAAATATTTTATTGTGATAGCAAATGGCCATAGTTGCCGAAGCTTTAATAAAAAAAAAAATTAAAATATTATAATGATGTGAAAAATGTCTAAACAATTTACTTTATACTGAAATAAGAGCGCCTTAGTCGGGGGTGTTGTGTAAACAAATCAAATAAATGTTAGGTTTATAAGTTAATTAGTCAACTCAAATATAGTGTTCATGATATTTCGATTTACTATGACTCATTTTACTGTTGATTTGATTGGAAAAAAAAAGAAAAAGAAAAACGTGTGAATATAGAGAAAAGGTATTGTTGAATTGTCAAAACTTTGGGTGAGAAATAAAAATAAATCCCAGAGCACATCTATATACAATTCCCGGTTTTCTATTGCAGTTTAACTAGATCAATAGATCAAGACGGAATTTTAAAATACGAAGCGAGTAGGTGTTCAAATCCCTTGACCTCATTCTCGTGTAATTAATCTCAATATTGAAATTTACAAATATATGTATAAATAAACGACGAGCAACTGACGGCGGTGACACTGTTTGATGACGTATTTTATGAAACATAAACAAACAGTGCTGCTTAAAGAAAAGAAAACGTCTTTGACGTAGCGAGGTAGTTTTTTTGTTAATGTCTTATCGTGCATGCAACAATAAACCGTACTCTCTCGGCTCTAAACCATTATAAATGTTTCAAGGAAATAATTTATATTTAAAAAAAAAAAAAAACCATAATAATAGTAATAATAAAAATAAAATTCAATTTTAGATGACAGACGGACAACAATAATAATGAAAAATTAAAATGAGGTGAAACTACTAGATCGAGTAAGACAGCACGGTCTGGCGAGACACAAGAATTGTTTAATTGCTGTCGTTTAAACTTGAAACCAATGTAACATTGTTGTCGAAAAAAATGTTTCTGAGTGAAAGATGTCGGTTTCAATGTTATGCGATTTTTGATATAGTATTAGAACCATACACGTATCTTAATAAGATAGGTTTATAAGTTTTTTAAAGATCGGTTTTTTAGGACTTATATAAAATCACAAAATTAATAAATGACATACGTGATATGGCGTTGTATTTTTAATTATTTTTCCTTCATTCATACACTCTAGTTTTTTCATAACTATTATCAAAATAAAGTTTAAATAAAGTTAATGTTATAAAATATTTCTAATTCAAATTATAAATTTTAATCGAGACTCTGTTATAATTTATACCTCGTATACGATAAACTTAAATACGTATAAAATGTTGATACTTCTAGGTCAGGTGAGATATGACGATATTATTGCTGAAGGTCTTACATTTTTTTTAAAAATGTCTGAGTATAAAATATTAATCGATTTAAAAACATGTTATATTATGAAACCCCTGAAAAAAATTTTACAGTAATAACCATACAAATGTAAAAGTCTGAAATGAATTCAAATAAATAACATTATAATATGTGGGCATATTGAACCTGAGAAAAATGTTATCACAATCGCATTAATGAATATATCATGAATGAGATTTCAATTGAATGCTAATATCGATAATTAATTTATGTTTCCAATCACCACGACTAATTTTTAAAGCTTAAAACCAAATATATTGTACCCATGAAAAATAAACAAGTGGATAGAGTACCTATATGAAAAAAATACCAGGGACGGTGCACGGTTCGATTCTCGATCTCAGTCGAAATTGTTTGTATTTTTTGCTTAGTTATTTTTCTCAAACATTTGGAATACTGTTGAGTGATTCAGAAAATGACCTCTTCGAAGTATCAACTCAGAATTCCCTTTTAGAAAAATACTATTTACGTATAAAGATCGGAACAACAACAACAACAACAATCCTTCCGGTCAAAACTGTGTAAACAGATTCACAAAGATTTGCAAAAAAAAACATCATTTTATACAGCCAATACGTTCCTCGTTTCACTACTCTCAGAATCTAAAAATTTCAAACAAACAACCGTGGTGGGCGGTGATGTCCACGAGCTTTACGCGAATAATTGCGCGGGGAAAACATCTCCGAGTCGTGTGCGCACAACATCATTCTTATTTATTTCGTTTACCCCGGGTATCAAACGCGGAAATCGCGAGCCACATAACATATTTATGGCATGCAGATTCGCACTGTCGTACATATGCGCTACGGAACATCAAAAGAATTTTTCATTTTTGGCCGTGGCACAGACCTCCGCAGATGTGCCGGTAAAATCGTAATTGTAATTTATTCAGCGTCGGACGCAAAATAATATTACGCGCGTGTCATGCGTACACTTATGTACTAAATATTTATGCGGCTGGAAAAAGACGAATTTCGTTTATAAATTTTGAATATATTTGCTGAACGTTGTAAAGGTTCATCGCTTTTACGGTCTACGATTTATATTTTTTTTTTTTTTCTTATTTTAACTATTGTTAATATTCAAATATTTTTGGTAGTCGAACGATTTTGTACTAATCGTTGTTTTATTTGAATACTGCGTACACTTTGTACGGTAACAATAATAATATAATGGTGATCATTTAATAATTTGATGATAGCGGTTATGATCTATATTTTGATCAACTCTTTTGACCAACCGAACAGTACGAGTTTGGTGAAATTAGTGAGTTCAAGAATATTTCGAAAACCACGAGGTTATAACAAAAACTCATTAAAAAAAATTGTTACGAGCATGACATTTTAACACAAGTATTTGTCGATGGTGCTCAAATGTCACTTATTCTGGCAAAGTAATAATGAATGTCATTGAACCGGTAAGTCTTATTGGTAATAGTTGTAAATCGTGTGATAACTCAACAATTTTTTAATATGATATATTTTTTTTATATACAACGTTCTAACTATACTTACTACAGAACAAAATTGCTACCATATTCATGAAATTTCTTACTACCTATAGGCTATAACACATAATATCAACTATTTTGTTTTTTTTTTGAGGGGGTTGAACGTACAAAATGTACAAATAAAAAATCATTAAAATTAAGAATGTCACAACTTTAAATAATTAACTGGTTTTCATTGTAGGAAGTGCGTTTAACGATTGAAATGTAAACACAATTTGTATTTTCTCAACCGAATATTCAATTACTATTGAGCTATTTGGATGGCAAACTGATTGGTATTTCTGTATTACCCAATCCTCTAACTAAAACAATTAAAACTTAGTTGTTGCTCCGGCGTACAATAAAATACGATTGACGGTAATGACATTTGTACCCAACAGTCTAGATTTAGAAATTCGATAAACACGACTTGTAGGATTGCAAATAGGAAAAAAGCACATCAAATCTATGATAGAAAACTATTTCATTGGGTTAGGTTAGGCACGTGACTTCCATTTAAAGACGTTCAAATAATGGTAGATTGAAATAATAATTATCTATTTGTCGGGCGTCTATACGCCTTTAACTTTATAGTATAGGTAGACACAGTATTGATCCATTTTAGTGTCAAACGATTAGATGGGACTAATCATTATTTAAATACATTAAACGAGATGGTTCTGGTTCATAAGAAAATACCATGGTTAATGTTCTTATTCCGTTTTAAGATTTAATAAAAATGTATTGAATATTATTATGTCATAAAATTCTGATGATATTCCATCAAGGATCAACTATCAATATTTTAATATCTCTTAACTCATAGTCATAATTATAGGTATCTAATAAATGTTTATAATTATATATTTGTTTAAACATGGTTAGTTATTCATAAGTTTTTCTGTTACAAAATGTTTTTCGTTTAAAACATTTAATAATTTTGAACTTCGATAATTATTAACAAAGACTTTTAATACCCTCCTTCTATCAACATCTCCTTAACATTTGGGTTAAGTTGTTTTTACTGTTATATTGTATCCAAAAAGGATCTTTGAAGTTGTACACAACTAGGTTTAGCTTGTTATAGTGGTACAAAAATGTGAGTTTGACATCCTCTTAATTAATTATGTATTTTGATTTTTTTTTTTTTATTGTTGTTGTTATTTTACGTTTGAGTTTTAAAATAAAGCACCACATATATAATTAACATGATTTAAATGTGAAATAGAAAAATTGATACTTATAGGATGATATATTTAATTAAATATTTTCTAATAAACTTTGAGAAATTCATAACCATCTGTGACGTAAAAAATGATTTACGTAATTAATATGCGAATCTTTAGAAATGTAATTAACGTTCAACAAACAATTAGAAGATAAATTTGTGTTTATTTAACGCTTGATTTGCCTTTCTTAAAAAATTCAGATTCTGAAAAAAGTTAATTAAGTGTAAACCTGTAAAAAGTATGGATAAACTGCCACTATAATTAGTTTTTTTACTAAACATATTTTTCCCAAGTTTTTTGTATGCATACCAAAACAAGATCTTATAATTCAATATGAATATCAATTTAATTAATAAGTCTTAACTATCGTTTAAATTAATCTTTTTATATTTCAATTTCAATATTAAAATTTATTTACGATGAATACAATAATGTTTTTTTTTTCTGTACCACTCTTTCAATAATCGTTAAATTTTATATTGAGTTATATTTAAAATTGATACATTTAAAACGTATAATTTTACTGCGTCTACAAATTAAAAAAAAAAAAAATATAATATTGTAAAATGTATTCAATTAGGTTTTCTTCATACTTTCGTCTTTCACTATATGTTCTTCTTGTAGTACTTATGTTATTTATATGAAATGTCAGGTGTAGAACTGAAAGCATTGGAATATAATACAATATCATAATTTATTTAATATGAATATTGAATATACTGAAAACAACTTTAATTTAAGCTAAATATTCTCAAGAATAGTAATAAGTTCTTATGATGTCTATAAAGTGTATGTTCTATAATCTATATTCTATATCATGTGTGTTTGATAGGATCAAAACATTATTTGCATTCCTCTTAGAAAAGAAAAAAGTATTTACTTGGTTTCAATATAAAAAAACACATTCTCATACTACGTTTTTTTCTATTTTTGGAACCAAATAATACCAAAAAAAATTATTTTATGAGAACAATAACTAATGAAGCAAAACAGTTAGTCACTCGAAAATTATTAGAGTAGACGTATTTTTAATAAAGAGATAGCGTGCATCATCTTATTTGAAAATGTGGTTTTAAAAAGGACAAAATTCAACTTCTTGGAAATATAATTTTAAAATGTATTAAGTACACATACATTTCATTATGAAAGACTTATTACTTTTTAAGAGAATTAGTAAAATCTTTTAAATTATATGTACTATACATACGATACTTTTTTCATTTTTTCCATAACGTACGAGTTTGTGATTATTAATTAATACCGGAAAATTACTATAATATAGACACAATCAATAGCGTGTCACAAATGCTACTGGTTTCGATAAAAATTTATATTTTAACCGTTAAAGAAATATAAAATTTTTGATCGGATTGATTACTTTCCGTTGATCAATAACTTTACGAGAAGTTAGACGGGTACCGAAAAAAAAAATCTAATCAAAATGTCATGCTCGTATTAACACTACAAAAATATTTCGAGTGACATTATTGCGAAAATGTATTTATTTGGGGATTCAATGTGATTTAAATAAATTATGCATTCGTTATACAACGGTATCAACTCCGCAGACAGTCGAGCACATTTTCACCGATGGTCGTTTATTTTTGCCATGCACTGCGAATTGTTGAAATAATAGTACATATATTATTTTGGTGGTGGATACCGGAACGTTACATTCTTTGGATTTTTTCCGTAATTGAATAAGCCTGGTGCAATAATTAATGTTTAAATGACCCAACAAATTCGTGATGGTTTTTGATGTATTGCATGTTACCAAGAATATCGCTTGTTTAGCATCAATTCCTAAACATATGAACGTAAAATTGTTCAAAGTGGTCAGTCTGTTGCATTTACGATGATGAGTTATTTTTAAATTTTCTTTCGATTACTTTTTTAGTCATAAATTAGCACTAATGTATCACGGGGTACGTTGCATCTTACAACAGAAATCCGATGCAAATGATATTCTAGATGTTATTTTTAAATTTCACGATAGTATTATTGATATGTTGACAGTGTGAATTTCGAATGAAATATCGTTGAATTGTATGACATCGGATTCCTGTATCAAAAGCGGACCAGTGCACACTTAAAGAGATGCATAGGATATAGTTTTAATATTACAAACTATACAAACATAGTATACTGAGATCATAAACTGCATAAATGTTCAACCCCAATGCTAATAGCAAACGAAAATAAAATCATTTTCATTTTTGATTCTCAAATGTTCTATGTTTTGTTGGAATGAATGTTGAAAAAAAACTGTTAAAATTGTACATCAAATCAACAAATTGGTTATGAAAATGAAAATATATTGAATGAATACAATCGTTCAATTCTGACTTAACTGAATCTGTAGGTAACTTTCAATATCCGTATTTTTTAAAAAAAATATTGTAATAATCGTTCTGTTATTGGAAGTACGGCTACCTTAATTATAGATCGTCGAATATTTAAGATCATTAATATCTCGAAACTTATATTTCATGACTATAATATTCATAATAAATTAACACAAAAGGCATTACTTTTTTTTTATTAAATATATTTAAATTGCTCATGCATGCAAACTATTTTTAGTTCACGTACATGCATAAAACATTTCTTGTTTTTCTAGTTCAGGCGAACTCTTGTCCTACATAGAACACACAACATAAAAATCATTTATTTATATTCAATGTATAACATGAAATGCATTTTGTTTTGTTTTAGACCCTTCGATACGTGTTCATCGTTTACATTATTGATTTCTAAAACCAGATAATTTTAGTGTCTTATCGCGTCCACCTTCTACATGAAATCTAATTGAGTTGAATCAGGTTAAGAATTTAAATGCAAATTACAATTGTTTGGAATGGTCATTGTTATAAATGTTATAAATTATCATGACTATTGCGTTGTTTTGCCGAATAAAAAATATATATTTACTGTGAAACACTTATAATATTATTTATGCAATATTTTAGGTCCCCCACACAGTTATGTACTACTTTTGCCTATACAGAACGCCGTTTTGTATATATTTATTATATTTATTGCTTTGTAAATATTTTTATTTATAAAATAGATTTTATTTGTTAGTTATTCAATGAAAATTATTCTAAATGATGACTCATTGAAACTGTAGCAAATGCTTAGACATGATAGTTTAATGATAAAATATGTAAGCTGAGTAGTTTTACGCAAACGTTCGCTTGTATTTTATTTTTAATAGAACTAAAATTACAGAAACATAATCGTTGATATTTGTTTAAAATACTAAATTCTTGTTAGCTGCGTTGTGATTTTTATCTAATAAATAAAATATTTATAATTTTTTTCGACAGTAGATTATTTTTAAAAAGGTTTACAAATAATTTATAAATCTTGTAGGTTATAATATCATGACGTACATTGATAAAAAAATAATTTATATAAATAAACTTATAAGCATAAAGTTAGCCAAGTCAACACATTTGTTTTTGTATAGTTTAAAGTGAGATAGGTTTACCTATAAATAACACGATGAATACATTAAAATTAATCAACAATTCAAGAATTTAAACGGTATTTTGACATACACAGCACACTACAGCAAAATAGGCAACTGCGGAAAATGTCCACTGAATCAAATTAATTAAATAATAAAATTACTATTTATGAACAAAAAAAAGCTTACAAAATGAATATTGTCTGATTTATTGTGAGTATTTTAGTTGTATTGAACAATGTAAAACAAATGTATTTTATATCATTTTTTTAATGATAATTTTTTTCTTTTTACATAGGGTATAATATCTATTATAACGATATGTATATATTATATTATTTTCAGTGCGTTTATTTTATTATTTAGTTTTCTATACCCCTTTCCGTCCAAACTACATAACTATTGAATGGGCGTATCATATCATCAATTTGCCTAGGCGGAAGAAACATAAGGCCGACCCTACACGTAAATGTTGTGCGATGAATAATCGTTGAACGCATATAATAATCTTATGTTCAAACAACATAATTAACGCAGTGATTATAATATATATTTGATGTACTCGTAGATCCCTTGCTCTTGTGCTCTAAAAATAAATGGGATTAACTTCATGGTTCGTTTCTTTATCATCCGAAGAACGTTAGAAACAATTTATACGTACGTGAAGTTCTTTACAACCTGGCGGTGCCTAATGTTTAATCGTTACAGTGTATAATTGTAGTTATAGTACGATACTATATCTGTATAGTATGATACCATACGTTTTTGTAAAATAATATTTGTGTTATTTTTATTTTCAACAGACCATTAGATTGAATTATATTTCATTGAGTACATTATATGATTGGAAGCAATACAAATAACGGAACAATATTAACTACGTCATGATAAAATTATATCAATCTTTTTACAAATGTAATAGATTTATTTGGGTTCTTAAAAAAAAAAACGACTTCCAATTAACTGATAATACGTGATAAATTACTTTCGCTCGAATGATTATTAGTTTTTTCTGATTTTTTCTGGTTGATTAGTCTATTATCATCGTAAGCTAAATAGTATGAAAACTTTTATGACAAGTTTAATAAGTATAATTGAAAGCCGCTGTCTTCGCGGCATTTCATAGTTCTGTTTATTATTCTCCTCGAAATACTGTTTTTAACATATTTAGATGGATTTTTCCGTGGCCAACTGGTCTATTTTTTCAATTGGCTTATTTGGTATTCATAGAATTTGTAATTCCCCCCCCCCTATCGCACTCTCTCTTTATCTATTTAAATATATGTGTTTCACTCGTTTTTCAACGATAAAAATGTAACTTCGTTCAACCAGTGGCAACAAAAAGAACGGCGACCAAAAAGCTAAAATATAATTCCGGTTTCCATGCCACCCTAAAACATTGAAACATTAAGAATCGGGCCGAAAATAACGTATATTTATGACGAATGTATAAGGCAAAAATAAGTTTTACACGATTTCGTTTCTCCGAAAAGTAAAACAAACTCTTCTTTGAAACTGGCAGCTGCTGTAACTTTCGTAATATGCATACTTGTTTTATTCGTGATATTTATCTTGTAATTGTATCAAGACTCGTTAAAATATAAAACTTTCGGAATCACGAGCATGTGTACTGACACGTGTACACGCGTCAAATTGATGTTTATGATACTGAAGTCACTATTACAATAAAAGTTATAAATACGTGTTAAGTATATGAATATTGTTATTATAATTATTATTATTATTATTATGAATATAAGAACCGTTTCCGGATATTGTTTGCTTTCCGAGTACACTCAGCTGACCCGAACGACGATGTTTTTCCATCGTCCGGGATGAACCGCATTGATTTATAAAAACTCAACGTCGGTCCGACGCAGTAGTCAGGTGGTGGGGGAAGGGACTAATCGGGGTTCTGCTCAAATGATCGGTCTTATTGAGTAGAATAATCGTCGCCGGTAGTTATTTGTATTGTTTTAACCGCGTTGACAGCGGGGCGAACGGTAGTTGTTGCAGAGCTCACGGTTCGGTTTGTATAATTTATCCGCTCGACTGGCAGGCGGAAACCGCTTCGGGGCGAGGCGGCCGAAATAAAAATTTACAAAACGCGTGCCGACCGAATCGGAGAGTGAGTTTAAATAACGACTGTTGTAATATCGTGTTCGGAACACGTCAAATGCGTTAAAATTTATTTCGTTTCGCCGGCATCCGCTGATACCATTTACAACGTTCTCGCGGTCACCGTGAAATACGACTCGAACCGTCCAAGTACTTTTAATTCGATGCGATTCCGGGACGTCGTAATCATCGTGCGGATGATCAAAGTTACAAACGCGACGTGTAAATGCTCACACACCGCGTTAAAGCGATTTTAATAAATATAACATTTACACTATATTTAGTTTTAAAATTGCTTATTTACTGTATGGTGATTGAAAATAATATTTTTTTTTTTTCAATTTTCATTAAAAGTGAATTATGATTAAATATAGTTTGTGAATGTAATATTATACCTATTATGTACGATACTTGGTATCGACATTGACCGTCGACCTATTTATTTACCACAGTTAAAAGAAATAATGACTCGCACTATTCGTGTTCTTCATTCCTTGTGCTAAGTTCGAAAAATATAAAACTACTTAACAAACTACTTTTAATACTCATTTGTACATATAACATCCAGCTCTGGGGACCAGAAAAATTTCCAATACTAACTGTATCCAAAGGTTTTAATAAAAATTCTTCGTACTGTTACAAAAGCCCCAATCTACGTCTCCAATAAATCTTTGCATATTGATTTAAAAATAGTAACTTGCACCAAACTAGTTAAAACTCAATAACAAATGCTTAAATACCTGATTAAATCACCATCGCAACCTGCCTGTATCTCAACTCTCTTCTGCAACTTTTCCAGAAAAAACCCCAAAATAGATTCAAAATACAGCAGTGTCGTGACCAACTTATTTGAAATAAAAAATGTAAATAAATTCCACTATGCCGACGAAGAATCTGAGGGAGGTTTTTTCAATCTGTTATTCTTGTTAGTGTAATTTATCACTATTCATCACTTTTACTTATTATTCTATATTGTAACAGATTGCCGAAACAAAAACAATACAATATATAAATATATATAACGCATTATATGTAATCTTCGCTACCCTTATTTATGTTCTAGAAAACGAACCTACCTATACGGTTACATATACGGTTTACGTCTAGTTTGCTATAGTTACACCACTACGGAAGAGAGATTATTCATGATAAGCCACGCAATGTCATTTAGATTGTCTGCAATTTATTGATTCGTTAACCTACTTTCGTCATTATTTTCGGATGCCGTGTACAAAAAATTTTATAAAAAAAAACATAATATTTTTTAAACACAGCGTCACTCGATGACTTCACCGCGAATCACAATAATAATCGAATGAGCTGTATCGGATCTCATCCGGTTTTTATTAATTCGATTAGAGCCCGTTATTACTGACCATCGCAACACCGAAGCATTACGCTTATCTTAAACACTAGGACGCACTGCAAGATCCACAACCATAATTCGAGCTTTTTGCGTAAAATCATAATTAATGGTACTTTCATATTACTAAGTTCGAAATGCACCTGAAACTTACTTAAACTATGGGCAAAAAGCTGCTGGGTATTACTTAGTTCAGTGGTAACAAGAACCAAACATTTTTACATAATGTTTCGCGTAGACCCATTTCTCTGAACAAATACACATATTTATTACTACAATTGTATTACAATGATATGATAATGATATAATATTGAACTGAATATATATGAAGTATGACGAACAAATGTAGACGGATTAGTTATAATACCAAATGGTATTAAAATTGATTGGGATGTTTTGAATAAAAACATGTTAATATAATCATACTTATGTATAAATATATAATTTTTTAAAAGCCATTATTTTAATTTCAAAATAAAACGCGAAAAAGTAGACAATTCAGTGGCTTAGATATGTATTGAAAATTCATGATAGTTACATTTTTTTAAATGTACTGAAAACTGCCTAGAACTTAGCACAAAATGAATAATGACATGTTTTATCTTTAAATTATAATTCGAGTATTTTATACGATATATAATATATGGACGAACATTATTATTAAATTAAAAAAAAATAACAATATCCTTACTTCAAAATGTGAGTTCTTTTTTCTAAATATGTAAATGTTTAATTTCCAGTTATAAGTTTTGACTTTGTTTTTAGTGCTTATAGCTATACGTATAACAATCATAAATATTCATGCTCTCTACCTTTGTTTTGAACTGATCTGTTTACATTAAGATGGACTTTTTTAAACGAGATTCTGAATTTTATATCATCAAAGTGTACCATAAATGTTTAAAATTAAAAAGAATATACTCATCATTAAAATGTTGTAACACTATATTGCGTTAATGAATGTACACGGACAAAAATATAATAATTATTTATAATCTATTTTAAAATCTTAGCTCATGACTCATTAAATGTTCATTAAATGCGAAACAATGTGACAAAACAATAATGATGGTAAGATAATTAAACATTCATAATAAATACTCGACGAATCAGAATAACAATCTGTTTTGTCGCTAAACCGTAGGTTTCAAAATATGAAATTTCAATATTTATATTATATAATATTATGTATATATGGTATTTTTATTGTTCGGCACATATTTTCGCCAAAAGTGTAGAACTACGTGTTAGGGAAAATAATACAAGGCTGAATACAAATTTCCGATTCCATCTGGATGTCGAATTCGGAAATTTTATGAAGTGTTAAATCGAAACAAAGATCACTATTTCACGTAGCACCGTATCGGTGAAGGGATGGGGGGGCTTTATATACATCATTCAACAGTACACGTCTATTCAGTATTCCCGAGCAGTTTGTGTTCGGTTCATTAGATTTTTTCAGCATTTCACAACATATTCCTTCTAGAAATGTTGCGCGTACCGTACAAAAATAAGACTCACGAAGCATATTGCACGTAGGGAATCGTACACGTTTAAACGCCAAAACCAATGCGTTTATTTGCACTTTTTTTTTTTTGTTTACATAAGCGATTCAATACAATGTAGAAGCTTAATATTTCAATAGTTCTGGAAATATAATAGACGCACATCTTCGTGTGGTCGGACTTTGTGTTTCGAATCGATTATTATGTACGTGGAGCTGGAGAACTCGCATACTGCTGGTAGGTATGAGCGCGTGCCGGAGCGGTACGTCTGCCTTAGAACCTAACCTAACCTAACCGCTAAATACACATCTTGCCACCTGTTCCTGTCCTCTGCAGCTTTTCTCCATCTGTTTTCTGATCCTGTCTGTTTAATATCCTTCTTCACATAGTACTCGTATCTGAACTTGGATCTCCCCAACGGTCACTTCCTTTAAGGACGATGTCGAAATAGTGTAAGAGATCGAATTTATTAAAACTCATACACACGCGGTCACAAACAGTCGTAAGGGTCACGACGACAAATGTAGCGGATAGCGTACCTACCGATTGCGTTCTGTGTACATGTCGAGTCAGTGTTGCACACGAAAAGAGAAAGGAAGCCCAACGTAAGAAGCGTTTGATAGTTGTACGTAGACTGCAATATTTGTATTTAAGTTTGTACAAATCAACATTACACTGTTTGATCCATGCAAAAAAAATCGCTTACTCTAAATCAATATGTGAGGAATAATAGTATTCTTTCAAAAATTGTTTTTCTTCACGAGAGAAGCTATGTGTATACAGATGTATCGAAAACTGTTTAAACAAACATTTAAAACCTCAAAACCAAGTGTGTACTGCGCTTCTGGTTTGAGTTATAAATAATTACTTAGCTCCTCCACGGAGAATAAAAATCTAATGCACCCCACGAGGGCGGAGGGTACTGGTCTAAACCGCGCGGTACATAGTGCAAGTGCAAAACGGGATTATCTCTGGTGTGGTTCTATCACGACTGTTGTTGTTTGTGTGTTTTCACATATAGCATCGGAGAAGCTTAATACGTTCATTACTACACTAAAATCACCGACGGCAGCTAAGACATCACGGCCTACTCTCCCGCTCCCTGTCACCCTCTATCACCGTCTCTGCCTCTGCGCTGTTGTAGTAGTACAACAAGAGGGATTAACAAAGGCAATGAAATTTATAGGGGGGGGGAGGGCGGCATAACAAAAGGATTTCATGGTATGCCTGTGGTGGCGTCGTCAGCAGGCAACGGGCGAGGATAGCAAAAGGGACAAATTATTCCAAAGTTTGGCTGGCTAGTGCGATACGTAAACAGATTAACGACGGCAACGGCGGCGGCGACCGCTCCTCGTGCGCCTTTATGGATTGTTGGCACCGGAAACCGGCGTGTAGGCTTCACCGCCTCCGTACCATAACTGCGCTTCCCTAGCCAATCGATAAAGTTCCCTGCCGTATTTCGGCGGGTCAGCCCCGGTCATGTAGATGATCCCTTCGCAGTACAACGAGCAATACTCTTTAGATCATATTATCATACGCTGGACCAAGCAATGGGATACATAATTATATAATTTGAATCCAATACCATCGCTGAGCGTGCGCGTTAATTGTTTGAAATGTTCCGCGACTGCAGTAGCTCCTAGTCTAACAGTATACATGACTCGTGCGTAACAGAAACTTCAAGCGCTAAACTGCTGTGCATACCGAGCACCCGTGTTGTAATAGCTTAGTCCGGAGTAGAAATATGATTTAAGCAATACTATTTCGTCTTCCGATGGCCAAAATAGGGGGAAAAAAAGTGGCCAAAAACGCCGATACTTCGGGGAAAGACATCCGGGGGAACCGGAGGTAACCTTTTTTTTTTTTTTTTTCATTTTATTTTGCCATTATCAGAGACATTACAGCAATACAATTATTATATACAATAAATTTACAAAATATTAACAATTATTAAATCAAATTAAGAAGCCAGCGGAAATTATGAAGGAAATGATGGAGTTGACGGAGGTAACCTTACTTTTAACTAAATCGCCGATGCGTATACTAGGCACTTTCAAATCGAGACCTATTTTCCGCATTTGCCTGGTTGATACGACGAATCAGTATCGGTGCAGTGCGGCGAAGGACGTACCCAGGGTGGCGACGAAAATCGATTAAATTATATAAATATGTCATTAACTAAAATTGCATATACACACTCGTACGAGAACGTCGTTCGGCAAAGCGTTATGTCGGTGGTATATAGAGAACAAGACGACCTTTTAATGGTTCCTATACCGTCGTTACAAACGGTTTCTGTCGGCGTGGTCACATAAATCGTCCGAACAAATGAGTGTGTAACGTCCGTCCTGTACATTGTACTACGTAATAATCATACATGCCGTTTTTGCGTTCCGAACATGATAAAATACCGTCAAATATATTTAAAATCCCGACGCATGTATTAATTATACACGTCAACGATAGGCGTCGTTATTTTCGTAGGTACTTGGAAAGACACTTGCCCGCACCTTTACCGCACTTTGAATAAAATATCTGTTTCGATTCGACGTGCAAACTTTGGGACCGCGGTAATTTTAGTACGTGTGTGAAACTGTGAACACCGTGAAATAAACACTCGGCCTCTGTGTAGACGTAGGAACAATTTTTTTTCTCTTTGTTCCCGCGAACATAATATTATTACGAAGAGTAAAGTTTTAATAATCGTGAATTCATAATCAAGTCTATTTTATGTTTCTATTATATCGAGTGAAGACAAAACGAATTAAGACCGTACGCGTGAAACATAATAATGGAGTACAACTTTTATACTACCGAAGGGACTAGAAAAAATTAACTCTACACGGAATGAATTTTGAGTTAATATATATATATATATATATCTAGCGAGATGACCTATTTTTTAAGAAACTATGGAGTTGTGTGTTATTATGATAATATCTTACCCTGTAACACTCAACGTTAAGAAAAAAAGTAATTTGTTTCCTCTATAATAAATAATGCTCGATCGATTTTACAATCAACTTTTCGACTAATTGAAAAAAAAAAATATATATATTTACAATAATTAACTTATATGAAAATATTGATTATAATACTGACTTCAAACAACTACTAAACCGCGTTTAAAAAGGATTGCTGGAATTCATAATTTGATGCATAGAACCAAGAGATCGTTAGTGAAAATGCGTCCTTCCATGACTGCATATTATAACTAATACTGTACATAGTTTTATCAGTATCTATTGCTTTACGACTACCGTCTCATTATACTATCATCGGTGGAGTCTTAGGCAATTTCTATTTTCTAACGAATACAAATATAAATCACTTGCACGCATATTAACACAGCAAACTATCCTGTATAACTCTGCATGTCGTATTGAGTTTTAAAATATTATACAGTGCAACATAATATTATAAAATGCAACATTCGACTTGACACGGTTGACGGAGTTTTGTACACTTAAAATTGGTTGATGAATCAAAAAAATAATGATCTTACCGAATCGAGTATTGGGTTAAAAAATTACAGTACATTACGATGCGTTGATTTTATTCAAATCGCTGGGCAACACTGTTTTCGATCACTTGGAAACCCACTAAACACGTCGATACAGCTACTTGGAAGCGTGCGTGTCTAGTGCATAATAATAAAATACGTAAAGATATAATAGGTATAGACAGCTGATAATAAATTAATTGTTTCGACCGCAAATTCGAGATGAAAATGATGTAGCAGTATGAAAATGTGTCAAGTCCATGAACGATAAATTTGCAACAAGATATATTTTGACAGCGATTTGCCCAGAAATTAGGTTTGATATTATTCCTGTGTCGTATATAATGTGTCCTGCGCGAATACATATTTAAATGTGAATATTAATGAATGGAAAAATCAAAAGAAAATTGTTTGTACAATTATTGTGTCTGAATACTGTATTTATTGTAATTGTATATCCTTAATACAATTAAGCAGATCAACACTATGTTATTGTTTGAAATGCGAGAAACGAACACTAAATTTTTTTTCTTCAAATTCATATTACTATCACCGTAATATGACCATAATAGTATCACCCGACCTCACCCGCAAATATTTTACCATTTTATATTTGAGAAATAATCACTTTTTTGCTAATGTATTCATTCACAGCAATTTAATCCTCATTGTGAATATTATCTTCGAATGCATTCGGTTTCATATATATATATTTTTTTTTATCAAACTCATATGGTCGATTAATTGCCAATTTATAATATAAAACGGATGCACATTTTAACTCGTTTACCAAAAAGTAAAATATATTTTAAGTTCGCAGCAACTTTAACGTTTCGTATTCAGTACACGGTAAAATGTCGGATTAGCATATTATTCGATATCACTCCGCCACCGTGTACTTACTATTGAATTTTATATGCTTACGACGTCATGTAATTCAACGAAAACGCCGATGTATTTTTGCCCGGAGTCGATAACGAACTGTACACAACGTTATAATACTATAACGTAACCCGTACGGTTGGGTAATAATATAGTTATGAAACTCTCATTAAACAAAGACGAATCGGCCGTGTTCGCGGTACACGAGTACCAACAACGATGACGTGCGTAATATTATGTTGCCCACCGGCATTGAATAATTAATCGCCAGGAGTCGAAAGCGAAAGACTCGATCGATTGCATTACATCGCATGTGCATCGAAGACCAAAAAAAAAAAGTCTGTTCCGATAAATATAATATTACAACCAGCAGTTTCCAGAATAATTGAAAAGTATTCAGCTTTAAAATATAGTTATATTTGACACAAAGTCAATTAAAAGTCGTGCATATAATAAGAATAGAAGGGGAAAACATACCTGAACGTCAGAAGAATCAGAAGTTCTATGTAGGAAAAATAAAAATAGAAAAATAAAACTTTTAAGCTTTGAGCGTTAGCTCACTACTCTTAAAATTAAAGATATCAAATATATACGAAGTAAAACAGCTCATAGAAAACACTAACCAGTTTTATGTCACATATTTGTTGTACATTGAATAATTTTTTCGTTACACCTAACTAATAAATTTTCCAACGTGGAATGATATTAAAAAAGTTTAATTTTTATTTTTTTAAATAATAAAAAACAAACTGATTGGAATGTGGATGAAGATATTCGATGTATATAGTCACGTATCTAATGTTTTTAGTCATCCAAAAATTTTTGTCCCGTTTTTTTTTTTATACAAAAATGCTCACCCTAGAACAGCATGTATATTATGTAACACGAATCGATCGGAAACGAGTATACGTTAAACGCACAAATTCCACATGCGTCATATATGTATTCTTTTCCGTTTATGGTTTTCAGATTGCTTTCAATACGCATGGGCTGTAGAGTTTTCGGGCTCAGCACAGAGTAAACACATGGGACTATATTCACGGATACACGCATATATTATATGCATTTAAATATATATACATATACGTGTATATATGTATAAATATGTTGCTATCGAGATGAAGTAAATAGCTGAAAAGGGATGTGTGGTAATGACGATGGGGAAACGGAGCGGGGAAGAATAACGGCGTTCGTTCAGTGGTACAGCACGCGATACGTTTTTATATAAATATCTTTTAAAATAAGCAAAGGCGCGTTTACGTATTATTTTTTCACGCGAGCCGATTGTATTCCACGTATCGAAACGGGTCGGAATCGAACGGCTTTGTTGTTCGCGTAGTGCTACTGACGGGGAAACTCAAACGGAATATAATATGTTTGAAATATAGTTGTTGAAGTTGAGTGGCATTAGTATTCTTCTCGGAAATATGCGCAAAACGAATGGTAGACGAGCGTGTGGCGCTCGGAGAAATCGCTCACTCGTCTTCTTAACACCCTATCCCCCCTAACACCGTGGGAATAGTTCGTGCGCGCGCTCGTGAGCGTTGGTGAGTGAGTGTGTGTGCGCGCGCATTTACACATAAGTCGTTGGAAAGATATTAAATTTCCTCGGATAACCCTGCGTTTTAAGTCGTAAAATGACACGAGAGTCATTAAAAAACCGCACACACACATATATATATATATGTACACAGCTGACAAGAGCAGAAATGAGTAGCACTAAATTTTTTAAAAGTCGTGTCGGGATGTACTGATGTTTTGTAAGCCGACGTAAAAAGCAAATCCATTAACAGGCTAGCGGGTTTGGGGAGAAGAGAAAAAAACGTATTTCAAACGTAACTATTGGGACATTAGTGTCCAATACGAGGGTTAAAGCTTCACAAAAATAATTAAAAATTCTGTACTTCTCAAAATCATGCTTAAGAATAAAACATAGAAAATTATACGCGCTCTGCAACGTTTAACGAAGTAGTGCTAAACTATATAGTCTACCTAAGAACACTTCATATTGCACGGTATACTATTATGTTTTCATTTGTTAATAATTTTTCAGTTATAAATATCTATTAAGAACACATAAATAAATCATAGTTTTATATATCGTTAGTACTGCGAGGTATTTAAACATAAATTAAGATCCAAGCCTAGTCAAGATATAATCCCCCAACTCTTTAGACCGTGGTTTATAGATTATAATAAAGAACGGCTTAAATCAAAAAAAAAAATAGTTGAATCTGAATGTGTTTGATGTAATGAAATATTGTAAAAAAAGGAACAGGCTATCTGATTTATGAGGATCTGGATTTTTTGCCCTTAAGACCCATAAAAATGCCCTAAAAAAAGCTAAAAAATCCAAAATTAAAACGATTGATTAATATTTGCGTGTCATTGAAAAAATTATTAAGTTAGAAAGGGATCGTTTAGGACAATTAAAGAAAAAAAATGGATATTTTATCAACATCCCAACTCTAATTATTAAATAATATAACATACAAAAATTATTTTCTTAACTTACTTTTTATTTACTGAAAATTTGAATATAGTATTATATCATTAACTTTTTCATGTTCACCTATTTTTTATTCGTATATTTGTCAGGCTGAAAATGTCAGCAAGTGAGGGTCCTCTGTAATTATTTTCAGATTTGTGCCAGATGAAAAATTGTATTTCCTTTGGTTTGTTGTTTTTTTCGATATCAAGGAATAACACGCATGTAACGTCAAATCATCACGTATGATGTATGTTACATTTTTATCGAAAAACTTATAGAAACAATGAGAAATGACTTGAAGATTATACGAAAGGCTCAAGAATCAAATCAGATCTAAGTTTATTCGGCCTTTTGCATTTTTCTATTGTAAACGATCACAGATCAGAATGCACTAAATCGATCGTTTTTGTGGATATTAATAAATACATTCGAACGTACTTCAAATTGACCACACTGAAATTACGCAAATGATAAAATCGCTCTAAAATGTATTCCTATATACGATTACAAACGGAAAACCCAATAAAAGACTTTCTCACTCGTAATCGGTATCTTACCAGCTATTGATTTTCTGACACATACTCGTGTACAGACCAAATACTACTGTAAAAATGTGTATTTATTTTCTTGTATGCGGATTTAAATTGACGTAAGATAGAAATATTTTCACATATATTTATCAAACGATTTTTTAGTACTTGAGTTATCTATGTTTACCAAACAGGTGTAGTACTATATCAATAATCTGTTGTTTTTTTTTTTAGAAAGAAAGAAAGAGAGAGAGATAGACAGATTACCAACCACATTTACCTACGACCAATTGATAATTTTTACTTCGGTGAATTAATTGATGTGCATAATTAGGCACTGATAATTCTTGTAGGATAACTATGGGTAGAGCCATCTGCGTATGAAACTGATTTGAATTCATTAACTACAATAGTTGACCAATGTTTATTAGTCATGTATGCATCAAATTTGAATATAATTATTAATCAATATAGTACCTACTACGCGTTATATTAAACGAACAAGCTCGACTAATACCGAAGTCAGCTATAAAATATAATTCTACCTACGATGTCCGCAAATGTTTAACAATACTAAATTTTAATCAATAGCATAGAAAAAATATTTTATTTGAATTTATAGTATATTTGAAGTACCTACTGTTTTCCCAAAAAATGTACATCATTGAAAAAACATTAGTATATTATTAGAAAAATTGGTTCATTTAAAATTTTCCTCGTAAAAAAAATAATATATTATACAACAAAATGCAATGAAACTATAACGATAGTTAGTTAAGTTGTACAAAGGAAAGTGTGAAAATGTCAAAATAAAGAATAAAGGGTTGTATTTTCGAGTTATTTAAAAAAACTGTTTTAATGTATACTTTTAGACAAACATATTTTATTAGATGCATTCAATTTTTAAGTACCTAATGACTACTATATATAGTAATTTCTTTGTTCATGACAACAATTTTTATGTTACAACTGCGGTACTTGTGTTCATTTTTTATAGTTACTGCATGCGGACATAATTAAATTGAGAATACTATATTTTTTTTTTTATTGTTGTTGAAAGGAAAAAATATATTTAGTTTAAAATCGTAAATCCAAGAATGACACACAGATCGTATGTAATCAAATTTAAAAAATCAATTAAATGCACTATGTTACCGTAAATATAACCAGAAATCATTAAACATAATAATACATTGTGTTCGCATGTAAACAAACTAAATCACGCCATGGAAACGGTCTTGAACATACTCAGGCAATCGAATTGACTCCAGATACAGGGTGCAAAATCTGAGCATAATGTTATTACCGATTATATTGGAACACTTGATGGTGCATTTCGGAATTAACTGAAAACTCGAATCAACCTCAGTGCAAATGGACCACATAGTATTACAAGGAATACGATTATTGTACAACTCAATTTACTGTAATAATTGCATCAAATTATTTTCATTACACATTGTGTACCTATTTACTGTAAATGTACACCACAGTGTCTGTAATTTGTATCTACGTGGATGAATGGAGTAAAAAAAAAAAATCACAAAAATGATAATAAGCTTTTATCCGATGTGTGAATAATTTTTCAAAAAAGACATACCCCCTCAGGTATGCAATGTCCTGAGGTTGATTATTGGTTTATTTAAATATTTGAGATTTACACGGCTTGAATATAAAATGCACCATCTGGTTTATATATAGTATGTGATAGTTTTCATGTAAACTTATTCAGCTCAAACTTTGTGACGTTTTATTATTAAACGCTGCGGAAAATATTTAAAACGTAATAATAATATTATCACTAAAACAATAATGTAAAAGCGATGTTACAATATTATTGTCTATACATGCGAAGTTTTCCGCACGTTGTCAGTTACATGGTAAATGTGTTGAACATATTATTCGTCTACGCAAATATATTTTCACGTCTATTTCAACGAGTGTATGATACGTGTTCTAGATACTAAGTGTACGTACTATGCACGTATGATGATGTGCATGTGCAGTGCATGAGTAACTCGCTGAAATTCAATGTTTAATACAAGCTGCTTGTAACGTGAAAACACGATGATTCCGACGTGTGCGCAAAATAAAGTGCAGGACAATATAATAATTTAACGTCTTAGAAGTAAAGGGGACGAAAAAATCCACCATTCGACACCTTAAGTGACACGTGTAGGAAAGGTGAAAGCGGATTAGATCAGCACAACGAACTGTATAATTTTATTTTTATTTTTTTTTTCCTCGGACCCGTGCACGATGCAAATACGAATATTCTTCGATTACCATAAAACGCTATTGTCCGTTTTCGGTCACTGCAATCGAAAAATAAAATGCAATCTCGCGCGCAACTAGAGGCAGTATTATACGTAAGTTTTGATGCACGCACGAGATCGGTCGATCATTGTAATCGGCAGTAAACGATGTATACAGAAATAAATAATAATGACTGAAACTAGGTATAATAATATAGGTTTGTACCTTTATGGCGACCGAAATCCTTTTAGCTTACCGGTCACGATAACACGCGTTACCGAAAAGCTTAATCGCCTTTCCCAGGTAATACACATTTAACGGGGTCGTTCGTACCGCGTTAAATTATTTAATGTTTAAATGTTGTTAAGAATCAATCTTTAATACGAATCCAGCAGTTCTACTCGTTTTCCGCTGTTGCAGCTGAAATAATATTAGATTAGTCGTCCGAAAATGCAGAGTTAGAATGATAATAAATTTAATTACTGGAGTACCTTGAACGGTAGTAGTTGGTTTTCTTGACTTCTATAATAAACGTAACTTTAACATTATTATTTAAAAATTCACAATTATATTCCAAGACGCTATTTATTCTTTGCATGATCCTCCGGGGTACAAAACACAGAAATACCACATGAAAATAATTCTGTGGTAAAAATGTAATTATGTTTTATGATATACATTTTATTCATCGTCGAGTCACTATGTTTCGCTTGTTTGCGATAAAAAAAAACAGTTTGGTTAAATTTTACGGTATTTCAACATTTTTTTAAGAAACAAGTTTTTTTCTTATTTTAAAGTTTCGGAGGATTCTCATCAATTTTTCGTCTTATTGGAACAGGCCATCGGTAGGTAAAACTGAATTAAAATACAAGCTAATGTTATCCAATATAATATTCTGCTATCAAGTTGCATTGTTAGAACGACGTGACTTATCCATAAGACAAACATTAATATAATTATATACTAGCTGAATTATGTAGTTTCAGCCGAACAATATTTTATTATTTCAGATAAGAGCAGACACTTATACTTTGATGTAAAATAAATTTAGTTTGAAAAAAAGAGCACAATCATCGTACGCTATAATTCGTTAATTATTTTTATATATTTTTACTGCACCAATTCGCACATACGTCAACCGGTGTCTATTATAATCAACACATTAAAAAAAAATATATACATTACCTGGGTAAACAAAAAATTAGCTAAATTATACATCCTGCGTCTAGGCCCAAGACTTTTTCGATGCTCATAACTGCGAGATAAGGGTCCCTAACACATGTATTATGTAGTTATTTTATTTACGCACAAGGTTTTTTCAGCCGATTTCGTTTTGTGATGAGTAACGTCCTTGTACAATTAAGTACGCATGTTCAACCGAATTTTGACCGAGTTAATAAACCAGTTACTAGGAAGTGACTAAACTTAAAATTAATTTTCAATGTTCGTCCGGGAACGTTACACAACATGCGTCCGAGCGATGTCGGTTCTCGTGTAACAGCGAAAAACGAAAAAAAAACTATTTAGAACGGTGACGACGACGCGACGGCGTGTTACTGATGACCTTTGATGTTGTTGAACGAGTTAAATTAAAACTATATCGTGCGTATGAGTTAACAAGTTATAAGCATATGACGCGTACCGTTGCACAAGAGATTAACCTAAAGGAATAACGGTATAATATAATACATTTTGATATTTTTTAAATCTTTTTTTTATTTTTTTTTTCCTCGGACCCGAGCACGATGTAAATACATTAAACCGTGTAATTTACAAACGTTGTACGACCCATTAATTTGTATCGATTTTTTTCCACGCGCAATAGCTAACGGTTATCTTCGGCGTAATTGAGCATCTTAAGCCTTTTATGAGTTGGTGCAATTTTTCTATCGAAAAACGTGACACGCACGCGCACCTTGGTGCACGTTTCGCACAATAATCGATACAACGATCGAAACGTGTTTTGTGCACGTCTTTTTTTGTTCATTTCAGCGGGTTTCCGATCACGGTAACGCGAGGAGGAGCCGAACACCAAGACTTTACACGCCACCGTGTTGTTCTTTCACCGGACCACGTGCATATTTCGTTATTCGTGACGATATTGCAGTTGTGTACACAATAATAAGCGAATAGTGTTCGGAAAACTATAATTGCCTCGTAGCAATCGGCACGGGACGGGTTCTCGCAGCACAACCGGTACCGCGGTGACGTCACATGGTAATCTTGTTTCGGCCAATAGTACGCGATGATGCAGGACATTTATGGGAAATTCGATTTCCCGCAGACGTATGTTTTAATCATCACCCGTGGCCTGCACCAGCAATTTGTTACTTCGACAACGCCCTAACACAACCGTAATGTAACCGGGATACTATGGGGGTCGTCAACACGGCAATCCTCTTGCGTAGCGCTATTACGTGATTCCTCGAAATCGTCAATGCCGAATGCCAATAGTTGCTGTTGAACAAAGTTATCACATCTTTCAGGGAAACGGTAAGACGGCATGCGATTTGTTACGCGCCGTGTGCCGAAAACTTTAATACCGAGAAGGTACGCCGGTTATCCTGCAGGACGTGTTCGAGACGAAACTCAATGTGTACCTGATGTCTCTCGGATGTGGAAATATAAAGCAGATGAACATGTGCCAGGAATACCTGGAGAGTTTTTCTAGACAAAAGACAGCGGCGGCGGCGGCGGGGACGTGAAAATTTCGTTTAAACGCGAAATACTCGTTTGCACGCAATTTTGTACCGAGATCAAAATAACATAATATACGCACACACCTTTTCACGTTTAGCCGAATACTAAATCCCGAAAAGTTCTCTATCTTACTGTTGGTATGTATTTCAACAATTTGATCACATAATCATCCGCCTGCGTCCATTTCGAAGCGTTGGAGAATATTCGTTCATGAGTACCTAAGCAAACGTATCCGTCCAAAAAGCTCCAAAAATATTTAATTCCGGGAATCTGTTATGGAATTAATTAAACTCCAGCATGCATCAGAATGTTTCAATTTAGACGCCACCGTAACGTAAAATAGAAAAATCAAAAACGAAATAAAAATAAAATAATATTTTCGTTTAACAGTTAACACTCTGAAATAATAAAAAGTTATTAGTTATTTAGAACATAATATATTGGGTTTTTGATACCTGACGATGATTTTTTAATTCAAAGAAACCAGTCTTATTCAACAGCTCTTTACTACTTATATGTAAGTTTAATTTTTGTTTATTTTATTTATTGTTGTATATATTTATTTTATTGAAAATGTTATGAGTTTTTATAAATTTTTTATATGTTCAATAACAGTTTTTAATAAGTAAAATTAAAGCTGGATTTGCTACAACTACAAGAAAATATATCCAGTGAAAAACGCATGGTTCCGTGGGTAATAATAATTATTTTCATTGTTAATTATGATCAAAATCATCAACTTCTATCAACATTAAATACTATTATTTTGAAGTCTTAAAAATAAAAAAGTAAAATAAAAATGTAACAAGGAATAATTTAATTTTCATAAAGAAAGAGCTTAAAAAAACTGAAAACCCAATTTATTTAGAGTGTTTTGTAAGATTCTGCATCTCTTCCGCTAAGTTAATGGAGTCATTCTGCTTCTTTTTTTATGAACACATGTAAACAGTGTATAGGACATGAAGTAAATAATCGCAATGCTATTACAGATATACCTATAAAATTGTTTTTAAATTATGATTTATCATACACGTCAAGTGAGATCGTATTTAAAATGTGTACACAGAGTGCACGCATACTTCACGCATACGTCCGTACTTAATTTGGCAAATAATGATTTGAAAAAACATACATTTTAAACGATAAATATTTTCTGAGTAAAAAGGGGTTTATTTTATTAATAATTTATGTATATGAAATATTGAATGTTCTTATACAGCTCTTTAAACCATAAAAGGTTTATTTTTATTCCATAATATTCCGTAATATTATATTATATCGTGTGTCAGAACGTGAGGGGAGTAAAAAGCAAAATATAAACTCAAACTAAATGTAATATTATGAAACGTTATGTACATACAATCAATATATTATTATGATCATGTGTAAACAGTTATTAACAGTCAATAACAAACTATTTTTCGAATAAAAACCGTACTGCGCTATAAGTATTTGAAATTAAAAAAAAAAACAATTTAATAACAATCAATATATTTAAAATATTGGTAGTGCGTTTATTTTAAAGCTAAATAATAATACGAAATATGCATTGACAACTATTGATAATCAGTATTCTTAAGGTTTCTTTTTTGTAAATTATACATAAGGATTCGGTAGAAAGGTTGTTACGTAATACGTTGAACAGCATTTCGGTAAAAATATATTTAAGCCTCCTGTGTACAAACCACGATATTCAACAAAAAAACGAATATATCAAAAAATATATTTTATTTTATATTATTGAAATGGTAAGTGTTGGTAGAACTATTATAATATTTACCATCGATTACCACTGAATATTGCAGTTTATTTATTTTACTTTTAAACTGTAAGTATAAGCATAAACAATTAGAAAACTTCAGTTATATCCACTGTACTCATTACCTAGTAATTAAAACTTATAATTTATACTTAAGTTCAAAGTTTTACTGTAGGTCAATTATAAATATTTATTATGCATCGTTGCACAGTTTATATTTTGTACCGTAATTGTAAATATTTTCTATCAGAATAAACAATGAGTGCAAAGGAAAATACAACAAACAAGCTATTTATAACTAACGTTTTTCTTTCCTATACCATGGACCAGCTTTATTCCTATTCAGAAAAATGAAAAAAAGTTACAATCGTTTGTTTTTATTTTCATATATTATGTAACACCTTGAACTCAAACCAGACAGAGATGGTAATCCAATAAGAGAACACTTCTTCACTCTAACTTGTTCTATATTATAAGCGTCAATCGAAACAAATTTGTCCTTTGAAAAATCGGTTGAACACAGAAAAACTTTCTTTTTTTTCGATATAATGACAACTTTATTCGAAATAAAAACATAATTTTCAAATGAAACACATAACATAGGAACGAATAATAACAATACACAATTTGGATAATATTATGGGTAAACTGAAAAATTGGTTATTGTGTTTAAACGTTTAGCGGACTCAATTATCGTTTCGTCAAACGTGTCGTTGTACGTCAGTCAAACGTCACATTGGCTTATTGAAATAACTTAACATGTACCTTTACTATAATTATTGATAAACATGTTTTTTATTTATTTATTCATTTTCTTCTGGAATAAGGCTTCAACTACTTGGTCATCAGCCTGTGGTAACAATATTTTCATTATAGTTTTAAATACAGTTTTACATAAGGCTTAAACTTAGGATAGTGTAACGGTTCTATAATGACATTTGCTTAAGTTATTCAGATTGAGATATTATAATTTGGTGATAATTCCGATGGCTATGAAAAAGATGTGTATCCGATAAGCGTGTTGCTCCCCGAGTGTTTTATTCATTTTGGTTGGATGGTTGAGAATGGATCTTAACTGTGAACATTTTGGGCAGTGCAATACAATGTGTTTCATTGTGAAATCTTAAACTGTTTACGAATGAATACATTTTGTTAACCACATATAAGAATAATACCGTCTAATACCGCATAAACGTAAGAATTTGAAACGAAATATTTATCTTCGCGGGTTTCATATCCGCGTCATGGCTGTTATGTTTATATAAGGATAGAACAAAAATAAAAAATGTGTTTATTTTCAAAAAGACTGCCGCGCATTATAATATATACGGTCCTCCAGAGTTGATGGGCTATCAATATTACGAAATGGGGTTTTATTTTTTATTTTTTCGAATAACGCGAGTGGGTTGGCGAAGGTACCATTTTTTTTTCGCCAAAAGAATACCTTGGCCGTGGGGTGGCAGGGTTAAAACAGTCGATACGGGTCTTCCTGTGCTGGTCGTAAATAATACGATTTTATCGATACATCCGCATTATGCGACAATATCGCGTTAGAAAGTAGCCCGACGCCGTCGCCGCAACACTATCCAGCCATCGACCTATATTATTATTCGTACCCCGCAGTATACGCGTATAATATTTAAGCTTAAAGGTAAAAACGCCTTTTTTCCACCCCAAGCCCCCTCATGTAGCCGCTGAACGCGATGATTTATAATAGGTGTACCTATATATTGTGTATACCTATATATAAATATGCGCACCGGACGAATTTATATGGAAACGTGTGATGAAGGTAAGTACCTATAGCCCGTGTTCGGAAAAACATTTTCGAATGTTACGCAAATGTTTACACGGGGGCGCAACCCTTGCGGACCAAGGCACAACGTAAAATCTGACGGTCCGGGGGATTCGTATAAAAACGATACAATGGTTCAAACTACTGGGGTACGTAGTCCCCGGTCATTAGCGTTAAGTTCGAGTTGAACGGTGTAACTCCGTCGCCTCTGCCCTCTGCACGCCGATTCCTTTCACGCACTATCACGTATTATCGTGCGGTAGCTGCAGACGTCGCTTTTGTCGTCGTCGGTGGTGGCGTCGTCGTCGTCTTCGTCATCATAATAACAATAATAATAATAATAAAAGTAATGTAACGATACGTATATAAAAACAAACGCTCATATGACATAAATACGTATACTTTTTTTTTTTTCATATATTTTATGTAGTAGACGGAGACGACGCGCAGCTCGTCTGTTTGACTTTATAATACCGTTTTAATGGTCACGTGGAGACACCGCTAAAGTGAAATTACAAGGCATTGCCATTAGATTTGATATGTGTGTGTATGTGGGTGTGTCTGTGTGTGTGAGAGAGAGAATGAGAGAGCTATAACGGTGTACGCTTGCGTCGAATAGGAAAGAAAAAAATCTTTATACCAAGAATTTACGAGCGTTATGTGTGTGTATGTTTCTACCACTACTCGGTTATTGCTATTGTTAATATCGTTCTTAGTGTAGCTGCGTGCTGTTCATCTTTACATCACATCGATCTTTGGATATTGATTGAAAACACAAATCTTTTCAACAATTTCAATTATGAAGCCGGAAAAAAAAATGACATCATATTTAGTTTGAATCAAAGAAAACGAGTAACATATTATATTATTATATTATATTGGTATGTGGTACTTTGTATTAAATATTGCTTGAATACCGTAAGAGTTCAGATATAGTTAAAATTTATTTTAGTCTACAATAAATGTCTTTTTTGTTGTAATAACGGCGAGTACAACTAATTCACATCAGTTTATTGCTAATAGCAACAACTGTCGAATAATAATGCTGCATTGATTGCAAGCCAATATTTTCTGTCTTTCACATGCACAACATGGGAATTTAAACGTTTTCAATTTCCAATATACCGATCAATCGGTTAACGTGATAAGATTTTTAAAACTAATTTGAATTCGTCGTAAAATATTATTTTTACGACCATATATATAATATCAATATACTCGTAGATTGATTTTCCCATTTTTTTGATTTAATCTCCCAAAATGTATAAAAAATATTCCGAAACCTAAATATAAACAAAATTTAATCTTATGGTATGTAAAGAACATAATTTAAAATATGTATAAACGTTTATATTAAAAAGACTTAACGACCAATTAAAATCAGTTTACAAAATATGCCTTCTTACACATGAGTTGATTTGCGCGTGTGATAGACACAGACAGAAAATCATGGCTGCAGTCCCCTTGGATAGCTATTATTCCATTGAAAATGCATATAAATTACACATAATATAATGAATAACGAAGAACCATGGGAAATGCCAAATGCCACGGATCGCTAAACGAAAGTAATAAATAGGGCTCGAAAATAAATGTTGGTCATTTTTTAATGTTTTTTAGGTCATCAACTTCACAGCCTTAGTAATAAATTACAGCCAATAAACGGTTAATTCAGGGCGGTAGAATTAGCATTTGCTGTCACATACTGAGAAAAATCGAATAATCAGTTCTTTGCAGTAATCACACGATATTCTATGTATTAACATTATAATGTAGGTATATAAGATATTATTTATTTGTCTACAACTTTTGTAAAAAAAAATAAAATTCGATAACATGAAATAAAAACCTAAACTAAATTCATGAACATGTATGGTAATACGTGTTTTGTCGCATATCACTTCCCAGATCCAAATGCAAACGTTAACATTGTTCTGGTTCAAAGTGTAAATGATTTAGAATTTTAAAGTGGTGGTTCCGTGCGTTCTCGGTCACGATACCCTCCATTTTTTATAACCTTTTATTTAACTATCAAACCGAAGAGTAAATACATTGTAGAACACAAAAGATTCACATTTATTTCGGATACAACCGGTTAAGGTAATTTAAAAGATAAACTTTTTTTATAAAATTGTTACTTTATAGTATAACGTTTTCAATAAATAAATAAATAAATAAATAAATAAATATGTTTATACAATCTACTTGTTATCGTATTATTAAACACCAAAATAACAAAGTGTTTTTGTACCTAAAGACTGTGTTTCAAAGGGTTATCGTATATGGTTATAGTAAAAACAGTAGTCTCGCGCGTGCCACTGCGTAGGGTCTGATCGATTTTCTAGAAATTTGTTGTATGATATATTCTGTTTCATTCGCGTACGCGCGTACACGTCGTCGGGCATGCAGGTTCGTTCGTTAATCCTTTTGTCCAGTGCACAAGACAATGTTCTGAACGCAAATTGAAGGATTTTAAATCACACGAGCTCCGGAGCGGAGACAGCTTAGAGAGAGGCACTGAATAGAAATGATTCAAAAAACCACTCTGTCATATTATGATCCGTATTCATACCGCGAGCTTGTTGCGGCCGCTCTCGAGACAAAGACTCATTACTATGCACAGTACAATGCAACGGATACGATAACGTTTTGAGCGAATGTCTCGCTTCGCCTATGAATAAAATATCAAAGCGACGCGCGAAAAATATTTTCATTGCACGAGTAAATACGACGCGCCACATTATAATATCATAACACTAGAAGTTTACGCGGTGCAACGTGAACGGTAACGATATTTCGCGCAAAACGCATTCGTTTGCAACGTTCGTAATACCGACCGCATCGGCTCTTCCGTGTTTTTTTTTTTTTCATCGTCGTCCGATAGCTGTAGCCATCGAAAAAAACGTTTTCCCATTGTTGTTATTGGTTTATTGTTTTAAATCTCGCCCAGGAACCCTGCCAGGCTGTCGTGTTATCGGCGGAACGGACTGCGGGGCGTGCTATGGTGTTAAACCTTCCGTCTTCGGCTAAGTACCGTTCTGCGGCTATTGAAACAGCCGAATATTAAAGAATAATAATTACGGACGCTCGAACTCGGAACGTTGATAAGTACAGTTTTTTCCTGTTTGGAAACTCACATCGGTCATGTGCCCGATTCATCACGTATGTCGGAAACACAACTGGCGCAAGAAACGTTCTGCCGTTTAGTCCGTGTCTATATCGTAACGGATACCGGGAAACACGTATTAGCTGGACACAATAATGGTACATCACAAATATATGCCTTTAGTTTTATTTTAGCGGATTCGGTGCCTCAAGCTAGGCATGTGCTTATATCGCGTTAGCTAATAGCTTATCGCGGAAAGTTTACGTATTATATTTTGTAAATATCGAATAAACTATGTGGGGGAAATGATTAAACTATTAGCTAACAACCACACAGAAATAGTGTCAAAAAACTCCGTGAACCAGTGCATATCAAAAATTGATCTCCTTTCTTAACGCGTCACGATATGTCCATTTTTTTATTACCTATACGTTCTATACGAAAAACCACCTTCGTTTGTAAATTCACAATTACAACAATTATTTATTTACATTCAATACTCTTTGGTGTTGCATAACTCAATATAGATGAAATACTAACTAACCATTTGAAATTTATCAGATAAAATATTAATTTTCTCCCAAGTCCGATATAATATGAACTCGAAAAATTATTTTATGAATTCTGCTTTAACAATGGTTTTCCATTATTTTATGTAGAACAAAATTACATTTTTTCTTAATCAACTTTTTAGAATAATTATAATGTGCAGTATAATGCGACATATAATAATATCGTAAGATATTCGGGAATTCGGGCCATGCATTTTTAAATAGCTTATTCTCGGCATTGCCATTATTATTTCGTATATTGTTTATCATCACCCACGAAATCAGTACCCGGAAAAACTATTTAACGGGGAAAGTGAACAAGATCCATGAATAAAGCAGCGGGACCTTTTAGTTAAATTCAAATAAATATTCAAATTCAACACTTCAAAATGAACTGCAAACTCTTCAATTTTGCACAACTCAACACCACATAATATTTTGGACATTGTTGTACGCTGAAATGTTTCCCGGTCGAATATACACCGAATGAAAACTATTTTTGACAAAGAACTGTAAACGCAGTTCTCTTTTACATACTTGTTAGTTACTGAACCATCCGGTTAATGACGACTGTTAAAACATACAAGTGTTTTATTGATGTTTTAGAAATATATAATTTAATACCTCTACGTATTATGTACCATGCGAACACTGAAACCGATGGACTGTTAATTGGCTATAAAACGGCTCGTGGAATGTTTGTTTTGGTCGGTACAGTTCACTGAAATCCAATTAGCTCCATGATAATATATTAGGCATGTTTGGGAAATGTTAGGCAATAAGGTCACAGGGACGGACGGGTTATATTATAACTTTTTATTATTTTCATGATTTTGTGTTCTACTTGGGAAATAAATCCTTCAGATTTTGAAACACCGCACATTCTAATAAATCTTTCTCGGCGGACTATTGTTTGTGTTCGAATTTTTTCAGTTGTGATAAAATGTAAGACTTTTTAAGAAGCTTTTTTCTCGATCTTTATTTTTTTATTTTTATAATTCGAGTAAAAACGTACATCCCTATCTAAGTTACTAGATATATGAACTAGTACTTTTAACTTTGTTTCGTTTCTCACAAACCTTATATGAAATACTACATATATTTCATCCATCCTAATTTCTAATACAACACGCACTAAAACAACTTGAACATTTTTGATTTATTAGTTTTGAATCAGTCCATTATTTTGATTACATTAGACGTGAAATGAGAGAAGTTTTAGCTCTTTACACGATATTTTATATATATGTGGCCATGTGGGTGTTTTTTTTACCAATAGCGGTAGGTAACAATACATTTTTTTTTTTTTAAATTCGCGTAAGAACGTACATATCTATCTAAGTCAACAAATGTATGAACTTGTACTATTAACTTTGTTTTGTTTTTCACAAACCTGATATAAAAATACAATACATCCATCCTAATTCCTAATATAACACACTCAGAAATTACTTGAACATTTTTGATTTATTAGTTTTAAATCAGTCCATTTTTCTGATTACGTTCCATGACTACTTTTAGCTCTATAAAGGATATATTATAATATACATGTGGGTTTTTTTTAACGATAGCGATAGGAAACAATACATTTTTAGCGATCTATTTCATACTACGTTGTTATTTTTTTTTTTTTTATAAGGTTTTTGTAATACAATAATAGCTCGACAATTAAGGCATGGCGGTTATACAAAATTCAAAGATACAATATATAATGTTTTAGATGTGGAAGCCAGCTTCCTGTATAAAGGCTATAATTAGAGAAATGACCACTGCTGAGTTAGAATTAAGAATAGAATAAAGGTCTGGCGAGGTATCAAAGGCTACAAGAGACCTAGACAAACCAGCGCGTTTTGCTTGCAGGGAAGGACAATCAAAAATAATGTGGGATAAATCACATAAACTCTCAGTCGGATGTAATATGCAGAGAGGAGAGTCGTTCAAGTCCAATTTATAGGAATGGGCAGGTAAGAGTGTGTGGCCTGAACGTAGACGATTGAATTGAACAATGGTTGATCTGGATAATTGGAGATTATTGAACCAGATTTTGTGAGGAATATTAGGAACAATATGTTTATATTTGGCGGTAAATTCTGCTGGAAAATTTGACCATTGTGTGGACCCGAGGTGTTTTATGTGGAGACGTATAATCGAAATGAAATCAGAATGAGGAAGTTGGATAAGAGAGGGACAGATTAACTTTGACGTGGATTTGGCTAGACTATCGGCTACCTCATTTCCATTTATTCCTATGTGGCTAGGGATCCATAGAAATTTAATTGAGTAATTTGATTGGTCAAGTATGAAAGTGATTTGTTTTATACGAAGAACTAAGAGTGAAATGTGAGAGTTAAAGGGATTGGATTTGAGAGCTAATAGACAGGATAAGGAATCGGAAGCTATAAGATAATTGTTCGGAGCAATGTTTGAGATAAGTGTTAGCGCTTCTATAATGGCATAACATTCTGCAGTGAAGGAAGACGATGAAGGGGGTAAGTTGTTTGTAAAAGAGATGTGCAGATCAGGGATATAAAATGAATATCCTGTTGAGAGGGGAGAGACTGATCCGTCAGTATATACTGTGATATAATTAACAAAGTTTGCCTTTAGTTATTCTGAGAATATTTTGTTTATCATAGGGCAGAACATGGTTTGTAGATCTTTGGAAGATAAGGAAGAGAAATTGTTTTCTAATTGAACGGGGGGGTGAATTAAGTAAGGATTCATATGATTGTTCATAAAGTGGGAGTCTGGTTGATTTCATGGTATATTGTTGTGAATTTGAGAGAGAATTAGCTGTAGATGAAAGGATGGGTATTGATTTAGGAACGTGTCGCCAGGTGAGGAATAATGAATAGTACATATCAAAGATAAGATGATTTGAATGAGCAAGTTGCTTAAGGAGAAATTTGCTGGCTAACCATCGGCATCTAATGTTAAAGGGAGCGCAGTTCGATTCAGCTTCGATGACCGGGCAATACTACGTTGTTATATGTTTTATTTAAATTGTAAAATATTGTTCATTATTGTAAGGAATAAAAACAATTTAAAAAAAACCTCGAACAAAAATATTTGTCATAAAATGTTTTATTTAAAGCGTACACTGTACCTATAGAATACCTTTGGAAACAAACGTTTTCAATAGATATACAGAAAAAAAACGGTCGAAACTATTTTATTTCGTTATGTATACTGATTATTTCTCTGTTTCACTTTTGTAAACAATTGGACCTATGTAATTTAAAATATTGTGATAATGTATTAAGACTACTGACTTAAAATACTTCACATTACTTTATAAAATCTCGCACTCAAGACCTGTTTGAAACAATTGCTTATACAGTGTGAGCACTAATAATTAATATTATACGTGCTTGTAATTTGCCCGCGTAAGTTTGTGCACAGGCTATTTGGGAAGGCTATCGCCTTTTACCGTTTTCCTTTATAAGGTACATGGGAGAACACGGGTGGCGGCCCGTTCTGCAGTGTACATTTCGGTACTCTATTATAATGTGCTGCCGTACAGGTAGAAACCGACCAAGACAAGTTTTAAAGATATTTTCACCATGAAAGTCGTCCTTTCTGTAGATATTGCTTGCAGTGTTCAGTAATGCTTTTTGGATACGAAATCTTCGAACACAAATCTAGCCTAAAAGGTTTTCCTTATCGCGTTGAAACTTTTAAGAGTGAAGCGCAGTCTCCCTTAAAGCATGAAATAACTGATATCCACGCGCCGAAGATTAAAGTTGGATTTAGACCGTGCACAGAAATGTATGTATATGAGTAATATATGAGTACATGTACATAAATTATATATATATATATATATATATATTTTAAATTTTGTATATGCGTATTGCGTACGTTCAAATAAGCTGATGCTGAATTACCCGGCTCCTGCCGAGAGTTAAAGATTTATTTTATAAATTCACGTTTGCTGTCGATACGAAATTGGTGCACAGCATTTAGGATAAAGAACAACTAGAAGGTGTTTTATTTTATGGAACAAATACTGATGTGTGAATGTTTCGGTTTGTGCAATTGATACGCGTATAACCCGATCGAGTTGACATAACTAGTACATTTATAATTAATCTAAAATACACATTTTTTTATCTTAAGTTTGAAGAAAATCTATTGTGCAAACGACTTGTTTAACGAATGCTCGTTGGAGTTCATTAGTCACAAAAGAGGAACAGGAACACTCAAAAACGCTTGTATATGGTATCACCCAGATCTCTCATATCCGGAAAATGAACGAAAAGCAAATTCAATGAACTCCCCGATGGTAGGGGAACTTACTGCTCGGTACAAACCCGCGGAAAAATTTCGACTACGCTCTTTCGCAACCGAGAAATAACAACGAAACGATAAATTGTCCAAGCAAATCAACAAATACGTACCAGCCAACCGTGATGATGCATTTTGTAATATTTATTTGTTATACGTTTCTCTCGGTAGAGAAAAAACCGAAATAATAAAAAATAAAACTTTTTCCCGGAAATGTCATAGGCAATGTATCATTACATTATTTATATAAATCAGAGAACAAATAACATACATGTATAGTGTAATGATATCGGTCGAGTTGTTTCCGCGTTTACCCGGAAGATACAATCAAACTTACGCGTCTCCACGCGCGGGTACGTAGTGTTCTTATTTATGTATACGCGGCGCGCTCTTCGAGGCCGGACAACTTCGACAATAACATGGAAATTTACGAGGGTCGCGCGTAACATTCCGTATATTAAAATGAATATCGTCGAACGTAAAAACAATTCGTCCTCGGGCAAATGATTTTATTGTTCGCAACGCGCGGCACATCGATAAATCATACACTATTTCCGTATCTTATTGTAATATATATATAAATACGTATACACCGTAATATAATAATATATACGTAGCCGCTCCTTCTTATATTGATTTCCGCTAATAGGTTTATTGCCGTTGCAAATTTGACACGTTTCAACGGTTCTACAAATGACTAAGCTACTTTTAACGCGGGTCGAACCCGACTGCGCGGCGGCAACAGCAGCAGCAGCATTGACGTGCACCCGGGTTTATATTTAATTTAGTTGTCGAGACGAATGGCGCATTTGAATACTAGATTGACGGTGCGGATTTAAAATTCAACCGATCGGATTGTAAGTCGACGTTTCCGTGAGCGCATTGTTGCATACTCGGTACATGTTACGTTTGAAGGTACTGCGTCTAAGCGTCGCTTCTAGCTACGAAACATAGAAATAAAGAAAAGCTCCGGGGATTTGTTAAACTTTGTACTTAAACTGCTGCAGCAAGGCCATCCGGGAAAATGGTAAAATTCGAAATACGTCCAACTGAAGTAAGAAGACGTACAAGTATGATTTTAAAATTGAAAACACGACCTAAATGTCATGCCGTTAAAAGTGTAAACGTTACAATTATCACGTCCATAAGCTTGTAAGCTAACGTTCCTTATAACGAACGCTCTTGTGTACATCTCTCTTGTATACCTACAAAATCAAAATCGAGCAGTTGCTTCAGCCATCGGACCACCGATTGCAACTGCTACAGTTTAGTGGAAAATCCATGGAAATTATAATCCTAACGACCCCGATTATGTTGACAGCTTGCAAATATCGTACCAGACAAACATGTTCATTTCAGGAACGTAGTATAGCTATGCGTACAATCTGACAATAACTTACATACACAAATATGAAGAATTATTTTTTTAGCCTTTGGACTCTTAACTCTTTAGGTTTCGCAAATTATATAGATTCTGTTTTCGATGAAAAAAAAATATTTATTAACGTTTATTTTAATTTAAAATTCTCCCATTGCTGACCGGAAGTTCGCGTACAATTTAATATCGTACTTCATTAATCGCCAGTGGCTCGGAAAACCGCGTAAAAGCACTTGGGACGCGATCCACATCCCGATATTGTAATATCCTGTGAGGATTGTAACTGTAAAACTAAACAAATTAGTCGCCTACCGATCTGACAGGGGTCCGGCGGCGTATTGAATCAATATATAATGATGGCTACTACAACAACGACCATTACACAGTCTGCAGCTATTACCACAGTATAAATGTTTCTGATGGTGATTTTACTACAACTACTCAACTATACATATATGTATATATTGTGCTGTATGCGCGCGTTCGCTGTCGCCGCCGTGACGAGAGGTAAACACTATTAAGTGAACGAGCACGGACACGGGTCTCCATTACGTCATACGATTAATATCCCTACGCAGCGGTCTGTGTGCATTATACCGTACCGCAGGGTTACATATGTAGTATGTACACAGGGCGGCCCGACGTGTTGTCCGTCCTATGGAAATAATATCTCCGTGGCCATTAGTTATTTGCTCTTGAATTTTTCTTTTTTGGTTTACGGCGGAGGTAGAAAGGCGAGAAATCTCATCAATTTAGTATTTTCATCCCTTAACCAGCTTAGAAAAATAACTTGGAATTTCCGTTTCCACAGAATTGGAAAACAGCTCTTTAACGATACAAGTTATTTTATATGTTACGATTGAGAATCCAGCAATCGGTTTCGTTGTTATACACCTAAAGTAGGGTTTGAAAAGAAGAAAAACCTTTACGGTAGTGCAATAAGACCTTTGTTATAAATCGGTATAAATAAGTTAACCGTTTCAACAAAAAAAGCTGTATCAGGTGTACCAGAATTCATTCGTTACTGATGGTGGTAAGACACTGCTGAAGTCACGCAAAAGTGTTAAGTAAGTAAGCAAACCCATCAATGTTATACCAAGAAGATAACAATAAACTGATTTATTGAAATAGCTAGAACGGCACCACCTACTTACATCAGGCACAAGCCATGAGACCAATTATTGTATTTTCAATCGCGATAACATTTCCAATTTAACTTTGTTTAATCAAACGGCTATTTGGCAATGGAAAATAAAAATGCAAAAGTTATTTGTTTCCAACGACCGGTTAAGGGATGGGATTACGAATTTGTTGTTTAGTTTTTCACGAGCCATCCTGCTGCAATCGATATGACAATGTTCACGGAGACATCTCCTTCGGGAACACGCACGATGGGCGCTCCCTGTATCCTTTTACCGTAAACATGTATGGTTTAATATAGGTGCGCCACTCTCGAACATATTAATATGATATTGTTTCAATATATATATATCATGCAGGTATAAGTGTTTAATCGCGATTTGCGTGGAACGACAAAACAAAATTGTTATTTAATCGCTCGGAGCAAGGATTACCACTCCTTTCCCGTTTCCTGTCGTTTCCCGCACCGCACACACATGACCCTAAACCCGTTGGTCGTGTTTAGAAACAGCCCGGGGCTCCGTGCGGTAGACGCGTTCCGCGAAAGTGCTGTCGACGCAATATTGTACACGTGTAAACTGCAAGTGCGTTATGACTAGTAACGTTCTGTAATGCTTCGGGTCTAATGGTTTTCTGATGCGTTTGAAAAGCGTTTTAGCTACCGAGTGCGCGCTGTTTTTCATATTGTTTTTTCGGGGCTCACATTATTATAATATCGCACAGTCGATTATTGTTTAATATCTGGCTAACCGTGTACGCGCGCCGGGATATTATACGGTATTTCCGAAGAAACGCGGGTACGATTGAAACGCCGAACATTACGGTTGTGGTTGTTACATTTAAATGCGTTCCGAGCAACCCTCAAACGAACAGTAAGTCGTGATATTATCATACGGTCACTTGTTTCCCAAATAAATCATCGAGAACGATGTTCGGTAACCGTACACGGTTAGTGGTAACAAATTTTCATAGGTAGTGGAACCGAGTATTTGACCTTCGTCACTTGGCTTTGACCGACACGTTGATGCAGCGGAAGAAGTATATAATACTCGAGGTCATTAGGTCAGTACCGTATACATAGCTTTTAGTGCGAGTCACCTCGTAACGAACGTGTATTACCGCTGTATACATAGTGTCCCGTAGTGATAGCAACATTGTTAACATAACCTATCATAACATTGTTTTATATCACCGTGGAACATCCTGTATGCGTATGATTGCGAAGACAGGAATATCATGAATATAATATTATAATATTGCATTTTCCATCTCAAACCAAAGTCTGTTCATGAGACGTTTCTAATAATATTTTTAGTTATTTTTGGAAATAAATTAAAAAATGCTTATACAGTTGTACTAGGTGAATTTTCGGTACCTACCGTAATAATAAATAATTTACATAATTTGTAAGAATAATTGATATTTATCTTGTATTAATTATTTCAATATTCTTGTTTTTTGATTTTTTGAATAATGTCAAATGTCTTTAGCATTTACTTTTATGTTCAAGTCGTTTGATACTTATTAACTTATTTAATCAAAAGACGCATGAACGTTAACCTAGTGCACGCTTTAATAAATCCAATCTATAAATTAAATATTTATCAAAAAAACTTAATGATAAAATGTAAAAAAAAAAATAACATGATATAGTTAAACCTATAACTGTTTATGGGATTTTAAATTATAACTTTGTGTCCGTGCGAGTCATAAGAAAAATGTTTTGATTTATGGATTAATAAAAATTCAATTTGATACGATATTATTTTAAAGTCAAATTACTGTTATAAAATCTTTTTATATCCTTAATGAGTTATATTGTAGTTCATACATCAGGGTATCAGACTATGTTCAATATTTCATACAAATTATTACTTCCTTATTTTATTTGCATTTTATAACAGAATACAGCTAATAAATTACATCAAATATTTACGCATTCTTTAAACACATTATATAAATGCAGCACCCAAAATAATAAATTTGAAAGAAATCTATCGAAGTAAAATCAATTATTTTTTTTTTACTTTTCGATCAATGTGTAATAAACATAAATAGGTACTAATTTCGCTGAAACACAGTTTTCGAGTGCAATAAACATAAAATAAATACAAAATAAAAGTTCTTATATTGTAAACATAAACTATATTTTGGCTATCGAAAGTAGTTTGGGTTTATTTAAAAGTCTTATCCTGAGTGAGAATTGTATTGATTTTACAATGATGTTATTTTTGTATTTATTTTCGATCGAAACACTTGGGTAGTAAGTCTGTACCATAAAAGTTTTATATCGTATCTAAGTCAACCAAACATTCAATACACATTCTTAATTAGATAGATCTTTTTTATAGATTTTTATTTTTATATAACAAAATAAGTCTCTTTAACCCGTCATTGGTCGCGTCATAAGGTACTATGAATTTGGGAAAAATACAACAACACACAAGCCAGTGGTTACCAACCTAAAAACTATGTGAGGGAAATTCTCACACGCGAGCAATGACGGGTTAAAAAAAAATGAATAATTTAAAAAAATTTATTCTTTAACTGTATTTTTATTGTATTTTAGTTTAATTTTTATTGTATAGCACCCGATAATCACATGATTTGTCTTCATAATTTTTTTTTTCGCTAACATTTGATAGCTGAAACAAAGCCTTTACTAAATATTATCGAGAATACATCACATGGTAACTACTAACACGAAGTTAAATAGTTTAATACGGCGTTGTATAAATTTCTAAAAGAATTTTTCACTTGGATAAATGTCAGAGTTGTCAACTCTGGCTAAAGTATTTAAAAAATAGTTTTACTTGTCACGTCTACCGGAGAATAGAACACATAAGGTGAATGACTAATTTCCATTATCGTGACAATCTGCAGGAGTGCCAGTAAATCAAATACGGTATATTACACCGATGAACAAAAAACTAAGCCGAATGCTCGAATAAATATAAATATTGTTTATATTTTTTTTTTGTTGCTTTTATCCTAATATATAATACGGCTTAACGATTAAACGATATGCTCGAATAACGAAGTACTTTCTTGGGATTAAAATAAACCATTGTTGTCGTTATACTCTCGTTAGAGAGGTGTACCATTATATGTTTTGCACCTAAGTTGGAAGTATTTTTTTTACTGTGAATTTTAAAATATTTTTTTAGTTTTCGTTTATAGTTGAGCGTCTGTTGTTTGATGAACGCAGTTAAACGTTATAATAATGATACTAGGACAGTATCCAAAGTATACCGTAAAATTCTAAGAACGCAAATATGTATTTGTCGGCAGCATGCTGTAAAAAACCGATTTTCGATTTGGTTTTAGCATTTTCTACATAGTGAAGTTTATTAAACGATTATTAACGATATTAACGATTATTTAAGATCCTCGGTAAAGCCAGGAAGATATCGATTTTACAATCATGTATTTTTTTTTTTTTTTCTGTAAACACTTTTACTGATAGTAAATCTTCACCAAAAATTCGTACAGCCAACTTTTTTGGATAGGAGTTAGGCACAGATGGCCCATTAAAATGGGTTATTTTTTCTAGACGTATGAGAAAAAAGGCGAAAAAAATCTTTAGAGGAGTGATATTAAATTTTGTCCCGAGAACGTTTATGTTTTTTTAGTAAAATGAGTTACTTAGTGTTTGATGGTTCAAACATTTTATTCAACTCCAAGCCATTTATCTTATGTTTTATTCTCAGAAGATTTGGTTTGTTAATTTGTTTTAACTACTATGAAGTTATTATTCTTACGAAGATTAAAATTTACTTTTTTTGTTATTATTACGTATACAAGTACTATATATTTTAATAAAATACTTTCAGAATTTTTATATAGCACGAGGATTGTAATTTATGTAGACAACTAATTTGCTTCTTATTCCTAGAAATAATTTAACTATCTTATTCGTTTGAGTTATACTATTGAATCCAATTAGGTATTTTGTGTATTCATATCATTCATTATCACACTGAACTCAGCTCAAAAATTTAATGAAATATTTAAATGCCTTCTTATTAGAACAAAATATACAACTGAGGACAAATCAAATAATTCGAGAATTATTTCTTATGATTTTTTTTCAACGTATTTCTAAAGTAAAATTAATTTAAAATGTACCAGTTGAAAATACTAATTAATAAGATAAAAAAATGAAAATATTCGAGTTAACCTATAACTCGAAGTATTCACAATATTGATTTTTAAATTATCTCTCCTCTGAGTGTAATGAAAGTTCCGATTCAAATTGCAGTATCTATGATTTGTACAACAATGCTTCAACTACCGGAATATAAGACGGATCATAAAATATTTTTGGTTTAAGAAATTTGAAGTTTGAAAGTTCCTTTAAGTTTAAAATTACCTTAGCAATATTCCCTTTTCTATTTTAAAATTTTAATAATTTACTTTTCATGTGACTCGTAAACATTTGCATGTTTAAATAATTTCCTTTGAATTTAGTACAAGCAAATTTATAAGAATTGATAAAGTGAATTGAAAATTTATTTTCTTCGAATATTTTATTTCATAATTTGTACATTATACCAATACAAATATATCAACGCAATAATTGCAACATTCATTTTATTCAAAAATCGAAATGTCCTGGTTTATTATTTCTGCGATTACAACTTACAGAGTTCACGTTATTATTCCGTATCAGATTGTAAAATGTATTCCGTTGATAATAATAATTTCTGTCCCGATATTTTGTATCAATAAAAAATGTAAATTTTTGTGACTTAGAAAACTTCATTTTCTTATTAATACATTGACATGTATAGTGGTAAACTATTTAATGTTTCAGAACGTCGGCCCTCCATTGGACCGCATTGAGTAGGATATTTTCTCGTTATTTCTGACTATTTTATTTGTTGGAGTTCTTTTCCGAGTATTATACTTTGGACTTCTATAATTCAACAGTAAATGAATCCATACGTGTTCAAAATGTAATCTTTTAGTTGAATGAACTAATGTGTACATGAATGTTTAGGATGTCATATTGTAGGAATTCATTTGTAAATACTTTTAGACCAGATAAGTTTCTCAGAAAAAAGAATTACTGTAAATCGGTGTTATGGATTTTAACAGAAAGAGTACCTTTTTTCTACTTCATCTATGTGGACTTTTATTTTTCTTTCAATTTTTTTGCAGACAATAAATCTGGATTTATATTTTTTAGTGTATTTTGTTCTTCTTTTTTTTTTTGTCAATTTAATTAAGTATTTTAATTAATTTATATGATTATTATAAGATGGCATGTTTGAATTATTGCAAAACTGTTAACAATAAAATCAACACTACATTAAGTATATTTGTGAAAAAAATGTATTCGACAAATATAATATAACTACATAGTATATTCATAGTATTCACACAGGATATTGGAGAACAATAAATATAATCGTGAATTTCAATCAAATTTTTAGTTAATTTGATATTATAAAAAAATGTCCTTTGAAAAAGCTATTGAGAAGTAACTATGATGTAAACAGTGATTATGACTATCGAATAGAGACTTATAGGAGACCGAACACTAGAAGGGTGGGTTCAATGAAAGTTAGATAAAAAAAAGTACCATAAAATTGGATTTTGACGTAGGTAGAGCCAAGGGTAGCAGCAGAAGACAGGGTTGAATTCATAGAGTTATGGTCTCGATAACCGAAAACAACCGGAAATAGGAGAAGTGGTTACATTATTTCACATTGATACATTAATTTTTTAATCCACATACAAGTCACAAGTAGTAAATGTGTAATCATATGATAATCAAATTTAAAGAGTCACAACTCGTGTTTGACACTATAACGAACTTATGCTATCTGACTTGACACAACTTTCACTCTATTCAATGATGTAGTGTGCTGTATGTATATACGTTATACACATCGTCTAGAAAGTTTGAAACCACTAAATGTATAGCTAGGTTCAAATGAGAAAACATCATGTTGTGTTTGACAATTGATTTAATTTCATATATTTTATGCGTGTTCAGTGTCATCGGTTATTGTAATCATTGTGTTCTCTGTACAAATTGTTCTGCAATTTTAAGATAAATCGTAGATGTGTACACTGAAGTCATAAGAGTTCCATACAACGTGAGCAATGAGCATCATATATTATTGATTGAGACTAATAACTATAAGGGACAAAACGTTGTCTTATTGGACCTTTTTCAATTAACCCCTTAGCCCAAGTAAGCATAAGCACATAGGAATTATTTTGTAAAATTTATTAATATGTGTAACGTATAAGATAACCGTACAATAATTTTGAAGTTATAAATTATAACTAATATGACTTCATGACGTCTCTTGTTATGAACATTAATTATTAAACTGTTCGTCACGTTGGGTTATAGCGAAAACGAAGAGGTATAAGTATAGGTATTTAGACTGATCCAAACAAAGTACATTTATTTTTTTTCATTCAAACTCCCACACTTTCACATTTGCAGAAAATGACGACGTTGAATTCACTCGGCGGCGCAGGTGCGTGGTAATAATATTACCGTTAGAATGTGATTACAATATCGTCGCGGCGATGATCGGCTTCTCAGAACGTCACACACGCACCTTGCTCGCGATCTCACCAACGGCCGTACGTTCGACCGGCGGACAGAATCCGTAATGCCGGGTTTACACGAGTCGATCGCGGTCGAACGACTTTCGCCGCAAAACAACGCGTCGATCCCAATCGAAAGTATTAAGTGTTTACACCGTTCAACTGTTTCTTGGCTACATTTTAGTCGAAAGTGTACACATAATGTCAAAATAAAAAAATTAAAAATTAAATTAAACATAATTTCAATAATCTTATCTTACTAGTATTTTTATTTGCACAAAGGAATAATGGAATAATAATAATTATTACTACATATATACTAGTAACTACCTGTGGGGAAGATCTAACAGTAAAACACATTCTCCTATACTGTCAAAACTACGCAGACATCAGAACAGCCTTAAGTATACCTGATCATCTATACGAAGCACTTGGACCCGATCATGAAAACACCACCAAAATAATAAAGTTTCTTAAAATTAATAATTTGTATAACCTCATCTGTCATTGCTTTTTTTTTCTTCTTCTCTTTTTCTCTTATTACCTATGTTTTACTCATACCTTTAAAGTCATACCTATGTAAATAATCCACACTGTACATAATATTCATAATGTTCTCTAGCTCCTAATTTAATGTTTATATTATATATGCCAATAACCTTTGTTGTTGCGGCTTGAATAAAATTTAAAAAAAAATTATTATTATTATTATTTAAAAACTATACGTTCAGTTTTAATGTAACTCAAGCAGTAGAAATTTCTAGTTATATAAATAAATATTGTTAAAAACCTATCTATTTTTAACTTATTATACTACTATGATTGTGAGTATTTCATCGTCTATTTGTTTACATGATCGATTTTAGTCATGCGACGGTGATCGACCAAAAGTAGACTGCTTTTCGACTATAATCGAATCGAATCATTTAGCCGTGCGATTAAGTCGAAAATGAGTTTACACGTTCAGTTTGCTCTCGATTTCGCGTCGTTCGACCGCGATCGACTCGTGTAAGCCCGGCATAAGGAGCAATCACATTCGCCGAACACACTTTCGGGTTGTCGCGGTTGAAAAGTGCGCGCGCTACGGAAACGCGGGAGGTTCGCGCCGGGCCACCGAAAGTCATTACCTAAATGGAGACTCGTCGAAATCGGATTATGCCGCCGCAGCGCACCGGCCCGGTCGCAATAATAATTATTGTCAAGGGACCGTTTCGCTACCACCACGGGGCGAACGGTCGTAAATTGCGATCCGTGTACACGCGCCCCCGTCGCAGGGGGGCGGGAGCGGCAGGAAGAAGTGTGCTGCAACGACATCAACAACACCCCGGAGCCCTGGCGCGCGGCTCACGCGGACCGAAAAACGAGTCCTTAGAATATCCTTTTGTGTTCGCGAGTGCGCCGTAAAAACGCCGAGGCCCGAGAGTGCCACGGCGCCGCTTACCGCGATTCGCTCGTTAAATCTCATCAGCGGGACGAAATTGTTTTTACGAAACGTGTTCTAACCGCACCGAATCACTGCGACGTTATATTGTCCCTGCGAGCCCAGCGTCGGAAAACGATGTACATACCACGGTGTTGTACACGGACGGCTCGAGTTTATTATTGTTTCAAAACCGTAACGCAATCTTATGGTATACAAGAGCAAGAAAATCGAAATGTATAAATCGTAAGAGTAAAAGTTTTTCTCCAACAAGCACGAGCTTGCGGACGAGACAAGAGTTTGTGTCTACGCCGCATTACACTCGCGAGGTACCTACTGAAAAAGGTTGCGTTAATAGTGATTAAATAATAATAATTGTCGGTCGACGATTTAAATACCTCATGTTAACGAACATCTCGGGACATCGTTGGAGTGATCGGTATGAAATTCCACGTCAAAAATAAGTCGTTATATTCTTAAGTGTCAACGGAATCACACTTCCTGAATGAGAACGGTCACTTAGAGAAAAAAATATTATTTTTATACGGACGTATTGCGTGTTTACTATATTATACTGCACTCGAAAATAATTCAAAAATATACAACTCACATACAATTATTATAAAAAATAAAAAAAGTAATTCGAATCATATAATGAGGTTTTTTAAAACTTTTTCGCTCTATATTATACCTAAATGTCTGTCGTATACTTGTATAAGTATTCGTTTTGAATATAATAATGTGTAAATATTAACATTTGACGAAGAAAACATAAACATTTTAAATAAGAATAAACAATGAAAATCAAAGAGTATTATATTCTGCATCCTGCTCATAGGTTGAATATGTTTAAATTGAGATGAAAGTACGCGAAGAAATTGTTTATATTATAACTTTTTAACTCGTATTATGAAATTTAATTTATGCAATATAAAAAACTTTATAATGTTTAAAATCTGTGCAGTCAATTATTTTCTACTGTGTGAAAACCTTGAAACCTTAAATTTATACTTCTAGCTTTATGTTTTTCAACTACCAAAACTTTCGGATTCTGGATTACTTTGTTTTTTCTCACGTGTGAGCTATAGAGAGGTTCTACATTAGGTAAATGGATAATCTTCAATAACCATATTATATACAGAGAAACGGGTATCATCGGTTTTGATAATTTAACATTTTAGTAAATACACCGATGAGGTCAACTTCAAAATGGAATACTTTTCGTTGTATTCAATTGCTGTTACTACTGGGAGTGCCTAATCCAATTATCGTCAGTCATTTTATTACAGAGATTCGAAATGTGGTACGGTAAGTAACCTCGGTTTTGCGTGCCGAACCCGGGACGCGTTTAACTACATTTCGTTGCAAAACATCACGTCTTACTTCAGTTATTCTTTACATCATTGAATACGGTCCCGTAATTTGTTGTCCGTGTCGGATTAATTTAATTGTCGTCGGAGAAGTAACATACGTTTCTAAGAAACTTTGGCTCTTCTCTCATCCAGACGTACATAAATTAATTATTCGTATGAATATACTATTATGTGTACATGTATTTTATTTAAACTGTATAAATATATTATATTATAATATATAAGAAAATAATGTATAAATACATCAAATATAATTGCACTGACATAATGCACCGACATAGCTTTCCAAAAATCTATTCATCAAAATAAGAATTTATATAATGACTGAATACATTTGGTACCCTAAAGTCATAAATGCAATTGTGTTGAATAAGTTCTCAATGCGACCATAATTATGCTTTTTCTGTTTTTTAGAATAATCTCCCTTTATAAAACAGTTGTGATAAAAATATTTATGTGTTGGACTTTTTATTTAATTTCCCTCAATGGTAGTGTTGTATTTCAATATTATTTTCAATACTACTCCACCAGATTACGTTATACGAGGTTTATTTTAGAACCTCAGAGTTTGTAGTTGATTATGCATGTCAAAGTACGAAACTCTGAACAAGAATCCAGATAATTATTTAAGTTAATTTCTTATATTAAATAATTGATATTGCGTTTAATGTTTTTACGAGAAATAATTACAGAACTATAATATCTTATGTTTACAAAATGTCAACAAAACAAAAACTCTAGCATCTTACAATAAAAGTAGTGAATTTTCTATTGAATTCTCTTTTGTATAAACAAAAACCAGATGCAACTCCGATCGAGGGAATCTTTTAAAATTCGCTTTCATTGAAATTGAAATGTTGTGTCTGAAAGTTTCGGACATTTTGTAAACATTATTTTTCTGAAAATGTCTATAGACGTAATTGAAGTATTTATACATATAATAAACGAAAAAGAAAACTATTTTCATACTTCTCGAGAAGCTTTAATACAGTATTCCATACAATAATAAATAAATATTATACTGAAAGTAATCATTTCCCGGGATAATATTATGCGTAAATTTCACGAAGAAAATTGTGAGTATCTCTGTTAAAAATGTCATTTTTTTCACACCTATACACGTATACGAACAAATTATGGACATGATTACTTACAGAAATATGTTTTTAGATTGTTTATTTGTTGGTCGTATTCAGGTACAAGATTAAAAAAGAACCAATGCGTACATGTTGAAAACGCATAATATCACGAACAGATCAAAATCTTTTTGCCTCTTCTCGTGTGCAGTGTATCGAGCAAAGTTTTTGACGAAATACATTTAGTTTTGAATACAACAGTTCCTTTTCCCGTACATAAAGAAACACGTTTACAGGTATAGTTAATACATTTGTCAACGGGACAAGTTTGAAGTTTTTACTAATACAATTCTATTATAGCGGAATAATTGCGAGCATCATAAGTTTTAGAATGATGTTTGTTATCAGACTAATTGATAAGATATGTTTTTTGGGTAATGCATTATAAATTAATTGACACGCAAAGTATTATCATTTTTCCTTCGATTAAATAGTAATCATAATTAAATAAATGCAGGTTTAAGATAGTTGGTTGTAGTTTTTTTATGTTCATGAACCCATAGTGATAACTAAAAAAATAAAGTTGAAACCACATTAAGACTAATTATTCAGAATAATATGTTAGAATTGTCAATATTTAAATTTAAAAAAATAAAGATGAGTATTTTCTAATCAACAAATACTCTTAAATAATTACTTTATTACAAATATATAGTCAAAATTGAATAGGTAAAATGTAATATATTAAATACCTTTTCGAGAATTATAGTATAATATATATGTATTTAGTATTGTTGGGATGTTGTTTTACTTTGATGATTTATTTATTGCAGCAAAAAATATAAAGAAAATTCAATGCAGAACTTATTAAAGGAACAATATGGTAAAAATGAGCTCCTATATTATCAACGTATAATAACATTGTTCCGTATTTTTTTCTTTAAGATAACATATTTGATTACAGATTCTTCAGATGAAGTGGGAAAAGTAAAAACCTGAAGGATATGAAAAATTAAAGAGTTGTGGAGTTTATTGGTTTTTATTTATTATTCAAGAAAAGTTATTTATACTATGTCCATATTAATTAAGTAACCAAAAGATTTAAATAGCTAAAAATAAATATACAAGACTACAGAAGCCTTCCAAAACATATCTCTCAGGATATACACCGATTCCCCTTGGTTTGTCAGAAATGAAGTTCTACGCCGTACAACAGGACTATATTACTAACCATCAAAAAACAAGTCACATCAAATACACCAAATACCGTTCCACTCACAATCATACAGTTTTAATGAACCCCTAAGTCGCATGCTAAGAGAATGCAACAGTGTTGCATTATTCGATTTTCATTTTGATAAGGAAACTGATCTTCGCCGTTTAAGTCTAGGTTTTGGATAAACGGTTAATGTATATTAAATTGTTGTGTTAATGTAATATGTTCATATTTTTTCTTTTTAATTGTTCTGTCTACTGTTACATGTTAATTATCAATTATGTACACTATTTTGCCCGAAAGGGCGTTTATAAAGAACAATAAACAATAAACAATAAACAATACTGGGCAATGCTTATATATTCAATCGAATTACTCCCATAGTTGATCATAATTAGGCTTTAATTCTCTTTGGTGAAGAAAATGACCTTTTGGATGTGAATTGTAGTCACAGAAATGGTTGCGAATAGTTTCAAAAGTATTTTAATGTTTGGGTATAAATCCATGAGAGGTAAAAATTAGGTTCATAGTCTTAGACAAGACAATCAAATAGTTTAAAAATACTGTGAATGCGGTGGAGGTACAGACCCTTCTTGCTCTCTCCCCTAAATATGCCCATGTGGTGACATCTACCGCGAGCTCGATTAAGACGGACATTTTCAGGGCCACCAGCCATCTTGGAGCTTCGGCGCGCTTGCTCAAGTGTTCGCTCCAAAGTTTTCGTTCCTGTCACGACTTCTTCCAGTACGTCGACTGTTAGATCTAACCTTTCCCAATATTTGTAGTAGATTATTTAATACATTCATCCCCGAATGTAATTCTACGTCGGGTCTCTTCAGGGCCGATACCTTCCGCTACGGATTGCTTGTTTGACCCATACGTGCGGACCGGATAAACTAATATTAATATTAATCCCTGTCGCAATTGGTTAGATTGATATTCTATCCAAAAATTTAAGACAATTTACCATAGGGTTACATGAAACACATTTGTATATCGCAAAAACAGTTACAACCTAACTCAATTATTATATTATTGTTATTTTCCGGAATTAAAGTCTGATATTTCTTTTGTTCAGACTTGTTTAACATTCTCTCGAAATCTTTCGGGTTTTTATTTTAAAATCATGAACACTCGTACATTTATACATATAATATATATTTTTTTTTTTTTTTTTTTTTTTTTTTTTTTTATTTTGCCATTATCAGAGACATTACAGCAATACAATTATTATATACAATAAATTTACAAAATATTAACAATTATTAAATCAAATTAAGAAGCCAGCGGAAATTATGAAGGAAATGATGGAGTTGATGATAAGAGTGGAGCGAGAATTAAGGATAAGATTTGAATCGGGAGTGGGATAACCAAGGGTGGATAGGAATGAAAAAAGAAGTTGTCTGCTAGGAGAGAGAGAGGGGCAATGAAAAATGATGTGGTCGAAGTCGCAGACAGACTCATCGAGGTGACGGGTACATAGAGGAGAGGAGTTGAGAGAGAGTTTGAAGGAATGATGAGGGAGTAAATTGTGGCCGATTCGAAGGCGAGAGAATGAAACTATTAAATGTCTGGGAATCTTTAAATTTTTAAACCAGGGAGATTTAGGGATGGTGGGGGCGATATATCTGTGCCAAGCGGCATAATTTGACGGTAAGGAGGTCCATTTATTTTGCCAAGCGTTGTCTAGAATTTTTCGATGAATAGGGAGAAGGTCGGAAGCAGGAATTTTAAAGGTAGATATATTATTATGAAATTTAGTAGAGAAAGCAAGATCATCAGCTCGTTCATTTCCCGCGATACCCACATGACTGGGGACCCATAAGAAATTTATTAATTTATTTTCGAGGCTGAGATGGTATACCAAGGATTTGATGATGAGGATAAGAGGGGATAGACATGAATTAAACGAATCTGAGGAAATAGCCTGTAGACATGATTGTGAATCAGAAACGATCAGAAAATTGTTGAAGTTAAGACAGAAAATAAATTGAAGGGAATTAATTATGGCGTAACATTCAGTAGTAAAAGACGAAGCAAGAGAGTTTAGTTTATTAGAAAATGAAATATTGAGCGTAGGAATAAAAAAGGAAAACCCAGCTGAATTTGCAGACACTGATCCATCAGTGAAAACAAGAAGAGAGCTAGGAAAGTTAAGAAGAATATATTCATTGAATAAGGATTCGACTAAGCTATGAGGTAAACGGTGTAATTCGCTAGGGGAATGACCAAGAAAACTAGGAATGATATTGATCCCCGGCTCAAATATTAGAGCGGCGTATGGGGAGTCATACAGTTGTAGTCGGTGGTTCGAACAGTAGATGATTGGAGAAAATGAAGAGAATGAATAGGCAACGGAGGCAAGGATGGGAAGTGTTTTGGAAACATAAGACCAAGAAGTTTTGATGGAAGAAAACATTTGAAATATAGAGTGGTTAGGTGAAGATAGACATTTAAGTAAAAATTTACCAGCTAGGCGACGGCTTCTAAGTTCAATCGGAGGACAGGCACATTCGACCTCTAGGCTAGCTAGAGGGGAGGAGTGTAAGGATCCAATGATGGTACGAAGGCATGATGCTAAAATTGAGTTAATTTGTTTGCGATGAGTAAGAGAGGCAGAGGCAAATAGAAAGGAACCATAATCAGATTTCGCTTTAATGACGGCGTTAAAAATGTTTAAAAAGCATGATGGATGTGAACCCCAACTGGAGCCTGCAGTAGCTCGAAGAAAGTTGGACCAGCGAGAGAGTACGCCTTTAAGGTACTGAAAATGTGGGACCCATCTCAATTTAGGATCGAGCTTTAGACCTAAGTAAGTGACGGAGGAGGATGGAAGAACAGTTTGATTTTCAAGCACCAAATGAGGGTAAGTAGTAATTCGTTTCCGGGTGAAAATCATGAAGTTACTCTTCTCGGGAGCTATAGTAAAGAATGAAGTAGATAGATTGGTGGAGAGAGTTTGTAAGGCATTATTTAATATATTAACGGATCTGTCAAGAGATTTATCAGAAGAAAATAAGACGATATCATCAGCGTATAAAAGGACTTTGAAGTCCGGGGAGACTAATGACAAACAAATGTGAGCCATGTAAACATTAAAAAGCAGAGGACTAAGGCAACTACCTTGAGGTAGGCCTCAATACGTTAGACTGTTAGAGCTGATGCCAGAAGGGGAAGAGAATTCGAGGGATCGCTGAGAGAATAGCAAGGAAATAAAGTTACAGACAGAGTTTGGTATTTGAAGAGAAACGAGGTGAGAGACTAGTGTAGGAATATGAACCGAATCGAATGCTCCTTTGATATCGACAAAAGCAGCACACAAAAATTCTTTGTTGCAGAAAGTCTCATACACCGGGCCTATGAGAGATGACAAGCATTCCATTGTACCCATACCGCGTCGGAAGCCGAATAAATTATTAGGAATAAATTTGTTTTTTTCTAAGAACCAATCAAGGCGTATTTTTAAGATATGTTCAACAATTTTACAAAGTGCGGAGGATAAAGCGATGGGTCTGAATGCCGTAGGACAAGTGTTGGGTTTAGGAATAGGAATGACGTGATATCGTTTCCAGGAATCAGGGATAACACCCGTCGCCCAAAGGTCGTTGAGGATACGTAAAAGACAGGAGATGGTGTTATTGGACATATTTTGGAGGACTATTACTGAAATGCCATCGAGACCCGATGCGATCGAGGAACGGGAAAATATCGCTGAGTTCAGCTCCTTGAGGCTAAAAGGAGCGGTGAGAAAGTGAGTACGAGGATCAGAATTGACTGGGATAGGTAGTGGCTGAGGGCAAGATTCTTGATAGGATGGAACATATGCAGGAGATACTTTATTACAAAATGATGGGAACCATTCTTCGTTAAGGGAGGGGGCAGACCGATTGACGCAACGTTTGTACTTTTTTGCGGTGGACCATAATTCTTGAATAGAAGTGGAGTGATTGAGGGTAGAGCAGAAATTGGTCCACGAGGTTTTTTTTGCTGTTTTAAGAATGCGTTTGGTCTTTGCGCAAGCGTTTTGAAAGGAAAAAAAGTCGCACGAGGAACCCGAATTTCTATATATTTTAAAAGCGGCGGAACGATTTTTGATGGCCTCGGAACAAGAAGGATTCCACCATATGGGTGAAGTGGAGGGAAAATTGGAGGATGAACGTTTGGTTGGGATAGCCAGGCTGGTGGCAGATTTCAAGAGAGAAATAAAGGAACAATAGTTGTCAATTGAAGAGTCGGAGAAAACAAATGAGTCAACGAGTGAGTCAAGGTGAGAAGAAAAAAGGGGCCAATCGGCCTTAGAGAACATTAATTTAGGATAAGTCTTGATCTGGACATTTGAAGTTGAGGAAATTGATGAAGAAGAAGAAACATGTTCGATTATCACGGGAAAGTGATCACTACCGTGAGGCTCGTCTAAAGGAAGCCAAGAGAGGGACCAGTAGAGAGTGTTGGCGGTGACAGTAATATCAACAGCGGTGTCGGGGAATGGTGGGCGATTGACGCGCGTAGGAACACCAGAATTGAGGCAGCATAAATTATAATTATTTAAAGAAGAAAAAATGATATCGCCACGATGGTTTAAGCTGTTGTTGTAATTCCAGGATGGATGGTGACCATTTACGTCGCCACCCAAGATAGAATTCGAGCCAATAAGCTGAAATAAACTATTGAGTAAAGCTGTGGAAGGGTTAGAAGAAGGAGGAATATATAATGACCATAATTTTAGAGTGTGTTTGGAGTTGATAAATGCCTCAATCCCGACCAAATCGATGGATTGGCGCGCCAAATTAATTTTAAATGTGTTATCCACAGGGATCTCTTTAATTTGTATGGATCGATGAGCGGCGATGGCTACGCCACCGAAGCCGTCGACACGATCCGAACGTACAAAATTAAAGTGTGGCAAGGAAAACTTTTGACCGGGCCGGAGCCAGGTTTCAGAAAGCAGAGCGAACGAGCAATTTTCTGTATGAAGAACTAAGGCTAGGTCAGTGGCACGAGGACGTATGCTTCTTACATTCCATTGAAGGATTTTATAATGATGTGAGGAGTTGGTTGGGAAGTGAGTATCTGTGAATGGATGGTTATTAGTACGTCTCGTCGTCATCGGAGAGAGGTGTTAAAAATTTAGATAGAGAAGACGCGATTAAGGACTTTAAAGCAGATGGCGAATTTAATTGAGTATTGGACGAATGGAGTAATGCTAATGTAATTTGTTCGGTAAGAGAATCTAAAAAGTTCTGGTTAGAAACATTTGGGACTGATTGATCAACAAAATTGAAAAAGCTGCCATTAGGAGAGTAGGAAGGGATATTCTGCGACTGGGTGTGAGAAACGGACTGAGATAATTTTAAATTGGCTGTATTGAAATTTTTTCTTTTTTTTCTTTTAGGATGGGAACTTGGAAGAGGAGGGAAAGAGGAATTAGGAAGGGTGGAACTGGCTTCTTGCACAGAGCTAGAATTAAAAAGAACACCTTTATGAGGGTTGGAGACTTCTGCAAACGTTTGGCCCTTGTAGACGGTTCCGGAACGTTTGATTTGGACGGCTTCTGCGAAAGATTTGTTTTCAACGGCCATAATCCTTTTGATGTCCTTTTGAGTAGACCATTCGGAACATGAACGGTCGGAGGCGATGTGGTTTAAATTACAATTAAAACATCGGGGCGCGGTAGTGAGACGAATTTCGCATGAGTCGATACAATGATTAAACTCACCGCAATGACTACATCTTTGTTTGCTGCGGCAAAATTTCTGTGTATGGCCAAACCGGAGACAACGCAAGCATTGAACTGGAGATCGAATACTGGGAGAAACATCGTGAATAACTTTGAAAATACAAAGATTTTCAGGGAGTTTGGGTGAAAGAAATTTGAGTTCGACGAGTTTTGTGGGTACAAGGTTGTTGTCACGTCTGATATTGATGCGACGAACTTCAACTACTTTATAGCGGCACTCAAGACCTTCCCAGAGGTCCTCGTCAGAGACACATGGGTCCAGACGAATGACACCGAGGCTAAAAATGAGTGAACTTGGAATGGTAGCGATGAAGTGGTTGTCAGACAACCATGGAGAACAGAGACAGTTGTTAGCGTTGTGTAGAGAATCGAACGTGATTTTTACTCTGTGTGAACCGATTGGTGAAATGTTAGTTACGCCTTTGAAATTTTTTATAAAAAGTTTACCAAGTTTGACGGGATGCAGATTACCAATGTTATTGTTATCGGTGGATGAGATGATAACATGAAGAGGGCCAGAGTAATTATAAGCAAACGTTTCGTGCGCTTTGGGTAACCGCACACCTACGCCGGGTGGAACGGCGGCCGAGTTGTTAACACTGGTATCGGCGGAAATAGTTGAACTGTCATTAACCGCAGGAGATAGTTCCATAACGTTGTCAATATTAACTAACGACGTAGATTGCTTGCATATCAAAGGCGATAGTGGAGGTGACTTACCGGCAGACGTTTTAGCTTTCTTAGATAGTACGGACTGTGAACCAGGAGATGTGGCTTTGGTTTTTTTTGTTGTTAAACCCGCGTCGTTGCTGTCCAGGGCGGAGAGGGAGGCGAACCGATTACGGCCCGGCGACGGCGGCATGCCGGAGCCGGCAACGTTCGAGGTCACCCGATAAGAACTGAGTTGGAGACGATATTTAAAATTTAAATACCAATTATATTATACTTTAATGACTGCAGCGAATAATTAGATAAGAGAGCGAACATAAACTAACGTCTGTGCGTGTCGACTGAATGATCGCGACTGATATAATATATATAGTTGTTATTTTATTGAAGAAGAACACTACGTTTCCTTATTACTATTTTGCGTGCTACATTATTGTAGCAAAACTAAAAACCCAACAATATGGGTTTAGCTATTATTATATATTTTTTTTTTTAAAGGATCATATTTTCCGGAGCATAATAGTAAACAAAAATAATAAGGATATATTGAATCGTTTTTTCTCTTTTCTCACAAAAAATAAAAATACATTGAAATTACGTTGTATTTTGCTGTCCAAGCCCCCGTAGTAAAAATATTATATACGCTTTTAACTATATACTCAATTACCTATATTCGTTTTCATGTATTCTATAGAAGCAAACATTAACGTACTTTTGTTCTTATTTTTATGCAAGGTACAGTAAGAAATTATCATAAATGACACGCCGATTACGTCGCAATTAGGTGCAATAAAATAATTTTTATTTTAATTATTTCCCTTTTTTTTTTTTGATTTATATAAGATATATATATTTATAAATATTTTTTCACGCAAAATAAATTATAAGTTTATTTTATTAAAGCAAAAGTTTTATATTATTTTGTTTCATCACTGTAATTTATTAGGATACTAAAATTATTAAAATATGGAAGTCATAATTATTATTTATTAAACTTGACAATTATTTCGAGCAAGAGAAAAAAAAACAAAGGTGCCAAATAGTTTTTCACCGGAGAAAAAATTCGTCACCAAGAAATATAATTACAATTTGTCACGTGAAAATCATTCTGCTCATGACCAATTATGACGCATAATAATATGTTTCACTAATGGGTAAACACGGAAATAAATATATTTTGCGGATTATATCATAATACGTATACCGACACGTTTACCCAAGCTATAAGCTCTGCAAGTCTCGCGTGAACTTAAAGTATGATTTGCTTAAATGTACCTATAATAATCGTTTATATTTTATACGTCACTATCTGTATTTTTACTGGTCAGCCAAATGAACCTTAATATTCAAGTAGAGAGTTTGTGATGACGTTTTTGAGCGTCCAAGTAACTGTGTTTTAATTTGCTAAGAAATGCGAGTAGCCATAAATATTATTAAATAATATAACTTTCTAATGGATCATAATGATTTAGATGGATGGTTATTAAAAGTTCATCGCTTGGTTTTATAATTATAATAAAAAGAAACGTAACATTTTAAACAGATTTAAATTGCAGTTTTTATTCGTTTGTTTATTTCATTTTTTTAATTAATCAAACGGCCATTTGAGTTTATTTTTTACTGAAACATTAATTGGATTTGTAAAAACCGATTGGTTTTTGTTAGTTTTAATTTAAATGTATTTAATATGTATACCATACATAACATGTACTTAATTAGACGTATTAGCTGTGATAAAGTCTTACAAAATAATTATTATTCTTGTGGTAATAATGTTAGCTATGTATCTGTTTCGATACTACAAACTATTTCATTAGATCATCTTAAGATGAAGCCAACATGATGAATCATTTTAATGAAAATTGAGATAATTTGTTGATCAAAGAGAAATTTAATGGTACAACTGCAAGCGTTCGATTTTAATAGCATTTGACACAGAGAAGGTAGGTTTTAGTAGCTTTACACAGGTAAATAGTGAAAAAATGTTATTTTAATTAATATTTAATCAATATGAATCAATTTTAGTAGATTTTAGTAGATGGTTATAAAGTTTAAGTTTTATTTTAGTACTTTTTGATGTACTTTAGTACATAGAATACATGTATAATACACAATTTAGTGTTTTGAATTAAAGACAACTAAGATAATCTATTGAACAGTATTGGAAATATTGTTTTATAAAAATAATCAGTACACACACACATACACACTAACATTATGAGATGTAGAAATTTTAAGTGTAAAACCTTCATCGAATTATGGCCATGGTTTACCCTACGTATGCGTAATATAGTTTTGGGTGACAGCGGGAGCAGCCTATACATCATTATTTAAATTCTTTAAAAAGGATATTCCAATGAAACATAATTGATTGTTGATCATCAAGTTATCTTACACTAAACGGTTTAAATTTGAGGGACGGGAGTGATTGATATACCGTGCGGAGACAAAAAGGTAATATAAATAACATCAATAACATTGTATATCTCACTCGTCGGCTCTCGGACTCGCACATCTACGGCTGCATCGTTAACTTCAAGTACTATCGTAAGCCGATGAAGTACGCGTCCGCCCGTTGGTATTCGGATCGTATTAACGCGCGCCGAGCAACGCACCTTTGTTGGGTTTAAAGATCACAAACATATTGTTTTATATGAGACCGCGGGAACCGATGACATGAAATCAATATTCTTGTTTATAAGATCTGGAGCGCACGGGAGAAATCAAAAACTTTGAAACTGGTTTTTCCTATGAGTGTCGTCGATGTTTCCAAGGACGGATAAATTATTTTCTTTTTTCAACAAAAATCAGTCACACAATATTTGTCCGTAAAAAAAATTACTATAGTAATAATAACAAAACCTTTGAAGTAAAGTGTGTGGGTACATCACATTGTGATCATCATCATATATTCATATGATGATTAAAATCTAGGTGTTATTATGTAATTTGAAATTTCTGATTGATTTTTTCCAATTTTTTAACGTTTTTCAGAAATATTTTCATTAAATATAACATGGTCACCTATCGAATAATATTACAATGACGGTTTATATGGACACCAGGCCATTGTGGTATAGATGGCAATGAGAAAGCTGACAAACTAGCTCGTGAAATAATTAATAACCCTCTGACCGAAACACGCAAATACTCCTCACTCATTGACATCCATAGGAATGTTAGCACCTTTTGTACCAATATATGGGAATCCGAATGGCGGCGTACATCCAATAATAAACTAAGAGAAATAAAAAATACTACCGTATACTGGCCCAAATCCCATACATCAAATCGCAAAGATGAAGTAGTTATCAACAGACTACGTATAGGTCACTCTAAGATGTCCCATGGACATCTTATGCGCAGAGAAGAACCTGAAATGTGCCAAACATGCGGAGAACCTCTCACAGTCAAGCACCTCCTTGTTCACTGTCGTAACCACTCGGATACCAGAAAAGCATTAAAAATACCCGACAACCTCTTCGAAGGCCTCAGCCCAACCCATGAAAACACCAACAGGATAATCACATTCCTAAAACAAATAGACATGTACAACCTAATTTAAGATTTTTTTTTTTTTATATATATTCTATGTAATAAATATTCATGTCGCAAGCTAATAACCTTAGCAGTTGAAGCTGTAAATAAAAAACTAAAAAAAAAAAATATTACAATGAAAAATATTTTTCGGCTTTACAGTATTGATTTCCATTGATTTTTTTTTTTTTGTATTTAACTTTACAATAGAAACACTGACGTACTTACACAGTACAACAATATTTTACGTCGGAAATCAAAAATCTACACTCACGTATGCAAATTCACAGTGTATTTTGTTCACTAAAAAAGATTAAATATTCCATTTTTTTTTTTTTAATCTTCTAAATTTCATATTTATGTTTCATAATAGCTAAAAATATATAGAATCTTTTTTGTTTTTTTATTGGAAATAATGATTTTTCGAAATAATTAGAAAGAAATGACAAAATATTTCTTTTATTATCACACGTATGTAAATGGATCCATCAGTAGACGGCAAAACCAATAACAGTAAACAGTGGTTGTAAAATTGCTTGTCACTTTCTTAAAATACTGTGTGTTTTTAGGATTTTTTCACGGATAATTTTGAAATAAATTCATTTTAGAACAAAGTTCAAATGTTAAATAAAAATTTTCAAAATTTTGATCCAAAAGAAACACTCTTCAGACGAGTTAGGTAACGATGTAGGTCGAATATATAATAAATATATTTTTGGAACATATTATAAAATATATCGACATTGAAGCATTGAACGTTCGGAATACAAGGGGAATGATACCACGTATTGATCGGTTCACCTTTTAAATATTATGCTTGGATACTTCTTACGGTTAAATAAGTATTATTGTCTCACGGATCAAGCCGGAGAAATTAGAGTAAGTTTGAAAGCACTTATAGGTCTTATTGAATTTAAAGAAAAAAATGTTCCGTCAAAAGTTGAGGACTTTGCTTTAGTCCCAAGACGTCTTTTGATCGGTTTGGTACTTATAGCCTAACGTTTCGTTGTTGATATATTAAATCTTTTTTTTTTTTTTATTAATTTCTTTCTTTCCCGTCGTTTCACAATAGCAGCAGAATAACTCTGTTACGAATAATTCGTATATTCGTAATCCTCAGTTCAAATACCAACAGTCAATGACCACAACAAACGAGTACCGCTTGGCAATTGTATGTGATTATTTCATTTTAAACTCAACAAATCAATCACAATAGTATACAAATATGTTATAAACATTCGAACATTTTAAAACATCGAATGGTTATAGTTATATTATTATGTTGACAAATAACGCGTAAAAAGAAATTAAAAACAAGACCTGGTGATTTATCTGTCAAATCAAATGACTCAAATTCGCTGAGTCCGATCCGTTAAAAATCCGTCCATTTCCGATGGCTGTTATCAAACACTTTTATACCGTTACCAAACACCTAGTGAGACAATTCCTTTATGCCTATTTATAATTACATAACTATCTGCATGTACTACAATTTATTACAAAATATAATTTATACTATCCTAATTCTTTATCCCACTTGCACATGCATGGTTAACTGCACACCTTTGTGGCATACACAATACGAAAAAATACGTAGTTTTATAATTTGGGATACGCCTTACGACCTTATTTGTATAATATCTCCGTATAACCATATGACGTAGGGCTCATGTTAATTATTTAAATTAAATTATCATGGTCATGTGCACCCCTTCGGTAAGAAAAACCTTCGTTATATTATGTCTCAAAGGGACGAAAATATTTTCATAATGTTTTTTTCCTAAAACGTCCATCTTTTTATAGCAAATTTGCAATTAGTCGGTTTAGGTTTTTTTTCCATACATTTTCTATCAATTTCTGTCCGTATATAATGGATGTGGCTGTGATTATTTTCTGTTTGAATCTACTTACCGTATAATAATATATTATTTACAATATTTTCATATTCAAAATGTATTAACATAGTTTGATTACAATAGTATAGTTTTTTTCCTGATTTAAACACGTATTTTTGACTACCAAGAATACTGGGCCAGACGCATGCTCGTCCTTCGTCTCGACGCTGACCAGTCAGCATACTTTAAGTGTACCGTGACAGGGCTTATATTTTGTTCAAACGTTTGTCCGAACATTGTCATTGCTAGTTTTAGGGTTTCATGGGTTAGAATTGGTACACGTAAGAACGTGACATATTGTAACTAATGATAGAATCGATAATTTTACAATTTTACTCCGTGGATGACAATTGAATACGGAATTAGTACCATTTAATTTCTCTAGAAATTCTTGAAATCTAATAATAACAAAATTTGATGGTTTCCAAATTCGCATATAATACAATTGTATTATTTTTAATATAATTTTACATGATGACATATTATTATACATTTGTAGCAATACTACATTTTTTTTAGTTTATAACTCAATATATAACATCCTTAAGTTATAAATGTAAATTTATAGTTTTTTATTATTACATTATAATGTAAAAATTATAAAATAGGTATATGTGGTATGTATATCATATTTAACTCTTTCAGAAAGTCAAATATAACCGATTGATAATGACGGAGGTACGGTACGATATTTCTGGATCCAAGCCTCGATCTTATCGAATTGTATTCTCCGTTTTTGCTCGATAAGTACATCGAAGATGATAATATAATGGTTTTGAAAACGTTAACAATATGTAAGTCGTACCTGTATACTAAATACGGACTGATTTGAAAATGGGATCGCCGTAGTTTTATTGTTTATTCAATTATTCAATATCTGCTATCTTCGCACCATCCCTCGGGGACAGGGTTTGAATACCACGGACTGGCCTCCGTTCCGCCTGGTGGCACGTCGAAACAGCGTACAGCCGCATCGCCCCACGTTTGATCTGACGCTTTGTCACTACAACGCCTTCTTGAAAGACGACAATCGACCGGATTAGACCGAATGATTGAAAACGGTAGAGTCGGCCAGGCATTAAAATAGATATCGACGTGGGCACGCACAGTGCCGAACAGCGAGTCTAAGGCCAATGAGGATTTGCAGCGAACACGTCAAACATTTCCTATCATTTAACGTCAATATTTCCCATCAATTTAATTTTTCCTGCCGCCCCCGCCGACGTAGCGACCTTTGATAGAGAAACATTTTTTAAAGAGCATCAATATTATATTTTCCGATACCTAGAACATATCCCGAGGCTTTGGCTAGATAATAATATAATATAGTAAATGCATGTAACGCACTCATGAAATCGTTTTAGCTATCCTCATTTCCATTATGACTTACCGAAACACTTTTCGAATATCATACTGCAACCAAAGCCGTGACCGTGTTCCGCTTCCCCGGTTATCCCCATTCATGCATCTAATGTAAATATCACAAATACACCGGTTGCTTTTCAAAAGATCAAATTTTAAAACTAAATTGGCACACGGCGTGCAATCCAAGTAACGGAAGTGGCGAAAACGCTTATAATGTATACTCAACTATTCGAGTGGAATGCGTTTAACATATCACTTGACACTTTAGCACTTTGAACACTAATTATCCATTACGTAATATACTCATTATGAATTAAACGTAATTTATACAATTTCGTGGGTAAGACACAAACCAAAGTAATACTACTAATAGTATAACTGTCGTGGCAATTTATATTTATAGCGACTTAAGTTGATTAAAATAGTCGACAATGTACTTTATTGATCACACACTTTTCCGTCAATCATAGTTATCCTAATTTGAAAGCGCAATAATTTAAAAAGAAAAAAAACTAATTAAAAATTATCCCAATAAATTATACGATCTATTGGGTACTAATTTGAATATTATAAGCTCCATCGTAAGTGTACATCAAAGATTTTTGAGTAATATACAATTCAGCAGCTATAGTACCATTTGAAGATCAAATGTCACAATACCCTATTTAATCAGTTTCAACTGGGAAAAATACTTCCTTCACGCTTAATTCAAAGTTATAGAATCTAAATGTAGATTCAATTACTAAACATTTTAGGTGTTTATGTATGTGTGTGTGTGTGTGTAGGACGCTGCGTACAAGTTAAGTTCTGCATAGAAATAATTCAATTATAAAGTTATTGTTATTGAAGATTAAGTGAATAAGTTATCTTATTTTCTTTTGCCCATAAAATATATGTTTGAAATTTGTACAGCACTCAAGGATGACGTTATATTATAACTGTTAAGATCATACAGTTTTCAGACTAACAATTCACTTTTTCGTTTCAAAATATACAAAAGTACTCTAGGAAATAGTTTCTTTATTTCCGAGAACGTCCATAACAATCAATTTCTAATTTAAGGATACTATAAAGATGCTATGTGAATACTTCGTAACTATCAAGAAAGCTGTGCCAAGAAAAATAAAATATCAGCTAAGAGTATTTGGGATATTATAGAATAGAATAAAATATTTAATATTTTAACAAACTATTGCTATGGATATTTTATAAAGCGATAAACGAAAAACTCACAGTTATTTGTGTTGAACTCATCAATATAAAGGTGTACTTTATGCCCACATTTATTTTTACAGACCACCAAACTTATTTTAATAACCATAATACGGGTAAAGAAAACATTCAACAATATTGATTTACAATTTTCTTTTTCATTACCTATTCAATCAAATGAAAAACTTGTTCAAACATTTACCTATAATTTATTAAAATTCGTAAATATATGCGATGTTATGGTAGACGTTGGACGATATTTTTTCAAAATTTACGATTATTTACACAGCTTATATTGCATAAAATGTTTTATACGTGAGATTTAAAATATTATTCTTGTTTGGAAATCGATTAAATATATTATGACACTAATTAAGACGCATACATTTGTTTATCCTAACGTTCAGCTTGGCAAAAACATGTTTATATTAGGTACAATTTTTATTTCATTTTTCTTATTTGTTTCTAATACATTATATGTGCCTAGTTTTTAACGCTCCATCATAAACGTTTGGTTTCGATACATAATGTATCTATGTTACTAAATCTTAGTAAACCATTTGCGTATAGTTTGTCTTGCTAATAATATATGTATGTCTGTATTATAATTTTGCTTCCATCCAATAAAATAAATTGGGTTATAGAAAAATTGTTTACAAATACTATACGAAATAGCAGACCGTTCTTATGTCTTGAACTATAAGGTGCTAAATAGAGTTCCAAAGTTAAAATAAACTCATTTTGATGTCAAACAATCAATGATATTAACACATTTTATTATGTATATGGCTCGTTACGTTGTTTCGAAAATTATCCAACACCGAGAGCGTTACCATTGCACTATCTCGTGGTTCGAATTCGCTTGTTTATTTGTACTACGCGATACATATATATATATATTATTATTATTATTATAATCATACGTAAACTCAATTCAGTAGCCACAAGGCATATCAATGTACGTGCAGAGTGGATATATGTAATACAACCTGCAGGTTAACCACGTTCAATCCACTTTAAATATGAATACAACTGTAATTGGTTCTTCTTCGTAGTCCAGATGTGCTTTATTGTTATCGTTCTGGTTTCACTATCTTCAATTCAACAATACATTATTTGCTTTCTATGAAACCGGTAATTTGATCAATTATTTTCAAATATCTCTTATAACAATAAAGTGACACAATCGTTTTGCGAATATTTTTATGGATTCAAATATTATTGCTATAATATTAATACTGTTTCTCAACAGTGGATCCATTACGTGACAATTAAAAAGTGACCGAACTCTATTATACATTAGGCATGTGATACAATAATGATCATAAAGTGCAATAGAAGTTCTACAATCGTAAAGTTTTTGGTCTGAAGCAAAAACGTGTTTGTTAGGTGTTCGGAACTTAAATGCCGAGTTATTGTCTTCCTAACGACATAATAATCGAGAAGCTGATATAATAACGGTGAAACTTTTATCTTTCGCTTGCATCATCCAACCATGTTATTACTACTTGGTTTCATTTATAATGAACTGGTAAAATATGATTGTAAAATAAATAACACACTTTTGGGCCACTGCGATCACTGATGTGTGATGAATATTGACTTCACAGCTAAAGGATATGTTTTTTGTATACTTTCTAGTTTTCCGATCACATGGAAGATAGTCAGGCGCGAAAGAAAACAGTCCATACACTTGATATGCCATCTCATACGATATAGCGTCGGTATCGATAAAAAAACGTCAATCATTAAAATTTGAAAACTCGTAATAACAATTATTATAATATTTTAAAGGTGAACTTTGTTGGATACAATGAACTATGCAAATAAATATGATATGTGAAAAACATATTTTTATCGTGTATTCAATATTCAACCATAGCTGAATCGTACCAATATAAAATTGACAAAACACCATTCGGAATTACGATTTTTGTTCTTCTTATGAAATATTGTTTGATTGTTTTATTAACGGATCGAACAATAATAACAAGCCGATTTTCGTATGACGGATGAAACTCGATTATAAATGTAGTGAAATAACGTAAAAAGCATATAAACAGATAGTGTTTTCAAACAAGGATAATTTGACATTTCCGAAATAATAATAACGGCCCGATTGTGTCAATTGTCATTCGTCCGTCGCGTCGAAGCGCGTAGTGTATAATGTTTGGAATACACGCATACAGTGGATATTATCATACATTTGACTTTTATTTGTGTGCGTTATTTATTGATTTTTCGCGCACTCTTTTTCAATTAATAACGGCCGTGTAAATTAACATCGAATATAAATAAATAATGTTTGAAACTTTGAACAGCATTACGCGGTTCGGCCTAAACTCGTACATTATTATTATTATTATTACTTTTTTTTATAATTATTATCATAACTTGTTTTATTATAATTATTTGTTTAGTCTTTATTGTTTTATTGGAATGTAGAATTAAACTATTTATCTTGACGGTTCAATACTTTAATATTTTTATTATTATTACAATTATTTCTATTACTATTGTTGTTATTATTATATTGATTCAACTGTTATTATTTTTACAATTATTATTACTATTATAATTTTGTTAGACTATTCGTTTTCAATGAAAACCGCTCGGCCGTGCTGAAAACCGATACGTCTCGACGTTTTTCCGCAGGTACGCACGACGGATTTAAATCCTTACCACCGCCGTCACCGCCGCGGTGCAATCGCCGAACTTATAGATCTTCTGAAAACAATAGCACCGTAGGAAGCCACGGGCGGCAAGTTTGTAAACTATGCTGATAAAACTTGCGGGAGCGGCTACCTATAGCTATATATATTGTACGTAATATACACGTATACGCGAGACCGCCACTGAACGAGTTACTGTATAAAAGAAAAGTTCTTACAATGGATCGGAATGCACTCGACGTGATATATTATATTTACACGACGGGCAACGTACCGAAAATCAAACTCGGCGGTACGCTTTGTAATCAAACGTGTTCACCGATTTTCTAGATCAGTTAACCGTATTCACGTGCTCCAAGTCAAAAGATCTGCCGCCGCCGCTCGGGGCCAGGTCAAAAGTACTGTACTGCGCGGGGAAAACGTAAGCTGAGCCCGTGATTACATTGTTTTTATTGTAAGCTTGGCCCTGAAATTTCAGGTAATAAAATAGGTTGATTGTAATCTCGGCCCGGTGATTTAAAGTCATAAATATGGTCGGTTGTAAGCTCGGCCCGATCATTTTCACCGATAAAATGTAATGGACAAGACATAATTTAATCTCTATCGGTTAGTGAATACGGTAAACACATGGCTTTTTACTTGAAGAAAAAATAGGTCTTATGTACAATTTGTACATTAATAAACTTAGCTTACATTTCACACTTGACATTTTACATTTATCAAACGAACTTTCGTACAATGAACATTAATAAAATAATGAAAAGACAATAAAATGTTTTTAGGAGGATAATGAGAATCGCCTCCTCGTGGGGTCCTAGGTGTGGTAAAAACTTCTCAGAAAAATTATAAGATAATTATTAATTAGATATGAGAATATCAGGGCATTTTATATGTGGGTGGGCCCAATTTACACGTCAATCATTTTCACCTGAAAAATGGGATTTAACACGACAATAATTTTTATTTGAAAAAGAAAATCGGTCCAGTTTACAATAGACCTTTTAAACACTTTTTTCCAAGGATCAAGTTTACAATCGCCTACTATGCGTCGCGTCTTACAGGTTGGTTCCGCGTAACCTGTGTCTATTATGACGTTGCTTCGAAGGAACAGGAATTCGTTGGCGAAAAGTAAGTATAGTGCGCGTGGCAAAAATGTACGTGGAACCGTATCGTACGGTCTCGCAAAACGTGATTCTTATGACGGACCGAATCGCTGAAGTGGAAAACAAACAGATATTTGATTTTACTCCATTCCACCGGGCTACGTTTGTCGTTTTTCACCCCCTGACTCGGGCGTAGCAGTTATTGTTAGTGTTATATTATGTTTTTGAGTTTAACGAGAAAACGAACTTTCAGCGTTGTTTTCGACGACACGCGTTCAAACACGAACGTTAAATATTATTGTGGCAGGAAATATGTGACGTATGTGGTGACAACATTTTGTCCGCTATAACGTGACAAGACGTACGTATTCAATTCCAATTCCAACCGTAGTCCGCCCTGACCAGGTCGTTGTACGTATTGATACGATCCGCGTTCGGCAGTAACCGGACATTGGAGTAAATAACTGCGGATAATGACGAAAAACTCGTCCGAACGGTCGATGGTTATGAATTGTGTTACGCAAGTTCTCGTAGAAATGTAATTTTATTCGTTCGCCATCGTTTGTTTCGACTTCGTCAGACGATTTACACTCAAATGGCTCAAACATTTATCCACTGACACTGTGCGCTGTGCATTTTATCTTGCCAGTTGTTTCTGGTGCAGCTTTTTGAAATGTATTTGAGAATACGTGATAGTCTTAGTACGAAAAAAACGATAATTCGACAAATTTCGATTCGTACAACGGTACTTATATTGTGCATTTGATATTGCTCGAACGGGTACACCCTATGTGGTCGATTGCACGCTCAATTTCGATTGAACATTTTAAAATACTAACCGAGGTGTATCAATCGAGAGAGATTTGAAAAATCGACTTATCCGTTTCCGAAAACTCTTATTGTTTTTCTAAGCATTTGTATTATTGGAGATACTTCTCAGAAAATGTTATCCCTCAGTATAACTGAAAATGTGTTGATAACTGCAGTCGTGACTGGTAGGAATACCTTAAGGAAATCTATTATTTTCTGACGGAAAACGGGTAAATAGCGTAAGATGTGCAAATTTCTCAATGAAGCCGAACCCATTTATCGTCTGTAAACAATATGTCATGTGTACATGGTGATCAGAACAGCTCCGTATGACAATATATGTTACGGCGATGCATAAAAATAAAAGTCCTGGATTTTATTTCATAAAACTATTTACTTTTATAAATTACTTCATATTTCGAATATTAACAGTATGAGAAACCTACTGTAACATTAAATTATAACATTCTAGGTACCTACTCGTATATATTACTTATACGATCATTCCTGTAACAACGACGGTCAATAATCTTATCAAGAGGCGATGTGGCGATTGGGAGGCTTTGCGAGTGTTAAAAAATATTTACTTACCGTTCTGTCCGATACATGTTTGACCCTGCAATGAAGTATGGCAGTCTGACCCACGACAGCGGTCACATTGTGTGGCGAAATGTCGTCAAACAGTGGTCTTTGTACTGGCGTCCCTTTCTGCGACGTCGGATGTACGTTTTGCAGCAACAAGCTGGACTCCATCGAGACTAGAACAAAAACACGATGAATATTAATTTCGGTAAAATTAATTGCACGTCAATTTCCGTTTAACAATATTTGTCGAAACCGTTTACGGTCCGTGACGTTCGCCAATATCGTTATCGGTCGGATTTGTGACACGGCGCCGTCCGGATGGTGTACATGGTTCGCGGCTTTCGTTTGAACGGAACCCTTTCTGTTTTTTTTTTAAAAAAAACCATTTCCGTGTACTACACCGAGCCGATTATTATATTGAAAGTTAAAACGAGCCGGAGAGGGTTCAAACGAAAACGTTCGGTGCATACGGATTGTGGATCGAACGCGAAAGGTATGAGATTATTGACCAGAACCCCACGCAGGTACCACTCGAGTATGGTAATATCGTGCGTTTTGCACGGAGCCATGGTAATTTTACAGACCCCCACCACGAGACCCTCATTGTGTCGAGACATCTCAGCGACGTAGTTCCGCGAGATACAAATCAATGGCTATTACAATAATAATATAATAAAGTGTCCTCTAAAGAGGGCGTGATAAGAAACCGTCACGGGTGAGTGTCAAAAAGGCGAATGGCATTATTTTTTAAAAGATTAAAAGATAAATAAATACTGTAACAAAATGATAAATCGTGCGTTCAAATTTGAATAAATTCCGAGTCCATTAAATTATTATTATTTTTTTTTTTCAAATATAACGGTCGAATATAACCGTAAAATATGGTAATAAATAATACTTATTAAATGCGATATTCTCGCGGGTTTGTGGGAGGGGAAAAAAAACGACAATAATCGCGAATCGTATAAATGTACCCACTTCAATCACGAAGGAAAATAGAACACTGCTAACATTTCGCACCTACACTGTGTACACTTGTACGACGTGCAATATTATGAGATGTAAATAAATCGTGTTGACGGTGCTCGCGATTCATTTCGTGAGTTTCAAACTTAATCCGATTTGTATCTATTGTTCGCGATACAATAATAAAGTAGCCCGCGATAACTTTTGCACGGCACAATCGTGTTGTTTATTATACAGTCTCTCCTCGTAGGAAATAATGTACCGAAAGAAAACACTGTAAAATATAGGTAATACGGGTTACACTATTGTTCTAATGTAATGAAGCGAATGAAATAAAAACAACGTATATACACGTAGGTTTCACGCGTTTTGTTCCAATTTCGTTTCACGTCGTTTCGGACTGTTTTTTTTTTCGCCGCAAAGAAATTTATACTACACAATCCGCGGTATTTTTCAACGATACGAAAAACATTCACCGCTGCATCTTCAAAGAATACCAGGCAACCGTCCAGAGTAGGAACGTTTTTTATTTTATTAAAAAATAATATGTAATCAACCCTGACTGAACTTTTGATTATTTCCCAGAGACCCGATAATCATGTATGTAGAATAACAAGTGACAATGTCAAATTCTTAATGTTTCGATGTAAGGGACGTATTATAATGTAATTATTATTTATTAGATATCAAACGTTCATATTCGCGGACGGCAATAAACGGGATCGATTAAAAAAGACAATATTATTGGTGATACATGTTCGTTGACCGCAATATAATTTATTACCACGTAGTACATGTGGATATTATTAATTTTATTTATACGTCCGTAACAATACGTTTCAGACGTGTAGCCGACCGAATTGTATCACGCATAACAAAGTACTCGATACGACAACACACGATTATATGTAGATGGTACATTGTAATATAATTATGTCTATTCGTTTTTTTATGGTTTACGCAGGGGTATAGTCTCAACGATTGCAATTTAACTAATAACTAAAATAATCACCATTGTAGCTAAACAATATCACATGATTAGCGAGATCATTCTGTACAAATCGGTATTAAAGACAAGTGACATAATTTTAATCGTAAGTTAACGCTAATAAATTGTATAAATGATAAATTGTGGATAAAAATAAACCGTATTGGAGTGAATGCACATCATTTAAAACACTTTATCTACATGACGTTGTCGTGTGATCGTAATTATTATTTAATTTGATCGTATTGACACAATGCGATAGATTTTATAGATCTGTTCGATGAAAATAATGGTTTAGGTACATCTTATCATTTGGATTCGATGTTGCGTTTCAATCGGTTCGAAAGGTTTTATAATTGCGCGAGTCCGTCCTGCAGCGCATGTTATAATATACGACGTCGACCTATACTACGGCACAAGGAAAATAGAGCTCGTTATATTTTTCCCTGGAAAATACAACGTCATGACAATAAACTGATCGAAATCCTCATCGTTTTAATACTGCTATTTGATTTCGATGCCATAAAGACGAAATTGAAAAGTTTTCCAGATGCCATACGACCTGCACTTACGATTACCCAGTAATTGCATGTGGTATTTTAAATGAGGACTACGTGGACGGGAGAAAAGTTTCTGTTTTTATTAGTTTACGAGTGTGTACCACCAGAAAGCTACTAGACTTCAATGTGTATAGGTACGCCTTTACTGGTCCCGGGTCTCGCGTTCCGGACGTGAGTAGGTACCTATATATAGTTCATTCGGTTTCCACCGCAGGATTGTATTATTTTTTAATCCGTGTTTTACCAAAGAGACGTGTAATAATTGTACGTATCATGTTGCACGTAAAACGCTTTTATTCGAAAACAGTTTGTGTACAAAAATTAATTATTATTTCCTTTTTCGTTCATAAAAATGTAATGTTTTTTAACAACGTGTTTGTGCCGGTTCAAAATATCATGTTTTTGGTCACAACTCACAAACAACCGTATATTTTATAACGTTACGAATATTATTTCGAATAATACATACAAAAGTAACGGTTTCAATTACAATTCTTCCAAAGAATTCGTATGCTTTTACACATTAACTTTTACGTTGGAAATAAAATTGCTGTGAACATTTTGTTTTATTATTTGATCGTCAAACGCTGCCTCGCCTTCTATTCAATATTTCGGCCGTCAACGGTGTATTATTTGCATTCCACTATTTTGTTATAATAGTAACGAGCACAACAAAAAAATATAAAATAATTTGAGTAAATATAATCATTTGCTCGAGTCATAAGCCCGATGTTTATTGATATAATAGAAGCATTTGAAAGTTTATCGTCCGTCGTTATCTGCAAGCTGCAATAGACGGAATTAGATTTTCTAACAATGTTGCCTACGTTTTCGTCCTCTTAGATTAAAGTAAAGTCTTAATGGCTGACATAAGATTGTTGTTGACCTACTAAAGTATTGGTGAATCCACAATTTTCCTCGTAATAACATCTCTCGGCTCCCATGCTCCTTAAAAAATGCCGACTTATCATTTCAGAAATTTGTGATGTATCGCTGTAAAATATATAGATTTTAAAAATGAAATAAAAAATTATGAAAACTATATGTTTTTACTATCAAAATTGTTCAAAATCATATTGAATACTAAAATACTAAAACCAAAATGATGAAAAAACTAAAAAGAGATAAATTCAAATAACGAGACGTGATACTTTATTTTGAAAAATAATGACACGTTTAACAATTTTATCTCAAACAAATTTAGAACATTCGATAGGCTACAGATCGAATGTTCTAAAGACAAGGTCGAGAAACAGAATAAAAATAAGTATGAAACCTACGTGTCGATCGTCTTGGAAAGTTACATATACGCAGGTCAAATTATAAATTATTCCTCTTTATTTTATGTTTTAAAGTCGAATTAAGTAAGAAAAATTAAGAAAAGAGTTTTAAAAATTAAGATTGTTTTACCAACGATCTCTATTTTTTTTTTTTCAATTCAGAGCAAAGGGAGTGTTGATAGGTATATTTTCACTGTCAACATTTTTTCTAATCCAAAAGTTAAAAGTTATATGTCATCGCATTAGATATTAAACCCAAAAGGTTCCATGTTGCAGATAGTCTTTTCAGAAGTTTTAAAATGATTTCGGATTTCTTCGAACATGCGTGATATTACATTTGTCCCTTTTGAATGTAACATCTACCCTAGTATATTTGTGTTGAAGTAAAACGAACACTTCGTATTATCATGTAAGTTGTTATTGTTTGTTCGGTCCGTTCTCCATATAACTTCAATTAAATTATTTAATTACAACGATATCGATCGTTTTCCAAAACTAAACAACTATTATTATTATTGGAAAATTAGATGATCAGAGCATTCAGAATCGTAACTTCAACCAAGGAGTGTCATATTTTCTGTTATGACATGAATACATAAATACTTAAAAGTTTATTTTTCCACCAAATTTAATAGAGGTAGATACATAATTTTGTATTTTAAGACTAGTGTTATTCAATACGTACTTAAATTATTTTATGTCGTGCTTTCATGAAATCTTTGAGAACGATTATTTTAAAATAAATAAAATATTTATTGGTGTGGATATAACTCGCCGAATTTAGAACATATTAGAATATTAAAAAATCGGAGATTTTATTTGTTTCTTTCACGCATTTATAAAAATAAAACCAAAGCAATTCTCTCTAGTGGCCTACAAGTAATTTCACTCATATTCTGTAACCTTTACTAAAATATTTTTCGATAAATTAAACAATTTAAGATAAATATTTTTTTTTGGATTTTGTATTTATCAATTTTTTCTTCCTGTTTTTTTTGTGTTTCCAAAAGAGATGTTTTTTTAAAAAAAAATCTTATATTTGGTATATTAAAGTTCGTCTCACAAGTTAAACAGCAGTTTATCCTATTTTAGTATTGTTGAATAATCTGATTTATATCAACAACTCTAAAATATTATATCAGTTGAAAAGGTAAGGTTTTTATTGAATCAACTCGAAATAAAAAAAAATAAAAAAACTTTCCGCCTTCCTATATTATATTATTATTTCGATGTACAAGAAGAAATCGTAAAGGTTGACCGTGGTAAATCGATACAGACTTCTCGCAAAACGAAAAAAAAAACGTAAAATATAAAAAAATTTCGCCGTTTACACAATACGTAGAGCTATTGTTTTTGCGTACTTATAATTTGGTGCAGTCTTATCGAGTAAGGACTTTTTTTATACGTGGAAAAATACTCGGTATTTAAAAAGGACCAATTTTTTTATTCTATCGAGTTCAGTCTAAAAATCAATTACTCTTATCCAGATTGCGTTAGGTTAGGTTAGGAATTCTCAATTTTAGTACATGTTATAATCGTAATAAGTACTCAAAAATGCCCGTTCTAAATCATATTTAAGTACGTACTTCACCAACATTTTTCGTCAACGTACCACAATTATTTTAAATAGGAACCAATTAACACACATGAATATTTTATCCAAAAAACGATAGTCAATCGAAAACAACGCAGACATAATAATAATGGATACTTTATATTATTCTTGTCGAGTGCGCCCGATGTGATGTTATTCGGCTTTTCGGCTTTAACACGATGTCCTCGCTCCTCGGGAACTGTTTCCCCAGAGTTCCGTACGAATCCATCTACCAATTTCAGCCCTGGAGACTTTGTGCCCTCGATCGCGCGCCATCATATTATCATAATATAATGTATGTTGGTGTCCGTTCGAAGGATTTCCTGATAAATTCGTGTTCGGTGCGCGTGGCATTCAGAGCCGTGATCTGTATACCGTTTTGCGCCGAGTATTATAATAGTAATATAATATTACACGCACTAGATGTGCGCATATTGTGCACAGGGTGTCCCACCAAAGACTAACCCAATGCGATGTCTCCTGAGACAATGAACATATTGGACAAAGATTTTTTTTTTTTCTAGACTCACAGGGACAATGACTAGAAATATTTCCCATTTGTTTTTTTAATTTAATGTTATGTTGAAAATGTTCTAGAGATATTTTTTGTTTTATTATTTTTGAAAATCATTTTTAATTTTCTGGAGACTAAACATTTTCATAAAATTCACGAAGTAAATGAAAATAATATGTTTTAAAAAAATAAGCTACATACAATTTTTTTAACTTTTGTACCAAAACATTAAATTAAACGTGATATATTTGTAGTCCTTGTCCCTGCGAGTGTTATGGAAAAAAAAAAAAACAGGATTTAAACATTTTCATCGGTGGGATACTCTATACTCTATACTCTCTATACCTATACGAATTCGGATTTTCATATATATATATATATACGAACTATGTAATGTATATACATTAAATACACGAATCGTGTACACTTGTATGTGATACGTATAAAACGTAATACAATGTGTATACGAATTGTATACACTTACTCTGTGTACAAAACGTAATACACGTACATTATACTCGTGTGCTTGTGGCGGTGGTGGCCCGTGGGGGAGGGGGGTACTCTGGTCATTTATCTTATCTCTTTATTATGCCTTCTACGCCTCGGTGCCGCTGCTACCACTACATTGAATACGAGCCCGCATTTATGGCTAACTACTTTATTTTCAAAAGCCCGTAGCTTTTGTTCGCCCCCGTCGGATGCCATTGTCTATATTATTATACTCGCTCGCGTTTCGATGCCGGGCGCGCGCGCGCATATACGTCAACGTTGATGCAACGTCGCCCCGGGGCTAAGCGTCGTGCCGTATCTGATTTTCTCCCATTAGGTACTACGTTGTAGCTACTACGCCGCCCGACGTGCGTAATATATTATGGTCTACGACGTTGATAAAAATAGTAAATAGGTCTACCGCGCGCTATAATTATCGCGAGCCATTCGTTTTGTTCGTCTTCGGGTTCCGAGCACGAGGCGAGAAAAACGTGCTGAGGTCTTACCGCGACGAGTGGGGGGTTTTTTTTTTTCGTTCAAAACTTGCGGGTACTCAATACTCATTGATCCGCACCAAAAGTCCGATGCATCACCTTTGCAGGTAGGAAACTAGACCCATTCTACACCACGATGCTCCAGCGAGAACGTTTTATCATATGATCTATGTACTTTTTCTCGTCGGCACGAGCTGCAGTTAAAAAGCATGCAAATAATGTTAAACGAAACGTCCCACAAACATTTGTAAATAATGTATTAAATATATATACATATAAACGTTTTTTTTTTTTTAATGAAATAAGTGAATTTTAATGTTTTATCGTGTCACGCTGAGAATTATATTTTCCTAATGGTAAACGAATAGAATATTTCGACCGGTCGACTTCTTTTGCACTTTTTTTCGACCATAGTTTTCTACGCCCACACATTGTTGTAATTATATTTATTTTATTTTTCGATGCGTTCAATGCCCATCACCCAGCAATATGGTATACAGGTGCTAGAAGAAAAAATGTTTTACGATAGGCGACCAACAGTAATTTGTCACGTATATATCACTTGAGCCGAATGTTATAATATTATTATTACAACGCCGACATTGGCTCGAAACGATTTTTTAATCGATTTCAATGATTTATTTCCACTTTAAATTTTTTTGAAATGAACCGTTATAGTTAGTTAACCGATAACAAATTAGAAATTGCGCTAAGTATGAAGGAACACATTTGCAGTGTTTTTATATCTCCTTTCATCGTTGACTTTTAATCGATTTAAATTAAATCCATCTTAAATGCCTCAGATTTAATCGACATTAATTTTATTTGAGTATAGGTTGCTCGGTATCAGAAGAAGTTTTGTTTTTTTAATTTGATTGTAATCCATATATTTAGCACATATTATACCTTGAGACATTATTTTTTCTTTTATTACAGTTCTAAAAATAATACTATATTAAATTTATTATACAGAGTGCTTACAGAATGATCAAGGACTCAAATTGAGGTTATATCGATGGACATAATGAAATATTATATTTAATTAAATCCTATTACGAGCCCAAAACCTTTTGGAAATTAAATTTCAACACACTTACTAATTCAATTAGTGTTTACTATATAATATAAGTCTAAAACGTCTAAAAGGCTTTACAATAATGCTATTATAATAACTGGAAAGAGCTAAGAAAGAGCTCTAAACTACGTAATTCGTTGTTAAAGGATGAGATACAGTAACGGTTATAGAGACGCGATGCAGCGGGGTCATCGTACGTCCAAAAAGTGTGACTGACACAATGGCCACCACCTCAGAGTGTTGATATCAAAACAAATCTGAGATGATCATCGAGAGGTCATAGTTGGTATAGTCACCCTGAAAAGACAGTCGTTGGGAGTCAGCCCGGCTAAAAGCAAGATCCGACAATCATTAAAGGAGCACAGGACGCAGAGGAATAAAAGTTGTAATAGTTTTTAAGTACGTCCGATTCTAAGAAAAATGTTAAATGGTGCGCTGCGTAAGTTCAACGAGTTGTGGAGAGTTGGAGAAAAACGCGTAACCTCATTGGGCCGAGTATCGGATGACCCAATTATCTAATATACACGTGTAGAAGTTGCTCATTTCGTGTAACGAACTATAACCTTAAAGCTTAATTTGATACTTTTTCGTTTTAATGGAACTATAATTTTAAGTAATGTATAACAATTTTAGTTTCCTATTGTTATGTTCATCACAAAACGTTCAGAATAATAACAAAGTGTTTAAAATTATAATTTCAAGGATAATAAACCAGCGTGAGCAGCTACCGACTGTATATTCGGTGTAAAATAAATAAAAAAAAAAACTCGCAGTCATTGATAACTGTACATTACGCCTATCAGCAAAGTTGGTACATAACCATGCGATGATGATCGACGGCTACGTAGACATTTAAATTGCCAACAGAGAGGATAACTGCAATCAATGGTCGTGTACGTAACGAACTATTCAGCTAACATGTACTGTTGTATCTAACCAAAATAGTGGTTTTTGGTAATATTTTACATTTTAATATCAAACTCAATATACTGTTAAATTACTTACTCAGCGTGAGTATGCAGAATATTTGAGATATTTATTTCTTTGTTAAACGCAGGACAGTGCATTTTTTACTATAAATATTTGTGTCTTTAACGTTTTTTTTTCACGCTTTCGGACAAAACGTTTCAACATTTCCTTTGCTCGGCACATCTTCATCGGAAAATACTATATTGACTTGCTGTGCTTCCTAGCAAGTTATCGTCAGCCGGTAGTGTGAAATGATCGTTGATCGAATGATAGCTGTTCTGGTTAATACTACCATTGCCCTGTCTCGTTGGTGGTTTTGATAAAGTAATTTTTTTCACTATACTTCACATATAGAGAATTCAAAGGGATATAATATCGTGGCACTTTGTCCTTAACGATGTGCGGTGACTCTGTCGTACACCACCGTTGCGTTACACTGTGCGTCGAAATATATCGTCGGACATAGGTGATGACCATAACACGTGTTATATTGTTATGGTTTTGAATTCGTCGTAAAATAGAAAATAAAACTTTCCGGTCGGACAAACGGAAAAGCAGAACTTTTAGTTTTTATTCGACGTGTAACATCACGTCGAAGTTCTGTTTCGCGTACGCCCTGTATATATATATATATATTTAAAATTTAAACGAAGTACGCGCTTTCATCGTTATAAGGCAAACAAATGGTTCGGTATAAATTCACTTCATTTTCGTTTTTTATTTTTATTTTTTTATGTGTACGTATAATTTTATCGTTGCCATTATAAAATGAAAGGTCATTATAATAACGCAGACGGCTATCATGTATTTTATTCAACGGCGTATCATTGGTTTTTTATGAAGGAGAAGAGAAACCGAAAAGATTAACCATACTACCCGACATAGGTCTACAAAGGTATTTGTCAAATGACAAAACGGACCTCGATTTTTCTTGCCTTTTTTTCCCCCCCCCCCCGGAAAACACGATCCCAATTTTTCAAGACTTTTAACTCATTTGTTCCGCCGCCCATTTTTAATACGTTGGCCATTCGAGCCGTACTGACACAAATTTTTCTTGCTTTTCCCTTCTCCATCAGGTATATACTTTCCTCTTTTTCTCTTTGGAGCTTTAATAAATGATGAGCAGCACGGAAAAATCGACTGATAAAGATTGTGCAATGTTTTTGAAACAATGTTTTCTCGTATAATTCATCGGTGTGTTGTGCTTTGTTTCCTCCGCGCACACCCGGAAGTGTCTACATCACAACCTTCCGACCAGAAGACGAGAGTTCATCTGCAGTGATAGTTTATTTCCCCGCTTTATATTAGCGATCGCACTAATAATACCGTTTGTTACAATATTTCGTAAAAATCGTAACATGCGAAGTTTTAACTTACGAGTATAATCATGCGCAAGGAGTCTTGGTAAAAATAAACGACTCCAACAATTATTGAGCATGGATTTACCCGAAGAAAAATAAACATTTTCCTTTATGTTAAAGTCACAATTGTTAAATAACACCCTACGAACGTAGTTAAACATTCGGACTTTTACTACTCGTAAATAAAAAAAAGTTCACCGACCGTCATGGATCAGAATTGTTTCAAAAATATTTTAAACGTCCTTGCTGGTTTAGCACAACTCACCTCAATCGTCTCGATAGGTAGCAATATTGCTCCAAAACAAATATTTTTTTTCTTTATCTACAACAATATTAATCCAAGCATATCAAAGTTTCATATTGATAGTCTAACGAAAAAAAAAAACGTAAAGTAAAAAGTTATGAATTTCATAACTTGTCATCTTATGTTTTAATCAAACGGGAAGTGTATTATACGTCACATTGAATGTTGACGTATAATAATAAAATAAATTGTTGACCATCCGAAATAATAATTGTTAGAGAACATGTATAAATCAAAACGGTCTTCCAGTGCTAGTTTAAAAATGTTAAATAATCAAAAATTTTAACTTTTCTTAAAAATAATGGGATTTAGCACAAAGGACAAAATTCGATTTCACAATTTCATCTGTTAAATTTATTTTTAACCTAATTCCGTTGTTCACTGACTTGTATCTTATTGCTAGTATTTTTATTTTTGTGCGAATGATATTGTTTATTAAAACAGTGGTGAAATTCAGCAAAATAGCAAATCCCAAGAGTAAGATAACCGCACCATCTAAAATACAACATAAACCGGAACCGCGGTATACAAATAATTTACGTACCTATTCATGCATTTTTAATAATAGTTCCTAATGGTTATTATTTTCAAATAAAATAATTTATTGCCAGTGACATATATATTATATAAGTCAAACATAAAAGCTCTTGCTGCTTATTATTAGTCTATTGTATTTAATGTGTATAAGTAAATTTGGACTGTTATAATAATAATAATATACGTTATAGTATAGTTATAATAACAGTGCCATAATAATAAATTAAATTTATCACACACATAAAAACAACAAAGTTGAATAAATATCTGTTTTTAATGTGTTAAAGGTAATTAAATACAACTAGTAAGAAAAAACACAAACTTCAAATTATGTATACATAAACGAAATTGGTACGTAATTTAGATTTATTTTAATAGCATTTCGGTGTCAGCTACAGGGAATGGACGAATTTTTTTTCATTGAAAGTCACATAAATCATTTAACATTTTGTAGATTTGATTAAAATATACTCGTTGTATATTATTGTTTTTATACTAGTTTTCAATGTTTCGGAGAAGAGAATTACATGATGAATTTAAGCCGAACAAATTTAATTCAAGCGTTAAAAAAACCCATTTTCAACTAAAATAGTTTTACTTTTGATTTAACTGTATTGCGAAATTACCTGTACATGAATTATGGCAAAATAAATCTAATAACTGAGAATTGTAACCGAATTGTATTAATAATAATATTGTAAAATAATGTTATTCGCAGAAATTATTTCATCCGCTTTAATATAGAAAACTATAACTGTACTTAACATCAATTATTTTTAATAAAATGTTATTTATTCAAAAAAAGTCAATTATATATTTATCAATTATAAAACATAGAACTGAAATAATATTAGAATATTCAATAGAGTTATAACCATACGATTTAATTAAAGAAAATAAATGATTTAGATGACTTAAACTTTAATATTTATTTAACTGTTACAATCGAATATGCATGTTAGCTAATTGCTCATAAATTGTTTCCATTTAAAATATAAAATAACGATTAACAATTGGTATACGTGCATGATATAGAACATGTTAAATTTAATCGTATTAAACTTTTTTTTTTTAAAACGCTAAAATAAATAATATACGGTTTCTTACACAACGAATTGTTGTATTGGACTCTAACATTTTGTTTATCGACAGTATAGTTTTGTATTGCATTTTGATTACTTGATGAAATTTACCACATTAAACTTTTGGATTATCGACCTTGCGTCATATATACTGTACCCTACATCATTATTTCGAACACGTCAAATCCCATTTGTATAGCATTTGTTTACGATGTTTATCAACATTACATTAAACCCGAACAGTAATAAATAAAATTCCGTAAACTTGTAAAGTTTAGGAAATCCAACTTTCTGTTATTTATTATGATATAATGCATAAAACGAGGAATTGTATTTCCTTAACTTGCACAAAACTACATGAAATACTTTACCAAAGACATGTGTACGTGAACTGACTTTTGAAAGCATTAAATACTTGTACCTTTAGTGTTGCGCTAAGAACTTGCACATTATTAACGAAAAAACAAAGACGGGAATACTTGCCATCCTACATAATAGTACATTTCCTTTTAATGAGTGAAATTATTCCAAATATTCCAAGGGACGTTTGGTAGAAAAAAAACATTTTTTTTTTTCCTTAAATTCGTAGATTTACTGACACACTATACCGATTTGAATGCTGTAGACTCGCTTAACCAACTTTACTCGGAGATAAAATGTAAAATAAAAATAAATAAAAGAGCGGCTAAAATTCAGAATAAATTATACATTAATGGTTAATGGTAATTTAAAAAAACAATATTTTAATTATATAGTACCATAATATATAGCCGGATAATGTGTTAAATTTTAAACTCGAAATTGTTTCTAAACTTCATAAGTTTATCAGTATTGGTTATTACATAACAAACTTTTAGGGACAAATTATTTTATATGTAATATATAGGTACGAAATAAATTATTATTATGGCTCACTCAAATGTGAGTGTGTTTGTGTACAGGTAAAGGTGTGTGTAGTTGTGTAGGTCTAAGTACCGAGATACTTAACTAACGGTTATTTTAAACGTATCAGTGAAAATTGTGTAGATGCCGTTAGAATATTCATACTTAAGGAATGTTATAACGATGGACAAAAATAAGACTATTTCAATTAAATTTCATTTCAAAACCGTGCAACTGTAACACAACATTGATTTTAGTTATACCATAAATACTGACGTTTAATCGGACAATGAAAAGTAGATTTATTGCAGTGTATAGAAATCATAAATAATGACTTTTACAAGCGCATTGCATTGTTTTCAATATTTTAGAGTTCCAGTGGCACGAACTCTATCACGACATAATATTCTTTTTGTAGACTAACGCATTGGACCAATTATTATTGTCCTCTCATCCAGATATTATTCAAATAACATTACACATTGAAATAGGTCAAATTATAATATGCGAAACTTTGACTTTATCAAGAAAATTAAAGACAATTTATGTTAATGCGTTTAAAATAGTGTTATTGTGGAAGTTGATATGAATTATATTTTTATTTTTTTATTTTAAAACTTTTATTTAGAACTGCTTTGAATTGTTTTGTATTAGCATTTTAATCTTAGAAGTTTATCAAGAAAAATGAATTTAAATAACGTTCGTACTATAAAACTAGGTTGGTCATTATGAAATGTGATTCTATTCAATATTGCTAATAGTCCTTGGAGCTCGATTGTAGGGTTCCCTAGAACGATCTCCTTTAAAATGTATTGTTTTAGAAACCTAAGGCGTACGATAATATTACTCATTATATGGATCTGAAGTGGTTCTTATTGTATTCATAGTCAGATTACGTTTAAAAACCTTTGATCTAAATATATTTATGGGGGCTTATAGTTAACTTAGATGAATTATTTTTATTTATCAACAAGAAATATTTCATAAACAGTCTTATACTTGCACTCATAAGTGTTATTATTGTGATGCTGTACAAACATAATATTTCGTATCGCAAGGGTAACATTTCTGCGAAAGAATTGGTTTAAAATTGTCTGTTGTTTTCATTTTCAATTAGAAAAATAAAGGTTCACGTTAGAGATAATTCTATGATAATGGACCGGGGAATAACTCGAGGACGACTCACGTTTAATAACGATTTATTGCATAATTTTTAATATTAATTTATTATACGGCACTTGCATACAACAAAACGAATTAATAATTCTATTTATTTCAGTTCGCATTCAGATTCTAAGTAAAGTTAGAGCGCAATTAGGTCGTTGATTAATTCCTACTCTCGTATATCACTAGAACTCTTCGTGCACAACTCAGTATATTCCCTCGCATATCACCATATTTAGTTTGCGAAAGTTATAGTTCATAAAAGTAAAAAACTATTGAAAAATGCATGGCGGAAAAATAATGGCCACGGCAAATAGACCTAGAGTATCACGGTTGTCTGGGCACTGCCTGCTGAAAAACAATTCCACGACAGTTCGTCGCCTAAAAGAAACAAAAGGGGAAAAAATAAAAATAAAATAAAACAAAATAAAAATACGGTCGAAAAACAAGTGCGACAAAAGTCGCAGGAAAACTTTTGATTACCAGCCATTGTTGCTCAGGTAAAATCTTTTGGTCCATTGGATCAACGAAATCCGCCGACAATATCTTTTCCGTTCTACCGCCGAAGTCAATATACCACCGCCGACGTTAGTTTCATTATATATGAAATCTGTGCGGTGTATCTGTGTGTTTTTCCACCGGACGGTATAAAAAACTAACTGAATAAATGACAAAAAACTTTTAGCAACAAAAATTGTTTAACGAAACATCACAGTTGCGGTAAATATATGTATAATATATTTCTGAGTTAACAAATCCGGTGAGTTCTAAGGCGATCGACTAAAAGCCTAAAAATATAAAGATAATATGACTACATAATTTCGGAACTGTTAATAAAATATTTGTTGCTGTAGCATAGATCGCGTTTAAATTATTATCATACGATATCTTTCAAACAAATAAAAACACGGCTATTCATAGGATTATTATTTAAATTTTTCAAATTGGTTTGGTTTATCATGATTTGTGTTACTGTAATACGACGTACCTAGTACGTTCGAATGTTTTATCTAAATTTAAGGAAAATACAGTTTAGGTTATGTACATACAATTTACATATGCGCGAAATTAGTTTTCAAGTAAAATATAAATATTTAATAATTTAAACATTAATTAAACTTTGTACAGACACAAACTATTATGTAAATACATTATAATGATTAACGATGTATATTGATGACAGTTATTCGTGGTGTTTTTACAAACAAGTATCGAACAATATGACGGAAAAATAAACCTAATCATAAGCTTCAAGTACATCAACTATATAGTTTCCAGAAACGTTTGGTTGGCAAAGAGCAAGTGTAATAATATAATGTGCTGTAAAAACACAATATTATTGTTATAATCTTATATTAGGAGTAAGGTTTTTAAAAATATATTGTTTTGGTGAAATTCATAATTGCGGGCATTTATCGTTTACTATCAATGCCAGTGTATTAGGTGTTTCTGGTTTGCTCATCAACCTAACAACCCGAAATCGTAATGTTATTTCCTAGTCCGAGCATAGCTTGAATACTATTGCATGTCGACCGGACCAAAAACGCGATGCGCATACGGCGCGCGTAACGACGAATTTCTCATCATTACGTTCTCGGGGCGTTTTTACACTTTTTCGTTTCGCGGGGGTCCACGCGAAGACGCCAAAAGGTTATATTATATGAAATACCCGTGCCAACACCGAAGTCCTGTAAAACGTTCAGCCACGGTCGATATAAAAAAAAAAAGCTGACGCGGGTGAAATGAGTTTTCGCGTCATCAATACGGTGCGATAACCTACCCCACACGGTCGCCGGGCACCAATTTTTGTGCGGCACGAACGCCCTCGTCCACGTGAGAATGTCATCGTCCGAGAGACCTGCAGCGTCTCGTAAATAGCTTTCGGCGAAACTGCTGCGGTAATGGCGTGCGTCGTAGGTGTACGTGGCCGTCCCGTGTCTTCCGAACGCGCGCACGACAAACTACCCCTGAAACTACCCTTCGGACTATACCGCCGTCCCCGAGACACACACGTGCACCGTGTCACCCGAAAGTCCTATCACCACGTTCGTTGGCATGGTCGAGAGGGGAGAGGACGGGGGGAAAAATAAAAAAAAAAACGAAAAAGGAAAAGAAAAAGAAAAGTTGTCTTATGAATACTTTTGCTTTTAGGAGGGCGAACCTTTTATGTGTACGGCGCGATCGCGTAGCACCGTTGAACACTACAACGACCGTACGGTAGGTACGCGTATAATATTGTGCACAACGTCATATTATATAGATATATATATTTCACGGGTAAATTGAACATACCTATCGAAACGTCAACCGGAACGGCGTGAGAAAAATACGCTCACGTGCTGTTCGCGTCTAAAAAAAAACCACGGACGGATTGCGATAAAAATAATATTCGTTTTCATCATATTTAGTCCGTAAAGCAGTTCATATTATAATATCACGATACCGTACAGTACAGCCGCGGTGCAAACAATTACAATTAGATGCGCTGCCGAGACATTGTGCGAGAGGTTCCCAACTTTTTTTGACTCACGGCACCGTAAACCGTATTCCAAAAACTCGGAGGCGCTCTACAGTAGTAGTACATCGTGTACTTAAAATTTATATTTTATTGCTTTGGTTTTCTTTAGCCAGGTGTGACAAAACACATCATACACGCATATGATTATATTTCGCAAAAAATTAAATACTTTCAACGATACTACTTAAGTGATATTGAACATTGATGGAGCATTACAGTATTACACCACAGATCATATAAAAAACAATACCTACTACCTATGTTTTATGTAATCTTTGTTATTACTCATTACTTTATACGCTCACGAAAACAATTTTTTTTTTAAATTGTGAAAATACGCATGTGTTTGCTCTGTACTTGAAACAGTTTCATGGCTGTTTTCTGGATCCATTTAACGCGCAACACGACGTTGTGTAATTTTATTAGTTTGCCAATTATGCATCTCAACAAGAGCACTAACAACTTATTATACGTATTCGGATCTTTAATCGAATCGTTTCATTTTTCTGTCTCTACTTACGGTGTTAAATTAAAAACCACATTATATCACGCAAGCATCGTATTTTTCCTTTTTTTCGCGATATAATTTCATTCGGAAAATCAAATCCACCGCATCGTTTTATGATAAAATATTGTATTCTATAGGATACACTTTATATTATTATTATTATGAATTAAAAATAATTTGTTACTCGACCTAGCAGTTTCAGACACTTCAGAAGAGTAATCAAATTGCGTAATTTGTTTTAATTACACTGTATATATTAACACCATTGTAGTTACGCTTACGATCTTCTCGGTAAAAAGTTTAATAATTTACGAAAAATTAAGTTTTGTCATTTAAATTTAACATAAAACTCGCAGTTTAAGAGGATGCGCTCGTCCTAGAATAACTTTTACTTGGTCAGTTATACATTCGAATGAACTATTGAAGTTTTACTCGGCTCATATAATAATTATGCGTTTTAATAGGTGACCATTACAAATATTGGCCCACAATATTTTTGCCGGGGTCTATGTATTATGCTCAATCAGTTATTGATTTTCCTCCAATATACTCGTTCAATAAGCGTGCCTGACTGCGTCGTAGAATTTTCAACAAATGCGCAAGTAATAGGAGCAATATTCGCGAAAACTGCAATTATTCAGCACTTTTAACGCTTGGAAATAAACAGAGTACCTCATTTTACAAATATGTTCGTATAAGCGCGCGCAATGATGTAGGTGATTGTTGTTTGAACCGCGTTGGTGATTAATATAAAAAAAGGAAACTATGGTCGATGTAAGTTCAGGTTTTTTTGTAATGAACGAAGTATGCACGTTTCAGTCGATCGCGAGTTTAACGGGTTTGCGGCACGAATTGACATACAAATTACTTCATGAATCGCTAAACACGAAAAGGGCATATGTCCAATATCTTACAAGCCTTACTTGTTTACAAAATGTTAAGCCAAACTTGTGAAATTGCCGATTTCATGAATCGGGCAAACGTTTTTCTACCGGAAGCATGAATTTGGCAACACACTATTTCACAATGAACTGTTCATACGATATTCGTAAATTTTTATACTACTCATGCAATTGGCAAGACGTGGTAAGAAACAACGAATTAAGCAATCATTTTTAAATGCGTTTCTTTAAATCTTACTTTTCTATCAAACAGAAAATTCAATAAAAGTCAAAAAATGTATTTACTATTTTCTTAATAGGAATGTTTCGTACAGTAGTAAGATCATTGTATTGATCCGTTGTGTCAATGGCCATCAAGGCCGCAAATGCTGAGATATTATTGCCTACAATTATCTTATTATAGTTTTCATTTTAATTAATTAATTTCATGTTATTTTATCTATTTACATTTTTTGCTTTTGGTATTTTCTGATATTATATCTGATGTAATCGTGTTACAAGATATTACAAATTATTAGTATTTTTTAGCTCAACTTTTCATATTTTTAGTATATTTATTTAATCATCTATTTTTAAATACCTTATATGGTTTCGATTCACTTAGTATAATATACTACTTTAAATACTTAGTACTATACAATTTAAAAATTAATATAAAATTCCAATTTTATCGTCATTTAAATCTTGTTTGGAATTTCGTGACAGCCAATGTGTTAGGGAGGCCTTGCTGATTTCATATCTGTTGTTTAATGTCTTTACAGTTTCTGAATTCACGTATTCGGTAACGGCGTTGCTGATTTTACGAAATCGGCAATTTTTTCTGCCGCTTTCATAAAATCGGCAATTTTACGAGTTCGACGTAACATATTTTGCAAACGAGTCACGCTTTATATTATACAGATACCCGTAAGAAATTTAATAAAATTGAATTTATCGCACAGAAAAGGCTATTTTTTCCAAAAACGTTTTGACTTTCATGAAACTTTTTAAATCTGGGCATGTGATTTTTTTGTGCTTAGCGAAGACGATACTGCAACCGACCCGTGATCCCATGATACGTCATAAATCGACTCGTGTCTGGACTATTATTAGGTATTGAGGAATTCCGATTGTATAATACTTTTTGAAGTATAGGGGAAAAAAGGATTTCGAAATCTGCCGAGTGTGTAACGCTCTATACAGGTAAATGCAATAAAAGTACGGACACATTCTTCAAGTCGTCTGGAATTATCGAACTTGTGAACTGTGTACAGGAATACAATGTCAAATAAAAAATAGGTGTTTTGAACGACGAAACCTCTTACACCTGCAGGATATTTTTTATTTTCCCGAATTCACGCATCCATTTAAACGCACTGACAGCGTTTTATCACACCAACAGCTATTGCGCTCCGCCCCCTCTCCCTCCCCACAACTCACAATATGAATAGACCTTTAATCGTATGTGACAAATATTTGACGGATTCGTAGGGAATAAATCGAATTTAAATTGAATAATTTAATTTTGTTTCCGAACTTAAGAAATAGCTGCTTGCGTGTGTTGAAATCACTGTCAGCGCACCGTGATGTTCGGAGCGGAGAAATATTGACTCGTGTTGATCAATCCTAACAATAGAATACAACATTACCTTGCCGAATACAATGAAATACACCTAAAGCGTGTCGTCGTCATGTATTTGTATAATACGTTTGCGTCATCAATGTTTCTTCGCACAGTCGTCCGACAAATATATAATAATATTACGAGTACGCTGTATAGTATTCTGTAGTTTTCCGCACACACGTGGTATACACCCCGCGTGCACGAACACATTTCATTCACGAACTGCATTAAGGGTTTCGACGTGAATTCCTCGTATATTGCAAACGATATACACCTGTAGTGTGCAATAATAGTTGTTCCAACATGGACTGCGGAAAAAAAAAAACTTTACACACATGCATTACCTGTGGTGGTTAATACAATTATATAGTAATACTCGTATTAACCGTTATTTCATAATATACGCGCACCAAATTTACGGATACGTTTTCGGTGAATTTTATTGGTCCTACAAAACTACGAGTATATCTGGGTACGGTTGTCTACGATTCGCGTTTAAGATCGTTTAACTACCTACTGTACACATATTATATCCTAAAATTGTAGAGCGCAGAGTCTCCCAACACATGGATACCAACAAATTATTAAAATAAATGTTTAATTATTCTAAAAACTAGCGTATAGACTATAACCTTTGAATATAAAAATCATTTCTATTTTATTTTTTCAACAGTGTCATTCGTACACATGGAAACCCATAACGATTCTTATTAGAACTAAAATACATCCAGTCCGAATCCAACAGTTACCTGGGAGGAGAGGGGTTTGGTATAGAATGGCTTATTTCAGTTACCCTATTATTTTCAGACATGTAATACCTCTTACGATATATTATTATTGTTCAAGAGCAAACACGTTAATACTAATACCCTGTATCGATTTTACTTTCTCCCAGATACATGAATATTTACTTGTATATTTTTGTTCTTCCTCGTCGGTTGCAGTTCCAAATCCAAGAAATAAATTTCAAACTTTCTATATCCACGTGAAATTTCAAGATTATGGCTCCGATCATAAAATAAATGTAATCTGGTTGAGAGAAAATTAGGCTACCAACAAAATTCAATCCTATTTTAACAAAAAATTGTTATCGGTAACATTTTAAAAACGGTTGGAGCGTGCGTGCTAGTGTGTGTGTGTGTGTGTGTGTGTGTGTGTGTGTGTGTGTGTGTGTGTGTGTGTGTGTGTGTGTGTGTGTGTGTGTGTGTGTGTGTGTGTGTGTGTGTGTGTGTGTGTGTGTGTGTGTGTGTGTGTGTGTGTGTGTGTGTGTGTATTACATTTTGTCTCGGCTCGGCCAAAGATATTTACAGTTTTCAGACGAACATACACACACACAAACATGTAAACACGTACACATACATGCCCTTACCGGTATAATTTATATGTGACGGGCTTACAACCGATTCAATTTCTCAACATTTATTACAAGGAGCACGAAGGGACGAAATAGGACACACGGCCGAGACGATTCCTGCAGGCCGGAGGGGCGGCCGTCGTTCGGAGAGCAAATCGGCAATTTACCGGGCCCGAGTAACCCCTTTGACCCTTTGGTACATCCCCGCCAGCCGACCGTCCCGTCGCCGGCGAGAATCTCATTCACATAGACTGCTCGTACTCCACTTGTCTTCCTCCCACACGATAGTAGTATCCATTATATACGGTGGTATCGGTTTCAATTTTCAATTGCCCACCACCGAGGGAACGATAACTTGCGCGAATTTCATCGACTGTCCCTTTCTCGATCGCCACCGATCGGGTCCGGACATCCACGGGATGCTCGGCCCCGTGAAACTGCCGTAAAGACGGACGCTCTGGGGAATTTTCGCTTGACGCCACTCCGGCCACTTAAAACCCCAAGACCCCAGATGCCAAATTGAATTCCGGTCCCGTTTAATTGGTTCCGGGAACATAATATAATGAACCCGGACGTCGGGCCGGGAGCGCACATGAAAGACCCGTGAAACGGCGGCGGCGGACGCGCACGTGAATCATTCAGGTCACTTTTCCTCGAAGGGATCACATCGAACGCGCATTATCGTTGCCGAACGCGGCCCGGTGGTGGAAGGAAACCGAAGGAAACGCGTGGAAACGAAACGTGAAAGCATAATACTCGTAATACGTCTATATAATAACAATCGAGTTCTTGTGCAAGCACCGACGCGCGGTTAGACGAGGTCAGTACGTATTATAGTGTTCGGTAACGCGTGCGGCAGTAGGTAGTCGTCGCAAAAGTACTCGTCGGAATGGGACACAAAAAAAAAAAAAAACACGTTCTCTCAGCAAATACCTGTACGAAACGGCCTTATTCACGTGAGTACATGGATTTTTTCCGTGCATACAACAATAGACGCGAAAGACCGCAGAACACTGAGGAATCGTATTTGAAAACATTTTAATTTTACTGTCGACCGTGTGCTAATGTTTCGTATGATACAATGTGATTTACGGTCCACTCTCTACGTTTAAAATAAAATATTTTTTTATTTTTTTTTTTAATATTTTTTGTATGACTCACAACTTGGTGTTTATATATCGATACGATGAAATCTTAACGTCTTGGATGCCTTCAACGATGGACACCGCAACAACGACACAGCGTGTTGATGATCAATATAATTAACCTCGGAAAACAATACTGTTAACTGCTCACAACGTTGAAGTTATAATAAACTCTAATTTACTCTTTTTAAAATTAGTTAAGGTCTCTAAAAAAATGTATAAAAGAAAAAAAAACAAATATAACAGTTAATAGTAACTCTATGATTGCTACATATCATAATATATTATTTATAATATTGGTATTATCTGGAAATTCGAGCATGCAAATAATTGGATAATGGAAAATCATCGTTTATTTTGCTGACGTCATGAATTTTGATCAATAAAGTTATTTAATTAATAAAATATGTATAATTACCAAATATGAGCTTATAAGTAACTTTAACATCAAAAGCTGTTGGAGCTTATTATATTGACTTTTATTTTTCTTGTCTGGAATATCATTTGCTGTAAATTTACTTAACTATCGAAACGAAATAAAAATTGAAATTGAGTTTTCAAAATTTAAATTTCAATATTTTTTTAATTGTGTTGTTAGATTTGTTCTTCGACAACGTAGCATTAGTGAAAATATTTTGATTTCAATATTTGTATTTTATTTTTATTTTTTCGTTTTAAACGAGTAGGCTTGTTCCGAAAGCCACAAGCTAAAGCTATTGTTTTTCGGTAAAACTAAAAAAACTATGCAACAATAAAATAACTATGAAACATTTGATGAATATGCAAATATAATTTCATATCGTCATGGAACTACAATTACGCAAGTTTGTCAAAAAAGCAATTATAGCTCGAAAAATATTGACAAAACATTACATTTTAATTTTAACGTACCGAGTACACAAATACGCTTAAACACGAACATAACGTAATGATTTGGAAATATAATAATAACATGTGTCACTGAATTGTGTTTGCCAAGCTACGTACTCCGGATTTTTTATGGCATATCTTGTATGAAAATTGTAAAATATATTTTTAAATGTATAAAATTAATCTTAAATCGTCCGCCCAATGCTCCGCGGCAGTATTATAAATAAACTTTGTTAATAAAGTATGAGGCACAATAATAGTATACGTTAAATGCGCAGACAAACACAATATAATTTTCAAACAGATCGTTTTTTTTTACTTTTTTTTTTTCGAACTTTATACAAACGGTTGCGTTTTCCACCCAACGCAATAAATATAATATCAACAGCGCGCATAAAATACGTTCATTTTACTACATTGATTCGGAGAGGGGAGGAGGAAGGGAAATAGTTTAAGAACTAAGGTGGGAAACCCATTTGTCAGTAGCATCTGACACGGAGATAAAGCGTACCAATTTAAGGTGAGAGAGACGATTTTTTCCTAAACATTTCGCACTACTTATTTCGTTTTACATGGAATAATAATAATCGTATAAATGATATATAATCCGACGATGAAAACAAACGTTTTGTTTCTCTACCATCACCACTACCGCACGTTATTATAATATTATATAAGAAACACCTTTAACCATTCCACGGGAATTCATCAAAGTTTGTACTAATTACTGCCGAAGACAGTGTCAGGTCCTTGCCAATTAGTGTCAATTTATGGTGACCTCATTTGCGGTGCCCAATCAATATTATACCTTTTGCGGAATATTAGTCATTTCACAGGGTCGTCAAGCTCAGTGCCGTTTCTGAAACCCACACCCGCCACTCCTGCCACCCCTACCGCCCATTACGACATAATATACTCGGCTACAATTATATGTACGACGGGACATTATTTTGTTTTCCGTAATGAAGTTTCGGCTTACTCGTTTAGTCGAGTAAAACTTTATGCCCGGCGAACGATGGGCGAGCCAGGCGTCACATTACCACTCGTTACCGTAGCATTATAAACCACATGTTGTGCAAATTATTTTTGTTCTAGCGGCAATCAATTTTGAAAACACTCGCCCTTATCCGGCGTAAGACTCTTCGCGCATCGGACGCACATTTTAATATCTTCACCTTACACTTCGCTCAGTCATTCTTAAGGACAAGTCCCCCCCACCTACGGGAAGTCTGTTGTCCACGGCGTCATTGCTTTCGAATAATTAAAAAAAAAACTCCTTTACTATTCTAAAACGTTTGAATGGAAACTTATTGACTATATAAATGTAAAATCAACTATGAATAATTGCGCTCGATGACGCGTCATTTAGACACGTATTCCCGGTGTGGGAAATATTTTAAATTTCAGTTATTCCAGTTTTATTATTAACGTTATATTATTCTCCAATAAATAAAATAATAAAATCGTAGGGTAACAAATTCAACGTCATTGTAGTGACAAAGTCTACTTTTCCCAAAGTGAAATAATTACTTTAAGTTATTACGATATGAACTAGTTAAATACATACATTCGACAAAGTTTTGTCACAAAAAATATGAATTTCAAGGAGTTATAAATAAATACAACTTTTGAGATGCCAATATATTTTAATGGTCAAAATATGAGTACTGGCCACCTCAAAATACGTCACTCCAGGTTGTACGAGAAAATGGCTGTTACGCTATAAGGCGTGGTAAAATATTTATTTAAGAAAAATCATATTATACCAATTTAAATTACATAATTTGTAACTGAAACGTAAATCTTCATATTTAAATTGATGTGATCTTACCAAAATAAGTAAATATGTAGTCAAGTATGATGCAACAAGATGCGCGAAAATTTGTTGAATGATTATGATAAATGTAAAAATAATATTGAGACTAGTCTTAGAAGTATTATAATTCTTTGTTTTACAATTTTAAAGCTTCTCGTGAAATATTTATTTATTTATTTCTTCATAATAAAATTATTTTGAAAATAAAAAATGTTCAGATCTTAAATGACACGTCACTTAAACACACCACTAAAAACAATTGTTTTACCCCCTGGACGTTCAACCCTTATTCCGCCACATACGAGGTGTAATTAGTGATCACACGGGTTTTATATCAATATGTACGGCGAGATATTATACTCAAACAGACTTGTCGGTCACAAACATACGAGTAAATATAAAATATTATTGTTTTTTTCTGTATATATTTTATTTATCGGCGTGATTGAATTTATTTACCAGGTATTTTTACACGGTATTATAACGATATTATACAAACGTTCATATTGTCAGTGTAATTGAAGGGTATTTCTTGTGTTCCTGGCCGCAGGCATGCAGCTCGGGGAACGTGTTATTAAATTCATTAAGCTTTCAACCGTTATTGGGTTATTAAATAGAGTAATATGTAAAATATACACTCCGGTGTGCTATACAGCAGTTGTTGCTATGGATGTATCGATTTTATTACATCGATATCTGGCCTTCAGTGTCCTGGTCGTTCTGTTATAATAAACCTGACCAATTTCCGCTTTTCCAACATGTTAAGGACTCTGAAACCATCTTTTTCGTCACCTCGACTATCGATCGATACGTTTCAGAGAAACGAAGGGCAAAAAAAAAACCGTTATAATATAACTTGTAAGTTAAAAACAATATTTCCTCTGGAAAATTATAAAATAATAAAATATTATGTGCGCCTTCGATGTCTCGTATCGGTAAAACTATTGAATTAGGAATCTATTATTATTATAAGTAATTCACCTCATTTTTATTCCACAATAGGTAAATCTATGTTTTGCCACATATATTCAATATTTTTGTTGTTTGGGAAAAAATACGATACGTGTAATTTTGAACCAACAAAAAACACTATAAAAAGTTAAACATTCGGTAATACATATTTTTTAATACATAAATTAATAGAACAAACTTTCATTTTCACTTGAAGCTACAATAAACATTCGGCAGTCGTCATATTTATGATATCTTATACTTTTTGGAGAAAACAGTACGAATCTAAAACATTTTTATCGGTTTACTATATTGTTTGATTTTTGATGAGGTGCATAAATATATTCATTAATTTCCATACTGACTCGAGAACATGAATCGTAAAATTGATTTTTTTATAAATTATTACTCAATTGACTTGGAGATTTTCAATTAGACATAACAACTTTACAACGGTATAGTCTATCATATAAAAAAAACATGTGTGCAGGTTGAATGAGTATTTTTGGAGATTACCTGTGACCAACAAAACACCACTTTTCAATTATATATATAGACATCGTCTATATGTATATATATATGTATATATATGTCATGTATATATAGACATCGTCTCATAGATTCATTTAAAATTGTAAGATGCACCGTGAAAATATGTTGTGCGTGTAGAACGTTGCTCTTACAAGTATCGTAAGAATAACGATGAAACTTTAGAATTTAGATGGTTAAACCATGGCAATTTTCGCAAATGTGTTGCATGTCGAAGACAATTTATTTGTATACGTTCGAGATTTGAAATCTTCATGGATTCATCAGAATTCCATATAAATGAAGTGTTTAAAAAAGAATACAAAGCCTATTGAACATTTAAAATATATTCTCGGCCTAGTCTTACAATGTTCCGAAATTTTACGTTTCAAGATCCTAAAATATTATAATACCAATATACAACAGTTTATTCGTGTTTCGTTGTGTCCGGAAAAAAAAAATTAAATAAACATATCCATAATCGTATGTCAGCAAATTTTCTCCCCACTCTCCTAATACTGGAACTTAGACGCTGCACAAACGGTATTTTGTTTTATGTCTGCTACGAAATCATGAATTTTATGTCGACGTACTCGTACATAATGTTAATTCAACTTTAAGTTTATTCTTACTAAAAATGTATCGAAATTCTTGGCCGGTGATTTTTATTTATGAGCACTTAAAATATGAAAACACCAGTAAACCGAGCTCCGTTCACAATCGTTTTCCAAATACGATGATTTATTACCGCATTCAAACATAAAGACACCCACCCCGGTGGCACACCCATTTTTTTTTTTTGCATGCCACCCAACTCGCCCTGTATCAGCACTTTTTAAAATTATTTCGTCCCGCCGTACGTATCCACTGTTTTTCCACGACCACTGGAAATCATGAACATTTTTATTTTTGTTTTTTCGGTAAACGTACATGTACTATTGTTTAAATTTTCCACATTTCAGCATGTCGTTATTATCGACCGTTAATATTTAACACGTGCACAATGTTTCCAAACGTGTACCTCTAATTAGTGACAACGTCTATCAATCATAATATTCAACAGTGAGTACAAATTATATTATATTATAAAACATTAACGGTGTTAATAAAGCGTACTGTTTTAACGTTCGATCTGACCGACGCGTCCGCGGTTTAGAGGACTTCGGACCATATACGTGCACAACCTCATGGTTTTTATTCGCCGGTAATTTTTAGTAAATTTATTTAAAAATCGTCATCGGCCACACAAATATTGAGTGATTATTGAACATTTTCGATGAAGAATATTTATTACAGTATTTTTAGACGTTCAATTCATAAGTTTTACCTAGCCTATAAACGGTATTCAATTCAAACGAATTTAATATTATTATTGATAATAAACAAGTTGAAAACTAAAATAAAATGAAATTGTCATCAATTTCGTTGTTTTAAAGTGGAACCAAACAATTTTTCGACCAATTTTTTTCAGCAAAAGGTCAAACTTTTCCTCCAATTTAAAAAAAAAATAAATGATTAGTGGTGCCCCATTAGTTGTATTACTACTGTATTTAAATGCCAATGTATATCCTTTTTGGAAGCTATTCCATTTTATTATTTTAATCCAGCTGCACTTAATTATCTTCGGATAATAGATTACAAAATTATTTATCAGATATAACAGTTTTAATTGAATTCATCACAGTTACTTTTATTAAAAACGGAATCGTTTTTCCGATCTTTTATAATAACAATTAGTGAATTATAATTGCAACTGAAAAAATTATTAATTGATTCGAATGTTTTGTTTTCGATTAAAGTTATTTATATAATTAAATCTTTCGACTTATTTTGACAAGATATACAAACTGTATTCAAAAACCTCAACTACAGTAACGTGATGCTTAGTTTAAACCGTTTTAAAGCAAAAATATGTTTCTTATCAAATACGAAACGAATAAAGGTATTTTATGATGAATTGGTATTGACGGAGGTATGATATTAGTTTATTATATAAAATCAAAATATGTCATTCAAACTAAATTAAGATTGAATACGAACTACAATTCATGAATTCTGATGTGTAGAGCTATACATTTAAATATTAATTATAGCAACAGGATATTAATTTAATTAACTGTAATATAACGAGACAAAACGTCATACATTTCCGTATAACTTATTTTGCGATAAATACATAAATTATGCAATATTCATGGTCGTATTTGACAAGAGATCGATCAGAATGATGAGTGATTATCGTCAGATAATAATGCCGAGAAGTATACCTAGAGTGACTGAAATGAAAAGTATAATATTATACATTTTTTAACCCTCTTTTTTTATAATTTATTTTTTTTATATTTCTTAGAACGCTCATATTATATAACTTTTGAAACTATTGCATAAAGTTTGGAGGATAAAAAATCCAGGACTCTAGAAGGTACCAATTTATAGATTTATAATATTTGTAGGTTGAGAGAAAACCACTAAGAATTAGGTTTAAATATCCAAGGACATAATGGCATATTTATTTACTAACACAAAAGTTAGATAAGAGCTGAAAAAGTATAAATTTAGTTGATGTTCCAATAAAATCCTGTTGCAATAAGGACATCGTATATTAATTCTATAACATTTTATATTCCATCAATAATAGGTCCCTATACTGTGAAATCTCACGGACGTAATTTCTCATAGGTAAGTAAATAAAAAATAAAAATTAAGGAGAGCTTAATAAGCTGATCCATACCATTTTTTGTGTAAGAATACGGTTAAGGTAGAAAGTGGTCTCATGAATATTAATAAATAAGATATATGGTAGGATCAGATTGAGGGAGAGAGTTTTTTTTTATGTTTATACATTTAAAATTACACTGAAACTTTTGATTTCAGAAGGCTGAATCACTCTCAATACTGTAAATAGTGATATATACTCGTATATCTCTATCTTGTATACTTTATATAAATATGTCATATCTAATGAAAGGAACGAAAAATATAAATAGGTAAAAAGCCATACCAATATTAAAGTTGCTACACCTTTTTTTCAAAATGAATATAGTATGTGAATTGTAATTTAGGGTTGAGTCTATTATGCAGTCTACCGAAGCCCCAAAATTACTTTAGTATTTATTTATTTTTTAGTTTTGTATTAATCATAAGACAAATTTCGACATTTTGTGTTTCGTAAAATAATAATTATTTCACATAATATTTTATTGAAACATACATACTCAATACGCATATTAGTCCCTGCGGTCACTCTTTATTAAATAAATTAATGCATATAAAAATGAATTTTAAATTATTTATCGGATATGAATTGTATTTCAAATTAAATAACCTAAATATATTATAATTACATTAGAACACTTTGAGCGCTACAAATTTCCCTCGTTCCATATTTTTTTTTTTATAAATTACATTGTTCGTAAAATATACGGTTTAATTATAATTTGAATATGATAAAAATCACTAATATTTTATCGCCGAATGTATGCTGATCTGTTATAAATGAATACATTATTTTGTTGAATTACCAGTCTGTCAGATAGAACGGCAATTTCGCATCCTCGTGGCTTCGTTTATTATTGAACAAAAACCATTATTTTCTGAAATATTAAAATATTAAGCACTCCATTTACCGTTACATGCTAGAATTTTGGTATTAAACCCTTACTAATTAAATAGTTTATAAAATGTAAGGCAAGTACATTTATACTAAAATACGTAATTCGACATTTTTTATTCAACTCGTAGTTCGGTCATTCTATCATACTGCATTTTGTTAGAATAATTTTTTTACTTTTAATTACGAGTGTTTTGCAAACCGAAAAAGGTATGAATGAATGCTGAATCTGAAATGTCTATACTTTATGCGTAGATAAGTAGATATAGTGGTTGAGTTGTTGAAAATAACCGACGTGGACTAGAGAATACGATATTTTCTACGAACTTTATTTATTTTCGATATCACATAATATTTTAATTTTTTGTTGCATCGGTGGGTTTATTGAATAACTGTTTTTCTCTTCTGTTGTTTTGGATAACTCGTCAAACTGAAAAGTTTGAAACTTAAACTACAATAGGTTACATGTCAGCTTTTTTTCATTAATAAAATTTAAAAATTAAATAAAACCTCATACATAATATCAAACCGAACGCAACGGAAACGCGTATCGATGCGAGCAACCCTAACGCTAAAGTCATCGGTTCTGAGACTTAAAGTTGTGAACATTATCTTTTAGTTATAACAGTAGTTTTATTTTTATTTTTTCGCAAATATTTTCCTCCTTTATAATCCAAACAAAAGTTACGTAAAGTTCGAATCAATGGAAAGGAATTCAAGCCAGCGGTTCATGAAATTGTAAAATTTTAACAAGGATACAAGGTACATCTATGCTATGGGGCGGGTTAATCAAATAGAATAAGCGGTAAAATAGAGTGGACAATGTTTTGCTACTAAAATATTTACAGAAATACAACGTAGATTCACATTTGTTGTTAAAACATGGAAGACTTTTTCAAATTTAAAAATTTAAATCCAATATCTTATGCGAACGGGGACATTGTTTTGTTGAAATCATAAGTTGACCGTCGCCATCTGACCGTTGCGGAGTGTAATATTATAATATATTTTGTCGTCGTAGATTTACAGTACCATTCTGCACTCAGTTCGGATCAAATGTATCAACGTTATTGTCATTGTTCCAAAGTTATACCTACTTATACAATGCGTTATGTACACCGCGGCCCCGTCATCGACTATTGCGTTTTCCAACGTTTTCCTAACCACGTTGGGTAGGTTTAAAATTAAATTTATAACCACTTATAAATTATGATGCACGTTATCTACATAATACTAAACGCATTATCATAAAGTTAATCATGGGAAACGGCGCGTGAAGCGAGCAGAACCGCTGCAGTTAACTCGGTTTGATCGACACGGTGAATGCCGTGGAGTATAGCAATACGATAATTATCCAATACATTATAGATGAGAAAGTTTTCTCCCCGTTTATATAACACCAAGACGCGTTGCGGATCGATTCTCGCAGTTTTTATCTCTGTCCCCTGCGAAAGACCTTTATTATACCTGGTAGATAACGGCCATTCTTCTTGTTTTATTAGTTCCTTTTCTTCAGATTTTATTACCTTAAATCCGGCTTGTTACCATTTAAAATACGTTTCCAAACGATATTTTATCCAACTTTGGGGGTCCAAATACCATGCCGCAATTTATGGCGAATTACCGACTGTACAGTGCGGGTTCTTAAGATTTACACAGCATAATGATGATGACGATAAAAATAATAATAATAAAAATAATAATTTTGGTATTCAAAACTTCTCGCCCGATCGATGGTTATATAATAATACCGCTACGTTTTACGACAACTATTATTCACGCGCACCGTTTAAACGATCACGATCTCTGTGCGTACACCGTGTAATGTTATACAATACACACGCGACATAACTGTAGTACGAAATAATAATATTATTATTTGGATATTCTCCGGCCCCGGTCAGGGGTCGCACGAGATATTACTCGTATATTTTACGAGACATCATAACGAAACCGTTCACGAGCGCTTATTTTATTATCAGTGTCCATACTACACGTCTTATGTGTTCGCCTTCTTCTGACGCCTATTAATACTGTACTTCTTCGTGCGTGTACTATCGTAACGGAAAATCAGTTTTGTCAAATTCCTAAGGACACCCGGGTCTTCGGAGATTATATAACGGCTGTGATCAATAATTCCATCCCTCCCCTCCCCCCACCGCCACCGCCCCGTAGCTGGAAGCTCAAGAGTCGTTTGTACACGATTCGGCCGGAAACGAGCGGATTTCAAAGCGCACGTCGCAACAATAATATCGAGTATCTTAATAACATATAAGTTATGGTCGGCCGATAACGGTTCCACGCAAACATCGAAGGAACTTTTCAGACAGCCCTCGACGTTCGGAGAAGATAGGTAACACTATTATTATTAGTCGGTCGATCCCTCAAACCGTTTTCGTTTATTGCGATAAAAACACATCCATGCGTATAAATACTGTGCGTTAAAAAGAAAGGCAAATTTAGTGGGGTGAGGGTACATGTGACCGTTCCGCGTGTTGAACTTTCATACTATGAGCCTTCTCAAACCGTCAACGCTTCACTGTGGCTCCGTCTGATATTTATTATTGGAGGAGTAAATGAATGTATTTTAGTGAAATTTTTTCTTGTTTCAGTATCGTAAATGGGTACAACGCGGTTTATTCTTACACACCGTCAAAATTATTATAACATTATGTTGCAAATTAAACAGTCGGATAACTATTTATTTGGACAGGTAATGCACCGTAATGTCTTTAAAATCTCCATTAAATAGTTTCTTATAGACTATGATATTCCCTTTCCACAAATATGTATAAAACGAAGTATTTTTCATATTGGATTCATGTTCATGAATTCTCATTTTTAATAGACTTTTTTTCAATATTTTATGCGAATCGTAAACTAAAAAACAAGTATAAAATAATGTAATAAACAAATTTACAGGTATCGAGTCTCGAGGCTCACATTGAAGCGCAAGGGCCCTGTTTGAACTCCGTTACGTCACCACCGCAAATTATAATCATTGTTTTGATATAATTGATATTTGATATAATTTGATATAATTTTCATTTAAGCTTCTCGAAACATTTGAAATGTCCTGTTCCCGTTGGGACTTTGGGACAAAAATTATAAGAAAACGCTCTTATAAATATAAATGTGACGTTGTGTAACAATGTTTAATCAATCCATCGACTGGTTTTCGAGTTTTACAGATACGAACAAACAAAAGCCCTATTTATAAAAAATATTATAGTGAAACTTTCGTACACCGAACTTCAATTAAACGACATTATCTATTGATAATTTCATTGGTGTATTGCGTAAATTAATCTCTGTATATCGAATAAAATATTCGAAAACAAACATATTTTTGTACAACGTACTTCAGCGACTATCTAATATAATACTTGTATATCGCATTACAATTGTACAATTTTATATACGATAAAGATAAGACAGAGGTTGTAGGAAGAAAATAATACGATCAATTGAAAACATGAAAGACGATAAATCGAAAACTTGATGGGATGAAAACTTTTTTTTTTTTTTAAAAAACTATTATTTACAAAAATAATAAGCACATGAAACTCCCAAATTATTTGTTTAAGCTCGGTTTGTGGTGAAGATTAATAATAAATAAAATCAGTCGAAGTAAAATATGTAACTGATATAATAACAATAATAATAACAATATAAGTATATGAAATTCGTATTTTGTGTGGTTCACCAACAAAAATGAAAAAAACGGATAGTTTGTACTATAGAACATGTTTACAAATATGGCGGAATATTTTAGTCACAGGTAGAACATTATATTATTTTAAAAAAATAATCTGATTATCTATAGCTATTATGAATACAACTTATTAGTTCATAATTATTCATTGTTACTTTACCAGAACAAGTAACTTATGAACACTTCCAATGAATATTTTTGTAATTATTATTACGTAGAATCGTGCATTCATAACCGTTTTTATTGTGTTTTTTTTTTAAATTTTGAGGTGTTCAAATGCTAATGTAATTCCAAAATGTACGAAACTTATAAACTGACTGATTGTTCAAAACAGTTGATCAAAACAGTATCAGCTCTCATAAAATCAATAAAATCTCACTACATTATTGTCATCGCACAACATTTGCGTGTATTGCAAATTAAACGATAGACAGTAAAATGTGTCAAACATATGTAAAATTTAATATAGTTGTATATATACCATTCAAAATAAAAAATAAAATTGTAATATAATTTTATTTAACGGATCTCAAAAAAAACAAACGATTTTATTTTTTCTGTTCATGTGATTTCGTTATATGTATGTTTCGTCATACTTTAATATCAGGTTATATCACGAATTCACGGAGAGGTACCGTTAAGTATACGTGTTCATAATTTCTGCGAATCGTAACACGCATGCGCACATTGCACGACTGATTTTCCCCGACCATTTGAGGCCCCAAATTATTAATCACCTACTATTATTATTAATTTGTTTTCGCTCCGAAGTTGTACGCATGGAGGCACCCCGGGAACACGTTATTGACCGTATATTATTTGCCACCAAATGGGAATCCTAGATCCACCGCTGCAACGAAATACTGTTTTTATTTCACCTTGCTCGCATGCGTATAACCATTGATTATAAATACTAGTATTTATAATATGAACCACGTCCGCTTGTTGTTGTTTTTTCATTTTTTTTTTTCATTATTACTTCCACAATAAAAGAGATACACCGGGTGTTACACGAGTTCAGTAGATTGAATCAAACGAGTGGTGCACACGCAGTCGTTGTCTACATCCACGGTACAGGTCATATCCTCGCGGCGCGGCCGGACGTTATTGGCTAAAGACTAAAGCGCGTGCTCGGGTCGAGTTCCGCGGTGACCCAGAAGTCGATAAAGACACGATCATAATATTGTCATATTATCGCTTTAACGTTTCGAGATTCTACACAACGCTTTTAATGGGTTTATCGAGATATCAATAGGATAAAATGCTGTTTTGATTCACAAGAATACTGCCATATTTATAGATAATATATCGAAATAAGCGCTGCGATTAAATCAGATAGTCGTAACGGTACGTTTTACTTATACGCATCGGTTAACAATTGTTTTCACCAGAAATGTTCAATACGTAGTACTATCGTTTTCCTAATAATATAGTGATCCAAATTGTATTTACTTTGATTTCCAAAACCAAACCCAATTGCAGAACGTTGCCCAAACCATCACAGTCGTTTTACGCGTCGAGAGAAAAAAAAAATATATTCATTCTAATAACTGTACATAAATAAATAAAAGCGTTTCTGATAACCACAAGCTGTATTGATGTTATGATTAAAACAACAAACGAACGAACAAAAAAATCCTATTTAGAACATTTATTTTTTGTCACGTTTCAATATCAATTTAATTTAAACGTTATTTGTAGAGAAAATATTATTAAATAAATCAAATCAATTATATGCGGATACAGTGGTTTGTTGATACGATAATTGTATGGACAGTACATTTGAATACGTTACTCAACGTCAGTAAAACGCATAATATTTAATACTATATTGATTTTGAATGTTCCGTCAAGTAATATTACCAAAAACATTGATTCTGAAAATATAATTTATTTACATAATATTCAATAGAACATGAGATGTTTTTTTCGATAATAGCTAATATCGAAGATTGTTCTTAGTATATTAAAATTAATAAATAATTCGCTGTTATCGTTTGTTCGTACTAAGAATGCCCCAGGGTATTGTAATTTAATACGCATTACATTTATATTATAACGATACAAATGTAAAACATAACTATATATGCAGTTATAAAACTGATCAAAAAACTGACGCTTGTTCAAAACATGCAACCCTTGAATCATATTTACTATTATAATAATCGTTGGGGGATTAGCACAATCCAAAATATATAAGATCCTAATCCGAGTTTACAAATTATATGCATTAAAAGCGCACAAGAAATAAGGAAAAGTATGATTAAAATTATACCTATTACGAGACCTTCGGGCCACGAAAATAAAAAATTTCACAATGGACAGACCGGCAAGAGACCAGCCTAATCGACAACCAAGTCAGTCGTATCCAGCTATCCAGTACAGAAGCTCTTCCAAGTTATCATCATAAACGTATTATTATAATCAGTTATTTTTCTATGTTGATTTGCTTATAATGTGTTAATTAACGTATTACTATCACAAGTATAATTTACTTCATTTAAAAACATTCGCTATCTTCACACTTAAATATTGTAATTACTAGTTTTAAACCAAGCAGACAACAGTGTAACCAATGTTAAGTGTGTATAAAATACGTTTTAAGTCCGGAAAGTTAACGGTTATGTGTAACCATTGTATTAAGTAAGGATTAAATTGTTCGGTATATCTTATTTTATACAAAATATCTCTCATGCCACCTAAATTTGTTTAAATTATGTTACATAGTTAACAATGTTTTGAAGATTGTGGCCATCAAATAAAAAAAAAAACACTTATAACGGCTTTGTCAGTAAGATAGTATGAATATGTTATAAACGATTTAATAATAATTATACCTTGAATTTTGTTTTTAATTACGTGAAACTATAATATAAATATAATAAATCAGTCGGAGTGATGAACCGAAAAGCGTTCTTTGGTAGTGGACGTGAAAACGTTCATTTTCGCATAAAATGTTCAACAAATAGTGCTTACGCAGTTTTCGTAAGTAGTGCATTTCGTTAGTAGGTGCACGTCAAAGTAATTGGTATATACGTCACTTAAATTCAGTGGTCGTGGGGCTCGATCATTATGAGGCGATCGCGTCTATCAAGTGCCACCTGATTTTTTATCTGCGCGTTTCGTTTTCGCACGACGAATAAACGGTCGTTTACGGTAATTGTTCGAATGATAAGCACATAATTTGTTTATTGAAAAACTCGTTTCGTGCATATGTCCAAGAAATAGTTTAATGTCCGAATATCTTACGTTTGAATAAATGTGAATTACGCACAGTGCTTGTTAAAAGTGAATCGAATTTTACACGCCTTTATTAAAAAAAAAAAACCATATAGACAGAATAAGTATGATATAAGAAAAAAAAGAAAGCTGGCAATATTTGACAACCAATTTATTATAATTCCAAGTAGGTTTTAATTCTGTCATATCGTTAAAATGCATCCGTTTCACGATGTAAAGTAGAGGATTTATTTATAGTAATTGGATCGCATTACATAATAGAAACACGCATACACATGCAACGTATCTACATGTAGTTACGTTCAGTTGTACGGACGAAAAAAATAACGGAAGGAACAGATATATATATACTTATATATATACTTATTGTTATATTTAAATCTACTGAAGTTAACGAATTTTTTAGGGAGTGAATTATTTGTTTTTCGGTTGGAAAAATATCGAACCGAAGAATACATAATAATGACGTGATATAATAGTGCAAAAAAGCTTTTATTTATAGAACCGTGAGATCATACCGTTCGTAATGAACAATATTTCGATTTATATTATTCATGATCAAATCCATGAGCGATAAAAGTTTAAACCGTGTACGGCATTACGGTCTTAATATATAAATATATTATTATAACTATAACTATTAAGTTATAGAAAACTTGAGAAAACCATTTTTATAACATTCAATCACGATTTTTATTTCATTTCCGAGGTAGAGTAAACAATGATGGGCTTTGGCCCTTGGCGGGATTGAAATCACGTATGGTATAAGTATAACATTTACGTCGACGTGCCGGATCACCGACCGACTACTCGACAGAGTACTCGTGCACACAGACAATTCTCCAGGACATAATATATTACGGTGATGGAGAGAAATGCGGTAAGAAGGCACCAGCTCCTAAAGCAACATGCTAGCCACCGACTAGGCTACGCCACCTCAATCCAAATCCTGCGTTGTACCAGTATTTTTTAAGACCCGGATTAAAACATAACTCAAAGTGCGGTTTATGCACGTGTGACGGTCACCTTACCGTTGTCGGGGTCAAGACGTATTCACACTTCAACGTGTTCTACCCTGTACAAAGTGTTATTTTTTTTAAAAATATGTATGTTACCAATACATACCACAAACATATTCTTAATTTAACGATAAAATCTTGTTACATAAATTATTAAACCGTACTATCGCGTGAGATCTACTGAAATCAATGATCACAAGTTCAAATCATGGTATCTCCTGAGATAATGAAGATATTCAAATTCTGTTTTAAGATATAAGATACACATGGACAATGAATATGAATATTTCATACTGTGGTAGAATTTAACGGTTATAATATGTATTATATTATTTTAAAAATTTTCCAGAAACTATAACATTGATTAAAAACCATGAGGTTTATGATAGTAAAATGTTGAAACGTCAACGTTTTTCATAGATTAAACTTTAAAATTGCTTTCTTTAAATTTTTTGAAAAAATAATAAAATAATAATTTATACTTTCATCTTTTTTACCAAAACATTAAATTCAATTAAAAATATGAGATATTTGAAGTCCTTGTCTTCGCGAGCCTTATATATATATATATACATAAAAAAAAAAATGGAGTTTGAATACCTTCAGTATTCCAGGTGATATCGTAATGAGTACATCCTCGGTGGGACACCCTGTATACCACATGGTGTACCTAAACGTATACACGACGTGGTCCAGCAATTATTCGAAGAAAAATGCAATTTTACACGTCGCACGCGCGGCGGCATTTCTGGATTTCCATTTCGTTCAGCCTGACTTTTCATTTACGTCTGACGTCGCGACGTGTACAGTCTTCACCGTCTCGTCACGGTTCGGTACATATCAATAATTTGGCAATAACACTTGACCGTTAAACCGCCGTAGAGAATGTCCGTCAAACCGATTAATTTCACTCCGGTCATTGAACGCGTGCGCAGTGCAACGTAGTATAATCTGAATTGCATTATCATCACATAACGTATACTAATTGCGCGCAGTGCCCCGAACAGATATCAGTTAATGACGTTCCGACCATATTTCCAATCGAATTCTGGGTTTAGCATATTAATAATGTACCCCGTGTTCGGTGCGTGTACCTTGCAGAATAGGAATGCGATGGTATTATTATAACACCATAGTTTCGCCACGAAGTAAACCCTATTATTATACCCAAATCGTGTGTAATACACAGGGTGATCAGAATCTCGCGTGACCATGTATATGTGAGAGTACCGGAAATATTACTCAGGTAGATCTTATTGTAGGGTGACCATATTAAGAAAATAAAAAACGGGACATCTGAAACGTCTACCCCCCCCCACCCCAAAAAAAGACAAATTATTCCATATACATTATTAACACATATGCACACAACTGTAGAGAACATAGTGTCTGTTATTTATAAATTTGGTTTTTAATTTTAAACATATATACGAGTAAAACTGTTTTACATTAATTGTTTCATACATCGATATTTTTTTCACAAACATAATATAATAATATTGAAATGACGGGATTAAAACAGGACCATCTTCTAAAAACGGGATAAAAAGCGTCCCGTTCGAAGTTTGTCGGGACAACGGGACATGATGACCAAAAACGGGACAATCCCGTTATAAACGGGACATCTGGTCACCTTATCTTATTGTGTACTTAGTATTTCATAGAATTTCACCCTAAAATAGAATCGTTTTTCTTTTTGCTACTGGCACAATCGATGGATTATTTTGATCGATTTCGTACTACCCCAAGGCAGGTGGTACAGTATAAATACAACGTGGTTGAAGCTACTAAGTAACCATAGTAACTAGAAAAACGTGTCCACGATTTGATGATTTTATGAGAAGTTGAAAACAATTCAAGTTGGTAATTTAATTTGAAATAAGCGACAAACACGTTCTTACTAGGTAGGTACTTCTTAAACAGTTCATATGTACCTAACAGTAATGATTTTCGCTTCACTAAAACTATAAACTGAAATAAGGCTAATACACGCGGGCTACGTCTTATACTGCCATAACATATCGAAAAACCCTTCATCAGGTTCGACGTTTTTCAAAATAGACTAACGTGTATAGGTATAATAGGTGTATATGTAACATGCATTTTTGTACGTGGAAACTGCTGAAACGTGAAATCTCGATCACCCTGTACAATATGTATATACATATAATATGTTGTATATCAAATCAAAGGTGTCCTTGGACCCGCATAGGGTCTTGGAAACAGTCCAGCGTTACGTCCGAAGAGCTCAGAAATCGATTGCGTTTAACACAATTATTGCATTGATTCGCGTTACTACTATTCTTGCTACTTTTAGGTCACTGTTAACGTTTTCAATCAATACGGGGTCGAATACGCGCGGTTCATAATAAATCCGTTTGAAAACGATCGCATTCGACAATAAACGTAAGGGTTTTTTAATCGGAAAATAAATCGACAGTTCCTTCATTTTTCGTTTGCATCACGTGTTTTGTTATAATTTTTGTGGACATCGTCGTGATTAGATTTACTATGTATTCGCGGTACGAATCTATTGCCGTAGACCAGCGCATAAATTAGTTGGAAAGCATATTGGCATTATGAAAATTTGTTCTTTACCCGATATCAATCATGGTATCGGCCGAGATTCGGTTGTACGAAACCGTGAATGCGTCGTAAAAAACACAACAATGTTCGGTTCTAACCGCTCAACGGGCGGCACTCAATTGGGGTGAGATTGTTACGCCCTTACCCCCGGGAGATGGTAGGTGTTTCGGTGAATATTTTCCAAACGCGAACACGATATTGTCTCGTTTCGTGATCCGGGTCAGCACGTGGGTCCCAGACGAGTACCCGCTATAAATACAGCAGTCACATCACTGATACCGTTACGGTCGCGCGTGCAGTTGAGATGCGTCAAGCAAATAATCGTCATCGACGTATTGAGATTGTTCTCGACTCGAAACTGCGGTCAACGGTTATTTCGAAATGATTTTCGACCGAACGCACGGTTATTCCCGAATGATTTTCCGGTAGTGTTCCAAAGGGTACGGTTTCCAATAAAAGTTTGCTCTCGGCTGCGGCGATAAACAACAAGACCCAAGGTCAGATATTAGCCCGTTGCGTCGTTGATTTTGAAAGTCATATACAACATTTTTGGTCCGACACCGGAAAACTCGGTGCGATTTACGCATGCTCCGTACATTTAAATAATATGTTTCATAAGAAGAAGGGCCGTGTAAAAACAATAAAAAAAAAGTTCAATCAACCGTTCATAACCTAAAGTATAATACTGCTTTGCACAAAAACGAAAGCAGGATTTTCGAATAATTATGAAACGTTTGTTTCCACTAGGGCTCTGCACTGTCCGATCGGGTCTTATCGTGAAAAAAAAGGCGAAAGATCGATTCGGTCGAATTCAATATTTTTTTGAAAGATTTTGGTCCGGTCCGGAATTAAATCAAAATATATAAACTGCGTACACGTGGAGCGGTTTAGTGGCGTTCACTGTTTACTTACACACGGAAAGGTTCGTGAATGCAGTATGAATGGCAAAACTACGATGGATGACGGACGTGTCGGTTCTTGAAGAGCAGCTATTTGAAATGTACAGTTTAATTTTAGCTAACGGACGTGGACGACCGCTCGAAAACTAAAAGAGCGTGAGAACGAACGTAACTCTAAATATTGGTGTTTGGTTTTGGTTGGTGGAACGTATGTAAGCAGCTTCATCGTTTCAGTTCGACCTGCTTTCTAAAATATAATCAGATCGGTTAGGTCCGAACCGGTCTGTCCCGGTCAAGTGGTAACGGCTCGTTCAAAATCCATTGAACAACGGTTTTGAATTTTAAAGACATTTTTTATACAACTGATAACACGAATATTATCATGGTCCATGTGAATAAATATTTAATACCCTGGACCGTTGTGTAATGTACTCGTATATTATTAATCACAGAGGTGTTCGTGGTGGAAATATTGGCTATCAATAATCATTGTCGAAAAAATTTCAAGAACGACGGTTGCAGTATTATTTACGTTACATGCGTCGTATTTTCGTATAAATTGTTCATGATTTTAATTTTGTAATAAAATAATTGATAACTACTTATGAGAAAAGCACGAGTATAGTATAGTGTAGTATTTAATATGTAATAATATATACTAACTATATAAAGTACCTCCTACAGCACTATACTATATTTAAAATTTTCGAAGTCTAATATTTTTTCGGTTCAGTTCAGTCTAAAAATAAATTTAGCATTCGGTTCGGTCCGTTTTCGGTCTTTTGTAAACATTTTCAGCTCGATCCGGTATCAAAAACTACGAACCGAGCAGAACACTGGTATTTTTAAATGCAATTTGAATTAAGATAATATAGGTTAAGTCCAATATGTTTGAATTTAAGTTAGCAAAAACTTGGTATTATGTTTAAGATGGCTAAAAGAAAATGTTATACAATCGCGTAAATTGTAAGGCAATAATGTAGGCTGTATATGTACATAAGTTGTACCTGTAGGTATTGGCAATCATTATGGAACTTAAAAAAGATAACGTTCGATAGCGTTTACATACTATAAAAAAAAGACGTCTGAAGGTGTAGCTAAGTATATTCGGAGTAAAATAATTATATTGATGTTTTGTAGTTTTGTTGTTTAGAAATATATTGTAGGCACGTAGATATAACTAATACTGACATTCCGGTTTGACGTGTTTGAACGGAAAAAGGGTGAGGACAGGTGAATATCGGAAAGGTTGGTGTAAGGGGATCAGATGTATTCCAATGGATATTGTTTTACGAAAACACGTATTTCGTATTGGGAATAGTTTAAAAATATTATATTTCCTTGGGCCTAGGTATAGTTGTTCCCCTGTTCATTTTCAGTTCTTCATGTACATGTGTCTATTGGTATCGTTTTTTGGGATAGAAATAAAAACTTTTACTTTTGTTTTTTCTATGAGAACAAACGAGAATAACATAAACAATAGGTGATATGGTTAAAACATAACAATAATGGACTGCTTGTTAGAAGTGGTTGTCCAAACAAAATTAATTCTTTGTTCTTAAGTGTTTATTTTTATTTTTTTTAATGTTTTTTGTGTTTCATTACCAATCTATACTTAGAAATGAATAAACAAAGACATATAACACAAATAAGTTGTTATGATCGATATGGTTTCAACGGAGTACGGCTGGTTGTTCGTGATTTGCATCGCACCCTGAGGTAGATCAACTCGTTGTACGATGTCTTAAAAAAATATTAAAAATTTATGACGATCGGTCGGGTTCATCATGTTTGTTAGATAGATAATAATAGCCTACTGTATTTTTTATGGGAACACATTTCATGCGCGTAGTAAACGGTATCGATCTAAACGACCTACGCTTTGATACGCGATCAAAAGCACGTTGTCAAAACTCGAAAAGCAAAAAACTAATTAAAAGTAAATTTGTCCGTGTACGCACTTACTAACAATGCGCTGATTATTTCAAAAACACCGTCAAAGAGGTCGCTTTATAAAACAAAGTCGGTACAACGGTAGTACAGCTGGAAATAAATCGGTATATGTATTAGGTAGTAAACGCGTCAACGGTTCACTTTCAGAGCTCGTGTTAATCTCTGTACATACACTGAATAGTCATTACGGTCACATCATGTCTAACCTTTACTTTTTGTCGCTTTCGCATGCGCTTTTGAAAAAAAAATAAATAAAAAATTACCAGCTACGGGGGGAAAAAAGTATTATAATAAATAAATAAATGATAACGACCCGGAAAATGTTATTTATTAAACGGACGTGTTCCCGCGGTGTGGCACGTTTTTCATTTTGTCACCCCGCACTTTTTTCTTGTCCAGTTTTAGGGTTGAAAATAATTTTCTCTCGGTTTTCCGCAGTGCGAGCCTGCGCTCGGTGTCGTAGAAAAGAATTAAGGATAGAGACTAGACCGCGAAAGTCCCTTGCGCCGCGAAATATACGTCAAAAGTTTTCCGATCATCGAATTTCGGCCGTCCACATACACGGGTTTTCAATTTGGAGTTACCATAATGTGAAATTCCACTCGCCTTGGGGTTAACCAGTACATACATGTATCGATATCCATTTTCAAATATTTATTTTAGGATATCTGCAATATGAAAATATGGATTTCGAATTTGTGGTTTGATATAATAATATAATTATAATTATAATGCTTTTATTTTAACTGATTATTTTCCAGTGCAATATATTTATTATATTTCTACAAAAGGTTTCAAATAATATGGAAAAAAAAATTACTCATTACTTTTATCTTTTTATACAAAGCACCAATCACATATTTTATTTTTTTTTTTTAATATAGCTTTTTCGTCGATTTTATCTTATTTTTTTTTTAATTATTACAGATTTTACAACGTATAATCAAACAATTGTAATAGTGTTTTGGTTGAATAATTTCATGTAATAATATAACATCTCCATCCGTCCTTGCGTGATTTATTTTTTGTTAATTTGTAAAACACAATTTAAATTAAAATGTAATTCTTTAAAAAGTAAAAACTTGTAAAATTATTTTTATTTTTTTGAACGTGATTCCAATCGTGTTCATAGGGACAAAAAAATTGAATCCTACAGATATATAATATTTTCTATAACAATTTCATATCACCGTTTTCGAGTGTAGATAATAGTATCACTTACACAAATAATATTTCACATCACTCACTCGGGAGACGAGGCGAGCAAAACTAGACGAAATCTTAGAACAATGTCTAAACATTATGCATTCATATAAGGTTTGTCTGTCTGTGTTTTATTTTGGTTTAGATTTGTGTCAACCCCAGACTAAATGACACCGGGCGTTGTCACTTATAATATGGAACAGGCAAGTGCATAAATATTAATGGGATTTTAAATTTTTTGAATCTTTTATACAAGCGCTACTCTCTGATGTGTTGTAGATCTTACACGGTGAAATCTCGTCAGCCAAACCTTTGTAATTTGTACCATTAATTAAAAATTATTACAGCTCAAGCATATAGTGTACGTGGCACGGCGGCGCCTAAGGCAAAACAAACATAACAAAAAAAAAATGCCCTAGAAACCGTTTCTTTTTATTTGGAAATTTTTTTTGTTTTTTTTTCAACTCCCGTTTTGGTTCATTTATTTTGTAATTAGTATGGAGACTGAGAATCATAATACGCCAATCAAAAAACGAATAGCAGCCGGGAAGACGATGAAGCGCTATTTTGGTGATTAAGTTTCCCTTAAAAAGCAATTAACTTGAGGCTTACAGTAGGGCAACGCCTAAACCCCGTGCCTCATGAATAATTACATAAAATATTTATATTGTTTATACTGTACGTAGATAGTTGTACGCGCGCTGGTTACATTTTATCATTCCGGTGTGATTGCGTATTTTTTTATTTTTATTTTTTTGTTATTTTTTGATGCTGAAATACTTAATTGCGTACAAAAAAATCATAACGAGCTAATTTCGAACAAAGATAATATTTCCTTCCTCGTTTAAACAAATAAAATATGATTTTACCTTCTTTATGAACATCAATTCAAATAATGTACACACGACCACAGCCTGTAAAGGAAACCGAAAAGTTGTAGTATGACAAATACGAGTCAGTCAACCCATTGTATTCTTAATATTATGTATAAATTATAATAGGATGGTCTTAGTATTTAAAATTTAAAATTTCTAATTTCTTACTCTCCCACTTCGTTCATTACTAAAATTAAAATATTTTGTTAAATTTGGTCTTGCTTACCCAATTATTTCACGTGCGACAATAAAGGGGTTGAAAAATTGCAAAATAAGGTCGTTTTGTCGTTTTTTGAGTTCGATTAAAAAACGGTTGAACTTATCGAAAATCAGACAATACATAAATTATAGTCTATTATATTAGAAATGCCAAAAACTATTACAATACAATTTCTAGTATTTCTATTTTTTTTTCCAAGAGAAATGATAAAATACATGATATTCAATGTATTTTACATCATTTGTTTTACGGTATTTTATATATTTTAGAATAACAATCAATGATACGCGAAAAGATCTCAAGTAAACATGATTAAAAATGAATTATTGGAAAGAAAGTATTTATCAGTAGAAATCCTGTTGAATTTACTAGTTGTATATCAACTAGTAAGGTGTTAAAACATACATCTTACATATTATCATACATCGTTTATTGTTTTCGGGGTTTTTATGTCGTATTAAACGACGTCGGCTGGAAACGGTAAATTTAGTGCCGCGATGAGATCAATACCGTCTTACGACCTCTGCAGATGATGGCAACACCGTTTCGCGACATGAATACGTTCACATGCTCGCGTCTTGGACATTAATATTTCAAACAGGTACATAGAGCGTATGCGTGTTCGGTCTTATACAACACACGGCGTACACACGCGACGTAAAAATGAGATTCTTAACGGAAGTCGGGAGCATCGAAGCGCGAATAGAGCTTCTTCGGTACATTTATCGTGTTGAACGCGAAGAAATTAAAGTACTGTAAGCGTCGTCTATAAGTTTTAAAATTGTGCCGAAAAACGCCTGCCGGTCCACCAGCGAACGAAAAAAAATGTGTTGTATTCTGACGACGTTGTACGGAAATTTTTTTTTTTTCTTCTCATACGTCATCATCAGTTGAATGAAAACCGTTTGTGTTCAGTGCAGAACACGTGAAATCGTATGGGTAACGGAACAAGAATTTGATAGTTTTTCCATATTGGTGGAACTCTTTCATTTTATTATTGTTTCCGATGAGCAGCGACACAATTTACACTACCGATTATGTATCGCCGAACGAGAATATTCTGCCAGGTATTTTGCACATTATGATCGTAGAAAGGCGTACGTTTTTTTATTCTCCGCTGACGTAAACCTTACTTTAAAAATAAAACCCAACCTGTTTACACTATGGTTGCAACATAGACGGTTATGAAGCACTTGTATAGTAGTTAATTTAGTACAACCACGTACATTTAAATGCAATCGACTCTTCGAAACTTGACGTGGATAAAAAATGCAACCTTTTTTTTTCTTGTTTAATTCTGATATATCCAATGCATAACAATATGATTCTCCATCTTTATTCACATCGTGATTCGAAGAAAATACTTTAGTATGATACATCGAGTTAAACGAATAACTAACCCCCTTTGGTTTAGTTTACTATGGCACGAAAAATGTATGACTCGTGACAACAAATCGTGAAATACAAATTTAAAGTACAATATTATATAAGATTTAATTTTTATATCTTCCAACGAAGAAAGTTTAAAAAATCTTACGGTTCAAAAGGTCTTTTTAGTTTTTCTCAATTGCCGACGTAAACGAATTCCTTTTTGGACCATTATTTTTTTTTATGTGAATCTTTTATTTAAATTAAAAATTGCCGATCCTTTTTTTCCTTCTATTTTCACCCTTTAAATCAAGATATAGAATATATCTATAGAAATATATATATATTTATATATAAATATATTCTCACTATCGTATTGAGATTGATGATTTCAGTGATAAGACACATTTCACTTTAAGCCTTTTAACAGTGCAGCCGACAGGAATCACGGGTCATTAAACATTCTCTTATACAAGTATAGTTCAACGAATACAGCTACTTAAAGCGGTTTTTTTTTCATTTTTCATTTATTTATATTATATATATATGTATATATTTTTGTGTGTCCAGGAAAAAAATTACTCGTCGTTGAAAAATGCTTATCACATAAATATATATATATATATATATATATATATATATATATATATATATATATATAAATAAAAAAGAAAAAGTTATAAATATATAACGAAATGGAATACAAATTTCATTTTTATCTATTCGTCGATGACGATAATAAAATTTATGTACGCTTTTGATTGCATTAATACATATGTATTTATATTATTGATAAGATTTGCGAGTTATATAACAAAATGAGTTGGAATTATACTTAAAACATTTTGAACGATAGCCGGGAAAACTATTTTTTGTTTGGATTTGTGTTTTATAAATAATTATTAAATCCGCGATTTTAAATTGTTCTCACTTGATCATAATATTATAATGATTTTTATTCCATTCTTTATTTCTAGGAAGATAGTACCCGGTAGAAAAAAAAACTTTACGAATCTTGTTATGTCCAGTGCTTTTTGAAAAATTATTGATTATTCGATATCATATGATATTTTACTATAGTGCGACTCATTTTTAAACGCTTACCATGCAATATTTACAATTTTTCAGTTGGTAAAACTATTTCGCAAATCGATTATACCAATAAACAAAACAAATATATAATACAAATAAATTATAATAATTCATAACCCATTCGGGTCAACTTATAAGCTGTACAATTTAAATTAGTGTTTTATTCGGTCATCTTTGGGAGTTATTAGTTTATTAAAGCTTACATGAAAATTATCTGGTCATCGGTTGAATTAGACTTGACATTATTTACCTATTTATTTGAATACAGAATACGAAAAAATATGTAACACACAGCTTTTCTTTTATAAACTGCAGTGTGTATTTTTTTTTATTTTTATCTATAAATATAAGATTGAGTAAAAAATATGAACTTTACTAAAACCGTTTCATTGTTCATTTACATAATATGTCTATAGGTTAACAATGCCTGAAACAGTGATTTATTCACACTAGGAAGTAGACCGGTAAAGGTGTCTGCAGAATGTCTTTAGGCCTGTACTAAATCCCGTCTCAAGATCCTATTCGAGTTGTACTACAGTGCTTTTTTTTAAGGATAACGCATCGCAACGGGGTTGTTATTCAATAACATTATTGATCCACATAATCACGAGTACACTCTTGTTTATGCTACTTATTTGTGTCAGTATTATTTTTTTTACAACTTATTCACACAATGTTACGCAAACCATTCGAAAACGAGTTTGTTGTATATTATAAAGTAAGACGAAAAAATAACAATACTATTGTTCTTAAAGTTCATTGGGTACAAATATAACGTCCATGACCCGACACATTCAGGCATGCTCAACAATCTGTACCGTTTTATTACACTTATAGTTTTATAAAATATCACAATTAATTCCTATTTACTGTTTGCTAACGCCACGCGTTACGAACGTATTATTATATTTCTGTTCAAAGTTTGTTTCGTCAAGATCTAGGAACTCGTGATTTAACCGAATATGTATGAAAAACAGTGTTGAATGTCCCCATACTTTTTACCAACTGTTTTCATTGCTTTATTAAAAAAATTGAAAAATTGGAAACCCTTAATTGAATATTAAAAAAAAAAAAACATCCCATCATCGCCATAGTTTTTAATATCTCATTGCTAAAATTGTCTCATCTCACGGAACACAATTGTATCTACGTGTACTCTGAATCAAATTCATATGTTTCAAGTCAACAAGTCGAGTATGAAGTTTCACTCCGATTTAAAATGAAATCATCCTTTCAATTGTCAGTTATTGTCACTTCGAACTCATCGAACCTTGTTTACTTATTTACGTCCATACCACCGGCACATTAGACTGTACTTCGTTTAATGTTGATTCACAACTGAATACACTACTTAGAATACAGTTTTATTTTATTAAGTCTCTTCCCACAAATGTTTTAAATTGAGTCACGTTCTAGGTATAATAATGCGTCATACGCCGAAATGATTTATCATTTTTTATCGACAACATTAATTAGAATTTCAGAGCACAGATTTGTATGCACAGTGTCATTCTGAAAGGTTTCGATTTTTTTTTTTATAATATTGATACACATTTTACACCCTAAATTACGTGTGGGGTGGTAAGTGTTTTCCGTTTGACGGGTACATACAATTTACGAAACCAGAAATTATTCATATTATGTAAAAGTTATAATATGACGTATTAAATGTTATATGAAAACATTATATATCGACAAGAATATTATTATAAACAGTTAAATTTGTTTTATTAATTTCAGAATTAAAATGAGTATAGTATTTCAATGGAACTATACCTCAATATTCTGAGTGTACTGAAAGTCTACGAAAACAAATATTTGTACCTACACTACTTGAACATTTTTAAATTATTTGAAATATTCCTAATAGTGAGATCATCAAAATTACTTCATATTGGTAACATGACCTTTTATTTGATTTTTTTATTGGGAAATTCTATTTAACTATCAAATTTGGTCATATTTTTGTTTTTTATTATGGAGAAAACCGATGTATATAAATTACGCGGCAGAAATATTATATTTTTTTTCATATATGTGGTTTATTAAACGATTAGAGAATTTAAACTTCAAGTGAAAATGATTTTCAATTTGAATGATCTTCAAACTTATCCATATACGTTTAATTTCTTTCTTAAAGTTCTTAAAAACTTATTTTTTTTCCATCCAACAAAATTACTCCGTCGAACAAAATGTTTAGAAAACTCGAGAGTGTATTAAACCGATAGCAGTAGATTACTTTATATCAAGTTATATAATATACATGGTATTTGTTTTTACTCTACTGATTATTTATCTTTTATCGTGTAATTTTACGTATTTTTATTTAATTTTCATTACATTTTATATAATTCATAAGCTATTCTATGGTTATTAAACAAAACCTGCTTGGAAGTATAAAGAGTTTCATTAAAATGTATTTGCCATCCTATGTAGCACGTGCATTTTAAATGGAATTGAACAAATAATGTGCTGAGCAAACCATTTCGTATTGAATTTTATCCTACACAAACGGTTCCTTAATATTTCATTGGATAATATAGGTACGTCGTGTAATGGACTTATTGAAAACTCAAGCCAATCATGTTCAATGCCATTTCGACAAAATACGCATGATGCGATAAACAGGATTTCAAACATAAAATCGTTTGACAGACGGTAATAGTTGTTGAGCTTATATTGTACTGCAAAAAGTCAATGTTCAATCGAATGCATGTAGTACTAATTATACTGTGAATATATAATATTACAAAATATTAACTGAATCGCTCAAATATTACCGCATAAAGGACGACACGGCGTTAAATACGTAAATACATAAACTTATAAAGAAAAAGAAGATGAGTTTTTGACAAGTTATAATAATAATATAGTACGAAAAGTGAATATTTAGTACAGGTGCACGCAATAATCCAACACCAATCATAACATTTATCGATAGGCAATAACGAAAATATTTAATAGAGTAGATGATTATATTATGGTACGAGGTTATAGGCAACACATTTTATGAATAAAGAGTAAATGTGGACATTTTTTTATGTATAATGCATCTTTAAAGACTTAATATAGAATGATAGTATTTCTACACATTTAGAAACACGTTTGTAACAGACATAAATCGTTAACGAACATGTTTCTATGGAATTTTATACATCAATAATTATCTTGCGTTACTTGATAAAGAGAAAAATTGAAAACCAAATATTCAGCAATAAGTTTCTCTATTGAAAAACGATTTGATTATAATATAATTCGATCTAAATAGCTGTCTTGATTTTTTATTTTGGTTTTCTTTTTTTCATAATATTATTCTACATATTATGCAACCGTTTTTCGCGCACTTTTCTTGTTCCGCTATTAACTGAGGAGAAATAACTAGTAGTATACTTAAATGATGGTAATTTTATCGTATAGATAAGCAATAAATTATATGGTTAGACGTAGGTACACACGAATTCGGAGATAACAAAAGAAGAGCAAAAAGGAAAGCCGACTAATATATATTATAGTGTGAACAAAATAAAATAAAACCCCCTAACGAGTATTTTGTTCGTTTTTTTTTTATATTTTATTTTTATCCAGAGAGAGAGAGAGCGAGAAAAGGGAAGAGTAAAAGATTGCCAAGTGCATTCGCATGTATCTCAAAAGAGTCTAGACTGTCGTTCATCCGAGATATCCGCAGTATCTTTTCTCCGAGCCACCACGTCACCGGCCCCGTATCCCGCAGCCCACGTTATCTCATTACGTTACTCGGCGGAGATTTATCGTTTTAAGTTTAATTTTCGATTCAGGAGACCGTGCTCACCTAACCAATAAATTGTAAGGACACGGTCGTTTTGTACCAAAACTTGCATTCGACTTCTTCTGGCGCCCATGCACTTGAATCCGAAGACAGTGATTTACGAACCGGCCTTTCCGAATTCAATTAAATACGAACTGAGGTGAACATACTAATTCTGAGCGTGTGCCCCGCAAACGTTTTTGCAAAAGATATCACGGATACTCGTCGACCTCGTAAAGAACTGAGCGAACATGGTAGCCCGTCGTAGATATCGGAAACAACGTATTAATACGCATTGAGTGGGACAACAGAAATTGTTATGCAGTATTCATTGAACAGTAGAGAAAAGAGTGTTATCGCGGTACGGTATGATGTTTATTTTAGCAACTCGCGAGACGACTAACTTCGGATTTTTACGCACACGTTTTTTTTTTTTTATTTTTCTATCTTTTAACGACGCCGTTCCGATGGACAACGCTGAAATACCGTTTATAATTCTGTCGGGAAAAATAAAAAAAAGTCCCACAACGACGCCACCGCCGAACCGTCGGATTTAAAGTTTCTGAAAGTATTTCGCTATAGACCGCGGCTTATAGTGATAATCGGCGAGTGGTGAAACGGCGATAACGCACACGGATAAACCACTGTTATACTGACCATGGTGATAATACGGACATACCATACGAAACGCGGACTAAGTCGCTATGGCAACCAACTCCGGGCTCAAAGCCGATTATTGGAGTTATTGCCATAATTGATTTTTATCTTTATCTATGATATTCACTCATTCGACGGCGCGTTGACTGTTCGGTAACACGACCGTTAAGCTGCGAAAAATATCAATAATAATGTAACACTGCTGCCATATCCATATTCATAGTGCTCTATACATTATACTGCGTGCCGATTGATCACGAGCTAAACTAATTCGGTTCATATTCTAAAAACGGTTTCCGCGTACTGCAATTTATTCACGACTATCGATTATGGGTGTTTTGGTCTCACGAGGACGAGATACGTTCGCAAACGTGTGGCCGACAGGAATCTTGTAACTATTATTAATCGTAATAAAATGCGTTCGGTAAAAGCCGAGAGTAATAATAATATTATTTAGTTAATAAATTTTAGTTAATAAATTGTCTCAACTTCAAATTATGTTTATTTCCACCTGTGCGTTGCCTATAAACAGGGTCATAATTACACCCTGTACGACGTGGCTTCAGTCCTTCGAGGGTCAGCTCGCAACGGTTTTACACCGCGGCCGGATGTGGGCAATATTCACGGCAAACTGTACTGCAATAAACGACGGAATTATCGTCGCATGGTTATTCTGTCCAAAACAGATCCGGTACCGACTTAACGAACTCAGAGAACTGACCCGTCTCACCAAGAAATAATTTCTCCACCAACTCTTTCCTAGATGATCTGCCGGTTAGGTTAGCATATTCCATGTACTTGACCTGTCCTCTCCGGATTACCGTGGAAGGACTCAGATCACCAATGATACCTACGATTGTTGACACTTCTACCGTAGATTAACGACGAGTGACCTATAATCATTATCAACTCAAATTCGTTTTCGTACTTTAAAACATATATTATTCATACACATCCTACTGCATCCAACGATATTTTAATTTTTGAATTTGTATGTAAATTAATAACAATTCTTATATAATTAATGAGCCATTGATCTGCTTGAAAATTTAAACGAAACTTTTTAAATAATTCTTCTAAAGTCAATTAAAATTATGTTTAAAATTACTTAACTGATAATCGATAGTAACTGAAACACTGAATATTACATGATACGAACATTGTCTTGATATCGATTTACTATCACAATAAAATATGTTCATTTTACGAACACGACTTGTGCCTTTAATTCATATAAATCACACTTTTTTTTATAAAGAAGGGCTGACCGGTATGGTCAAGTACGGTTGAAACATTAGGTAAATTACCATACTTAAATTATAGAAATTACACAATGATTTTGTGTGTATGTAAATCGATTTTGTATTCCATTACACTTCAGTCGGTAAGCTTAAAACTAATGTTCACCCGAATCGACACAAAAGTAATAACGGTTTAGCGTGCTTAGAAGTGTATTATTTTTTTGTACCGCGTAAAGTTTTTGGTATTGTATAACAGTCGGAATGCATCAGAAAGTGATAATGATAAACAAACACGTACTGCAGTAAGCACACACATGGTACCCATGTAACAAACGCACCACTGGTAGCTATTGGATATGTGGTAAAAAATTTGCAATGTCATTGGAATAAGAAAAAAAAAACTATTAGCGGCACGGCTCTGTTCGGGTCATGGTTACAGATTATTATAAGCTTACACTAGACAATACGCAATCGTATTGTTTGCAAAAGAAATGTGATTCATTTATTGAGTGATTTTATCAGAAGTATGTCACCATGAAAAATAAACTCTAACCAAACCTACAGAACCACAATTACTATAAATGTCTTACGAGTACTGTAGCAAATCGGTTGTTGTTAATATTTAATTTGTATACAGCACCTACCGTTTATAATGAACGACGGGTAGGTAATATAATAAACTCGTGTTAACATTTTTCAACATTGTTACATGCAGTTTTCATCGTGCTTATTAGGTATAAATATATATTTTTTTTGCCTTTACAATATTATTTGGTACGTGGGCAATGATAAATTAAATTTTTATTTTGGTCATTTATTTTTATTGATATTTTTGGTTTTTTTTATCAATGAAATGTTATTGATATTCCGGCCGATAGTGAGAATTCACATAGGAATCATAATCCGATTTTTTGGACCACATTTAATACAATTTTGATTTGTAACGCAATGATAACACCAAAAAAGTAACACGTTTTTGTTCTTAATAACGTTTTTGTTTTAAACACCATTGCATGTGCAATATTACGTATCCATATTTGTAAAATGTTTATCTCGCACATGCGACGTTGTGAAAAAAAACCCATATAAACGCAGATGGGTCGTAAAATTTGTCTGTGAATTAATTTTATAGAGGAAACACACCTTATAACAAACTTAGCATATTACATTTTCTAGGGTGTTACTCCAATACGTCGTTATAGGTTTGGCGACATATTTTCAACGTATTTAATTAAATTCCGGTATATGATATTCAATTATTTCAACAATATAGAACGTGCAAAGTGTTTATTATTATAAAAATTATTATAATTGTTATAAGCTGAAACCATTTTGTTATTTAACGTTATTTATAGGAATTATTTTTTTACATTTTTTTCCCCAAATGTTCATCAGTTATTCTGCTTACATAACTACTCTACGGCTATTGATCTATGGGTTTGAAGCAACCTTATTCGATAATATTATTGTTTTGTGGTACATCTTACTGTACATTTGTAAACACGAGGAACTCGGTTTGTTTTTGGTTCTGAAAATTCAAATCTCCTGAACGGTATTCTCAGAACAGAGTAGTATTAGTCTACGGTAATTAAATCGTATAATATTACATCGTGCAACGGACATGCAATTATACGCGATGTTGTATATCAATACACAAAGTTCTCTATGTTCTTCTGCAATTTAAACGGTTATCAGAAATAATGAGCAATAACTGGTGTGGATCTAAATATCTTTTAAATATGTTCAGTTAATTAATTAACAAAAACATATAAAAATATTCTGATATGGTATTCGATAAAATACTTATAAATTAAAATAAAAGGTTAAAAACACGTAATGGTTCACGTAATGGTCAAAAGGTATAAACCACTCAAAAGTCGTCTGCCGATTATTTCATTGTCAACGTCGGTATATAAATTGGGATACTTTGATGAAATGCTATATAAACCTATGAAGGTCGGTACACTTTGGTAAATTTACATTTATGTAGTAAATACAACGTTGGTAAACGTTAATGGAGATTTAAACGGATCGAAACGAACAAAAGTTTTTACTTTTTAGTCGGAAATACCGTAAGTCTACAATGTTATCGAATTACACGAGGAGATCGAAGGAAAATTATTTATGAAAATTTCTTTCGATCAGAGTTCAAAACATATGCCGATAGAAATACAAATGAGCGTTTTGTCCTCTCGGAACGCACTAAGCATATTTCTTCTATGTAACGGCTCTTGTCATGCACACAGTACATTACGAGAACAATAACAATGATTTAATTCTTAATTTTTATAATACTTAACATTATTTTTCTCGTACACTTTTAAATGACTTATACGTACAACGTGAACATTTTATTACACGATTCTCGCAGTACTGCGATGATAATATCATAGAACACGATTTCACATCGAACCATAAACCATAAATAAACCATAACAAATCGTTAATCGGTATCGCCGAGAGTCTAAATTATAAAATCAGTTCAGTAGTTTACGGCTATTACTTCAGCGGAATTATCTGTTTAATAATGTGCGTAGAAAAAGTATCCGATGGTGGCAATAAACATTCGAATAGTGTCCCCATTACTCCCGACAATGAAAGCTGCATAACTGTAGGTTTAGCTAGTCGGGAAAAAAAAAGTTTAAAAAAAACCCCTTTATATTTTCCACTATTTCATTAGTAATGTAAATTTTTCAAAAGTTTCATGCTATACCAAAGTACGATAAAATATATTATTCTTAAATTTATGGCCAGCGAATTACCATCAGCTTTTCCTTAGTGGAACTATACTTCTCAACGTCGTGTACAATATAATAGACTTAATTTAAACGAACATTAAAATAAATACCGGCTCGAAGTATTCTACGCAGACATTTTTATCTCAGAATTTTCTTACAAACACACACACACACACTCACTCACATACTTACATTACGTAATACGAACGTTTTTCGTCGAAAATAAATTTATTCGAAACAACAACAATGCGTTTGATCGAAAATCGTATGCACAGGTCTCCAAAAATACGTCATAAATACCCTGTACGTATTTCGAGTTCGGTCCGTTTCGTGCATTACAAATATTATTATAATTGCGTACATTTTGTTTGGTACATTATGCAATTTTAATAAAGCAAATGCATTGCTCAGCACGGTGTAGTGCGTTATAAATAAGCGATGTTATGTTCATAATACATATTTATGAGTTTATGACCACGTAATGGTTGTAGTAAGTGCATTACAAGACGTATACTACATATCTGTGCAATGCCCACGAGTCAAAAGGATGCATTTTATTAAAAATTAATAACGACCTTCTCTTGGTAATCGTATCTTAATTTATTTCAAAGAAACATTTTTACTTGCAAACAACACCAAAATTAGTATTTTAGGCATACAATTGAGTACTGTTATCGAAAAACAATAGAAAAATAATATAACATGATATTTATGATGTTCACAAAAAAAATGTAAACTGTTTAAAATTGATATTAAGAAGAAAGTTCGTCTTTTATTATGTTTTTAACTTATGATATTTTATCGTTTCATTATATGCCCATATTACAAATATCTAGTTGTGTATAAAATGTATGAAAGTATAAGAGAATCTAAATTTATTACAGAATGTTGATGAGCTATCGAGAAAACAATATTTAATCAACGCAAAACCTGATCTCCTTTTTCATTTGATGGAAGTTCAAAACTTCCACAACTCGACTTTTTTTGTTTCTCTTTGAAACTTGAAGTATTAAAGTTCCATAACGGAAACCGCAATCGACAAAAAAAGTATGTGTAATGTACACGAGTACAATTTATAACCATTGTATTTCTACTCAGATTGATAATAATTAATGCTGAAAACGGATTGTAACAAAATAATAAGTGTGGTACTATTTTTTTTTCTTTACATGATGTGCGTATTATAATTTAATATGTTGAACAATTTATGGGCCCGGCTTATCCGGAACATGGTTGAATGACGATAAACTAATTTTGTATTTTGATAAATCCCGGTTTATCAATCTGGTATATAAAATGCAAATATTTGGCGATTATTCAATTAAACTTTGAAATAGAAATAAACGATTAAAAGAAAAATAATTAACGAAAAAGATTTATATTATTTTATTCACTCGTCTATAAAATTATAATATTATAATTCCACGATTATAATGAACTTTTCGAAATTGAATTACAAAAGACAAAACAGAACGGGGTCGTAAAATATTTCCACAACGTTATTGTTTTACTTCTTTGTTGTTGAAATATCTTACCGACCCGAAGGCTAGGAATCCGAGAAACAACGAGTAGCACAAATAACGCATTAATTGTAGCGAAAATATAACCGCGGAATGCACATATTTAAATACCGAATAAGATGGGTACGTTATTGTAAACAATATTATTATTAAGATTCGTTGTAAATCGGTGTACCGTTTGAAGTATACATTTTTCCAAGAAAATGCATATCGCTTTTCTAGGAACAAATCAAAATGTATAAAACGTAAAATATAAGTGCATGTGCGGGAGCGCGCGCGTGTACGTTTGTTTACGTCACTGTAATTACAATAGCTTAAGGATCACCTTTTACAGTGGCAGTGTTTAAACTGTTTTTATTATTCCGTCTCGCGATAATCCGCTAACAACAAGACGTGTGTCGGGAGGGGTGTGCACCGCGCGGACCTTTGTTTCTCGGCGGAAAAGGGCGTTCGCGTCGCGTTTCCATTATTCTCATATTTATATGTGTATAAAATATATTATGAATATCTTCCATCTGCCGTCCGCTAAAGGGAGCATTTACTGCCCAGCCCGGTACGGGTGCCCAGATGATTGTTAATGAATTAAATACATGCGACGGCGGTTGATTCATTGAGATTTTTGCAAATGCGGACACATTCATGCGATTCGACCCCCTCGACGACGGTGACCGCGCGGTCGCCTCCACGGTTGTGGCAGTAACGAAGGGGTTAATAACAGCGTGGAGAAAAACACTAGTGAGGTGGCCGGGTGAATACAAAAAAAAAATAAAATAGCAAACGAAACACAAAAAACCACCCTCTTCCCCCGGCCATTGCCCACCCACATCCCGTCAACTTCGGGTCCTAAAAGTTCTTCATCAGAGTTTAACCGGGCTTAATGATAAATGTACCGGAAACTTGCTCGGAAAGCACCGTAAAGTTTACCGCGGTAATTAAAATGAAACTGCCAACGGAAAAAAAAAACAAAAATAAAAATTAATACGTGTATAAAAAAAGAAAAAAAAAATTCAAACGGTCTGAACCATCGTAAATTTTACTTTTTCTTAAACAGAAACTGAACAGCTGCAGATAAAGTATAACATTTAAAGGCGTTAAACGAAAAAGTTATACGCGTAACGCTCTGAGTTATTTTTATTTCCCACACACACCGGGGCCGATGGTATCTACACATGCCGTAGATTAACAGAAAAAAAAAACCAAAAAAATAAACGCACTTATACGATCGCATATTATACGGTGTTACTTGTGCGCACGGTGTATGCGCGATGTCTTTATCGCCTTTGCACGTCGATTCGGGGAACTGTACCCAATTTGTTTGGGTACACCCATTGCAGTAACAACAACGCGTGTTTCCGGCGTTTTATTTTTTTCTATAAAAAATAAATTGTAATATTTATTGTTATTGCCGCCGGTGACGATAACGGTATCGTCGCGATGAGCCCTGCCCGCCGAAACAATGCGGAAAACCAATAAAACGTTTGAGACGACACGCACGGGCGACCATTGTCGCACGTGATATTAACGTGTTTTGGAGAGAAATAATCGATACTTGCACGTCATAATAAAAACTAGAGCTGAAAGCTGCGATGAATGTTTTTATCAAATCTCTCGTAATATTATTAAAATAAATTGCACATGACTTGAATTAAATTAATAATCAGACTGAGAGAATTTCGGTTCCGAAAACATAATTTTGTAACCATGATAAGGTACCGTAAAACATTTATAACATTTATCACTTACACATTTATTATGTTTTATAAGGGTTTCAATTTTTTTTAAAAAAACAACAACCCCACATCAGTTCGTATATATTAGGAAACAAGTAAACAACATTATTGTGAATATCGCGTGATAATCATGGATTGGGTATAATATGTACGACAAATGTATAGGTACGTGTTGTTCAAGAAATAACGTTAAAGATAATTAATATCAAGTGACCAGTATCAGTATAAAATAATTTTAAATAACTATTTGTAACACCCAAGATTATATTTCTAAATCGAAATTTTTGGGACTGTTGCTTACCGCATAAAGTCTTTTATTATACACAAGAAATTATGTTTAATTAGATACAATTTTAGTTGTCTAGAGCTCGCAATAGAATTTGAATTCTGATCGTCTTACATCATAAACGAGACGACGTTCGTTTCAGACTTACAAATCTTAAAAAGTTACAAGGAAACAAATGCAGGCACGTCACGTTATGTTTTTCAAGAGCTTACAAACAAATAACATACAAAAATAATGGTTTTAGTTTAGGTATCGTTTTATTTTATATATTTGTATAGGTTATGGTTGACGTTACTTTGTTTCTACACAGCTCTAAGAAAACTTTTACAGTTATACTATTGACTCGCGTGTACTTGCCTCAGTTCATAAACTCTGTCTCGAACAACATTTCGTCGTATAGAAATCCAAAATCCATAATCTACTGCACCGGAGTACACGATATACATGTATAATATTGTTTGAAAGAAAAATGATTTTCCTCACTCAATTCAACACCTAGTTCGGTGCTCACGTCATCATAATATTACTACAATATTACTACGTTACTATGTTTTTATGAATAACCTTTTTCTGAAAATCACTAATATCATACCGTTTTTTAGATTTACCTGTATCGTGATCGTTCAAACAGATTTATGTGCTGAAAAAAATCACAGGAAGCGGTGGTAAAATATATAGCTGAACCATTTTAGTCGAATTAAACATTGTTATATATACCTATACCGCACGTGACTGGACGTAGTGCATATTATATTGACTATACATTTTCAATTAATTTTTTATAATTTTAAAATTAAAAATATAAACAAAGCGTCTAAATAGGTTTAAATAATTGCAAGAAGGCTTAAAACATAACCAAAATGTAAACGTAATATACATAATCCGTCGCAACACTAGTTAGCCAAAGCTAATGTGTTGTAAATTTTAATTTAAAATCGGCAGGTAGTCGGGACCCGGTTTACCATATGCATAGTACACGGGCTCGCTTTACCTTTACCGTAATACGTACCTAATTTTTGGGTCTCAATTATTAAACTTGCTCCGTTTTAAAAAATCTAAGTTGTGCGACTACAAGGGGTGGATGCGCACTTCCAGGAAAACACACTCTTATTTATCACCAAGGGTAAGAATCTGGGAATAACGAGAATTTCTTGACGAACATAATATATGAAATTCCGTTTTTAAACCTGTTTTCGATAAATTTATTCTACAACATAGATTTCTTGTAAGCCGCATTCGCCCCTGCCATCCAAAAACGACGACCCGCGCCTAAATACAACGGTAATCCTTTTATTATAATTATAATTATTATTTTTTATTAGCACCGCATTTACGGTGCAATCGTATAAGGATCTTAATTCAACGCGATAAGAATTTATTTGTGTGTATTATAAATACGAGGGTAATTCGAACGTCTGCGGAAAATATCCACGAAAGCTTCCAGTGCTGAATTATGGTCCATTAAAGACGGGTATGGCCAAAAATATAAATTGCCGTCAGCCGGGTGGGTATTATATAGCGACAACAGTGAAAGAACGGGGATTTCGCCATTCTTGTATGGAAAAAAAAAAAAAATAAATAAATAAAAAAAAAAAAATAATAGTACAAAAAACTAGTGAAAGAAAAGAAATCATTAAAGGACATTATGAATGAACGGACGTTTTTATTGGAAAATGATTTGCATCGAATTGCTGGTGCTTACAACTAAACGTGCGCTTCTGTCTTAGTGGAAATATTCGAAGACCATTTTATCCTGCATACAATGTAACCTCCGTACATACTCGTACGTGCATATATATGCGTTTTATAATATAATACGTATATATTAATTTTCCATCTTCGACGTCTTACTACATAATACAATAGTTAAGTAGATTTTCTGATTGCACAATCTACGGTCTTTCGTAGTCCTAGGAAAATATCAACTACTTCCTTTTTTTTTCTCTCTCGGTGTTTGGACAGACATTTTTTCATCGTGTAATTTAGAAATTATACTCTTTAAATCGATTTAGATTGAGCTTCTTTGTATAAAAACTATTCAATTTCCAATAACATTATTTTCTATTGCACTGTTATTATATTATATACATAATTGTGTTTCTATACTCAACGAATAAAATACAATGCCCTGTACCTTTCGATAATCGACGTCTGAGCCCCTACTGTTTATACGACGTATGGTTTATTCAACCATTATTTTCTAAATAAAACTACGTAACCAATCACAATCGATTACAAGACATTCCTCTCATGGATGATAGTTCAATATCAAAATATAGTTATTTAAATATTTTCTTAAATACATTTTTTTGTTCATCGCTTTTATTATGTAATACATGACGTATTTATTCGAAATAATTTACTACTGCTTGAAAATATAAAAATAAAATAAATACCGACGGCGCTCTAGATAGGCAATTTTGGTACACCTATGTGTAGAACATAAGTTATAACTTTATAAGGTATTTAATTAGTTTTCATCAGGAATATGTTCTTACTTGAGAATCACGGTTTTGGTCTTATTTACGTCAATCTTTTGGATGTTGGTGTTCATTACAGTTTGCGTAGGAAAACTAAGCTCTACCGGTCATTCACTCGTCTTTACACTCCCATGACTATACCGAAAGAAGATAACGTCGTTTCGGTACCACACGAAAGATTGATCGATATTTCTCTACACGTTCCGATTTCCACGTTATATAACTATTGAAACCCCTATTTTTCGTCCAACTGAAAATTATTATCACTTATCGAGAAAACGTATTGTTTATTACGTTTTAGACGCATACGCTGTAGTATAATATTCTTAATTGTTCGTGATGATTTAGTAGTTGTTTTCTGTTTAAATTATGTGCGAATTTCTTAATCGAATTTTCGCACCTCAGTCTGTGCGGTTGTCAACTAAGAGTGTGGAAACGGTAAAGCCCTATCTAAGGACATAATTCCTACTAACTCTCATAAATAATATAAGGTCGGATGATGAATAAAAAAATATATTGTATACAAGGTGCTGTGCATTGAAATCGAACTACGAAAAATCATTTTATTTGTATTAAAAGAGTTATCTAAAACGTATTACGACTAAAACGAAAAGTACATTGAATATAAAATAATAGTGAGAGAAATTTTCATTTGAGGATGAAACCATTCCCTAACAGCATTTTATAATTGAATTTTTATTTTCCACACTAATAAGTTATTTTATATTTTATGACTTAGGACCACTAGACTAGTTAACGGATTTAGACGACATCGAAGAGGAGATAAAACGAATTATTTACGTAGAAGTGAGCCGATGTGACTTTTTTCCGACACTCCAATAATCCGATATTCGTAACCGATTTACAACCGATTTCCGTTTGATAGTTCAACGTGGAATCACCACTTGTACAATATAGTTGAACCGAAGAGAACCGAACGGAATTTTACGTGAATAAACACTAAGGATTCGAGTGCGGGTATGTGAGTGTATAGGCCGTGTAGCGATAGTATTATGTTGATCGGATCCGATTGCTATCCACGAAACACGTATCAATTATGACAATGTCGCCGCAAGTCCGATCGCACGGCCGATGGTGGTACACGCTCCGAATTAAAATTGTTCGTTTCGTCGCGGTAGCCCGTAAAATTCGAATACCGTTAATCGCCGTCGTGATCTACAACGTGAGCCAGGGCAGCTGCGACCGTTTACCGGCACTCCCGAGGGTAAACGCTTTGGTCACGTCGACCCCGCCGACCGCGGTACACGGCTCGGTCTTACACCGTCGGAGGACTGCCCCAGCGGTTTATGGTCCGAAACAGACCGACCACGTGTCGCCCTGAAAACCCACGTGTATGTGGCGAACACGGAGGTGTAACCGATAACGTGGTGCAGTGCCTACCGCGGGTCCGCCATCTGCGACACATCATGTCGGTCAGCGGGCCAAGTGAAGCCGATATGTTCCGCCGTTTTGGCCGTACGTGCCTGCGGTAGTATCGACCGCTCGTAACCATTACGAGTGGTATCGACCACTCGTAACCATTACGTTCTGCCGTTTGTCCCGATCGTGTACAACAGTGTGCAGCGTAGTGCGGTGCCCATACCCGACAATGCTGGTTCGCGTTCGGACGGTGGTTGTCGCCCGCGGAATAAATGTTTAGAAAAACATGCGAAACAATGGTTTTAATAGCGTTACGCGTGGGGAGGAGGGGCTTATAAGATCACCAATTTCACTCAGCGGATCGATGAAGCAAATGTCCTAATAACTCTATATTTTAGAAACGTACGAGACGTGGGTCAACGGAAAAGAGGTTCTTGGTTCTCGGTCGTGGTCTGAACTCCAGGACTGATGCGACTGAGAAATAAGGACACTCTATGGTTTCTACGTTTTTATAGATTTCATTTCAAATACAGTTGTGCATTTTTATGTTTGCACATATTTGATAGTTCAATCAGATGTAAACTTAAAAGCAAGTGTACCGCATTTTTAATACTTATGAATATTTATGCCGTTGATTTAATAATATACAGTAGTGGCTACTTGTATTCAACAGTAAAACCTGTTTTCATCAAGATGCGAACCGGCTATATTTACATCTAGTGGCTATGTTCCTGTAGAGTGTAGACGGTATTGTTGTTTAACAATGGAATATCATAATATCTGTACATTATAAAAAATACATATTGTGGCATGGTGTAGCGGAACGGTCTGCCACACTTGCTCATCAGCGCTGTGGTTAAACGCCACCCGGTGGTGCTGGCAGTCGGATGGGTGACCACACGACTCTAGCAGCGTTGTCCATGCCCGCACACATACACTACCTAAATGTTAAGCCCCTAAAAACAATTAAATAACCTAAATAAAAAATCCAAATGGAGGTCTAATGGCCAGATCCTACTTATACAAAAAAAAAATAAAATAAAAGTCCATTCAAATAAACGAACTTTATAGTTTTTCTTCAAAATCTAATAAAATTTCTATCGTTACACTCACACGCATACACTGATCTATATGGATAGATTTTATAAATATATGAGTGTGTCTTGTATGTGTTTATGTATGTGTATGTGTGTGTGTGTGTATGTGTTTGTGTATTTATAACAATATATTATGGACTGTTACCGATAATCACACATGTCTTTGCTAAGCTCGTGTTCAACTGGAAATAGGAAATTACATCACATTATTAAAACTTCCTAATGGTCTCTCATTTCGTATGAGGAAAATCATCGTCCCATTTAACATTGACGTGATCTACAAGATATGATGGATACAATCAAATCCAACAAGTTAACTTGAAACGTAATTTTAATAATCACGTTAACTTTATCATCTTTTGTGAGTTTTGCAGTGAGGCCCAGTATTTTTCGAAACTAATAATATTAAATAAATCTTTTTCACTACAAATAACTGCTTTTTAAATATTCGTCATATGATCAGACAATTTAGTTGTTGAACTATCCATTTGTTAGTTGAGTCGTATTATTTACGTCACACTATTAGCAAAAGCTAAAATAATTTTAATCGTCATTATCATCCTGCTTGAAGTAAAAATAAAAGCACAATCAAATAAAGCGAGCACAATTTTTATACAATCAGTACGAAAATGTTCTTAAAAGGGGCTATTTATCTATTCTGATTGCAACGCCTATATAATTGTTATCATATTCTACTCGAAATAGAGTAATCGTCAATCACATATAGTGTCGCTTTAGTGGTTTTGAACAACCAATTATATTCATAGGGTTAAACCACAAGGAATCGGTTTGGTTTGTTCGGGCATAAAGTGCGTTCGTTTGTTGAAATACTCTCCACTATCCGTTAAATGTTCAAAGGTCAACGGCATAACGCGCACAATACCAAATGGAACCATCATACAATAATAGTCTTTGTATCCCTACACCGTCACAAGTAGCCAAAATACTCTTCCCACCTAGCGATTCCAGTTAAAAAGTAGTTCTGAGAAAAAATATTGATAAGAAACGGATGACCGTTTCAGATTCAAATGTCAAGCGTGATGTATCTTTATCCATAAATGCAACATTACACAATGAAAAGCCAAAAATATTCTAGTTGATAAACCAGTCTGACTCCATATAGACTGAAAATTATATTAATGACGTCACGACGCATTACTCTAATAACGAAAATCAATATCAATATAGATATAAAAAATATGCGCTAAATATATCAACAATTTCACAAAGCGCTTTATGTTTTCCTAGGTTTACATTTTAAGATACTATTCTTTGTAACAATAACATAATTTGGTCGGAGTACTTAAACTAAAGGCTATATTATTTTCCCAGTTAAATGTTTACATTTACATTACACATTATATTGAAAATTTTCAAAAGCGTTACACTTTAAATAATTACACTATTACAGAGTTCAATAATGCACTTCTATTTTTTTTTTTTTTACGATTGTATTTCATTGTGTATTCAGCCACCTCACAAGTGTACGAGCGAATTTTATCGTTAAAAAATAAAGCGAAACGAATTTCTTGGGAAAATAATAAAGGACAAATGCAATAGATTACTTTACGAGATTAAGGCGGAAATATTTAAAAATCAAATAAAACAAAAAAATAATTTATTAAAAAATGTAATACCGTTATAAAAATAATGAAAGCTTGGTTAAATTTTCTGAATTCATCGCATCGTAAATATAGCTTATATAGTTCAAATTCTCAAAACGCAATATAACTAATTTCATCCAAATAACTTCTGCATAATGTTATCAAACGAAATCTAACACTAATTTTAATTTGTTCATACACATAAGAAAATTACCAAAAAATTCATAAAATAATCATCTGCAGTGTGTCTAAAAAAAAATGATGTTCAACATGTTTGATGCAAGTTCTCTAATGAAAACTATAAGGAGAAAAAAATACCATGCTCTCTTCCCCACCACCAGAAGTTTTCTAAAAAAAAAACAATACTTTTCAGAAATAGGACCAAACTCCTAGGAATGGTGAGACGCAATGTATTATTGTTCTCGAAAAAAATTAAACTCGATGAAACTGGGTGGACCAGTGTCTATTATAATATCCTGTAGTCAAAATTCGTAGATAAAACCTAAATTGATCGACATTTAGTTTACTTACGCTTATATAAATTGTTTGCGACTTTCCTATAAACATTTTGTTTTTATTTGCTACAAAAGAAATCTTATGGGAGATCTTGTATAGGTATAAAGTATAAACAAGTCTATTCTCGATCTCGGTTGATGTTATTTGCAAATTGATTTTCATTATTCTCAATTATTTGGGAAACTGTTGAGAAATGCAAAAAGAGACATTCTTGAAATACCAGCAGACGATATTTCCTATTAGAAAAGCACCAAGTTTATTTATATCGGAGCATTCCTCTCGGTCCAAATTGTTTAGAGAGGAACACACAAAAAAAACTTAGCACATGATGTACCAACATATATTCTTCGTCTTGCTCAAAATCTGAAAAAATGATTGAATGTTACAACACTGTTGGAGAGTAGTACGTACCTCTTTGTTAATATGATGTTCGTAAATAAACAAGACGACAATTCATTTATGTCGAGATGTGTTATAGTATAAGCCAGGAATGCCTAACCTACGGCCCGCGGGCCACTTTCGGCCCATGGCCTGTTTTTCGTGAAAAAAATTATTTTTTTAATTTACCTATATAAAAATACTTTTTAATTTATATCTATGTTCTAAAAATAATTTGCTAGTTTAAAAAATTCTAAAAAAAAACCATAGCAATGAAATATTAAGTCTATATTATAATTAGTGACCCACATGGAGACAATATTTTATTAATGTGGCCCGCCGGAGAAAAATGGTTGGGCATCACTGGTATAAGCCATAAGGTTTTGAGTTTTGAATTAATATTAAAGTGTAAATAGTTTATTGCTTATGTTTAATTTTAATTATTGTTTCTGCCATCCCTGGTGCCCTTTACCCGAACAAGTTTTTGCGGAAAAGTATACAAACAGCTGATCATCGTTGTAAATATTATTGTCATGCTCAAAGTCTCTGATCAGAGGTATATGGCATTTTGTAAACATTAATAATAATATATGTATATAGTATACTATAGTATAATATAATTTGGACTAGATTCTCGTTTACGAACACAGTTTGGATTAAATAAATATTAAATAACTCGATACAAACTCAGTGCAAATTGACCACGTACAATAAATATTAAATTATTGTTCAGATGATTTCACTATAATTAATTTTTATTACGTCAAATAATTGTCAACTTAAACCGTGTATAAAATGTACACGAGTCAACGTGAATTATTGGAATCCAAAGAAAATAAGATCATTCGATTTTATCTAGTCGTGACATTAATTATGTTCATTGGAGACTTTTTTAGTCACATCGGTGGTAACACTGCCCTGAGGTTGTTTTAGGTTTGTTTACATTTTTCGAAATTGCTCGGTTTTAATAATAAGTACACATTTGTTATTGTTTTATATAATACATGATTCATCTTAACCGGTCCTGTAAATACTATACCTAAACGATTTAATTGAACTGACCGCGATTAATGTGCCGCCCCTTACATCAAACTGTTTATTTTATTTTTCTTGTTCATTTTCGAATAGAAAAATTAAAAATTGACGGTATAACGCACGTTTTCAATTTTGCTCGAGTGGTTTTAACTTCCTAGCGGTTACACCGCAGATGGATTAATTCACCGGCACGGCACCGAAATACTTTGAATCTATTGCGTATGGAAACAGACTCAACTACCAATTAATATTAATATCTAACGCGTATGATTTTAGGTGTTCAATAAATTAGCAGGCACGGGACCATCTGCAGGTGTACTTTAAATAATGCTGATTGTGCTCGTCCCTTTCGGAGAACTGCCGTAACACAGTGCGCCCCGGTGTAACCGCGTTTACCGTGGTACTATATACTGACGTGTACCGCGTGTACAGCGTACACGTGTTATATGGTAATATTGAATATATTCCTAGGCTAGCATCTGAGCTGATATTATTATTATAATATGTTTATGGTTTTATTTATTATTCGAGAGCCCGCCCCATCGTCGGGCGATGATTGAACGAATTTAAAACGATGCGAGACTTTCTAAATCATAAATTTCTATATTGGAATTCAATAATAACGTATAATATCCTTTAATCGATTTCTCCATACAGCTGTGCATATTATGCTTGTTTTCCGTTTCAATAGTTTCAATTTAAATCTACATAATTGTACGTATCCCCACTACGGTGAAAAATTTATAGTTATCACTCACGAGTCAATTTTTTTTCCTATTTTTAAAACACCACAAACGCGCGGCATTGTTTTTAAACGATAAAATATCTTTTTTTTCCAACAAACTTAGACGATTATCGATACGAACTCGAAACGTATATGACAGAACCTGCACGGTTATCGTACGCCGCGTGCGCAACCAACGTAACGACGGCGTTTTAAATAGACGTGGCACCACAGCCTTTATCCTGCTTTGCACGTCTATCGCGCGAATCGTTTTGTTACCCCGCGTCGAATTTGAATAAAATATATGACAATACGCGAGTTTACGATTTATCGATTGTTTTATGTTCTGAAAGTGGTTTAAGCTAAGCCAAACAAGGGTAACTCTCTCCGGCACGCGATCCCTGGATAACGGCCAAAATCGGTCGGCGAGGGGATACAATCGCGCGCGGCGGATTTTGCTGAGCTATTTGATTTTACACGAGATATTCGTTTCCGCTTTTCTTCTCGCGGCTCGCTCACGTTTCCCCATTAATAATATTTTAGCATAATCAAAACCGAGCTAAAACCCTACGCACTCGCGTACAATAGACAGTGCTACAGCTTTTTATTTGTTGTTTTTTAGCATCCACGTGAACATTCAGCTTTACACCAATGTGGTATCACCTGAACGCTGAATAATAGTGCTATAAATTACGAACCTGTGCGATACAAATCGTTAAACCATATAGATTGTATGACCGAAAAAGCGAACGACAAGTGTTTGTTACAATAACAACAACAGTTTCGGTAGACCTGCATTCGATTTCTAAACGTATATACATAAAAAAACATTGCGCAATTATTTCACTAATAATAGCATAATCTTTAGATTACCAAAAATGTAAAAGTCCAAAATAATAATGTCTTGAATGGAACCATGCGAAGCTCGTTTTACTTAAATGGATGGTTTTTTTGCATTTCCGAAATCATCTTATTAGGGGTGCAACTAAATATATATACATTATAATATTGTCAAGGAGATATAGCGTATAGTACGTATTATACTTATGAAATGGATAATTCATACTTGGACCAATAGAAAGATACACCTATACTCAATAGTTCAAAGTATAAAAAAATAATAATATATCCTCTCTTGATTTTATTTTGTCTGTAATTATTTCTTTTCTCTTTCGTAAGTTTATCAGTTTTTAAATATTTAAATGTCAGCTTTTGCGCTGAATGACACTGCAGTTTTTTTTTAAAACAATATCGTGAAAAACGAAATAAATCACTTTGTAGTTTACTTTTTATAGATAATAGAAAATCACTCGTACGATATACCGAATCATATAATAATCATTTGCGTTCTAAACACGCGATATTACGGGACGATTTTGATTTTTTCGAAAATTGGTTTTTAAATACGTATACAATCAACGGATTTGTGCTTCGCGGTGAATAAAGAGGATCGAGTAAAAAAAAATGTATTTGTACAAAAACTTTCGGAGATTTTTCGATCCGAATAAGACTTGATAATAGCATGTACATCACCGGAAACCGTACTGCGGTGATAAGACCTTCGGATGGCCCACGGCTGTTTCCGAAAACGCAATATATCGATGTACCTAAATAATATGCTAATACCGTGGCCGTCGCGGTTACCGCGGGCACATAGGTATTATGACATTGTATTCGAACCGACGGTCACGCCGGGACCACCGCAACAACGAGCCCGTTTGAAGTCCAACACATATTTCCCGGCAACGTTCATCAAATTGCGCAATTACTCGGTGTACGATCCTTCGCGCTGACAACGCAATAATGGCGCGTAACGGCTGACCGATTGCTATTTCGACCGACCTTTGTGCCCCGACCGAACGTGCGGCGGGTCTTCTTTACCGCCCCAAGTGTTCATTGTTTCGAACGACGATACACGCGCACACAGCGTCCCCTTTTCATCGCGTGTAAATATAACATTACGCCCGTACATACACACACGTAACATAATATAATATCTGTGGTCTTATACTCTCGTAAATTTTCATTTGAACCGTTTTCGTTGACCCCGATAATGTCATATTGATTTCGGTCCGTCGAGAGGCGACTTTCGAAATAAATATTTATATTATCATAAAGTATTTGTATTTTGTTTTTCTCCTCTTTTTTTTTTGTTTTTCGTCCACTACTATCGTCGTTATCGCGCTGTCCTCACGGTCGTAAAGTTGTGACGGTATTTTTTTTGATATAACGTAACGGGTTCGAACGGCAATCGGAATACGTTACACAAGGCACCGGTAACCCGTGGCCCTCGTAGTGTTTAAAAATTTTTAATTGTATATCTCGATTTGTAAATATGAAGTATTCCTTATATGTTTTTGATTTGTAGTTGATATATTTTTTCAATTTTAGGTATGAGCTTATCTTAATAATTGATGCCAAAGTTCTTGTCTTATTTACTGAGTAATAATATAGTGACGTCATACGATGTTTGTAATCAAACAGAAAACATTAAGACAATTTGTTAAATCAAACTCAATAATTCATAGATTTTTTTTAGGTCATTATTGAATTTTTCTCGAACCTTCCTCTCCATCCCTAGACAAATTTCTGCGGGCGTCTGTTTGTAGCTACCTATTTGTTTAGTGCAGTTCGTTACAATTTTGTAATGAATAAATTTATTTATTTTATATGTTAAAATTATGTTTTTAATAACGTTATTTTAATTTTTAATGTCGAAAAACTCTAAAAAATATTGCCCACTAAGTAAAAATGATTGCCAACCACTGCGTTACTCTACGCGTAATATTTATTTTACTTGGTGCTCTAAAGTCGACGCAGTGTCTAGTAGTGCTACTAAACGCGAAATAACGCGTTACTGTGACGTCCTCATAATTTTATTGTTACGGGTTACATCATTACGTTATGATTCCTCGCCGGGAAATGGGAATCCAATGGAAAATATTTAACAAAAGTATAATTAAATAATTTAAATGAAGTACACACATTTTCGTTTGCAATATTTTATTATTACGTATCATCGAATGAAAGTTATAAACGAAATTGTACACGTCTTGTGAGTGAACGTGAAAAATGAAAATTCTGACTTTATAGTGCTGCGTTAAATGCTCGCGCTCCATTGTATCGTGATTTAAAATCATAAGAACGAAAACGACTTCTTGGCATCACGAAATTGATAATTATTTTAAAGGTTGTTTTTTCTTTCCTTCAGTTGTCCTCTGCGGTAAGAAAAACTACCGAGCGAGTTGAAAAATTATAGATTCAAAGTACCATCTGTGTTCAGTTTCCAATGTTAAAATACATGCTTCACGAAACTTTTGGTAAACATTTTTTACCAGGGAAAAAGTGTTTACGAAAAAGAAAAAACAATGTGATCGAAAACAATTCTATCTCCGTAACATTGAGAGTTTAAAACGCATTTGCCTTTGGAACGAGATAAGTAAACAACATAAGATGTAATTTAATTATACATAGTTCTTTAATACGAATTTAGTATTTAGAAAATATTGATCGAGAGGTACAAACAAATGATAAATCACCTCACATAATACATATTTCATTTATGTAACTTTTAATTTTTATAGTTGAAATTTTAATCAAAAATAATGAATAAAAATTTCTTGCGTCATAGCGTTGCCCGAGATTAACGTATTAAGCTTTATTTGTTTTACTCCCATCACGTAGAAGGTAGTTTGTATACCTATATTATTGTAATTACACTAAAATATTGTTTTATGTTCCGAACAATAAGCCTATTAATATACATTACTCGCATTAAATATTAATTCAATTACGGTTTCAACTATGGTTGATATTGTTTATATAAATCGTGTTAACAATTAATAATAATGCGCGGTCTACTATACACGTAAATGATAAAAAAAAATGTAAGTTAAAAATAAACGACTGTGTTTAGATTCTGAATAAAAACAATTCTGTTCAATAAACAAAAAAATATTAGTTCATAATTAATTTATCTGATAAATCGGTTTGGTTTTAAGTACATGATGAATAGTGTTTGTGTTATGGTGAAAAGGATCAACTTCAACAGGAAGAAAAATTGTGTAAAAAATTAATTCTACACAGAACACCCATATATATAAATATATATATATATATATATATATATATATATATATCATAATTTATGACGTAGCTACTCGTAGTATTTACGAGGGATGGTACGATTTTCTTCATTTTTGAGAAAACCAATGGAGAAAGTGAATGAATTCACCGTGAAATCTCAAGAAAATGGGTAGTCACTAGTACTCAGAAAAAAATTGTTTTTTGGAAAATACTTAATGTGCATATGAAAAAAAATTAATTAATAATTAAACATATATTATAAAATTGACGAACTGTGCAAGGGATGAAATTTAGATTTTTAGTCTTTCATTTCATATTTGTCTACATCGGATTTCTAGCTTGTTTTGCAAAATACAAAATAAAGAGAGCATACATAATAATATACAGTTTCTACTTGCTACAACTTCTAAGCTACATATTTATCAATTTAAAATTATTTTACTAATTTCATACTTTAAAATTATTTTTGGTGATTTAAAAATTAACTTTCAATACAGTGTTATCACTATTTCGATATTTTTTCACGTATTTTGTTGACATAATTTAGTTGCAATAGACAACATTAAAACGGATATAACACTTTTTTAAAAATTACATTTAAAATACTACTTGATTTCAAGACGAATCTTTGCTCTTATATATATAGATTTATCCGATAGGATATTATAATTCCTGCTTTAGAATTTCTGTATGGTAGAGTTATGTTTAGTATTGGAAAGACATCGTTTACTACGGAATTGATTCGGGTCGACAGCTATATTATTTACTACTAAAATATTATCATTGATAAAAACCACGGTAGATCCATCGCATACAAAAATTTATTTTTATTAAGAAGAAATTGGTCATAGAACGATAAATTTAAATTAGGTTATAAGATAAATTTAACTTGAAAATTGTAATTGAATTACTAAACAATAACGTTTATTGGAATTGAGATGAATTATTAGTTCTGAATTCTTCCTGTTTCAATATATAAGAAATAACAGATTATTAATACAATTACAAGACATTTATAACTCGATATTAAATTACCCAATTACGAAGTAAAACTTCTGTATAACATTGACGAACAGTATAATATTATACTTTCTATAATTTATATTCTCAAAATAAAAGGATTTTTGTAGTATTTATCCTAAAATTAGTTTTTGTTGTTTGATCAAGTTTAATTACATCTATTCTCGCTTAGAATAATTTGTTGATAATTTCTATACTACTATTGAAATTTAATTTATTATTCCGTTTATAGTTTAATAATAATAATTATAATTCTAAGACTTATCAAACGTTATATAAAAATAAGGTTATCCGATACAAGATGATTTCTAAAGTATCCTAAACACTTTCGTATGAATTTATTTGTTTTCAGATTTTTGCAAAATGTATGCTTACCAAATGCCTATATATCCAAGTTTTTTGTTTGTTGTACCTTTTAAAGAATATCATGCGACATTATCAAATCTTGTTTAATGTTTTTAACCACAAACACCGTTGTTTTGCAAATTATTGTTGAGTTAATTTTTCTATGATTTTTGCTGTGACATAGTCAAAAACTGAAACATATCTTTCGAACTTATTACAATTTAACTATGAAATACTGGCTACAATTTAATTTACTCATTCCACGATTATGAATTTGTCTTGAAATTATAAAATTTTTGGCAAGGAAAATTTGTAAGGTACATAATATCATTATTGTCAGTGTAGTTGAATTATTGACGTGATGAGTGGAAAAACCTACCAATGATTGTTGTTTATAATTAATTTATTTATCTATACATGTGTGTCTATAATAATGTGTATACCACACATTCGCACCAATATTGCTACATATTGTATTTACGTGATGTTTAAACTATAACGAATAATACTAACATATACATTTTCTAATTATTTTACACTTTTCATATGCAATTTTACACAAAAAAAAAAGGTATCGCGTTTCAAAAACAACACATGCTATTTTCACAGGATACGCCAAAGAGTCTATAAGTTGGAAAATATTGTAATTTATAACGGTTACAATTTAAAAAATTTGTTACTTGAAAAACGTGATTTCAACCCAAAAAAAAAAAAAAAGACAAATGTTAAGAAATTGAGTATAAATAAGGAATCACACCCTGCATGTAAAATACAATTATTTTTATTATTATATTATTATTATATTATGTCAATTTAATTTTACATTACTTGAACGAGTTTCTAAATAGATACACAAATTTACCTAAGTATATATTATACTTGTAAGAAATAATTGATTGAGTTTATAATAATACGTTTATATTTAACACAATGCAATCAAAAGTTTTTGATATTAACAACTAAAGTTCGGAACACGTGTTTACACGATTTAATAATCTACGCACGTTTTAAAATTCCCGTAGGATCTCTGTTTTCTAATTTGATGAAATATAGAAAACCGAGTACAACCCAAGAGTTTTAAATGCTCTGAACGTTTTCAACTATTGACCGACCCTATTCCGCTTTACTATCCTATTCATGTTTTTTTTTTTTTTTTCATTATACAATAATATAAATTGGCCAACTCTATAAGTGGTACCTGTATAGACCTATAGAGAAAAAATAAATAAATAGGTAATTTGAACACTTAATTTTGAGAAGAAAAACTGTCTATCTTTATTGAATTTAAGTCGTATATGGGATGAAATGTTAACTTATAATGATAATATACTTTCAGTCAAAATGTTAAGCACATGATTTTAGAAAATAAAAACTTAAGTACAACATCGTTTAAAATTAGTAGAAAAACGTTCGTTTAATCGTATTTAAAGATGTGATTGTAGCCTTTGGAAGTACACCGTGTGTGAACTGCGTCATTATAACATAAAGTACAACATACATTGGGTGATTTGTTAACCATGCTTTTATGGTCGTAAAAATGATTAAATTTAGATTTTTTTTTAAATGTTCAAGTAACCATAAAACCTATGTTTTCTAATAATAATTTTTTTATGCCAACTTAAAGGTGTTCCGTGGTTACTGGCTATACAACATTTGTTTTCCCAAATCAAACCACAATAGGTTTTACGCAAAATATAATAAAGTAAATTTTTCTTGAATTTTTGATTTAACGTATTCAAAACTAGGATCAATTGTTTTGGAATTATATTCAAATTTAAAATTGCATTCAAAAAGTATAAAATATCGTCAAATAAAATTAGTAGCGATTAGCTATTATATGCAATTACAAATTATATCATGATATTAGGTAGAATAAGAATATTTTCCAGAATACTAAAATTAGGATAGTTCAAAAAATACTCGTTCGAGTGATGATTTCGATATACAAATGCACTTAAAATGACCTCAATTATAAAATACTCTAGTTAAAAAAGGATGTTTTCCTTTGAAAAAAAAGGAATGTATCACCACGGTGCACCCTTAAAGTGGCATCAAAAATAAAGTAATGGAAAACATAAAATTTTATGGTAAAGAAATCCAAGTTTAAGCAATTTTATGGGTTTAAAAAAGAGGTGTGAATGTTAAGAACCATCCTGTATACTGTATAAGTTAGACTTTTTACTGGCTGTGGGTATGAAAATATATCCTATTTTGCATAATTGTAATGGTACCTCTGAGGTTTTTATTTTTCTTCCATTCTTTTTCCACGCTCGTTCGCCTTCTGAGAACAAGATGCCGTACATAAGTACATACAGGCATTTTATTATGTGACTGCAGTGCATGACTAGTGACTACCTCCTATGTTAGCTCGCCCACACCACGGTGCTTATAAATTAACTAAAAGCAATATTATAAAACGGGACAAGCTCTCACAAATATTTTGTAGAAAGTTCCCAAATAGTATTATATTTCATCTATTCAACATCGGCAAGAAATGAATTCAGTAAAATATTTAACTAACGATTTGAATTTCGTTGGCTACTATAATAAGAAAAATAGTTTAATACCCTTTCTCGGTAAATACACAATGTAGACGGGTGCTCAATGTTCAAGTTTTTCAGATTGTGCTTCAAATAGCTGTTCACACGACACTGTTCACTAATTTAAATCGTTATTCGACTGGAAGGTAGTACATAACAATGGTTCTATTCCTAAGTTCTATCCTTTACGGACTTATACTTTTGTTCGCTACGTATTCCTCAGAATCTAATAATAATATCTTAATTTGTATTTTCTTATTTAGTATCCGAAGCCTAAATGAACGTTGCAATCGACATGTAAATAGTTCAAATATGTTAAATTAACTTATGTTTAACTCATCGTAAGGTTTGTATTGAGTGTTTTTTATTTCAATTCCAAAATGTTCCTACTGCTATCCAATTTGCATGCAAAAAGTTCACTCACCTGAAACAAAATAAGAAATTGCAATCAGTAAAATCAAAATATAATTTTTAAGTATTCATATTTTTCGAGGCAATTTTTAAAGACTATTTATTATTGTCCCATATGCCTATTTGGAAAAGTTGAAACCTTATATTTTGAACATAAATTATCAAATGTTCGTTCAATATTTTTTATGACACTGCTAATTATAACCTTTTAACGATTCGTTTATCGACTACTTCAGTTACAAACACAAATTTATTATATTCACGATTTTTTCATCAATCAACAATAAAAGGTCAGTTACTTTCTTTTTTCTTTTTTAGTATTTGGAAGATTTATTTTAAACGTCATTTTTATTTTAAGACAGTACATAAAAGAAGATTTTATAATACATTTCAAGTCATTATAACACATCCTTACACTTATAAACCATATGTTTATACTATTCTAAAGTTTTTGGCATCGTGTAAATTAAATATCAGATATTTGTAGCTTTATATTTTGGAACAGGATAACTGTTGAAAAATAGACTTTTTAAAAATAAATATTCATCTGATCATAAAATATTAAATTAGTTTCAAAAGTTAGGAACTTCGAATAAGAGCAATGCAATAACACAAATAGGTTATATTATATTATGCTATTAATAGTAAAACTAAAATAGAGACTGTAAAAATACTTTAAAGTTTGATACATAAAGAATGTTTATAAAACTAATGTTTGACACTTTAAAATATGATTTTATTAATATAGTTTAAAATGTAATACGTATATTAGTATCTTCTTTTCTCGCCGCATAGTTGAAAAAATAAGACAAATCATTTACGAATTAAGGAATGAATACATTTTGACTTTAACGTTTAAATTATAATACAAATAAGAGACAAATTTGTCTCGATACTTACATTTTTTTTGTATGGATAATTTAAAAAAACCAATCATTTTATATTCCATAATGTTTATGTGATATTCAAAACAGCAATAACAATATACTGTTTAAACTTTTTAGTTTTTATAATGGAACCTTAAATTATATAGGGAACTATACTATAAAAATAACTTTGATATTGTTCAGGAAAATCAAGTTTAATTATTTTATGGTATTTAATTCGTTTAACCATTATGTTGTAAATTATAAAATCACAAGTTACGAGTGAACACGTCGGCTTGAGTACGGTTCTGATCTGGTCAGACCCAACAACAGAATTGAAAATAAAACTAGAAAAATTTCCATTTTTTTTATTTCAGTATAATGTATAATGTATGATCGTTTTAATTTGTTGTAATAAAGAAATTCTTGGAAAAAAAGTATATAAATTATCACAAACTTAAACTTAAACCATAATAAAAGTTATAATAATATGTGCATGATATAATGTGTATTTTTTTTCAACAATTTCGTAAACAAAAATTATAACCTAATTTAAAAACTTCTCAGTCCGAAAATGATAAAATATTTCAATATTTTTCCACCTCAAAAGTTTTTAATTAGTAATTTTTAACTTTAAGCTTCATTTGAATATTTTCATTTTCATCCTCAATATTCTAAAAAACTATTAAAAGGCTTTTGTTTGGACGCGGGACTGTATTAGAATTACGCGTGTTCTACGAAATGTGAATTAGCATGGTATATGAACGTAATTACTTTTTAGTATAGATCTGGTGCGTGATGACGATATTTCGTATACCAACATATATGCACGTTTTAAGTGCATCGGAAATGGTGTTCTCTTTTAATCCGTATGGTGACAGTTTATCTGTACGTAGGTACGTACGGATCTGAAGGGGCGACCGTTACGGTTAGTTTGGTACACATTGCACCTGTGCACGACTGTAGTACGTTATACGACGAAAGTTTATTGAAAACTCGTGTACATAATTAAAAAAAAAAAAAAAACATATACATAAACTGCACGGAAAGAGCAATCGAGTGAAGTAGATTATACGGCCGAATCTCCCGTGTACGTAATCACGATCGCCTCATTTACATTACGGGACCGAACGTAGTCTTCCCACGTGTACGGAATTAATACGCACTGATTACGCGGTAGTGCGTAGTTAAATGAATCGTAGACGAATGCACGTATTGTGCTAAACAAGTCCGATTTATTTAACATCGTAAGCTGCTTTTTCACACTTAGAAATTAGAAAGTTCAACACCAGATGTTCGAAGCCGTGTAGAGTACTTGTATAAAATAAAAAAAATAAAAAATCGCGTCTTATTATGATAACATAGATCGATTTATGATGTAACATATCTCTCGTTATACCGGAGATAATCAAATTCTGTATTCTTTTTACGAGTATCTCTGGGCAAAGGACATTTTTTCGGCAATGGTTCGGTAAATATAAGTGTATGATTAGAGTAGTTAAGAAATTACCTTTCTGCTTTATAATTTTTGTGAAATTTGAAGATACCAATTTACCCGTCGGTTTCGTGAATTTTAATACTGGAGAAATTATTTTCCGTCGCCTTTACGTTGGTCGAACAGTCGTCACCCATCGTTATACTCGTAGTACGAGTATAACGATGATTACCACGGTACAAGTTTTATAATTGTAAATCGTCGAACTCGCTCCGTATAATATAATGTTCATGATACTTCCATCCCCAACCCCTAATGCTGGTGTAAGTACTGTTGCTTATGGAGCGTCATAGAAACGCATCGTTGTAGTTTCACGCGTTGCAGTCGAACCGGACGCGTGCGATTATTAAATGTCTTGAAAAACAAAATATCATTGTATCGTGTGAATGCGAATCTTACGAAACCCGGTTTTTCCTTGACAACTACGGTCGTCCAATGCTGAGGATTTTTAGTTCTGATATCCCCCATAATGTGCCGTTGAAACGGAACAAAACTATCCAAGGGAATATGAAAAATCGTATAACATTATGCGGTATAAATAATATTTTAAAAATCGAAAAACACGCGGAGCGCGTAGAGTGCTTTTCAATAGATTACCCCTCAGCGTCAGCTGTTCCCGTGACCTAAAACTATTGTTGTATTCCTAAAACGTATGGAGAATTTTTTATTTTGTTTTTTTTTTTTTTACACAATTCACTGCGCAAAATTATTATTACGAAAATGAACCCAACATATTTGTGAAAAATAAAACTTTTTCACGGTGCTAAATCGATTAATACCTCTCGTACAATATCAGACGTCGTTCGCCGTTTTTTTAGCGAAAGTATATTATATTAGGTGAGTTTCGATTAAGTAAAATGTAAAACATCGTAATAAAATATGCAGTGAAAAACGGACATTTTATTTCTTCTGCGTTCTATACTATTCGTGTAACAATATTCTTGTGATCCGGTGAACATCATTAACTGTGAACCCGAGTCACTGAAAACTGGTCACCACTTCGTAATCTGTTTCTCAATTACTGTGATCGTACCTATTATGAAATGTGGTCGAATCGATCATTAAAAGTGAATCATTTCTGGTTTTCTTACGGTCGACAAGAGATACGTGGTAAATATTGTTACGACAACATTATAACTATCATAATTATTGCACTCGATAAAAACATTTGTTCTATGCCAGTTGTAGTATTATATAAAACTTAAACAACTCAGCCATTGCAAATGTTATATGTATAAATTAACAACCCCAATGAAAAAGGTTTAACATACGAGGTGAATTTGATGTTGTAACAGCCAAGGATGATGCGGTACTTTTAAGTGATTTCGAGTTAAAATACACAACTATTAGAATAAAAATCACATTACATATAAATAGATTTTAATTCGATTTAAATTGAGAATGTTATTTCATATTATTGCCTAGAATAACAGTGAAACTTTTTGTATGTTATAGGTATGTATTTTTTACGTTATATCATTTCACCAAGTTCTATTTTAAATGTTCTAACGTTTGCTCTCCTACATGAGACTTTTAAATAGAGTAATTACAGTTAAGAAATGAATATGCACTTATAATAATAAAATAACTATTTAATTTATAAATTGTCGAGAAAAACTCGATCGTGAACGCGTGGTGCAGTTTGTAGTTTTGGTTTTTGTCAAACGTGTAAATGTTATGCTACAAAAACAACATGAATATTATGTGTTAATAATATTATGTAAATATAATTACATTATCCTCATAAATTTTATTTTATTTCATTAATTTTAATTTCGTATATTTCACAATCTGTGAATAATGATACAATAAGGTTAAGTGATGATTATTTAATTATTTCTTTGTTGATTCAGCGTATATCAGAAGAAACCATTCTATGATTTTATTTCAGCGTGGAATTTGGCTTTAGTAGTGTTAACTGTTTTGGTTTAGATTAAGCTTAGAAGCTTAGGTTAACCATTGATTGTCCCTAGACTCTTCTGAAAGGGGTTCTGGGAATATAATTATAATATCTAAATCTGCTGCAATCGATTACGAGTATATCTACGATATAATTATATAATATATGAATATAACCTAGCTTCGCTTCGGAGTTTGAGATTAATTATTTACATAAATATCCCCAGAATAAGCAGTGGTATTTCTCTTAAACAATAGTTTTCTCAAGATTTTTTAAAAGGGATTTTGATACTAGATTTAGATTGAGTCAAATCGAAATTTTTAAATTCACGATTTAACACAACATTGAAGTTTGAAATAAAATTAAAACAAAATAATATGAACACATTAAAGATAATCGCACTGATGATTGGATTTGGATACATTTAAATACATTCATAAACGAATTCCGTGAAAAAAGTTCCAACAAAAGCCAATTTGAATTAATGAAAGCATCTTTATAACCCATACCGAGTGAAAAGTTTCTAATAAAGCTATGGCACCATAATAATGCCACAGATTTGGGACAAAGAGTCGCTTACGGGGAGTGGGAGGAGGAGGATGAGGAGGAAGAGGAGGGGGAGGGAAAAGTTAAGGATATCCGGTTTTCAAACTGAAACAACAACTCATTGTTTTAATACCACGGAGCGTATTCACTTCTATCTTTTGGGTACCTGGTGTATTTGGATCGCGAGGTAATTGGCAAAAGTTATAAATCACGATGTTATTCAGCGTCATCAATGGATCGACGAGAAGTATTATCACAAAATATACTTTGATTACCACACTGAATAGTTACACATTTACGAGAACAATATCCGAATGTCCCAATTGTATGAGGTAATATTTTGTATTACGGCCAATTGATTTTAACTGAATTCAGCTTTATAAATGAGCGCATTGTTATAAGAAAATAAAAAAAAAACCAAAAAATGGTATTTATCTTTTTAAAATTAAACAATATAAAATTACTTGTTCGATTGATTTTGATCTAAAACAGTACATGTTGTCCGGAAACAGATTAAAAATAAATGTTTTGTTAAAACAAAAGAAACATTTAAGATTTTAATGATGTGCACATATCAAGTAAAAAGTGTAGTTACAGAAGTTTGAAGTTAAATAGGAAACATAAAAGTAAACCATGTGCAAGTGTATACTATATATTCATTCAGGTAACTATTAAATAGGAGAAAATATCTCAGGTACAAAAAACAGTGGAGGAAAAAAACCTGTGGACATACTATTAAAAAGTTTAGTTCTAGGTACTGAAAACGATATGAAATAATATTATGTCATAACATGAAAGTTAAACTGGAGTTGTTTTCGTACAAAAATGACAAAAAGAAATATTAGAAAATACAAAGCAAAGGCAAAAAAAACAATCAATCATCTTTTTTAATGATTTTAACTTGTATGTAACTTTTAAACGTGTACTAATATACATGTATACACTACTTTGATATACCGATAGAGTTTAAGTAAGAAACATGATGTAGCTACTGTAGCTTATACGGTAAAATCTCTCTTAGACATAATCGCATGACGCCGAAATTTTTTTTTTTTTTATAGACATACGAGTAATTCCATCTTTTATCGTGATTGTTTAATAGTATACAAAAGATAAATTCTAACATATTATCAATTAAATTTAATATTTATAGTTATTTCTTTGTTTGTATGGTTTTTCTCTGTAAATACTAAAAAGTATTACTATAAACAAAGCAGACTTTTATCGTTTAGAATTCATTACAATTTTTTAGTTTTTAGTATAACTGTAATGAGTATAACAACTTTATTAAATAAAATATGTAAATTAGACAGTTCACCATGTGAGTCACTGACTCGACACAACTTAATACTATTCAGTATATTGTACATAGTTATTTACATGCAAATACAATATATTAATAAATGTGACCGAGAAACTCGCAGAATTTCAAAATCTATGGACTGAAAACTGGATGAAATTTATAATTATAATAATATAAAATATATTCGATAATTTTTTTTTTTTATATTATTTAAAAACGGGTAGCTAGATAGATATTTTATAAACGAATCAAACTCAACTGTACAAATGATTTTCATCTACAAACATGAATATTTAGAAAATACATTTGTATCAATAAATCCAGATTCTTATCGCTGTACGAATGATCATAATTTAATTGTTTGGAACATTTACGTAGAACTAAAACTATTTGTTTTTATCTGTAAGTTAAAATATTATAGCGATTATTATTGCGCCAGTCATCTGGGCAACACTCAATGAATTGAATATATAAAAATAATAATTGATAAATTGATACTGATTGTTTTTTGTACAAATAATTTGAAATCGGAATTGAAACATGTCCGAATAAATTGTAAGGTATTGAAATAATACTGACATCGATAATTTATCGAATGTTATACCTATTTGAGTACAATTTAATTTAAATGAAACATTAAATTTGTTTCGAATAATGTTTAATAGTCTAGACCTAAGAAAATTAAATTAAATGATCAGTATCGCGTTACATGAATGGTAATCGGTTTTTTTTTAAATCGTTTCGAGCGGAAAAGATTTTCGCACTCGATAAGATTTTCTCTCAACGAATTATCTACAATTATCTATAAATATCGATATTGACATTAGGCCGCAATGTTCAATCTCATTTATTTATTTCGGTATGTTTCGGTCACACAGTTGGCTTAGTTATGATTTGAAAATATTCAATAGTTATAATGTTACCGGATTTTCGATATAATAATTTTATAATGCATTTTTACGTAATATTTAATTGGGTTATAACTTGTATATATTACTATTTTTTGTTTTAAATTTTAATTTCTCGCATAATCACAGTATAATTCGTTATTCATCCATTACCTCACGGATTTTTAATTGAGTTTTGATGAAACCAATCGAGTACAATTATACTTATAATGATAATGTGCAAAAAATACGTTCGTTAAAAAATGAAAATGATATCGCAAAATCGTTTATTAACAAAGCGCAATAATTTAAAACATTACAAACACAATAACCTCTCACCGATTCTACGTACCCGAATTATGTAAGTACCCGATCGGAGTTTATTATATCAAATGTTCTGTTATTGTATGGACCTGATATTGCATTACGAGTCAAACGTTATAGTATAGTAAAAAACATAAACGTTTACACAAAACGGCAATTATTGTCGTCATAATGATTACAATCATACGAATGGCATGTGATTTTATTACTTACGCGCCATTAACGTTTTAAATCTGTGACCATTCACTTGTTCACCCGTTTATTCAGCAGGGTTTTTGTTAAAGTCCACATATTATCATCAACGTTTGATAATTACAAAATAAAAATAAAAAATGTATCAATGACATTATTTTTATGTATGTTCACTTCCCGAAACGATTATTTTTATGTCAGTGATTTTATTACTTCTCGTGAATCTTTTTAGAATATTGGTTTAAATATAGTTAATTTTTATCTACTGGAGATAACAATTTGATTTGAACATTTTTTTACCGTTTACGAATTTAAAAGCTTTAAAGTAATAATTTATTTTCCGTGTCCATCACTACTGTTTTCAACCCTACACCTCTCTCTACCAAAACAAAACCCACCCTTTGAATACAAGTGATATTTTTTTTTTTAGTTTTCGATAATTTTGATTTCATCACTCCCGTTTTGTTATTGACGAAGTTTGTTCGCAATGTGTAAAACTAGTTAGAGCATACCACTTATCTGGAAATAAAAATGTATTGAATTCGTCTTAGTCTGCATATTATTTACCATTCCGAGAACTCTCAGTGTCAAGGAAATTATAGTGAATGTTTTGTAAATATATAAAAATGTAATAAAAGGAACACTTATACTCGTAAGCTATACTGTTTTTTTTAGATTCCAAGTGCCACTGAAAATTTTTTTGTATGTAAGAAAACTGATTTTTTTATGAGATTTGCACAGATTTCTACGTGAGAGAAGTAATTCGAAAGTTGAATATAGGTCTTCTATCAATTGAATATTTGACACAGATGGAACTTTAAACCAGTAATTTTTAAAATTTACTAGTAGCATTAGAACAAAATTGTTAACAACTATTGATAGATGCAGAATAAAAAAAATTTATGTATACACTACGAGACCGAAATAAACGGATTCAAATTGGACGTTATTAGAGTTTTATAGGTTTAAATCATATTTTCATAATACTACAATACGGATAAATTTATAAAATGGCTACCATTTATAAAACTATAACACAACGAACTTTTATTTTAACGTTACTCGAATAACAACGATTTATTTTCAGACTATCAGTATTTGTCGTTTTTTTATAAGTTTGAAGTCTAGTCTAGGTTAGAGTACGAGATTAACATTTTGTAATTTACAAGTCGGAAAAGTTGAACAATTTATTTGATACGGAACACTATTGCAGTTCAATAATTAAAAACTTCAAATAAATCACATATATATCTTATTTTTGCGTATTAACTACAATTATTTTTTAAAGTTATACTATGAATAATTAATAACTTGGAGCTCATTTGTTTGTAACACAAATATAAATAACGGCGTTGGAGTTATAATAAAATCAATTCGGTTTCCCACAGCTCATTTCTAGCGTTGTACTGCTGTAGTTTGTTTAGAAAAGTATAAATTATTTGAATAAAGATATTTTTTTAATTATTCATTAGAGATTTGAATGCAGAATGTACACTTTACTTATTATGATTTAGGAAAATCCTTTTTCAATAACGAATAAAATCCGATTTATCATTTACGTATTGAAAAGTACACAAGTGAAGTCTAAAATTTAAACTATTTGAAATTTTTTCTATTTAGTTTGTCAGACAAAGCGCATTTTATGTAAATTGTATTTTACAAGTTACTAGAAGTATAACAGGACCGAGAATAAAATCAAAGCAAAAAAATTACTTTTGTTTTGTTCTGAAATATTATTTCTACAATATTGTACTGGAAAATATAATATGTATATTTTTCAAAATCAAATCTAAAATTGTTTTCAATAATTTGTGTAAAAAAGTAACACCTGTACGGTTTTCGTCATGCGTCGCTTATTTAAATGTTGACCACGCGATAGTGTAATACTAATCTGATGATATTTTACCACACTTTCGTAATTTACTTAAATATTTCTCGCGAATAACAAAAACAGTTTTTAATTTTTTCGATAACAATATGTCCACGTTTTCGATATAGTGTACGGGCGTCTCGGGCCCTTAGCAGCCAGTTCCATTTTCGGAGCGTACGTCAACGGTGCCGTTATTGTGAACACTGAACATAATAATGAACCGATACAACGATGACTGATGAGTGCACTGTCATCATAATATATTCATAATAATGCGACCTAATAAACGTGTACTGTTGTACATATGTATGACATAGCGTTCTAATGAATACAATCAATAGAATACCGAAGACATGCCTGATATACTACAGAAAAAATAAAATGATACCGATTTGTTTTTATTTTCCCTCTTCTGCCTAGTCGGTTAATATATATTTCTTGACGTCTATATACGCGTATCTTATCGTGTTCTAATGAGGTTTCGAAATATTCGGTTATTATGATTTCAGACAAATTTCAATCACAAGAAGATTAAAACGGCTACATCGTTAATTGAAAACGTCTAAATAGATAGGCGCAAAAAGGGTTATTCATGACTGTGTAAATATGTCGGTAACTGTTTAAAACTAACTTATCGTCTACGTCGAGAAAAAAAAATAAATTTATTCGGTATAATTAAAAAAAAACCGCTTCATTAAATGTGAGTTTGTATCGAGCGTGGACACTTGAACGAACCGAGACATAGTATCTTATATGCGACGGATTTGGACAAGTGTAAAAGAATTATTGAGATTATTATCGCAAGTCTTACACCATAGCGTTTATAATCAGTTATGAATAATAAAATATATTTTTTACAGAAAAAAAAAATGTATACGCTTTTTTACAACAAAAGAATAATAATCATAAAAAGGGAAATGTATTTACTGCGCTACGGTGTTTTTGCGGAATTATCCCAGTAATGAATTTCAAGTAGCTTTAGCGTATATCATTATACAAAGAATAATATGCAAATTCATGGATATTTCGGCTTCGTGGTATTGCGTGATTGCTGGCTCACAGGAACGGAGCACCGTTGGCGCCTCGTAATATTAATATTCTCTATAAGCGTTAATAACGGTCCCTAATAATGGAGCTTTGTAACGCACGCGTCGTATGCTTTCGAACGCGTTTCGAGTCCATAATCTTTGGTGAAAAAATAACGCTGAAATAAAAAAAACAATCGGTTAAAAAACGATACACGGCCCGAGGAGATAACGCTGATTTCGGTGACGAATGGACGAACACGGAAAACGACGATCGCCGTACTTGCATTATTCGATCGCAGATTATGTATCTCGACTATGGCGGACCGTCGGGTGTGTTAATAACAAAAATAATAATAATCACAATACGACATGAACGTGACGTTGTAGTCGTTGTACGCTATCCATGCCGACGAGATCGATGGTGGCTCTACCAGACGTCGTCGCTGCGACCGTTTGTGCACTCAACTTGATAGAACAACAGGTTTCGAAGAAAACTATTCATACGTCTTGCGTTCCCGTCGTTTAATGCGAACGATTGCAGCGACGTATAGTGGCTGCGTCCACGTAGGCACTACCGATTTCAACGAAGAGGCAGCATACCTGTGATTGATTTTGAATCAAGCGATGGATACCGGTCGCGAAAAACGAATTTTTATCGATTTCCTTGTTCAGGACTTTTCGACGGTCACGCACGCGGACGTAAGTACAACATCATCTCGTTGTTTTGCCAACACGATATTCTAAATCTTATATCGGAATGTACCCTGTGTATCGGTGTACTAGTATAAATCGTAGCCTAAATAAATCGACTAGATCTCGCGGTCGTTAATACGCTATGCACGTGCGTGCGGGATTCGAATACAAAACAGTGACCGTTGATTGCGGGTTTAGATAATGCGCGGTCTGTATTGTGTTCCGTACACTGTATAGTACAGGTACGGTCCCGCAACTGTAACAATAATAATAATAACGATAATGTTGTACACATATAAGTCTGAGCGCATTGGTCTAGACACGCGTTTGATAAGAAATAACCTTTATCATTTCCGATGTTGGCGTTTTACTATTATATGCAAAATAAATATAATAAATATACAAACAACAAAATATATGTGTACATAATGAAGACGTGTAAGAACATCAAGATACGACACACCCGAGTTCACGTACTGACCGACGTCGAGCGTTCTCCTGTGTATATAGCTCTACGGTACTGTAAGAGTAAAAAAATGTCAAAAATTCGGTATTTATCTTAGGAACACTGCACGGTGTGTAACCAATATTGCGCATGCATCGTGACACGACGTACATTACGCTCAGGTTTACTCTGTGATTCTATGCTATCCCATCTGACGCTTAGGTCGTTTGTCATTGTTTTAAACAGTGTGAGCGAAAAATGTCATCCGATCTACCGTTATTGAGGACTCGAACGATATCGATTTTTTCATATTTATTTATCCAAATCTCCGCGTCGCGATTCATAAGGTACTTTCTTCTTTGGACACAATAATGATATATGTTACAGCTACCTATACAAGGTGCGACAGCACTGCGCATAACGATGTGATAATCGGCAATTGTTTTTTTTTTTTACAGCAAATTATGCGTTTCGCGTTTTTCGTAAAATTCTGATTTAAAAACATACGTTTTAAATTAGCATTGGTAATGAAATCGAACCTTTTGATATTTAATATACACCATAGGCAAATTATAATTTTTTGAACTTTTTGTCTCATCGATCCCTCACATCAGATATTGTATTTTAGAAGTAATTGTTTAGACAATACAATGACATGACGTATTCGTAACTTAATCATTTTGTTTTAACATTGAATAGTTTGATTACAAAAAAACATTTGAAAGAAATATATAGATATAATTAAGTAAATATTCTGATTTTAAATCTATATATTTGCTGAACAATTTTACAGAATTTTTAGTAAAATGAAACTTATAGTATAAAAATAAATGACATAAATCTATGTATCTGCTATAAATAACTAAAAATTCAAACACCATATTAATACATGTTATTGTTAAAAATTTTCTTCTTCTTCAATTTTTATTTTTAATAAAACATTTTTGAACTATTTTATTTGATTTTTAGTTAAATAAGATATGTGTGGGAAAATAATATGACAACAACGTTTTAACATTTCTCTAATTTCATGTTACAACGTCATAAACAATATAGTTTTGTATTTTCCGAGTCAAATGTTTTATTATTTCAGCGCTTATAGCACTTGTCACAATGTGAGGTGGAGGATGACTTAACCGACCGATACCATAATAATATTTGTTCAGGTCTGATTAATGATAGGATTTCGAAACATTGAAATGGGAGTTCAACAATCGTACTTTCTGAAACTAACTGTGGCCAAAAATAAAAAGAATAGAAAAAGAGTAAAAGAAGAAAAAAAGGCCAGAAGAGAACTAAAGAGTAAAAGCAAGATAGAAAAGTCTTCCAAAGTTACATTTAAGTACGTTACACGGACAAAAGGTCTGGGTATAACAATGATTTTTTCTAAACACGAATTCGGTGAAAAGTTATATATTAGAATATGCACATTTCGGTTATGAAAACTTTTAATGACATCTTACATCCCTCAGACATCTGCAAAAGTATTTCAATAATAAATCCATCGAACCGGTCACGATAAAATGTCATGTTGCTCCGCAAATCGATTCATCCGTCACAGGATCAACAAAATGTTTAATAATCCTACACTCGATTTTGCTAAATTTTAGTAGATTGAAAACAAATATTATAGCCTTTATAGTTAAAGCATGTTATGCTACAGGAAAATAATAACAACTTACAAGTACAACGCAAAATACCCGTAAACATATTTAACATTATTTTCCATCATGGACAGTTTTTCCTGGAAATTGTTATTGGTGCCTACCCAAGAACTTTGTTTATTTCCAAAGTTTTTTTTGCGAAGAATTTTTTGTTGAACATCATAAATAGCTAACTTAATATTATTATGTAACCCCGAAAAATTAAAACAAACTTCAATAACACAAATTACGTTTCGTAAACTACGGAGGATAAAATAAAATTACCTCAAAGCTCTGTATTGTAAATAGTAAAACTTATGACTGATATTAACTAATTATCAAGAATATATGAGTAGTTGTTTTTTACTTTCATTTTTTTTTATTCGTATGTTACGATAAAAAAAAATGATTGGAGTCATTAATTTTATTGCGAACAATTATTTTATTGAATATTATTTTTAAGTTTAACACCTACGATTACTATTATCATTTTATGCTGAACAAGTTTAACAAATATGTTATACTGGAAAAATGAATCGTAAAAACTAAATATAACGTGATAAACGTCCTATTTATTAGAATAAAATACCGATTATTTTTTAGCGATTATAAATCGTACAATTTTTTATTCCGATAGTCATGCATCGGACAGTGTGTTTTAGGTACAGAAACAAATAATTTCAACACAACTTTTGCTCGCGTGATTTGACGATTTATCGTTCTACAGTTATATTGTACATGTCCGATGAGCAGCGGTCGACGGTCCGACAACTCTGGCACTTTTTTTTTTTTTTTGAACCGATCCCACGCAAAAAAATCCAACCAACCACAACAGCTGTACTATGTATTATGCATTGTACGACTAAATGTGTTTTAGATTTTCCCCTGGAAGTGTCCCGAGCGCGAAATCTGAAAGAATATGTTAGTACAAAAGCATGTATACGCACTTACGAACTGTTTCCCGAAGCTCGGTTTACGAAAAATAAAATGTCGAGTTTTAATCAGGAGCGATTGGGCCGTAAATTTCATCGTTTTTATGGTTGGTTTTTTTTTCACGGTAATTTCTCGTCAGTATTTAAAAACTGCCAAGAAAAAAATTATAGAAAATGATCACTCTTAAATACAATGTTTTATGAGTTTCAAACTGATGATAAGGTTGTATGAAACTTTGTCGTCGTCTTTCACTATGTTTACTGCGCTAGAAAGTGTTTACTGAAGAAGAACAACAAACGCGTTAAGAAAACGGAAAAACCGCACGGCCAATAACTCTCTCGCTCCCCGTTCAGAGTCCCAAAGTACATTACATTTGGTTGGTTGAGTATAATATAATATTATATTGTATACCTATATAGCACGGACAAAGGACATTGGTTACGAACAAAATATATAATTTCAAAACCTCAGAGCCGTAAGAAATATGTATCATAAGGAATACGAAATTTTAAAAAACAACACCATCAGATATTATAAAAAAAAAAAAAAAATAAAAATTACAATTATTCAAAACGTACACGATATGTTAACTGTACACTAATTATTGTTGTCGATACAAGTCGTGCTAGTGAAAAATTCAAAAACGAATGTATAATTACTAATTTTATCCAAACGAACTTATAGAAAACCAACAATTATAAGGCTTTTAAGTTAACGCTCACAGACGAAATATTCATTGAAATGCCGTGATATTTCACGCGCGCCGATTTGCATACTTTAAATGCAAATAGACAAGTAAAATATCATGTTTATAGACGATTTTTTTCCGTCCAACATCGTGATATTAAATCGTCATTTAGTGATGTCTTCTATCTGTCGACGCAATCGAAGCGAAGAAAACGTTGTGCATTATTTCAATATTAATTTTTATCATAGCCAGTATATTATGTTTAATGGCAATAACGGCATCTACTACACAACTGTATTATTTACTGCAAATAAACTGTTAACTACTGTAATTTGTACGATCAACGGCTAGTGATACGTATGGTTTGAAAAAGATATATGACTACATCTCATAGGATCATATACTATGATAACTTTTTTTGCCCTAATTCATTCGAAATATATAAAATCCTTAAATCCGTTTGCACATGCACATTAATACATATTATAATATATGTTCCGATAAACCCCCAACAAAATAATTCCTTGACCGGCGAAACGTAGCGGACTTAAAGGCTTTGCATCGTACCGTGTTGCCACGATGAAATATTCCGAAAGCAATCCTTAGACAACGCTAAACTATTGAAACGTACACGGAAATATAGACAGAGCGAGCCGCGTGTGATTCACTGAAAATCCAATCGTAACATCGGCATTTTCCCGAGATATCACGTGTGCGTTTGATTACGCTCGCGGGTTGATGAAAGCATTAACTCTCAGACGATGAATAATTCATCGTAACGAAGCTGCATATGCTGCTCTGGTACGACGTGTACCGCGGCTCTCGAAAAACATAATTTTATGTGACGTTACTGTATAACAACACCGGGCTACAAGACCAGAATTAAGTTTAAACCAAATTCAAAGCTGCAGTTCAAGCAAAGCTGCTGGGGGAGCCTACGTCAATATGCCGGAGGACAACCTAACGATTCAATTATTGCGTTTCGCATTCTAAGTATTGTATTTTGAGTAACGTTTCGGTGAGAGTAATCGTTTTTTTTTTTTTTTAAAGAGGAGAATGTACCAGTTTATAGAAAATATGGAAAAATGAAAGCGTTGTTTTTTTACGTACTTTGTAGTATTTTTTCGGTTTAAGAATGAATAAATCACTGACTTGATCATCAAATATATATATAACAACTATAGTTGTTTATACGACATGAATATTATTAATTGTAATTATAATTTGGGCGGTCGATTTAAGACTAAGGTAACACAACTAAGTCATACATATGATTGAGTACAATACTTAAATTGATGCGGGCCAATGGTATATATTCTTATAATTAATATTAAATGCATTAATGTGCAGCTGCACAATGGCATGTGGATGGAAGGATTTTAAATAATTGTGTTGTGCCACGGGCTATTCGCTAGCATTTGGCCCGTAGGCGCGAGCAATTGACGGTATGTTAAGAATGTATGTAGGTATTGACGAAAACAAATATTATTAAAAGCGCTGTTGCAATTCGCACCCCGGCGTGACGGTCACGTCGATGACAAAAACGGTCGAACGTAGGACGTTGTGACCACACGCAACACAACAACGAACTCGTTAAAATATTATTTTGCGGCTGCGGCGGACGGTCATCCGCACTTTTTGGCTTCGTCCAAAAGTCGTTGATAACTGATATCGCATTCGAACAAACTGTATTGCTCAATTTTTATCTAAATCTTATTAAGGTCTGGGTGCTGGTGACCGTAATTATAATAAAAAAAAACCTTAAAGGTACCACATCAAAAACACTAAAAGCCACGTAGTATTAATATAAGTGGAAGGTTTATTATATTTGATTTAATTTTTCGATTAATAAAACAACTCGAATTAGTTGTTTTCTTTTATATTAAGATTTGTGATGGAAAAAAATTATATTAAAACACATACACACGCATCGATACAACATAAAATGTCACAGAGATAAATATTCTTCTATAAGTTTAAAATTAATTTAAAACACATAACACATTTGACTACAATATTCTCCTGCTAAAATGTAAACGTAAATTACATTTTCTATACCTAAGTAATTTGATAAAATACTGAATCATAAATAAGTATTTTGTTTATTTGTATAAATACAAATTCTATGATTTTTGGGTTGATACATGTTAAAATAATAGTTTTGTGTCACATCTACGAAAAATGTTGGATTTTTATAGCATTATGGTTGGTTTGCGGTTTTATTTTAAATAAAATATGAGAAAAAAATACAGCTCCCAGTCGTTTCTACGCCTACTTTGATCGGATAAATATTGCAGACATATTGCATCGCCGACTCTAGTGGCACTTTAAAGAAGGGAGAATTTTATATACGATGCCCCGGTAGAGTCAAGTGAACCTAATCATGATAATTTCCTAATTTTTTTTTCCAATCAATATATTATGATACAATACCTAGTTAGTTACGTATTTTATGTAAAATAAAATCTATAGATATGTTACGCCGTTACGGCACCTTCCCAAATATTGGTTTTCCTGAATTATTTTTTATTTTCTTTATCGTCAGAAGTATGCATTTTATAAAGAGGTTTTCACAAACCCTGGCGAAAGTAGAAACGCGTGAAAGTTATTAGGTTTATGAATAAGTATACGTATAAGAGTACATTTCTATTGTAAGGACTGGTATAATGTAGGTCAAAAAATTGCACTAAAATTATATATTACGTGAATAGTATGAGTGCTTTATTTGCAAGCTGCCTAAAAATGTCGGTTGTTTTCAAGACATGTACGGGAGATTTACGCGTAGGAAACGACTTTATGCTTTATGGCTTACTTCTCCGGAGTAGGAATAATTCAGTCGCAGGAGCATATAGGAAGTAGAGCAGATAAAGTAGCTTTTCTATTCTCAATTGTTGGAATTACGGGAAGGTTATTAAATGGTAGAAGTACCTAAAGCATAACTTATACCGAATAATCATTACTTTTTCGTCGTCAGTTATTGCCTAGCTTAAGTTTTATAAGAGTGGTCGTAATTTGACGGTTACCTGATTTTTTTTTATTTTCACTCAAAAAAATTTTAACTGAAGGAAAATAGTATACCTATATTGTTGAAAAGAGTGTAGTCAGTCGGGTTATTATTTTAAAATTGTACTTGCATTCTAAATACACTTATGCGAAGGTAATACGAAACTTTTTGTAGACGATCTGATGCTGTGGTTTTATGAAGCGATGGATGCAGTAAGACGGAGAAATAGACTGAGCTTATCAGAAGAGGACGGAAAGTTGTTTGAATAGTTGAAGTAGAGTTATATGCGGTCGTTTAAATTTTCCCTGGAGCTTTAAATATTAAGTTAAGATTGAATTTGTTTTAAGATTGTTTTAGGGCACATTATCATTTCAAGAAAAGAAGTCTGTGGAATGGATGTATGAAGGATCGGGGAGACTTTTTTCTTTTGATTAAACTAGATTAGAATTATTAGAAACAAAATCATCTAAAGTGTCCGGAGGTTTGCTATTAATTAAAATTAGAACAATACTGAAATAGTTTTTATTAAAAGATAAAGAGTGACATTTATTATTTTTTTTTTCTTTTTTTTAAATCATTCACAATTTGTTATTCAAAACAATAAGTAAATTTAAACTACGCTGTAGTAAGACAAAAAATATAATAACATGATTACTTTCAGGGGCAAACCACTTACCACTAACGGCACCACAGTTATTGAGTTCTTAGATACTCGTTTGTTACTTAACACTATTAAATACACGGTGTACTCATTACCATATTATAAATATAGTGTTATAAATTATGTCATACATTTAAAACGTATCACACTAAAAATTTAAACGTGCAGGAAATGAAGAAAATGCATTTTCAACGAAAGATTTGACGTTGGGCGAAAAGGCGTGTGTTAGGTACTCGAAGAGTTTTATTTATTTATTATGAACATTTTAATGAGTGATATATTTTTGCACAGCAGCAACATTATACACACAAATCACGGGTAAAATACCAGAAGAAGTGGGAGGCAATTTAGTGACACACTTAACTACGGCAGGAGTATACAATCTTGGTGTTTAAAACCTAAACATAGATGAAATGTATTTTTTTTGAAATAATTAATAAACCTTCAAAGATAACAAATAAAACCTATTTTATATATACTATATGCATGTTATTATGTGATTGGAACAAGATACGAAAATGTATTGACAACAAAAAACTGGGAATAGCAATAAAAATATTTGGTCGTTTTTCATTCGAAACACGAGAATTTATTTATAAACAAAAAATAAATATCCCGTGCGAATTGCAGGAACAATGTATAGTGGGTTACGAATTTTCCATTTTTTTCCCCGCGAAATAGAGGAGAAATCATTACGGAACAGAAACGTTTCCATAGCTATCGGGGGTTACTGAAAGAGTGTTAATTTCGCGGACATTTTTTCCGTCTTCTAGGCGTAATAGTTTCTATTGTTTCCAATCATCGCTCGACAACGGACCGTAGGGTATCATAACACGTCAATATACCGTTTTCACGACTCGAAATGGATAACAACGAGAACAACGACGGGGCCTTGGACGGTCGGAGAGCAGAGTCGTACGAGTCGGAAAAAAGTGAATCATTCGCGGAACCGGATGGAATGCCCAAAGGTCCGGAAAATATGTCGAATACATTGACAGTGCGAAACGGTGTTCCCGGAATACGTGCACCGGATGTTCGGCGGAATAATGTCGACGGTCCGACTGCATCGTCGGGATACGATGACTGCTCGACTAATTTGACGGGCGAGACGCGCGGTAATGTGACAGAAATACCAGCAGTCATTACGGCCGGTGCTGGCGCCGGAGTGAAGGGCGAAAGGTCGAGAAATTTTTCGTCGAGTTCCTCGAATTATTCGCCGAGCATTCTGTCGGCTTCGTTTTTGTGCGGCAACAGTTCGACGTCGGACTGCGACGAGAGCTACGACCTGTGGGATGAAGCGAAAAGCGAAAACATAATGTTCGGGGAAAACGGATCGTGCGCGTGTGACGCGGACGGCGGAGAAGACGAAAACGGTAATAACGATTGCAGCTATGAAATACGTAACCGGCTAGCCCGTATGGTTAAAGCACACCGCTAGGGATGGTTTCTAGTCATATTATCTGCCACGGAAATACTGCGAAAAACGTAACTCGAGGTTGTTTGTTTCAATATTATTTTATTGCGATTAACAATTATAATTTAACCGTAGCGATGACACTCCTTCACCCGGAAAGAATATATATTCTGCTAAGCGCCAGTACACATAATATCAATACGAACTATTCATACATATATATATTACATTTTCGAGTTGAAGTTTTTCATCAGCATTGATTTAACATTTTAAATTTCATATTCCGGGAGATGTTTTTGATTTTATTTTCCAATAACGGTTTGCCTACATTTGGCACCAAAAGGCGAAAATCACATAATAGTGTAATACAATAACCTTTTCGTACCTACCAGGAATGGTTGTTTTACAATGTTGTCATTTATTTTCCTGACCACGAGTAGAAACTAAAACAAACTTGAAAATTATATACCTTTCGAAAGTATTGCGCGTAAAGCTTATTGTTCTAATTAGCTTCTTATTATAATATACGTCACATAATAATATACAGTTACAGACTATGAACGTTTCTCGGCCGGAATTTTTGCTGTGAAAGTTTTAAAATGTTTAATTTCGGTAAAACTTATTATTTTCATGAGTATTAAACCGTCGTGGTATTGAATGCATAATTTTCACCCATATCGCAAGGTTCGGACAAGGGAAAAAATAACCCGTACCACCTTCCGAAAGTGTTAGAACATCAGTTTATTCACATTCATTGTTTCCGAAATAATACAGATCTTAAGAAATATTCTTTTATGAGGATGAAAATGTAATAAAAAAAAATAGGATGCCTTCACATAACTCTGATTGCTTTTTTTTTATCGAGTAGCTAATTAAAATTGAATCTTCTCATTATATTTCAAACATTTTTGACGTCTTGAATATTTCTTTCATCCACCAGTTCAGGCTAATTTAACTGGACTACACTCCGAATCGTTTTTCAATTAATATGATATAATAATAATATGAGTTATGTTACTGCTTCACATCAATGGCTCAATCGAATAACGAACTATATATAGTAGATACATGTAAATTTCGTCGGGCTTACTTTTATTTTAAATTCTTAAAATAACAATAAGTACTTTAATGACACTAATTTCAAATTATATCTGCTCGTTGTTATTAATGGATAAAATAGAACATTTTAAGAAATTATTTGTATGATAACTAATGTTCTTGAGCTTACATTGAAACGTATTCTGTACTATATATAGTAGATACATGTAAATTTCGTCGGGCTTACTTTTATTTTAAATTCTTAAAACAACAATATGTACTTTAATGACACTAATTTCAAATTATATCTGCTCGCTGTTATTAATGGATAAAATAGAACATTTTAAGAAATTATTTGTATGATAACTAATGTTCTTGAGCTTACATTGAAACGTATTCTGTACTTTAGACGCTAAACAATATAGATTATAATTTAGTTTAAGCTAATCATGTGTGTAGATCAAAATTTTTGATTACTTGTGGACCTAATGAACTTTTTATTCTATTGCCCCCAGTTTGTAGTATTTTAAAACTTTTAAATTTTTATTTCTATCGTAATTAATCAAAGTGAATCAGTACTGATGTTATTGGATAATCCATAATGAGAAACATTTAGATACTGCACTATCTGGACTTTTGCATACAAAAAAAAATTGGTGGTCGTCCCACTTATACTTTTATATATATATATTAACATTATAAATGAGCATATTATCATCTTTATCAAGATTTAAGTACATATTGAGAGTAAAATATCGCATGTGAATTAAAAACAAGTGTATATTATTGAACGAAACCCGAATTTAATTAAATGTTATATCAATTTTGAAATTATCGAATGAATGCAACTAATCATTATTAAATATTCAGTAAATTTATATACATTCATATATTTATATGTTACACCAAATTCGTGATTATGTCGTTTTTGCGAAAAAAACAATAGCGTTGCAAAATACACTTATTATAAAATGTTTATAATATGGCTGCCGATTTCAGGAAACCAGAAAATTTTAACTGCCATTTTCATGATCTCGGAAATTTCACGAATTTGGCGTAAGATACTATCATATTATAATATATTTACGATTATTTATGAACAAATTACATTTGATTATATCTAAGCAACTCTGGTTTAAAAAAAAAAAAATTTAAAATAAGGTTGCATTCCTTTCCTAGTCTATATTTTGTTAGTCCTTTATGTACTTAGTTTTTTTTTTTTTTTTAGTTTCTGAGTGAACCGAGGATTGTTTTGATTTTACCATGATGTGTGTATTGGTTTTTTTTTTTTGGGTGATTGTTTACACGAATTCGACCAATAGGACTGCTCTGATTAAAAAAAACATGGTATTTTTCTGAAACGAAATTTCGTCAAGTTGGTACTTTGAAACAAAAAATTTTTTGAATTTCACAACTATTTTCCGAACAGTCGAGAAAAACATAGAAAAAATTGCAAAGAATTTCAACCAAGATAGAGACCTAGAAGATACGGTTTTTTTTTTTTTTAAGATTTTACACGCGATTAAATTTTAATTTCACTTGATGTTAAAAGTGAAAGATGAAAAATACACAATTATTGCCCGTATAATATTATATTTACATTATAACTGTGAAAAGTTCTTTGAAATTAATAGTACACGTATAATTATTTGAATATTTAACATCAAGTTAACTGCGCGATGGATCGTTCTGAGTTGAATTCAATCAAAAAAAAAATTACCGACCGACGCAAATTCCAACGTTATGGGTATTCGAGTAAGACGAAAATACAATCGGTCGATCACGTAGTTGGTTAGAATATTAATATAAATGTTATGTCGCACCTCACCGTTGTGCTAAAGTTTAAACTTGGGAAATTTTTTTTTCTGTAGAACTTTCGACACCCGCAACCGAGAAAAAGTGGTCGGAATTCAACAAAACCGAATTACAGTTTCTACATGGACAATTTTCAGAAGTTTTACCAAGAATCTTCTACGACGTTGTTAGAAAACGTGTCAAAGATCCCCTGCACTACATGGTCCTCTGCCTCATAAAGTATAAAGTTGATAAATCCATGAACGTGAAGACGAGGAATGATTTTTATTAAAAACAATAAACTGAATAAACTTTTCGCAAGCATTACCGCGCGTTATCGAATTTAGTAATATTATGCCACACCATTTAGTGTATAGCTGCTTAACGATATAACGGGATTTGAAGAGAGATTCACAGGAATAATGTTGCACCATAAGGTTACCTTGCGATTTGGTCAACGATTTTGATAATAATTTAAAAGGAACGATTTTTTTTTTAAAAAAGGAATTTTCTCATAATCAAACACATATAATACTATTCCATATTATTACATATTATTACATATTATACATATTATTTATAATAATAATACATATAATACGAGTACACTGTCGGTTGGACTTTTTCTGTAAATTTTATTTAATACTCATGTCTAGTAGCGATAATTATCAAAATTGGATATCCTTATAAGGTCATTTGATAGAATATTTAATTTTATTTCTTTTCAGATCGAATAAGCTGTTAGTAGGTGTAGGGGAAAAATCATAATCATTAAAAGGATAATCATAAAACGACGAATGTTTTGCATTCGAAAATGAAATCCTATTTTCGTGTCATAAAAAATTTAATAATTAGGTACCTATAACATTGAACGTGAACGAAAAATGTTCGACTCGAATAGAATATCCTTATTCATGTGAAATGCTATTGTTTTAGTACAGGATCAAATTAATGAACTTCTAGAAATCTTGAACACCCAGCATTGGCATACCCATCGCGGAACTACTTTTACATTACTTTTCTACGCAGTCGAGCGTAAAATAATTTACCTTGTTATTTGAAAGAAAAATAAATAACTCAAAAGGCAAAATGCACGTTTCATGGTGAATCTCGCAATTCATTTTATTACATTAATATTTATGACGTCATAGTATAACAGAACAAATTCGTAGACTTTTATGTCCCAAAACGGCTAATTATAAAATGGTATATATTTATTTTAGTCATTTTATGGTGCAATGCGCAAATTAGTAAAAATTATATGGTTCAAGATTAGTATTGTTTGATTACCATTTTTGACGCATTACTGCACCTGGTCGTATAAATTAATAATATTATTTAAATAATATTTATCGATGTTTGCAGTAAAATTATCGTAAAGATATTTTTGATTGAAGTATAGTTGGTAAACATAGACTTCAAAATAGTAATTATTGTTGTTATATTATATTGTATATCGCTTAGTTGTTGAGAACTTGTTTGCTCAATAATAATTTTGAAATTGAAATGAAAGTGAGGTATTTGTTATTTTATAAATGGTTCTCAAACTTTAATTGTGAAACTATTTCCTCCTAATTTGACTTAATTATGGTAATTTCTAACTGACACGTTTAAACACTCACATGTCAATTCGATTTTACTGATGTAACATAAGCTTGCTGATCCTGATATATATAAAACTAAATAAAGTACAATAAAAAAATAAAAATATTTACAACTTTATACTTATTAAAAGTAACTGTTTATTTTAATCATTTTCTTCCTACGGTATTACTATGTTAAGTACATTATTATATTTTGTAAGATTTACAAAATACATATATTAATCAATTTAACGTATTTTTTTAATTGAAACAACATCGAATCATTATAGACAAAATAGTCTATTAATTTTAATGCATTTTTTTTTCAATCATTGTCATTGTAAGCATAATTTTTTAAAAGATAAAATTGAATTCGAAAATAATATTATATTAATTCTATAACCGAAATACGTGATAATCAATTAAGTAAATGATAAGTAGGGAACGGATTTATATGTAATAAAAATACAAAAATATGTACATAGATAAAGAAGTATAATTTATAAAATATGTGCTAAAAACATCAAAAAATGTGGGAAAAAAATTTAATTAAATTAAAAATAATAAATACAATTAAAATTATTAAAATTATTAAACTATAAAAATGATTTGTTGCATTGAATTATTACAATTTCTTTTAAATTATCGAATGTTAAATGTCGCCTATTAGGTCTCAAAATATTTTTAAAACGGCTAAATGATCGTTCCATATCAACCGATGTAATTGGAGCATATTTGAAGCGCATAATATCAGAAAGCGATAATTCCAATTTTTTAGAAGAGTGTCTGCCACTCATTATGTCATTGATTGTTTTAAAATCAATATAGCCTGGATTTTATTCTGTAACTGCATGAATTTTCTTATTTACAACATCTCCTATTGGTCCGCTTACGAGTTTTAATTTTTCAATCGCTGATTCAACAATTTGCATACTATAATTTAAGGACGTATTTTTTGTTTCTAATTATGTAATTGTATGTGCAATAAAACTAAAATTCACTGAGATGAAAATTAAATTATTATTCAATGTTTCATTTTGCATAATATTTTGAGCTTTTCCAATAGCGATAGAAGTTTCTAGATCTAATTTTGAAATATTTTCTTGTATAATAGTTTTACTTATCTTTGGCATTTTTGAAATTTGTGTAGGTATGTACGATTACGATTACAGCCAAACACTAACTATAAAAACCTACTGCTATCGCCTGTCAACCCGTCTGCTATCGATTGTCAATCGTATATAAATGTATACTATATTAAGATATCTATTATATCTATATGAAAATTATAAGATAACGACTATAAAAACTACTAAATATTTGCTCCATGTGGATCGTCACAGTTCATAATGGCTGTTTTTATGGCTTAAAACGTATGAACGATGAAATGATAAAATATGTTTAAAAATATTTACAAATTAGTGAAATATGTAAAAATATGTAAAAATATGCATTTACATATAAATCCGTTCCCTAATGATAAGTATTTTAGATGGAGTACATTGAAAATACCAAATGAATAGGTGATATTATCTCTGAAAGGATCAAAACAAGCTTCAGTCGTCCAGCTAATGTTGTGAGTATAATTTATTTATGTGTATATGAATTATAATATATTGTTATTTGATAGTTATAATCTCAAAGTCATAAAGGTGAAACCAAAAGGATCAAAAGGACGAAATAATTATAGTCATAGATATATGATAGGTAACTGATATCCTAAAATATATTATGCAAATATATGGAGTTTATTTGATCATTATCGTTCGGGATGGAACATTACTCAAGCTATACGTGGAGTATATGAATGTGGGGTAGACACTCCACATCCCACGAACCATTCAGTTTCATTAAATTTTTCATTGACAATCAAAATATTATTCTAAGGATCATAGACTAGTTTCGATCTGGGTTTTCCGATGCCTTTCTCGGTAACGAATCTTATTTGATATTTTGCGAGAAAAAACTGAGCACGTCAACGTTTTGAGATTGTAAGTTCCAAGAAAAATAATTGACACTGCACGACTGTAGAATAATTTACAATGACGGATAATTTATTAAACCTATATCATCTTGTTTGCTGTCTTGCAATAGTGTCAAAAACGGGAAGAGCCCAGTTACTATTTGTATAATTTTAGTCAATGGTGATTTTTATAATAATATTGTTTAAATGTATTTATTGATGTACACGACAAAATTCAAATGTTATTAAAAACTTTTTTAACATCGTATTCTTTACAAAAAGTATTCCGAACAATGAGAAAACTTGAAAAAAAAAACCTTTTAAAGTAAACTCATGATTATAACTTATAGTGATTGGCGTATTGTTTACTTGGATTTTAAGGTAATGATGAATCGTACACACACTCACATGCTAATATTGGTATTGAATATACAATCTAATAATTTAGTCGCAAGATTAGCCAGTATTTGATTTATCCAGAGTTATAATAACCCATCGTACATATATAATTGATGACATGAGTGTACATTAATGTTCATAAATGTATCAATAAATTCACTTAAGATGTCATAAAGAATTTTAAGCCATAAATCCCAAAATCGTTGATTTTATTAATAAATAATAACATATAACTAATAAAGTCGCTTTTTCTGAACAAAAATGAATATAATTCCTAATATCTTCTTGTTCTTAGAAAACTATGAACAAATCCGGAATGTGCTGTTAAGTCCGATTTGTGGTTTTAAAAATATTTCAGACATATATGAAGAGCAGATTAAATAGGTATTAAAATATACATTTTTTATACTTGGCTCGGAATACAAATGAAATCGACTGTTTAATGAACATTTAGGTATTCATTATTCATTAATTTGTTTATTCAAAGTGTTCCAAAATCAGTATTTAGCTAGAGAATATTTGATTTTTAAAACATTATGTTCACAAAATGTTGTATTTCCCGTTGGTAGTAGACTGTAGAAACCTTATAGTATCTTCAGTAGTGCGTAACTATAGATATAAGGACCTGATGACAATATAATGTTTTGGGCCAAAGTAGTAAAACATTTTCATTTTAAAATTTCCCTTAAATCGTCATTATAATTATTAATGGAGTAAATAAAATACCATTCTGTATTACATTATTTAAAACAAGGCTTAAATGATTTTACAGTTGCAAAAATTATTTAAATGTTTTTGTGTACACACATTTGTACTTTGGCCTCCATTATTTTATATTTTAGAACTCAAATTCCCGTATTTCCATTCAGTACCTACTGAATCTTCTCATATGTGGTCCGACTGTAGCTATATTTTACCCTTTCGGCGATCTTATCAAAACAATAACGCCCGATGATGGTGCGTCGTAAGTTCTTCTAGGACTTATAAATGGTGAAATTTCACTTTCGGTTTTTTTTTCAATTCTCTTTTCAGCATAACGGCGTGAACATGTATATTTAGAGTACAATGTCGTCGCACAAAGGTCGTGAATAACAGCGACTAGTGGTATTGAAATTAAATCCGTTCTTCTTTTGTTATTTTTTCACCGAACATCATTTGACAACCGAACGCGCATTGTACGTGCACACGCATGCATCTCGCAGGTGCGTGCATAAATAAGTTTCTCAAAAAAAAAAAAAATTATCACACGTTTTCCCCTTTTGTACGCAAAAGCGCGGAATTATGACATTTTCCAAAGGTTTTATTTAGGTTTTTTTTTTTTTTATTTCCAACCAATTCGTCCACCGTAGGGCCTAACCGGTGAAACCTTTGTAATTTTTCACTCCTATTATACCATATGTAACGCATATGATACCTGCATGCATAATGCATTTGTGTTAAAACTGAACGAAACATAATATTTTATTTAAAATATTTTGGGTGGTTTCCTATCTAAAAAATATATAACTTGCCGAGCGATTTACAAAACTATTTCCAAAATATCCTCCAAGTAGTGATATTCAAATTTCTATATCTGTTATCAATATTATGTAATACTAAATTAAGTACACTTATAGTTTGATGCAATTATTTGAATCGTGCACCATTTTTATAAATTAAAACTAACATTTTGACAGTAGTATTATTTATTAGATTTTTCCACAGTAAATTTGAAACCTTTTTTCTAGTTAACGCTTTATGAAATAACTGTTTACTATAGACGTTAAAATAAAATTAAGAGGATATTAATTTTAACAAATACTAAGAAATCATTTAGGAATAAAAGTGCTTCGGAAAAAAAGTTTGATGAAGCAGAATGTTGTTTTTTTTATTTCTCTTGTTTACTTTAAACAGTTTTACTGAGAAAATGAAAAAAAAAACAGAGCAAAAGTTGTTAAAAAAAACCAATAGTTAAACAAAGAATCGAACAAAAAGACAGAGAGCGTAACAAATATATGATAAACACATTACGAAAATCGAATCTTTCTGGTTTCAAAATGAATTCAGGTTAATTGATGTTACTAATGTATGTACTTTGTTCTTGCACAGATTTTCCAGGCGAAAGTCGGACAATACAATAAACAGTGTTGTTTGCCATCTGCGGTTACCTCCTACTACTTTAAAACTATAGTAATAGCTCTTTTAAACAAACAGTCTGCGTGCATAAAAATCCCCACACAACTTGTAAAAGGATAAATACGTAACAGAATGTAATACAATTACATAAGTAATCGGGTTAAAACCACGACAAAAATACTTTAAGCATGAATATGAGATCATGCAACAAGCATACGCACAAATTGTTAAGAGCAGCCGCCGAGGTTATGATGTTATAATACCGGAGTATATGCTGTATTTTATAGCACGGTAAATTTATTATCCAACACGTTTACCAAGGGTTGTTTGTTTAGCAGTATAAGTATACAAGCAATACAGTCCAATTAGTCAAAAGACAGAAACAACTTTCATTACCAAGATATTAATTGTATGATGCATAACCTGAATAGTGAATTGAACCATTTATTTATCTTTACATTTTTGCTTTTTCGTTCAATTTTTTTTTTTAAAAACATTAAACGGGAACAAATGGTTTGACGAGATTCTCCAGTTTTCACATGAAACCAAACTGTAATACTCTTGTAATACAATTTTCCAAAAAATATACATTCATGAAAATAGTCTGCTTATGTTTCCCAGCGATTACATGAGAACACGAGTGATACGATACTGAGTTTATTATAGTTGGCTTAATAACTATTGTTCATCATGATATAATTGGGTTTCGAGTTGTTTCAAGAGAATTATCAATAGTAAAAAAAAAAAATGTAAATTTATGTTTTCTAGAGCTTTTTTGCAGACGTCTCGACGTACACAAGCCGTAATAACAATAATATTATACTGTCTGTACATTCAATACAAAAATGCAATAAAACTGAAAGGACATTAAAAAGTCCTCGCGGGGATACTTTAAACTCTCTTATCAAAACGTTTTGCACATCTACAGCACGATGACTTCATGCAATATAATTTCCATAACACAAGTCAAACGACCTCTAAGCTTAGCTGCCACAAATAGTAAATTATTTATACTTCGCATAACTTGAAGTGAACACACACCAAGCCAATTCAACATCTGCATCATATTATCGGGTAGGATCGAATTGCACTTATCATAGTCCAGCTGCAATAAAGATAAAAATGCAATGTTCGAACTGCACTCTGGTTAAAAAAGCGTGAAAGCCGAAGTGCCTTGGAATCAACAAACCTGTTTGAAATATAATCTTAATTAAAAATGATATGCATGTTCATGTATTCTTTGGAGAAGAATACTTCAACAATTTTGTATTTTAAAAGGATGATCGTTTGAACCAAGACTTATTAGATTAGATATTTACTATTTTTTTTTGTATTTTTTTCTGTATATGTTGTAGGAAACCACTCGCTTCATCGTCTAGATCGCTATTGCAGGTAACACTCTTCGAGGGGAGGGGGCTTTATATTCAGGTAACATAGAAACACTAGTGATACAACTTAGACTTTAGAACTTCAGTTACGGTTAAGCTAAAGTTCTTTATATAAACATCTAAGACCTCTCTTCGCGAGATGACCATTCATTTCAAATAAGTGATCATTTTTACTCGACATAGGTGCAAGGAAAAATATTAATATGATACAATAATATTATCTTCATTTACATACCTATTGTTACAAGAAACTTTTTATCAAAAATGACTAAAAAAATTTTTAAAATGCATTTTGATGGTTCAGACTGTAAGTCTCTAAAAAGACAATATCAATGGATTTTCATAAGGGCAACATATAAATGTCACCTTTTTTTCACCAACTGCAGTTCTCTCATTCAATACGAGTGTAGTTCAACCATTCTGATTATGGTATAAGAAGTGCATAATTCTACTGTTCACATCACTATCACATTACACGATAAAGTGCATGCGCGTGATGCGTAACACACTGGTGTTCGGCCGATCTTGTCTGTTAGTGTGATAATGCAAGGCAGTATAATACTTGTTAATTAAAAACACCGAGACACACAAGAGTGCAACATACACACGTAGGCAAAGTATATAAAACGTATAAAACTTTAAATTGGAAACCGTACAGATTAGGGACACGGGAGCTTCTCGCGATGAAGCCACTGCGCAATTGATCGCGTTAAATTGTACGCCTATTAACGACGGCGAATCAACGTTATCCAGATGCAGGATGCATATTATATTGCTGATATATGGCCTCGCTGAAATTTTTACTACACTATAGACCTCGTGCAGATAAATAAAACGCCCGAGGATCGATTGATTCCGTCATAGCAACGCGGTGTTACGTACAAACGTAATCCTATTAGACGATACGTATTCAAATGAAAGCCTTTCTAAAATCATAACAACATAATTGGTTCATAGTTAACGATGTTTAGAAACATTTTAATGTCAACAACAGAGTAATCCTGATTATTGCACTATTGCACATGCACTTGCACAAAAAACTAATGCACACGAACAGCTTTAGTAAATCTTACGAGACTATCGACGAAGCAATGCGTGGTTGCGTTGCAGCAAGTTGAGCATACAGTCAACGTGTTAACTAAAAACAGAACTCGTAACTTAAATTAATAACTTTATAACAAAATTGTTCCAAGTCCGAACATTTGATGTATTGATATAACTAGCGTGTTTACAGGTGCTTACGGTGATTGGGCTAAAACTTATCTCATTCTGGTGTGTTTGGGACCCTTTTATGTGCTCCAAATCTTGTAGGATCAAGTGGCGTTCCTTTCGCGAATGGTAATCAACGTCATACATCGAATAAGCCGGAATATCATCATTTCTATTTGTCTAGTCCGAGGGTACATATCGTAACCGATACGCCAGTACAAATTGTACGGGTAGGGGTTAATGGTAATATCGACGATAATAGTAATTATATTATAGAATAATGCTCGTGATCATAACATTTCACGCATCCACAACACCTGGGTTACGTACGAGCGACAACGACGGCGGATACACGAATACGACGGACGGACGGTGGCACCCGGTTGGTACGTCATTGTGGACGGATCGAGAACGGAACGACGTTTCGCGATTCCGGCGAAGTTTGGCCGAACCCACAATTACCGACTGACCGGTCGTTCGCGACGAACGCGAAATACGGTCGGCGGCGCAATGTTGTGGTTTGCGGACAGTAAATTAATAGTAAAACGACCGACTATTTGCACGACGACCGGCACTTCCCAACACATACTGGCCTTGCTCGCACGTCGAGATCACGTGACTTCAGTATCGCCCGGACTTTGGGTGGCGCGAGTGTATGCGCCACGATCATTGGAATCACCATTTTCACAAGTCTTCTTCGGGGATATGATACGATCTACTCGTACATCGATTGCACGGGTAATGCGTGCTGTGGCATAGCCACGTTTGCTTACGATCGTAACACCGTTCTTCCGAGAACAGTGCATGAAAAGCCAACACCCGGGATCGGCAAAAAAAAAATATAAAAAAATATTATAATAATGGATATGGGTCACAAAATGTATGCACGGTTCTTGGTATATTTCTAAATCGATGCGTAAACTTCCCTCGCACGATGGGCGTATTCAAAAGATAACGTTATATAAAATAATATATTACTACAATATAAACTCGTATAGGTGGCACTTGAGCGATGACAAAGCTTTATCGGCCAAACCATAGCCTGTACCGCGAAGGACCGAACCCGGGAGAGGAAGAAACACACCACGCCACTGGATATATAACCGATACAGGGTGATTCATTAACAATGCTCATCCCCTCATTGGTCATATAAATGCGTACATTTTTTTTTTCTAATGGTCGAGCTAAATTTTCCATGCTATATTAAGGGTTTTCTGGAGCCACGAAAACTTTTTTTTTTCAAATGGAACGACCCTTTTTTTATCACGGTATTTCATCGAGGTAATATTTCTGTGAATTTTGATGTATCGAAATCAGAATTCGAACTAGAAGTTTTTTAATTATTCTTGTTCAAGTATTAGTTCTAAAAAAATTAGAAATTTGAAGAATCCCGAAAATACTGGTCCAAATGCTGACGACTTTCCATCAGATATTCAAAAAAAAATAACTGAACGGTTGATAATATGCTATGAGAACGGAAGTAAAAAAATTAATCCGCAATAACGGCCTGTATTTAATAGTTAAAAGTGTAAACCGTATTTTCGGTTTTCCAATAAATATTCAAAGTGAGCCAGTGAATAGCCTTTGATCGATGGCCCTCTGGGAGTCTTGGATGTAATCTTCCTGATCGTACACGTGAACAATATGCGTCGGTGTTATTAAAAATATATGAAAAAATGAGGATCAAAAAGAATTTTGGCAGTAAACTATGGAGTCTAATGGTTATTTTTACATGTGTCCGTGTGTCTCAGAAGGGTTATTACCACTGTTTTAAACACAGTGTCGTATAATTCAATACAAGAATAGGTAAGAATAGGTACACCACTTTGAAATGAGTATGAACATCATAGAATACAACAAATTTTGAAAGCCGGAAATTGAGGAATTGAAAAAAACCCGATCAGTGCAATCGTATATAAATTGAGTCTCCGATCATTATCTTTAATCATTTACGTTAGAACTAGTGTCTTAATGACGGTGTTACATACTGTAAAATCTTATAAAACTTTAAAACGATATGTTATTATATACTTTGAGATGTATAACTTTTAACTAAATTTCTATCAAACACTCAAAACCATATAAAACTATATACCTTTTTTACAACATGTCATGCTATTAAATACCTTTTATAATTATGATAATATTTTGAAATTGTAATTTTAAAATTAATTTTGATTCATCGTATAAACGATATTTCCTAACTATGTATGCATAAGTTATTTATAATATTTAATATAGCATATAATACAACTGTCTAAGATCATTTATATGACGTATGACACCAAGTTAAAAAATAATTTAATTTGTCAAATATTCCGGTTTGATATAATAATTTCCTGATTATTATACGACATATGGTTGTAATATTAAAAATGTATTTCTCAGAATAATGTGACATTTCGTAAGTTCATTGTACTATTTTATTTTTTTAATAACGATTGTTGATATATTACTAATGGTATGGAAATTTATTTTTAACTAAATTGCTTAAACCAAGACTAAAAATATACCCTGAACAAAAAATTTAACTCAAATCGGTGCGTTATACGTATAATGTACTACAGTTTAGAAACAACTTCACTGCTTATAACTTCTTTAAGAAGTAACACTATATAATATCGTTGACAGTCAAGAAAATTTCGCTAAATAAAACAAAATGAATTTAATGACATCGTCGTAAATTATGAAATCATATATATATATATATATATATGTGTATAATGTATATTTATTTTTATGGTGACCATACAAATGTATGATATATATATATCATAATAACAGCGAAAAGGTGATAAGGGCATTTTTTATATTTTTTGGGCATAAAAATGTCTCGTATCAGATCTCAGTGGTTAGGGGCAAATCAATTCAGTCACCCTCGATCTCATCGTCACCCTTATATATATATATATTTATGTTCTGTAGGAAAAACACTAAACTATAAATTTTCAGAATCTAAGATTTGCCAGCAATAAAACGTTTTAGTCACTTCATCGAGTAAACCGATATCATCCAAAAACCATTCGAAACAATATATTAATAAGTTATATTTTACCGAAAATATAGACCTTGACCTTGGATTTCGATAAAGTATAATATTCTCTCTTTTTAGTATTCTGTCTTTGAAAATCAGAACACTCTTTTAATAATTCAATGCTTTTCAGAATATTATTTTGTTTGACTTGTTAACTTCTATTAACTTCTATTTACTATAATAGTCTGTAAGTAATTTATTTATTTCATTTGTTGACCGTTTACAATAAACAATAAACATTGTCATACTCGTTTTAGCGAGAATACATTTTATTTATTTTTTTTTTCGATAATATTTTTTCATTAAAATCATAATAATTTACATACTACCTACTGTTGGCTACTGTTGTTGTACGCATTATATTTATGACCTTATGAGAGTTTCGATTAAAAAAAAATGAATTATTTTATATAAAATGTATATTAGTATTGCAATAGAATACGTGTTATACGTGACGAATGTAATTTTATTTTTTTTTCCTTCTCTAGAATACCCAATATTAATGCGGACCATGACAGCAGTGTTGATTTTATAATGTGTATGAATTCAATCAACTAGATCAATATTGTTATAAGTAAGACAATGGTTTAATTTAAAACTGACCTATGCGCACAATGATGACGCTTGTGGTGTCCGTCCCCGTAATAGAATTATTATTGTAACCATTCGGACGGATTTTGCGAAGAAAAGGGCAAACGCGCGCAGTATCGGACCGGAGAATTTTGATTAAAGGCGAAACGATGTAACTGCAAAAAGTTGTAGAGGGACGACGGCGCAGCGGGGCGAGATTAATTTTGTTATTTTTTCCTTTTCGTCGTTGTCGTCCCGCATGCACATTATTACTGATAAGTATGATAACAATGTGATATTATGTAATTTACGTATTTTATTTTTATTCGTAATGCGAACGAATTGCCGTAAGATTATTTTACCGATTTAAAAGAACAGCTAAAATTTGTTTCTGTAAATAATTGGCTGAACGTCGCTAACAGAGTTTTCAACAACCAAAAATAATTGTATCGAGCTGTTGCACTACAAATATTGAACTTAATCGACATTTTTAATTAAATCGAACACTGCGCGGAATAGTAATTTTCATATTAATTTGATAACTTCGTTACTATAAACTATAAAGTGAGCATAATGTGAAAACAAAAAACAAGAGCAACATAAATAAGTGTAAAGTTCTTAATGTATGGGTAGTTTAAAAAGTTATTTTTCTCGAATGACACGTGAATCGTTAATAGTTTAGAATATTCTTAGAAACGCAATACATAATACATTATCTTGACATTTTCATCGGTGCGCTACTAAATATTAAAGATTGAGATAGTTTAACACTGAACTACTAATATACAATACATGTCAATACTTTGTAGTAATCCGAGTAATTATTGTCGTATACTACACCGATCACTTCAACGTTACAGACATTACACACACACACACACACACACACACACACACACACACATGAAGTAAATAAAGTTAAAACATTCCAATTGTTGTATATTGGTGATCACGTCACACGATCAACGCAGAAGACCGAACACTGTAAATTGTAAACACTTTATTGAACACGTTATTCGATGACGAACGTTTAACTTTCACCGCCGAAGACTTCATTATTATTCGGACTTCGCTCTTGTATAATACTACTTAACCCAGTTTGAACATATTAGCAAAGCTTTCGTAAAATATAATACTTGTAAAATTATACTATTTGACTTACTAATAATTATTCATTACCAACTCTAGTTACAAATACCAATTATTAATAAGTACTGTGTAATTGTTAACTTAACCTAGTGTTAAATAATAGATGTCTGTCAATTTTAAGATTTTAAGTATAATTAAATTATGTGTATAAACTGTTGACTATATGATGCAAGCAGCACCTATGAATAAGCACACATGGTGTGTACTAAAGTGGTATAGCATGATATATTATTATAATTATTTATAATTAATTATATTATATCAAGTGGTCAACATTTTTGTGATATACACATATTTATGGTTTTGCTCGAGCGTACCGGTAATAAAATAAAATAAAATAATTATAAAAATAATATATCTATACCATTTTATTACTATCCAATATAAAATAAACGGTATCTGATTTTCGATTTAAATGCCAATGCCAAGGCTGTGCGTTTATAACTATGGTCTTAATAATTCAAGATCAAGGGAAAGTTAAATGTATTGTATAAATTACATTTTTACGCATGCTTTGATATTTAATTAATTTAATTTTATAATTTAAATAAATTTAGATCACCATGCATTATATATTCGCACCAACAATTAATAATTTATTGACCGTTTGGTTTATCCTATAAAATAAAAACTGTATTGTGTCAAATACTTCAGATTGTAGATCGCACTTAAATAAATTAAAAAAAAACACTTGATAAACTGTTAAAATAGCACACTACCTTTCTAAATTATACTTCATATAATCACGGTCTTCAATTCGTCATGTGGAACACATTTTATACTTTTTTAATTTAATTTGAAATTGGATAAGTATCTTACTATTTTTAGTTATCTTCTTTTGTGAATATTTTATTGCACTCACCTGAAACAGAGAAATAAATAATACACTATTAGTTATATTTATTATGACGTGTTCAAGCTTATTCGATAAAAATGTAAAGTAAGTATAAAATTGATATGAAGCCTAAACCTTTTTATAATAGTGATTGATTACATGTAAGGGGCGTTACCATACTTTTATGTTTATACGCATAAGACACCGACACACCAATATGTTATTGACAGAAAAGTGTAAGAAATTAGTTCTCATACAAACAATATTTACGCGTAACTATCGATCAAGTTAATCATATTCGGGTATCGGTCAATATACCTGAAATGATATTTTAGATTATTTTTTTTTTAGATGAATCGTTAAACGGTTAAATTATTTATAATGACGAAACAAAATATATACGACGCGTATACGATATGCGTACGGATGGTACGAGTGCACCAGTTTTTGAATTTTACATAATATTAAAATATTGAAGTTAACGCCTATAAGTTATCTTCGTCGAGAAAGGTCCACAAAATTGTTTGCCCTTGATTCCAAGTCATTCTGGATTTTTTTCTATCGCACAGCCTCATTAATTCCAATATTGTTTTATAATCAGTGTGACGCGTAAGGTTCCATACATGCTAGTTTTGTGTCCCTGCTAATCGACATATTATGTACCGTTATATATTTCGGGCTTTACCAGTTGTGTGATCCGGCTTAAAATAATACTAAATAAACAATGATCTCTTCGAAGAATTAAATCGTATAATTTATATCCAACAACGTTTCTATAAACATTCGGACGCACAGTGTTTTTATTCGATTAAATTTTGAAAATAAACAGTTTCAAATTTTTTATTTTCAATCGAACGTTTTACGCTGAATATGACAAAAATGACTTTCACTTCGTTTTTATTAATATTTATACTTCAGATTGATTTTCTATTGCGTACTATAATATGTTGATCATCAAATTGCAAACTTTAACGATAACTTTGCCCCGTAACGATGATATTGTATTGAGAAGCTAAAAAAAAAAAAAAATAATAATAAAATGTCATCAGTTGATATTTTATGTCCGAGCTGCACTAAAATATATTATATAAAGTAAAAAAAAAAAAACATTTCACATAGAATTTAGTATTACAAAACGGGTTCAAAATTGTTTTTTATTTTTATTTTTTGCAACATTCGTTTATACTATTCCCCTCGAACACAACAATCGTATACAGTATCATAATATTAATGAGCGGGGACACAACCCACTGTCTCCATTTTACGATTACAGACAATATAATATAGTCTTAAACTTAGACATCGTCTACCAAACTGTACATCGCACCACAAAATGTTATTTTTATTTAGAGTTATTCACTTGGAATAATGTTATAATTAAATTGTAAAAAATCGATGTGATTGTACATTATTGTATTGTAGTGTTCAAAGCAATAATTTTTAATTATGTAATTTCTTTTAAATTGTTTAACCGGAACATTTAACGATAACATATTCTCACATAAGATGCGTCCGCCGTCCACATTAGGCATTAAAAATGTATTAACCGATCGTATAATGTATCCAATTTTGCAGTGAATAATAAAAAAAAAAAGCTGCTTATAAAAACACAATACTCTTCAATAACGATAATAATCTCAAACGGATTAAGCCATCATAAGACACTTTTTCTCGAGCTAACCTTGTGTAATTTACTCGTCACATTAAATTCCAATATCAATGGTGTAATGGAGTTGTTGCCGTTCACCGTCCGATTACGTGAAATCGATTCATTCGAACATATTCAAAACATTTATTTTTCAATAACACACTATTACGTATACGACTAGTATATTGTATTTCATAGTAATATGATATTATTAAATCCGTTGACGAGCTTGTGCTGCGAACCTCTTCGGTGTTTTCTCGCGAATTAATCACAACCAATGTTATCAGACCGCAGCCTCCGACCGATTGTCTATTGCCGGTGCACTGCATAGAGTGGATTTACAAAATCGTCGAGACCCAGTGCTGATGGGGTGGAACGGACGGACAGGAGGGCGGTTGAAGTTTTGGGGGCAATTTATACGAACGACATCGGGTGGAAATCGGATTATCCACTTCACCTTGCACACGGGACGAATGTGTAAATTCCATATAGCCGATCGCGTTTAACAAGCGCGTCACGTATATAGCCTCTTCAATCCTGACGTATAATGCGAGGTGGCAGCACCAAATATTCAAAGGCACAGCCCGGCCCGAGTCCAATATTATATTCTATACGGAAACCGTTTTTCACACATCCCGTAATTGACTTTGCTTTATACATATACGTGCACACATATAAATATGATATGTAAAGCGATTGCGTTTTTGGTCATACAATTTTTGCGTAACCTGACTTTTGAAAAGTTCTAGGTGTGAAAATTATTCATGACCGGAAAAAAGAATATGGAACCAATATTATTATTGCCGTTGAACAGTTCATTATATCTGAGGAACGTAACGTTAAGTTTAAATCGACGGTTGTTTCAATTCAATCAATCATAAAGAAGCAAAACGGTTGATTGTATAGCCCCCCCCCCATCGATAGCCTTGTTAGCACAATGATATTATTATAGTCAAACCGCTCAAGCTATGCTTATCGTAAGATACCTTATAAAATATTTTCGATAATCGATACCGGCAATTTAAATGATAAAACTACAATTATATATTATCAGGTATAATAATGCTCCGAAAGTTTCAAGCCACCACATGGTATATTCACGAAATTTTATAAACTACAAACTCAGTGACTATTACACTTGACTGATGACTTAAGTCGTAAGTCTATAATAAACGTAAGTCACTTACACAAACTATAAGCAATATTGATTAAATTGCGTATCATCGCTGCATCAGATACAATATAGAATCCTTTAAAGCCCTGTCTTTCAAAATAATTAATTTTAACCTCGTTGATTTACGGGAAAACGATACTCGTTAATATTATAATAACAGAGAAAAGTAAATGTGTACACAATTTATTAAAGGAAACTTGTATTTTCGATTCAATAACTTTCTATGTTATGATTCTAAGTATAATTAACTTTCTTCTTAAGTATAAATGATATTGTTATTTTACAATTATTTCTTTCCAATTTCTTGTTTTATTAATATAAAATAATACGCGTGCCGAGTACTTGCTATTTTTGCTCAATTCTCTATTTAATGTCCTTTGGAATGTTATAGTATCTATTGGGTTCAAATAATTGACCGTCGGTTGTTTTATTGCTCCCCGTCTGACCTATATATTTCCAAAAATCCTGTGGACTGGTTTGAAGTAGATATTAAAAATAATATAGATCAATTTGAAAATTTATCGTGTTTTTGAATTAAAAAGCGGAATACTACTCAATGCTAATGGTATTGGAATATTTTCTTGAATTTATCGGTGTCGTTAATAATCTAACAAGATTGTAATCAAATAAAAAACAAACAATAAGGCGTTATAGCGCTTCAATTAGCAGTGTACAATAGTATAATAGAATTGCTAACTGGTATACCTAACTATTGTTATTTATGAAACGCTTGCTAAAAAGTTAAAACTTTTTTAGAATAACGTTTAATATTTGTTTTCGATTCTATTGTGTTCGAAGAAAATATTATAATTTATATAACGTCTTGGATAATTTACGGAATTATAGAAATTTAAAGATTGAAAATTTAATATAAACTAAATTTAAAAGTCCAACGTTGTCATAAATGTATAATGTAAATATTAAACACTTTGATAATCTGCGCTGAAAAACAATAGCGTATTATATCGTATAATTTGAAACGTTAAACAAAATATTATAGTATACGAGTCAAGAATATTAAGGTGCAATTATTCATATTACTGCAGTGTATTGCAGTTGAAATCCTCGGTAAATAATTTATTTAAAGACAAATTTATTTTGGAAGTTTGCGTTTCGTGTGATTATATTACAGTTATTAATTAGTAGTCTTATGTATTTTATTCGTCAGATATGCCATAAACTGGAGTTCAAAGACGAACCTACCTGCAGTGCTCGAGTATATAAGCTAGTACAGTTCCGCGAAGGTCGGATAAACAGCTTATAGAAACGTAAAAGGAATAACGCGGAAAATACGTAGGAATTACGAAAAATAAAATAATCCTACCAACAATATTTCGGTGACACGTGAGTCAACATCGACCGTTAAGACAGTTCCGAGTAATTATTGTGCGTGATTACACGTAATTCCTAGTTTAACGTCGATAAGAGCTTTCTACAGTCTTTGAAATGTGTTACAAAAGTTATTAGAATTCAATGCATCGCGCATGTACATCATACTGAAGTATATGATTGACCGCTGATTACATTATGATAGGGTCCTTATCCCCGTCATGCGTTAACGAATTAATCTATTACTCTATTACTCTGAATACGTAATTATTAGTAAATTAAATTTTATATTGGAGAAACTTTTTTATATTGAAACTTGTCGAACCTACTCAGAAATATCACCTAGGTTATCGAGGGTCGCAGATTGATAACCATTATACAACAATAATAATAATATGCATTATTTTACAGCTAAGATACCGTACAGTTGATAAACGTAAAAATGCAATTGATGTAAAGTACAGGCTTTACAATTCTAAAAACATAACATAATTTAAGTCTTAGAAAATATAAATTTGTGATGAACTTTCTTACTATTTAGGTAGGTTAGGAGCGAGTTGGATAATGTAGGAAAATTAATTCTTGGGCGAGATAAATTATTTTTGTAATGTTGTGTTATATATGTGTTAACCTTAACATGTGAATGTGGTCATTTAAGACTGTACATATTAAACCAATCTGTTTTTTTTTTTTTGCAGAAATTGTATTATAATTATAAATGTAGGTAACTATGTTAGCAAGGTTAACAAGAAATAGGCGGTTCATAAAAAGGGTTCAACGTTATTGAAGTTAGTCAGTAGTTAAATTATAATCACTATGGGAAAGCCTCGCAGTCTTAGCTTGCTTCGGCCATGGAATCATGAGCTGGGTTTCCTTTGTAGCAGGTCACTTCTATTAGCAAAGAGCGCGGTGCTAGGACGCAAAGCTCACCGTCCTCAGGGTTTGCCTCAATTGCTGATACTTGCTCTGAGTCTGCACAGACGCCTTTTTAAAGACACAACCGCAGTGCAGTACGCATAAAAAAAATTTTAAGTACCTACAACTGTAAAGCAATAAAAGTATGATAATTTGTAAATGACATCTTCAGCTGCAGTCATTTTTATTTTATTTAAGTTAAATTTGAAGGAATTTTTGTGTACTATTTTTTACGTTTTCTTTTTGTATTAAAAATTAAACATAATAAATAAACATATTATTTTCTTAAATTCCGCCATCGAGATTTGGTATATTAATTCTTAAAGAACTTTTTTTATTCAAAGGAAACATAGATTGTTCACATTTGATTTTAAAAAGACTTTAATTAATTTGATTTTAATTATTTCATTGTTTTCGCTTTTTAAAATAAAAAAATCATACAAATAATAAACAAAACTAAATTATGTACATTAAAAAAATCGAGTTCACTCGGGCCATTCGGGTTTTAATTTGATAAGAATGTCCCAAGTACAACTTTAGATGCATATTTAAATGAATTAATACTTTATCTCTATCGTTGTTTATTAATGTAATAATTATTCAATTACTTTCACTCTTTACCGTCTTCATTCGGAGAGAAACATTTAATTTTCAAGTTTTTCTTTGGCGAATTCTTTGACATTGCATTAACTATTTTTTTTTTTTTTTTAAATACAATAAAGCTATTTAAAAAGTTCTTCGTCCGTCACATCGTCATAGGTTTCTTAAGGCAACAACACAATCATCAAACATAATAAATAACAAACATCAAAACACGATGCAATGATGTAAACACGAGAGCACGTTAAAAGTTTTTTTTTTTTTTGCAACTTGTCTAACTGTCTCATAAGAAATTTGAAAAAATATAATACGATTTAACATTAGCTTCGTTCCAATCGTCGAAATCAGTTGGGAAAAATGCGAGGTTACAATTATGATACGGCAAACATTGCTCGTGAAATCTATCATTTGCGCGCGTCTTATTGCCTTCGTCCGAACGCCGCGGCCGCCGCTGCCGTTAGCCGACTCGATCGCGTCGGTATGCGCGTGATATTGTCGTCGTACACGAGAAAACGGTAAAAGCAACACATTTTTCCGACCACCCGCTTCCGTGTACAACGCCCGTGGGCCGCGAGAGCACCTCGTAAATTCGCACCGGGGTTTCACCGTGAAATGCACGCGCGAGATACATTATGACGCGTTGCTCATAAAATTATCGCGTGACACGTTCTCGACGTTAGCCGAAGAGACGGCGTTGTAGTGGTATTGTGTACGGGTTTTACGTCGCATTGTTCTGGCCGACGGAGGCGGAAAACGGAAAATGAAAAGAAAAAAAAAAAAGTAAACAATAATGAACGAAAAACCCATGTCATCCGCGGAGCGCGCAGTAATAATGTACTGCCATCGACAGCGAAATATTGTGTCGTCGAAAGAATAAAAATAATACGAAAATATTACGAAATTAATACTCGGGGTCAGCGTTTGGGTGGAAACCCCCCCCCCCCCGTCGAGGCGGCGTGCTGTTAATATCCAACCTTAATCTCCAACTTCGGCGTGCCTCGAACCTCCTCCTACCGGTATCCTCTTCGGCGTGTACAGTTGTTATCGTTTCACGCGTTTCGCGCGCACACCGCCACCGACACCGTTCGCCCGAGACCCGTGATTGGAACGAGCGGTGTCGGCGCCTATAGTGGTACTTACACTAATTTAAAAATGTATGTTATGCTCGAGCCCGATAGCGGAAGGGTTAATGGTCGCGGTGGTCGGCGAGCAGGGTGGGGGAGGGACGGTTCTGGTAAGTTTTCGTACGACGCGCGCACTTGAAATTGCATTAATATGCGCGTTTTTAAGTGCATCGCCGCGTCGTTGTCCCGAAACATAATAAATGTTCGTCTGGCCCCGCGTGCGCGCTATTATTACGCCGGTCGTTTGTAGGTAGCCGTGTCGTTTTCAAGTGGCATGATTTTCCAACGTTTTATCTCGCGGAAAACATTTTTCCAGATTTCACACCGCTCGTGTATGTGTGCCCGGCAGACGGATTAAATCGATCGATTATTCGAGACACTCGTATTACTCGTAAAAGAAAACGAAAAACAGAAAAAACACTCGCGTCTATGTAATGAAATAAATATAGGGTTTTTTTGTCTTCCTATTATTATAAAATGTCAAACATTTAAACGTCAGTACACACCTACTTCGTGGACTTCAATGGCCATGAAAATGTATGGTGATATCCGAATTGATATTCGATAACTTTTCTTACGAGATTTTAGAAAATTTACTTTCGATAACAATTTTTTTGTCGAACAAACCTCATTATTGAACGCGATAAACAATTTTTTTTTATGTTCATTCTTTCTTTATAAGTTACCCTTAAATAAAAATAGTATATACATAATAATATTCTAATGGTATCAATGATAATTAAAATTATTTATAAACAATATGTAGGCATGTGTGATGATTTCAATTAATTACGGCACTGTTACTACAAAAAATACTATATCGAGATTTGAAATAAATATAAAATATGAGCATGCCTGGTTAAAATTTAAAAATGTAACCGAAAGAAAAAAAGAAAAATAAGTTCAGATATACTTCAACATTTCATGGACGTTATTATATCAAAAATATATCATATACTCGTACTGTTATTCTATCTAAATGAATAACATTTTTTACTTTAAAAATATGGCAAATTTGTTGACTTATACAACGTGCAAACTTCTTTTTGTAATATGAAAGTGTTTAAGTACTAGTAGAAGAGGAATATCAATAAAAATTCCAATAAAGTCATACACGGAATGTATTAAATAATTTAGTATTAAAACAATTCACATTTTTACACGTTATATTTATAATAACACGAAATGGAATCTTTATAAACTCACCATGAGACTTAAAATCTAGCAGTTCAAATAAATACATTTTCAGAATTACTAATTTAATTCATTAATGAATAACGAGAATTTCTAATGAAGAACAACATTTTATGAAAGCCATTTTTTTATTTTTTTTATTCCTCCATTATGGTTTTCTTTTTTATATTTTTTTGTATTAGATATGAAAATAAATCACTTAAAGCTTTAAAAAAAAATTATCATAAAACATTATTTTATTTTTCTTAGTGCATTTTTAATTTGTTTATACGATGCTACTCCTCTTCTCCAATAACTATCTATATATTTAGAAAATTAAAAAAATAAAATAAAAAATATTGCTTCTCTAAGCTTCTTGTAATTTTTTCTTTAAGATATTCGTTTAGGATATACAGATATATAAAAATTTTTTCTCCACCTTGTATAATGTAATTCTTTGAACCTTTTTTTTATTAATTATTTCACAAGTTATGATGTTTATCCTTTTCTGTATCAATTTACTTATTATACATAATAATAATGCGATAAAAAAAAATATATTAATACAATAATAATTAGACTCCCATAAAAATGTGATGATTTTATTTTCCGATTTACCTTGATAGAAAATTACTATAGTATCGCTCTCATAGTTTTATTTTATTTGAACCTATTCAAAAGGCGCAATGAACAATGTCATAACTCATTTTTCCAAATCTTTAATGCGATCAAAATTAATTTACGGTTTTTTGTAACCAACCCAAGACTTCGGTACTGTACTCGTATTATTATAACTGTAAATTATAAAAATAATTTTGTTTTATATTTTATAATTTTATATCAACTTTATAAATGATAAAATTGAAAAATTTTTTCATTCTGCATATTGTGTTGAATTAAAATATTTTAAAAATCACATAAAAGCTTTTATTGACCAACGGGCACAAAATAATATAATCCAAACAAATAACGTCTTAAATATTTTGCATTTATATAGAATACTAAGATATTATAAATTTAAAGTATATAGTAAAGTTCATCATAAAAATTATATTATATTCTGAATAGAGAAACAAATTTAGTACTTAAGAACTACTAAAATATGTTTGTATTATAAACACTGAATGAAAAAGTAAGAAATTAAACAAAAAATTGAAAAAAAAATAATAATTTAAATTTTGATGGAATTTCATTGAATCATCTTACATCCTCAATGTGACTTAAGTTGCGTATTTTAAATTTTAATTCATGGGGAGTCGTTATTTTATTTCCTCAATAATCATTTGAAAAATATCATTATTTTTTTCCTTGCAATTTAAGTTGAATGCAAATTTTAAATAGGTTTTGCAACTTAATTTTTTTTCTATAGCAAGTTTAAGGAAATGAATCATGAAAGAAATACATAATATTCTTCGATGTCGAATTGTATAGACTTTAATTGCTCTCGTTTCTATAATTTAGAAAACATAATATTTTTATTAAAATTATGTGATTGTGGACCGTATATCATGTCTGTTATCATAAAATAAGGATAATATGCATTATAAGGAAAGAATAAAGTTGTTCTCAATAAGTCAATCTATAAGATTTGATATTGAAAAAACCGTAACAAGAATACATCGTGACAATGAGTAGTACCTAATATACGTGTGGAAAGATGTTAAACGTTATACGGATCGAATTTGTCAGAATTCATTTACGGCCGACTAGAAATAATTGTTTGTATAAAATCTAATTTTTTTTACCGATGCGACGGCAACTCATACGCATTTCATATATTTCTAGTGAGCCTCACAAAATCTTCTCCTAGATTCGTCAGTTCGTTTTTATTCGAGCATCGGTTTACCGCACGTTATTTATTTTTTTTATCGTCTCTTTTCGTTTCGTTCGATCGTTTCGGGTGTATGTTTATTTCTACATCTTTTTATCGCCAACGCCCGGGTGTATCGCTAATAAATTCTAAATTTTTCACCGCACCAGTCAACGGGGTTCGACGTTCGTGCCGTTAGCAATGAGTTATGACGTTGCAGTTATGACGACACAAAGCTCATATTCCGAATGCCAGTGTAGCGCACCGGACGACGCCGTATCGTGTTCGACTTTTTATACGTTTGTCCGTGGCATTAATCTCAGCGGTACGCAATATAAAAAAAAAAACCGATACGCCGTATAATATCTGCTATAATATTGTTATGGCGATGTTTAGATTCAGATTCCACTATTCCATTAAACACATCTATATCATTTTGGGACGAATCAAGTGCATTGTGTTACGACCAATCGTTAAATCGCTATATATCTATACGTTATATCATATTATATATCGTTTTCCCGCACCCCACGGTATGGTGATCATTTCCCACGAACCCCATTTGTCCAATCCGTAACGTCTATATTTCAAATATTATTTCGATGTTGCTCTTAGGGGATTACAACTATTCGTGCCCCCTCCCCTCGCCGTCCGAAATGATAGTGCCGAAGTCATCAACTATATCACATGTAATAAACTGGGCTCGGCGAGTGTTTCTGACGTTAAAACGATTATACGACCGTTAGTTTACTTACCCACATCTCACTTAGAAATCGTAAACACACGTATACGGTTCAAACGGATAACTGCAATAATCAGTCTGATAAGCAATACGGTTATTCGATTGTTTTTTTTTTATTTCAATGCCAAATCAATTAAACGTCTAAAAATCTTTATGTACTAATAGTTTTTCGCCAAATATCATGCAGGGATGAGACATTTAGAGGACTTTTTTTTCAATGCAGCTACAAAAATAAAATAAAAATAAGAAATGTATATTTTTTACAATTATATTGAATATTGTAATAAAATCGATGGTTTATTTCATCATCGCTGAAGAAAAATTGTGCCAGGAGTTGCGAAGAACACTGATAAATAAAACGATTGTAAATATATTATTTACATAAAAAAATAGATCGGACTTGAATAATTACTGTCCTTATATCATTAAAAGTATTGGAAATATCTTAGTACATTCAGTTTTTTATAATTTCTTAACTTGATCACTTCTTCATTCCTTTCTTTCCGTATATTACTTTCCTCGAGTACTTAAGTGCCTCAAATAATATCCAATCAATTAAAACCAATAATTGAATATTACATATTTTATTGAATTGGTTGTTTATTTTTTCTTTCTGGAACCAGTTTATAATATGAATATCGATAAAAATGTATAACTACTGATTATTTTTGATTTAACGTGATAGCTATGAGTCATTGATTTTAGGAATCGGCTTATTTGTATTAAATTTAGGATAACTGTGTGTCTTAAAGAAGTTTTAAAATTTGTTTTGCTATTATTATTTAAGTTCTTTCAGTTATGTGTTTGTATGTTTTATGAGTCATGGTGCGTGTTTATTTGCAAACTTTAACCTGTAACTTGGTAAGTTAATATTCTCACATCTCAACGAGACGTGTCGTCAACGGTTGTTTTGATCAGTGTTACATAAAGGCATGCACAATCAATAATCCACAATATAAGTGAGGTAATTCTATCAAGTGAATGCAATTTTAATAATAGGTCCAACACAATCTAAGATATAAAAGAGTACAACATAACAGTATTTTATTTATCTATGAAAAAATAAAAACAAAAATAAAATAATAAAACGCGCGTTTTTTGTATGATTTTTGTATAACTATTTTCTTCTTGAGAATAGTGCGTGTGCTGTGTGAAATGCATATCATTATGGTTTACATGCAACGTAATACAACTAGTGAATATTTAGCAATACATATGTTTCATAGTCGCAGTGGAAATTCATCAGAACAAATAATTGCAGTAAATTGAATCATTACCGTACGACGGATAAAATACAATACACGACGAACGGGAAAATAGTGTTTAAACGAATTTGAAAAAAAAAATTGAATCCACTTTATGCGACGACTACTACTGAAAAAATGTGAAAAATGTATTCATTTTATAAATTGAATACGAACGCCAGGAGCGTTTTGAAACTCAACATTTTACATCATGTTATTATTATAAATGTATCATAGCGCTCAGTTGGGTAAAATATTTCCAATATACATCATGATGTGAAGGTTTATAAGCAATGTCCTCTGTAATCCTTAAGAGGTAAAAGTGATTATAGTCCACGATCGTCAGGAGCATTAGCCATTGTTCAACACTACCATCACCGTTGTACTACCAGCACTATCAGGAATGGTTGTCATCGATAAATTTATACTTAAAGTCCAATAAGCAAACGGACGAAACACATTAAACATTTTAAAAGTCTGATTTGCCTGAAATTGGAAAAAACACATTAACAATGATGTAACGTAATTATATTTTTTTTAAAGTTTTAAAAAAAATAAATAAATCCTTCAATACCGTATTACAGATCTGTATTATCTCTACTCGACCGATGAAAAAAAATGATATTTATAATAATTAAAATCAAAGCGCTTGCGTAGGCACTGTACAAAATAACTTTTTCGATTTTCTTCTCAAGGTTGGTTATAAACATCGTGCTTTGAATCTGTAGAATCTACAAGAAATGTATTCCGTGGTACTGCTAGTCTTCATGTCCGAAATTTTACGTTTTGTCATATTTTTGATCTTTTTTATATAATCGCACTTCTTATAACATTCTATAAATATTCGGAAAATGTTTAATTTAAATTTTCACAAGCCTGTTAACATTCATTATTAAATACAAATGCTTTGAATTTGTTTTTTTTTTTTATAATAACAACAATATAAAATAAATATTTTTTTGTTTATCTGATCAATGAATATCATTTTTTGTCAGACATTTGTTTATGGGGCTTTTAATACTCGGAACACATTTTTTCATATTCTTACAAAATATTTACGGTATATTTTGGAATTGTTGAGTGCGCACTTATCTTCCGTATATTTTAATATTTTTCAGAGCTACAAAAACAACCCAGGTTTTGGCCATCGGGAAATCGAAAAATACAACATCCGGTCCGACGAGACAAAGTGCGCATAATAATTTGCTCCGTAAACAATTATTATTATTAGTCTCGACGTGTAAATAACAAATATAAATGATTTGTTGGTGTTAAAAGTGTAGCTTACTGTCTACATTCAAATGTAAACGTATATCGTTATGTGCATACTGAAACACTACTAGTTTTGGTGCAAATAATAATAACACGGTGAAAAAAAAAGGAGAGAAACATCGTTCAACTTTTTTAACAATACGAGGACAAGTAATTCGGTATTCTCATCAGCATAACAATAGATATCTGCGGGGGTTTTATGTGCTCGCCAAAAGAATGTTTTCATTGTAGCACTGTCGTCGTAAAAAATAATTGATAGGAGATTAAATATTATTTTAAATACACCATACGTGTGCGCAAAATGATGCCATGGCGCGGTGTAAGGTTACGGGTTGGTGCAAAAGTTAACACTCTACAATGATTTATGTGCAAAAGAGTTTTTTTTTTTGCCCCACAAAGATGGCCGAGACATTTTATTGTTTGATGTGTAAGTGTGGATGCGTTCGATTTTAATACTGTATTATTATCTCTATCGTTTACGTTTATACGAATAATGCAAAGACGCGGCGTTACAAATTTGATCCCGATTATGTTAATACTTGAGTTATCAAATACGAATCTAATCTAATCTAATCTAATCTAATCAAATCAAATCTAATCAAATCTATTCAAATACGCCGTATTGGCCCTGTATCTCAAATAATACGAAAGCTTGTATCGGATGGAAATTTTATTTGGTCCAATAATATAAGTATCATGATATTGTGATTGTGGTCGGGCCCCGAGACATTTTTACTACGAAATGTTTCTTCTTAGTCGTACGAGATAATTCTACTGGTGACGGTTTGTGCGACAAAATATCATTTCATCGTGAAACGACGAGACCAAGAATTTTTGAAATGACATAAATTCATAGAGAACGTTATATTTTATACAACTATTGCTTAATGGAAAACCATTAATGTACACATTTTACAGGCGAGAGTCTAGACAACTGCAAACAATTTAAGTTATCAAAATGAATTCTTGTTAAAGGATGTACCTATATTATTTCAATGGACTCATCATTCCGCTGCAATCATCACGACCCGAGTGTAATATGTATTTATTAATGTTCCTCCAATTTTACGCGTCGTAAATAAGTTTGTAATATTTAGTGGAAACCACCAACACGAGCTTATCAAAAGTATAATTTAAGAACTTTCAGTTCTCGGGCTTTATAATCACAATGCAATCTTTTCGAATGTACAATATTCGTATACTCGCTTCAATAATATTATCACACTCGGTAATTCTTATACGAATGTTATGACCGAGACAGGAACGTTAATTATCTGTTATGATCACCTTGAGCGTGTAAAAAAAAGGTATGTGCAGTACGTGAGACACTGTTTGCCACTCAATCTAATACTTCAAGTTTACATACGCGGTTACCGCGATGAAATGTGTTTGATGAAAGTCCCTTTAACCTAAACGGATCGGTAAGTCGAATGTGCCGAGGCGAAGCTCAGCGAGACGCGCGTGATGGTAATATGATAAACTACGATAATTCGATGTTTGGGTGAAAAATCGCTTTCCAAAGCGTTGTACGGTTCGATTCACCACGGTACGGTTGATTCGGTGCACGCAATCACTGTTGTTGTTCAAATTATTAAAAATAAATGTAAAAAACAAAAATAAAAATAATAACAAAAAAAAAAAAAGGAAAATCCATTGAAAACTAAATATTTAATCATTTCGAACCGTATTCAAATTGGAAGCGAGACGCGCGCGCCGGGTGCGCACCATATACGTATATATTTATGCCAGCAGTACGGCGTGACGCGAACGACTCTTTAAATACGAGTATAATATCGGTCGTAAATCAGACGAACGCCGCGCGCGTGGCAGTCAATGCGTACAGATACATTGTAATTGCACGTCATTAATTATTCGTCTACATTAAATGAATGAACAATTAAAAAAGATAAAAATAATAATAAAAAATACCGGACTCCTATGGTTGGCCACTCGTGTCGCTGTTCGGTCCGCGTCGGCGCACGGCCGCGCCGCGTAGTTGTTGCGGTGTACTCCCCCGGCGGTTTTACAGCCGCATCGTGATGACGAAACACCGGTCGTCCGTCTACCACACATCGTTTCCGCGCCCCCGCTGTACCGATTACCTGACCGTAATGAACCACAGTTATGTCACACGCCAATACTATGCGGTCCCCGACTTCCGCCGTTCGAACGTTGACCAATATAATCAATTGCGTGTTATTTTTATAATATTTTAAATTTTGTTTTCTAACAGTTTTTTTTTCCCCCGCATTTCGCGTGTAACAATTATTTTAACCCGTTATTATTTCGACGCACAGAGCTCCTTCGCTCGTCTACGCTGTCGAAATAGACAAACCATCGCGACCTACCGTCATGACGCGTACGGAAACCGATGAGTTGATTTCCAGGGAATTTATTTCACTTTGATGTGCCGAGGATTTCGATGAAAACACCTCGGGACGAACCCATTGCACACCATCGATTTTGAATACTGTCAATATTTTGTCGCAATGGACATTATTAAGTGTACTTATACGTCTTTTGAATTATAATTTCAAAAAGCTACTACAGGGTTCAAAAACGACATTTTTTTCTTTTTTTCATCAACGTCTAACGTGCGTCAGTTATGATTGAAAATCTGCGTTAAGTAGAATACATTTCTTGTTGTTTGCTTTTCCAATAGAATAAACTGATCTATCATCAAATATATCTGCATTTTTACGTTAATTTTTCCAAATATTTTAATAACAAGGCAAGTTGAGTACGTACAATATAACAATTAAAAAAAAGCAATTTACTGAACGCAGATTTGTTTTGTTGTATATTTGTATGACGGAAACAATCAATTCGGGTCGGGCGTTCTTTTAAAGTCAAAATAATTGATGATGAAAGTAAATATTCTGTACCCTCTTTATTTTTTAACCAGCTCGCTCGAACTCAATGTTCCTAAACGACTGGTGCCCACAGAGGAAAATAAAGTGCATTGTCGTTAAACAAAACAACAGGTAATACAATTATAATATATTTTTTATGTTACACAAGTGATGATAAAAGTGTGTGGCTATCTAGACTAAATATACATTTATACTAATTAACCAAGGGACATTCGGAATGCGAAAACAACAGAATTTACAAAAAGAGACCGACAGGGGATTAGTCCAAGCAGCGTCAGCGTATACGATAGCTCCAAATCTACACCAAAGGCAGACGTATCCAGCAATTCAATGGAGAAGCTCTGCCAGTTATCGTCATCAAAGTTTCATTGAACTTACTTGTTTTTTGTTCGTTTGCTTAGTGTTAATAAACAAAATACTGTCACAACTCACATGTATACTTTATTAATTTAAAAATATCCAAAAATCCTAATCCCTATCTTATATACTGTGACTGCTGGAATCAAACCCGGTACGCAAAAATAGTAATAATAATAATAGCAAATTCATTGAACACCCCGAACACAATTAGTGTACATTATAGACGATTTTATCACGTGAAGCCCAGCTTCTTGTATGCGTACACAGTGCATCGCAATAGTTATATATATAGTATGGTAAACAAATTTTGGGTAATGCTGCTCCTAGTAATATACAAAAAATGTAATCTTTTCAATTCAACTGTTTACGCAATTTAACAAAGTTTCCCTGGTATGTTAGTAACAAAACCTTACACTCAGACCTGAAAATAAAATATGTAACAAAAGTTTCTGACCATAAACTCCACAAAAAATGTAGGTTTCATACTAACCCCAACATAAGTCACCTTGCTTCATACTACATCTGACACAACCACATATGAAGACTCAAAAGAAATTGGTGTAGGGATCACCTCTAACCACCTAACCTAACCAAAGTAGGTAGCTTCACTGGGAGCCCTCCTACATCGTGTTCATGTTATGTTCAAGCTAACTTATCATTATAACTTGATGCGCTTAACTGTATAGTTGTATATTTCGTTATTATAATAAACTCTTTGCATATAATATATTTATACCACGTAAGCCATGCGACGGCCATCAATGTGCAGCCGCACTGCAACTGATGCGGCAATACGGAGGAATATGGGGTGCAATGTTTATATCGCACTGTCGTCTCGCCAACGGATGGCCCCGAGTAGTCGGCTCCAGCTGCCTGCCGATAAAAATATACTCGCGCTCGGCTACTGTAACTTACCATGTAACCGTTCTCTCGTCCCGGACACGGGGTCGTCAGCTATACTACTGATCTTAGTCTGGGGGGGGGGGTGAACGTTTCGCCATCTCCTCGCCGTTCGTAATACGTTTGCACTCGAAAACAAATAGAGCTATATTAGCGCGAGATGGAGAAGATAAAAGATTTCGCCGCAGGCCGACACAGCGACCTCGTCCTCGTAATCACATTACGCTCCACCGTCTCCTCGCCCTCGATGCCGTACAGCAGCTCGTGGCCCGTCTTCGTAGTCGCACGCGTCTGCGAAAGCACGCCTTTAGTGCGCGTGGGCGGATGTATGCTCGGCTGTTGTTTGTGTGTGCGCGTGTGTGTCTGTTGCAATGCGACGATGGCGGCGAGGTCAGTCATCTGTTCTAGTCGTCGTCGCCATCGTCGTTAGCGGCTGCCCGGAGGGGAATCGCCGACCAAAACGAGATTACCAATTGGATATACACACTTCTCCACCGCTGCCGTCACGGCTGCCACCTCAAAGCGTATCTCTGCGATCCGGTCCTAACGAGACGCGACCTTTTACACTGCTCATTCGATCGCAGGGGAAAACCGAAAAAAAGAGAAAAAAAATCGTTATTACGCGATGGTTTTCTCCTTTAAGCTTTCGCGCCTCGGTTTCGTGTTTATCTATGCTGAATCGTCAGCTAGCTGTTGTTTGTGTAAAGCCGATATAACGTGAACGCATATATTCTGCAGTAGGTCGCTGGTCCCAGGGCAAGAGCAAGGCGATCGTTGCGATTCACATTATTATACGAAACGATAATGATAAACCATCGGATTGTTCCGGTTTCATTATTGAATCGGTGGCTTCATATTATTCACTCGATAATTGTAAATCTGTATAGATGGGCTGTTACAACCTTTTTTTTTTCTTCTCACCAATCTCGCGTTACCGATATAGCGTAGCATATTTGGTACCACTATAGAAACGCAGATCAATAACAAACAAAATTGTTATTGAGGTTGGTAGTACAATTCGGTATGAATATCTCAAAATATATCTATGATTTCTAAATTATCCTTGCACATCAAAAATGTCAAGTAACATGCTACTTTGGCACATCGATATGTCATACGTACAAAAGCGGAATAAAACTTTAACTTATATTTTTTTTAACAAACAAATAAACATACTTTAAAATGTTTGATGCCGTAACTAGCGTATGCAAGTTATTGGTTCTATGAGTGATATATAATTTGTAATTTATTGGTATACCCGATGGCACATCAAGATTCATTAGAAGAGGGTTGTGAGGTGACTAACTTTATTTTTTACGATTTTAATAGTTATGACACTTAACAATTGAGAAACGAGGATATAGAAGGAGCAATTGAATGAAATCGATTGTAGATAATATACGAATGATTTGTTTTTTGGTATGAATTTGTATTTTATATATTTTTCCCCTACCTATATACATTTTGATAACAAGAGAGTAATAGCTATTGCACGTGTGATGTTGGTATTTTCTAGGGGTGTTCGTCGTAAACGGGTTTATTGATGTGACCAAAAATTATAAACCACCGCCATCATCACTTCACGGTTCTGAACAATCATACAATGGTAAGATGATTCAGAGAAAAATTCACCGGTGTTCAAGAAAAATTAAACATGCATGTGAAGTATGAATCTGAGATGAACAAAACACGGAGTGAATTGGTCTTTATCTTGTAAATCCCGACTGTATATTCAACCGAATCAGTGAAACGGAACATAATAAGCAACAAAATCATGCACAGACGAATAACGGTTTTATTTTATTAATTTTTTGTATTAATTTTTAATTTTTTTTTCGGCATAGAAAGTTTCGAAGAAAACGTCGTCACCAAGAGTTTAAAAAAAGTTCACGCACATTTTGTGTGCTGCATAATAATCAATTACGGTAAAGTTTTTGTGTAAATTAAAAAGTTTAATGCGCATATTAAATAAATACTATTTTTATCCTTGATAAACTGTACGGTTCCTTCGACTTGTTGTTTGTACGCTGAGCGAATGTAATATTTCTTTGATAATCGTTTAAGATTATGTCCTATAGGACTTTTTTGTAATTCTTTTTTAACTTGTACCTAACTGCAGCAGTCGTATTTTATTTTATTCTACTTGGAACGCAAACTCGTTTGAATTCTAATTGAATAATATTTTATTCTACAGATTATCATAATAATATGCAGCCGTAGAAAAAAAAATATTCAGGTAGGTACGCATTATGCTTTATTTAATACGGTACAGATTTTATTACAATATGTACCGTTGAGTCTCCTGAACTTGTGAGTTCTGAACTGCGAAAATCGATCTTTTCCTATCGATCATTGGAATCGAAACATTTAAATTAGTGTTTTCAAGCACTTCTCAGTGCCCACTATTATATGTATAGTAGGGTAGACTATTAAAGTTATACGCGTATGACTTGAAATAAAATGTTGGTCAAGTTTAAGTTCTGGAGAAATAACGGATAGTACGTTTCGTCTCGGAATACACGAGTTGATTTAGGGTAAATGTTGTTTAAAAGGCCGAGTGCAAAAATAAGAAGTATCATCAGATAACTCTATATTTTATACATTTTATTTGACAAAAAAATAAGCTTGAGTACCACCGGGATAGTTAAATTTATTACGCTGTGACTCAAGAGGGAAAATATTTTTTATTTTTTTTTATTAACATTACATTTTTATCTCTCAATTATAAGCATAATATGTTATAATAGCATTACAAAAAAGTAGTATTTAATAAAAAAAAAAAATCCTTCTGTAAAAGCATACATAATTCAAAGCAGAAGCTCTAGCATACCGTTAGAAATCGAATCAAGACAGAAATTATATTGAGAAATGTATTTTAGAATTTTCAAGAATAATAATAATAATAAACTACGGACCAAAAAATTATTATAAAAATGTAAAATAATAAATACTTCCATATTCATGCTCATTTCAATATTTGTACATGATAAATTGTTAGGCATGGTTAATAATAGCTTTTTGAGTTCAATAACTTACGTAAATCCATTGCCATTCTGTGCCACCTGGTAAGACAAGAAAATCGAATTTCTCTTTCAATACCGTGGTTTTATTTTATAAAGCTTGGATATGCAATAAGTGATATTTTTAAAATAGTTGCTTGAAGTTTTTTTTTTTTAAAGTGTTAAGATCACAATTATACATTATCATTAAAATTACTATTTTATTGTCACCAACATTTCTAAAATTGTTTTGCACCATTTAGATGTTGATTATTAGTCATACGTTTTGACGGTTAACGTGTTTGCAGTGTGCTTAACTTCAATTCGTCGAAAAGTTATCAAAACGATTAGATATTTTAGTTGTTCGGTAAACATCGTCAGATTTGTGCGAAGAAACGTATATTGATTTTCAGAAAAATGCAATACAGTAAAAGCTGTACAAAACGATGGTGCAAAATAAGATGACTACATAAAAAAAAGACAATCTGAGTTATAAATGCGTCAGACCTTTTTATGCTAGGATATTGTACATCAGGTCATTCTGTCGTCTTATAATGTTATAACGTAAACTAGCCCTATCCCCGGGGCTGCGGTATCCAATTACGTATATATGTATTACGCGCTAGACATGAACATAATATTTTCCGCAGACATTGAACTCGTTACGCTGACGGCTAGCCGAACAACAGTGCATAGCAATACGGGGCGATATCATGTCGCGTTATATCTTAAAAACGTTCTTGGTTGAAGCGCAAACGTGTATTATGATAATGTACGTCGCATAGGTGCGTATAAAAATATAACACACAACTGTACATTAAAAAACTATACATATAAACATATGCACATTATTTATGAAACGCGAGTAGGAAATCAAAATAAATTCGTGGAAACGTTTTAGGGCGTGACCGAATGCTCGGCAATCGCGCAGTATAAACATCAATTTCCTTTATACGTGCCAATAAAACAATAATATTACTTGATAACAGCAAACTTTGTTAGTGGTGGTTCGACGTTTATTAGTTTATTGCGTACACGCAAATACAGTTCAGACGATCGAACGTTGTTTTAAAACGATTTGTTATGATAACGTGACGGAATTTTCGATGCAGGTTAACGTAAGCGATGCAATAATCTCCGTAGTCGCTGTTTATATTATACTCGGAGACTTATGTGTATAAGGTTCAGTCGCTTATAAGACTCAAAATCGTCCGGACGTATCCAAATACATTTTATAAGACCAATCACTTTGGTTATAAGTAGGGAACGGATTTGAATGCAAATTGCATTTTTTTCTGAATGTCCGAAAACATTGGTTTCCAAGCAAAAAGTTCATTTCATACATCAAGGAATTTAAAAATGTAACTTTTATTTTGCATTTTTTTGCATTTTTTGCATTTTTAAGACTTTATTACATTTTTAGAGCATTTTTTGACTTTTTTAGTGCATTTTTATGGTTTTTAAGTCATTTTTTCAACATCTTTTCAACATTTATACTAAAAAAAATAAAAATGCCTAAATATGTTTTATGTTACGAAATTACCAAATTATTGTTGACACGTGTAGACACAAAATATATATAATATACATACAAGTTACAACAGATTATAACCCGCATTAAGGTAAAGATAAGATAAGCTATTTATCTAAATTGTACAGAAGATAATTGAGAGTTAATTTATTAAATTTTATTGTATTTAAATATTTTTTATCAGATTTTTCATAGTAATGTGTTTTTTTTATAAGTTTTAAATTCAAAATTGTATTTTTATTGAATATAAATACATTTTTAAAGTTTTTTAGGGCATTTTTTTAGTGCATTTTTTGATGTTAAAGCATTTTTATAAGGCATTAAATCGTATTTTTTTAAGGCATTTTTCTTGTTTTTTAGAGCATTTAAATCCGTTCCCTAGTTATAAGACTAAAATCTTGCTTAAGAATAAGGACCCCTTCAATTTCGTAAAAAATCGTAAATAATAATGTAGATATTTTAATAAAATATCGCAATAAATTGGTTTTAAACATTTTTTTTTTTTATGATGTACCTAGGTAGAGTGAAAAAGTGTTTTCAATTCAAGTATAACGATATTTGTCGCAATCATCGTTGTTGTAATACTTATGCAATACGTATGCAATTTAAGTACAAGTAGCTAGTTCTATTGGTGAATTGGTCGAAAGTATTAAAAAACTTACAAAAATAATAATGTTTTATTAAACTATAAATAACATCTCAGGTCAGTACATTTTTTATAAGTAAAATCAATATTTAATTTTAATTGTTTTTTTCTATACTTCACCTATAAGGTCCATTCGATTAAAATACTCCCTTTGTGCTGGTCTCAAAGTAAGTCGTGTAACTGTTTAACCATTGCTTTATCGTTAAGCGGATCTCGTAACGAGTTAAGAAAATTAACAATTTTTTTCATTTTAAACATAGTTTTTTTAATATTACAGTAAGTAAATCGTACATCGATTCCAACAGCTAAGACTTCATCAGCCTCTATTGCGATCGTGTTGGGCATCTGAGTCACTACGAAAAACCTCCAGACTATTGTCTTTAATTGTACGCACAAAGTACTCCTGAAGATAAACTATGATCGACCGTAAAATTGTTAAATTATTATTGGGATTGACGGTAATATTCCCCAAATTACTAAATTGAATGACGGAATGCGCTGTGACAACCGGCGTCGTTAAAAAAACTTAACTAAGGCCAGAGGCCTTATTCTACTTTTTTAATTTTCTGTTATATCATAATATCGTGCGGCCCGATGCGCTGGCAAGTAATATTTACAAACACTTAAAATTGTTTTTTTATATCTTTTTTATATTTGATATTTCGTACATAAAGTATTAAATAATTATTCAGATTCATCGCCAATTATTGTACAAACGTATCTATTTATGAATTAATATCTTATTAAATACGTACTGTGCACGCTGATGATTTATCAACCGTGAAATAGCACAGAAAATTGTATTTTTTTTGTTTTATGTGAAATTACTTTCATCATTAAATAGTCTTTTGAGACTTTAGAATTTAAATGGAACACAAACGATGTTTCAAAAATATGTTTTCACTCGTTTTTTTGATTTTTTACAATGAAACTGAAAAATGACAAGAAACACTTTTTCTTATAGAATGTACTATTTTCAGTTATACGCATGGAGATTTAAGTCCGAGCTCAAAGTCTAACCGAAAAAAACGTTATTTAAATATTTTTGATAGCGTGGTACGATAAATTACCGAGAAAAAGTATTTTGGAATTAGTAATGGAAAGTGCAATGTGATGATGGAAACGGAATTGGATTAAATTCCGTGGAAATCGTACTTTTTTGTTTAATTCGTAGGTAAGTATAATCATATATTGTTAATAATTTGCACGAAACCACTGAAATGCACAACGTGTACACAGAAAAAAAACCATACGAATGAACAAATGTTATATAATATTATACTATAGGTATGTGTGAGTATTTATCGCCGTTCACGGAATATTAACGGCGTAAAACATGATTTATGGTAAAAATCTTTTCCATCCGTACGTTCAGGACTCTCGGAAACTTGTCTAGGAAAACATTACTTTCATTTTACCTTTTTGAATATATGAAAGCGCACCTATTTAAAACCACCCACGGAGTACGTGCACCAGATGTGTAATTCTGGGTCAACGACGGCCTAAACATTAATTAACCGCAAGCCACCACGGCCAATCAGAATACGCGAGGTCGCGATTCCGAGCACACGAACGTATATGGGCCGGAAAGCCACACTTGCTCCGGTCGGCACGCAGGATTCTAAACTTCGGCTTAATACTTAATGTCGTACTCGACGAATCCAATTCAAAACCGATTGGTTGAGAAAAAGACAACATTCCACTAGGTATTTAAAAATGATAGAACCGAGCGACGTAAACCGACCGAAAAACGAACGCTGTGTGATCACAATGTAAAATATATATTATACGTGTCCAAATGCCAACGGCTAACGGGTTCTCGGGGTGGAACGAATCGTCATTATCAAGTACGATATTACAACGTGGTTTTAGGCCCGGTATTTCGAATGCGCTACGTCTAAAGGTTTATCCAAAAACCCGATTTAGCGGTGGAGCCTTAGTGAAAGTGAAAGAGTAATCGGTGACGGTCACTGATCAATAATGTGTTGGCACTCGACGAGTATATCATTTTCGCAGCGCTGCAGACCACGTTTGAAAAGGCTCAATAGTACCGTTTTCTTCGTCCTCCAATACTTCCGCGAGCATGATATATTCACGCACTACGTAGTACTCGTTGATATTTCAAAACACGAGCAGCTCGACGACGGTTCGGTCGGACGTTGTAAACGATCTACTGATGCTGCTACTGCAGCGCGGCCGTTGCGTTCTAAAGCGGATCACCGCGGACGTTCGTTTATAAATCACATTTAACGTGTGTGTTTTTATTGTGCACCGTGATGCACGGTGTTTGTGCACGCGGCCCGTGACCGTATGTATTCTGTTTGTTTACAGTATAGGTCCCAAACACACCGACGGACCGTAATACAATAATATAACGTCTCGGTATTGATTGCACGGCTATATTATTATTACACTCGTACATGGAGTGGCCGAGGGACGCGAGATAGCCGCGGGGAATCGCAATGTTATTTTATGTTTTCTTTTCGAGGACGAGTCTGCAGGGCCCTATACATGTATTCCATGGCAAATGTCAACTGACATGGCCCTTATACGCTAGTCAACAATAGACTAGCCCCTAACCCATAGACCTAACCCACTTGGGGATTACCGCCCATGAGTATAATATAAAGAAAATTAACAATAATTCCAGAGGCCCGGATTTAAAAGATGCCCTAAAAACCGTCGATAAATAATGCTCTAAAAATAGTCGAAAATTCATTTTACCGCATAAATGCTGTATAAAAACGTATACAAAACTTATACAACCTATTTTTATTAAATTTATAAATTTATCAGATACCTAGCAGTAATTTATAGTTCACAAAAACAAATAAGAATTCCTGTCTGTGATTGGCATCAACTTGACGTTATCGTTCAAATGAGTTTATAATTTTGCAATATTTATTTGTTTTAAATTTATACATATTTACATATTATTTTGATCAACGTATACATAGGGTACGGTGAGACCAGTGGTGGTTAACCATAGTAAATTATGAGTGCTGCGGTAAAGCACAGTCCGGCGTCGATAACTCCCAGATGGTTAACCAGCCGGGTTTTTAGCGACAAAAACATGCACCATATACACAAACGTGTATTGAAAATTAAAAAAAAATAACTTTTTCGGTCCAAAAATCAACTGTTACTACATTGTAGCTAATAGCTATAGTTACTGAAGTTTAAGATCAGTAAAAAATAATAATAAATGTTTTTATGCTTATATATTTATACAGTTTCCCACCGGGACTAACACAGAGCGATAACTCACATACTCGTATTAATCGAGATAACCAAATTCTTATTTTTTATGAGAATGTCTGGGCAAAGGCAATTTTATCAGTTATATTTTGGTAATTATAAGTGTTATATTAAGTAAGTAAAAAATTAACTTTTTATTTTATAATTGTTGGAAAATTTGAAGACTGCTATTTTATAGGACTATTTTTTCCGAAAATCTCGACGGTTCAACTTCAAGTTTTCGTTGGATTCATAATTTATAATCATTTTTATAGTTTACAAAGAAATAATGTAAATTATTATTACATTGTCATATTTATGTTATTATTGTTTGAAATTGTGTAAATAGTACACTATTTTCTTGTGAACTAGAAAAGATATTAAAATCAAGAAGTTTATGAAAATTGAAATTTGAAGTGTCAACATTTTCAGAAAAATAAACCCTATAAAATATTAAGTATAATTTTTAACTTTTTTAATAATACACTTATATTTGTCAAACTATTGTGAACAAATTGTCTTTGCCCAGGAATTTTCATTAAAAAAAAAACCAGAATATGATCATCTAAATTAACACGGGAGTTATCGCTGTGTACATCACAGTGGAACACTCTGTGTATACGTAATGCGATTTGTATTTCGTTGTTTTATCTCATTTAGTTATTAACTTTTTCTTTGATATTTGTATTCTTTGTCTTATAACTTTATGCACATTATATTTTCGTTTATTTTTCCCAATCACTTTATACAGTTTATGGAAATTATAATTAAAAAAAAAAAAAACATTTAATAGCTTAAGAACCACTGGACCCCCGTACGAGTTCTCCCGGTGGGACCCAGAATTCATTGTATGAATTTCAATTAAAATAAAAAATAAAAATAAAGCGTGCCATGGGCTCGCTAGCCCTGTTCCAAAGTGACGCGCGACCGTGCACGTTATCAATACCGTACGGATACAAAAGATTAATTATTTTAGCCATTAACGCGCGCGTCCTAAATGCCACGTAATATTTTTATAAACCCTTTATATAGTGCAGTTCGATGTATTTGCGCGATAAGTACGCTCGGCGACGGTTCGCGCACAATGGCGTGATCGGATGTCGGGGACCATTTCGATTGTATCTGCGAATCCGTTCCGTTTTTCACGATACGTACAACAAATGGGAGCCGCGACAGAGGGTGAAATCAAAATCGAAAATCCACGCGTAGGCCGTGCAAAAGTGTTGTTGTCACGGTATTATGTTCGCGTAACATTATAACGTGTGTTACATCGAATCCGCTACGGCCCTGGCGCACAGTAATTGCGGTGTACGCATGGCCGTACGGGGAATTGAATATAAGCGGGCAGGTGCCCGGAAGTCTTTATATTGCTCGTCGTTCACACGCGCAGTTGTCCTTTTTTTTTATTCCGTTCGTTCGGGTGCGAATTTTACTCGCCTTTTGTATCCCTGTCAAAATGCCGATGCCCGAAAAACGCACTCGTACGTTTTATGAGCTGTTGCAAATTTTTTACCCGAACGGTCCCTCTGTAAGGCCACGCCCATTGGTTGAAAACGCTCCATTGCAGATTTACGATCAATGTGCGTGTCGAGATCGTACACACGCAGTGTGTATCATCGACAGTTTCACAGTAAAATAACGCATAGCGATTGAACAAAAAAAATCATTCGTCGGCCGTTGGAAAATTAAAAAAAAAAAAACAACAGTCGTAACTTTGGTAATCGAACGCGTCGTACTACAGATGTGATGTGACGGGCTTTGAGCAAGTCCAAAAAACTTTCACAACGTGCGGTCTTTATTGACCCATCAGATTTGACGCGCACAATATAATAGAATCAGCTGTCGTTCTAACTGTCTGCATAATAATATGTCAACAGAAACTCGAATCATCGTACTGCCGACCTTTTTCGACATCCAAGCTTGGTGCCGGGTTAATAATAATCAATCGAGTTACGTGCAATCGATGCCTTTACAATACTCATTTCGTCCTCGGACGGATACTCCGACTAATTTTTTGATTACGTTATTATTGCAAATAAATTATTTCCACCCTGGAACCACAGGGATTTTACACAGGTAGGTTTTACACCATCATAATTACTATTATTAAGAACAAAATGTATCGTAACGAATATTACAAATTGTCACGGAACGGATGAAAAAATAAACCCTAAGCTATGGAAATTCAAATGTATAATTTAATTGATTCAATTTGTAAGATCTTGTTCGTTTTTAGTTTGCTCGGAGCAAATAAGTTAAGTACGAGTAAGAACAAAATCTTTATAAAACACAAATCCTTGGGACATAAAGCCTGCGCAACGCAAAGCTTCTTATATTATGTTCAGACGGGACGGACTTAATTTAGAGTTTTACATTTTTGTAATTTCATTTAGATGACCAATGGATAATAATAAATGCGCGTGCTTTTTTAAATATTTTTTTATGTAAGATGCGACTATCCGATGTTAAAACGTTTCATTCTCTCCGCATACGAGTTAGAGAAAAATGACATATTTGGTTATACCGCTTCTTATAATAAATTATATTACCGTTATTCAGGAGGCATTGGAGAGAACGGATGTTTAGAAAATTAATTTTTTTCTTCCACCCCGTACGCGACCACTCCGTGAGTAAATCGACGACGGATAACCATATATCGAATACCTCGTGCTAGGTACGCATGTATTATCTATACTTGTATGCCTATGAGTTCACCACCCGTTGAGGCTTAGCTATATTTAGATTGGTGGAATCACAGACGGAAACTTGGGAGTATTATAGGTGATCCGATTTTAAGAAGAGGCTCTTCGAACGCAATTCGTCGTGTTCGTATTCAAACATATGTGTTTTCCAATGGGGATAACGAAAAAGAAACGCCGGCAATGTTCGGCTACGGTAATTTATTTTATTTTACGCGGCTTTCTGTATAGCGCATACAGTATACAGTTCAACACCGGTGGAACCAAAAGTGGATATTTACAGATTTTATCGACAAGAGAAAAAAAAAGTAACTGCAAGGTTATTGATGCAAAAATCAATTGCGGGTGGCTCTCCCGTTCCAACGAGCTCGGCAACGCGTGAACGTTCGTTTTCTGCAGCTTTACGCGAAACAAAGACTGGTCTCGTGGGCTCGACATAGGACAGTTTTACTGACGACTGACAGCTGACTTTAAATACATGCGAAAACCGTTACAGTTATGTTCAATAAACGTCTTAATGTTATGGACACACACAATTTTCGTGAAACAGAAAAGGTGTGAAATGTTCGCTGTAAAATTATTTCTATTTATGTATATATATATAAGTATTATAATATTATAAGATCGGCTGTTTTTGGACTTTTTTATTAGAATACCACGCATGTGTATCATAATTCATAATCTAACGCCTTATAATACATTCATTTCAAACAATAAGAAACTGAAATACAACTACTCGTATACGTTTATTTTTTCTTTTTCAATAATAATTGAAATATGTTTTAGTTGTTTTATATTAAATAATATGTATTCATTACACAAACTTCCAATGAGATCCACATGGACTATGGTTTACTGACGTATTTCTCGTGATATTCATTTATTAATAATTACTATTTGAACCATGGTATAGTATAGGTAAGTAAGCAGTAGTTTTTGTATTGACAATTTATAAGTTGTAAACCCCATCGGTTTTGTTCGTTGTGTAAATAATAATGTGAACAATAATAATGTATCAATTGCACCCGGCCACGGGTTGTTTTTGTGTGAGTTGTAAACGATCAGTAGTACATGTATCTAACACAACCCCACCCCCCTTCCGTTGTACAATGGATCAATGTAAATTTCTTATCTGTCTTATCTGAAAAATAGCTTTAAGTGCAAATATACTAACGGTAGTTACATGTTCAAAATCAAATAAAGTTTTAATTCAAACACCGGTTTACTTTGCATTGATCGAATCATATTTGTCGTGTACAAGTCGATGCAAATTGTCAATTCATTGTTTTGCATTTGAAAAGTTTAAACATTTTTCAATTTCAAAACTTATTATTTCCGTAAAAATATCACTAATAAGAAAAAAAGCTTAGATCGAGGCGAAATAGAAATGTAAAATATTCCAAAACGGTTTTCAATGTTTCAATGAGATTGCTAAGCGCACAGCTATTTTTGTCAGGCATTGACGAAAAACGAAGGTTTGCCAGCGCTTTAAAGACCATGTTCACGTTCGTGTTGTACCACGGTCATATGTCATTCAGTACGAAGTATAAATAGTACTTTCTCCCCGGCCAAAATGTAATCCATGGCAAATATCGCGGTGATCGAGCTACCCAGGATTTTCTCCACCGGCGATCGGGGGTTGCACACCTGGTTTTAGCGGAAGTCGCCACGCGCACAGGTCGCGCTTTTTTCTGGTCAGGCGACAACACGTGCCCGGTCCCTTGCGGAGGTGCGCGTGACGTTTAACGCGGGTTAACCGCCATCGCGGACGTGCCGACGTGTCCCCGTCAATGCGAAACGATTACATTTTCGATTACGCGACGTGCCGGCCGACACGCCGCGTTATTGTATTAAAACAGTAATTAATTTCGTCGGACGCGCGAGTAACGCTGCAGCCGCGAACCAGCTCACACGCCCAAATCACCCACCCGCGCAGAAGTACGCGCACGTAAATCCCGCGCCTGGCGCGGAGCCACCGGAACGCGCAAAATCGTTCCGTCGGCAATAATATGTTATCGTGCGATTTTACCATTGTCGTTTTGGTTTTATTTGTTTTTTTTTTTCAATTAAACAGGTCGCCGTGGACGTTTTTCTGCTGTTCCACCGCCGCCGGGCCGCCTCCACCGCACGGTCTGCACCCCCGGTCCCTGTGGTGGATCGGATACGGCTTTTTCACTCCTGCCGCCGGACCGCAGCGGCCCGCTAATTGCTCGTTTCCGAGTTGAATAATATTGTTATAATGTACGCGTGCGGCCCACCCGTTTTTGCTCCGGTGTCCGAACACTTTATACACACATAATAATATTGTACGCGTATATAAATATACGGCTTACGGTCTACATTTTTTTTTTTTTTTTAGTTTTATCCTGATTATCCTCTCGTTTCTTGCTGCCACTAGAGATCGTTAATAAAATAAATAACAGACCCACGACGTTTCTCTCCTTCACTCGGTCACCCCTTTCCTTTTTCAGCCGTTTGTTTTACCCGACAAATATCTATCTGCAGCGTGATTTACTCGACTAATTACGTTGTAAAATACATAAAACGTAAAAAAAATAGTAAACAACCGTCATCTATAGTATCCTGTAAAACCGACCTAAATCGACGGGCAAAATCTCTTCTGGGAAAACGTGAACCTCTACAACCAAAGCGTGTGCGCGTTTTTTGAAAAAGCCATTTTGTTTTTGCATCGTTCCCACGATGAAGTTCCCCCGCATATTTAGAATGAAGATCATCGGTTTCATTTTATACGCTGTTCCCGTTGTTTATATCTTTTCGAAGTAATACTGTATCGATTTAACAGGAATTTCTTTTTTTTTTTTTTCTAACGCAAAATATCAATAGACATTTTAAGAGTTTATGTCATGCGTGTCGGATTAAATTTGTTTCTACTATTGCATCACTCGTGACATAACATCGTTGAAATCAACTGGAACGAGACAAAAAATTCATAAAATCTCAAGCTGCCCGTATAGAATCAGTCGACTATTGTTGATTCTAAAAAAAAGCATACAACAATATCATAATACAAGAATCGAAAAACTCATTATCAAGATTCATCTCAATTTACTTTGAGTATTCATCCAACGCGTTTTATTTTTTATTGAAATGAACATATTAATGAGGAAAACAAATTATGAATTGATACATTTCCTTAGAGCAATATTACGACATTTCCGATAGTAGTTTTTATATTTTTCAATACGGTAGAGACATTAATATTCACACGATAATAATATGTTCCAAGCTAAAAGTAATTCAAACACATAAAATACTTCAATTCAATATGATGATGTATTTGGTACTTAATATTTGCGGTTTTTACGATCATAATCCTTCCTCTTACTAAGAGATTTTTCTGAAAAACTGAGGTCTTGCTTTTTAAATTGTCCTCGAAATATTTTTATAAATAAGTTTTAAAATTAAGGGAAATTAAAGTGGCTATTTATTGTGAAAGGACTAATAATACTTGCAAAATAAAAAAATATGCACCTGACGGTGCACATAATAATATTACGGTATACCACGGTAATCTCATGAAAATCGTTCACAATGTCTCATTGTGCAAAGTGAATATGTATTATCCATTTTCTGACGCATTCAGACATTATTTTTTTTCTACGTGAATAGGGGAATATGGAGAATAGGAGATCCTGCGTAACCATTATAGTTGCTCATATTATTACGAAATCTCGTCGCTTCCGTTCCCGTTAACTCATACAGAATACATTTGCAGCTTATGTGTATATTACGTTTACTATTTACTCGACTGTTTTATTATTTACTCGGAGTGTTTACAAAATAACTCAAAATAAATATTTATGCATAAAAATGTCCATACTACTTTATTATTATTATAATTATAATTATGTCGGTCATAATTCCCCGGACGAATGAAATCGGTTGTTCGGGAGGATAGAAAGTATTATAGCGGACGGGACGAGTGGGTTTCGACCATTGACAATGATTTAGTTTGGAGACGCGTGCTGATTTGAGTACGCATATAGCTTTGAAAAAGGAAAATCATTTGAGGAAAAATCGTCAAAAACGTTGGCAACCGAGAACACCGCCAGTATACGTCACGGTGACATTTCGATAATTAAATTTTATAATACGGTCAGCGCTGATCATTGCCAAAGGCGGATCTTGCGTTCAATGCGTCTATTTTATTCCCGACGTCAGCCAAGCCCCGGGTGTCGTTGACTTTTGAATTTTTTCCCAGCACGCTTATCTTAGACAAATATTTCTTAACTATACTTCATCGTGTGTTGTTTCATTACCAGACAACTATTTTATTTTGCACTATCTCAACTTTTTTTTTTAATTTAAGTGCATTATTATTTTTGGTTTCAAAAATATTCTGTGTTTATTTATGGTATATAAAGTCATTCCTTAAATATTTTCACCAATTATTGAAATAAAAACAATAAAATAAAAATATTCATACTCTACTGACCTCTATTGATTTATTTTCCCAAGATATATCGTTTTTAATTTTATCTAATTGATTAACAAATTAATACCAATTATTATTGTGTCCATGACCGGGATTATTAAGAAAATAATAGTTTGGGATTTTGGTGTCCTTAAATGATTTTTTCTTGGGCACATACTACAATGTTTTTTTTCGGCATCAGCATCCGTGATACTGAAATAAAAAAATAATATTAAAAACAATAACCAGACGACCACAATTTTCGTGAACGCGTTTTCCAACATATGATTCCGTTGCTGAAACGATGAAAAAGACATAAGAAACCCTACAGGGAATCGGTACGTGGCCGGACTTTACCGGTGTACCCGGCAGAAAGTGCGCAGCGAGCAGGGTCCAAGCGGTCCCGCGGGGTTCGAGGACGGATACTTTGACGGATCACCAGATTCGACTTACGCTCTATGACCCCGGACGTTCTGCCAGGGACGCGGATAGATGTACCATGCCTCCCGATATCGATCGGTCAATTCCTGGCAATGGGATATTATAAGAGATCGTGTACCGTGACGCTTGGGAAAACAATACGACTTTAGATCATGAACGCTGAACGAAGCCATGGTACACAATTGAATCAAAAATGTGGCAAATGTTACCAATGCGCTGGCGCGTTTGTCGTTCAATTGTGTCACAAAAACGTGCCAGTCCTGCGCTACGCATTGACCACGCGAGACAAAGACTTTGGGTGCAAAACAGCCAACTGCTATGCTTCGCGTGCCGAATACGCGTGTTCCACGGTAAAAAGTATGTATAATATTGTGCTACGAGGGTCCGACGAACCGCGCGACGATTTCCCTCGTTCATCGATGATTCGCGATCAATTCGGGCGACCGGCAACGGTCAGCAGGGTGCCCACACGTTGACGATCGCTCACCCGGTTCGTTCGGGGGAAGCCTTTAAGCTGAAGTCGGTAGCGTGTCGTTATATGGTCCAGTGATAAAGACGCCCGCACCCGCCGGCCCCCGAGGCCGCGCTATGTGAAATATTTACGTGAGGACACAGGGGTGGGATGGCCGGTAACGCATTGTCACCACCGAGCACGCGCGAACCCGTCGTCCTTCGTGTCGACATCGGACTCGTCGCCGCCCAAACGGTACGCACTGCCAGGTGTCGAATGCACGCATGGCATAACGCGCGACCGTGGGCTATAGGCGATCCCCAAATACCACACATACGTCTAACCGTGTACGTGCACGATTCCGCGTGTGTGTGTGTGTGTGCTTGTACGAGTCCAGTGTGAGTGCGTGCGTGTGTGTTTATGGGTACCCGCACGACACTGGCGGTAAATGTCATCGCGACTCCGCCCACTCGCATCACGTACGCACACTTTCGTTTTAATGATTCATCGCCGACCCGTGTCGCTATTATTCAACGCGCATTACATAACACGACATAACGAGGAGTGCCGCGCGTGTCTCGTCGTCGACACGGCGGGACGTGCAACGAGACTATCCTTTTCACATTTTTTTTTGTTTTTTTTTTTATCATATTTGGTGCGCAAGAACAATTGCTGACGCCACGGCCCTCCGACAGTCTTCCCACGCATATCCTCACCCGATGCCGCCGAGGTATCGACAGCAGAGAACAAATATATAGGGTTCGGATGGATAAAAAAAAAAAACCGAAAACAACTACTCTCGTGGGATGAAAAACTATCTTTGCCAAAAATTGATACTCGACTTTTGTACGCAATAAAAAGTTTGTTGACATTTATAATAATGGGGCGGGTTAAGAGAACGTGGTTGGATTAGCCTAATGGTTTTATGTGCTTGACTCATTTTTTTTTTTTTTTTACCGCACACCAAAAATATCCATTGACTTTTAATTACTGGGAAGGCTTTATTATAATCGATGATGTCCCGTCCATACGTTGAGGCCTGGTGGAAAACGATTTGAAAAGTTCATTCGATACATTCAACCCAATCGATGTAACGGTTATTGTCCGATAAAAAAAAAAATAACGCTTTTTAATTTCAAATCATTCGAAGTATGAGTGACGATAACGAAAAAACACAGGAGTCTTAATATACTATTAATGTTCCGCAGGTTGCTTGGGAATTTCTGGGTTGAAGAATTTTATCTCAAATGGTAAACTTTGATGCGGAATTTTCAACATCAAATTCCACTTTTACGTTAAAATCGAACTCTTGATGTATGTCGGTGCCCTAAAACATATGGAGTAATTGTATTCAATTATTTTGTGCGTACAGTTATGTAAAGCAGAATGTGAACTAGAATAGTTTCATTATTTGCATTCCTTGTGCATTAGAATTTCATTTATTTGAAAATTCTCGACATACTGTTTTGATTGAATCTATAATAATCATCATCAGAGAAAATAAATTGTTCAAATAATTACAGTTCTAAAATACTTGCAGAAACTGCTTATAAAATAATTTTTCGAGTTTCTTAATTAATATTCATAACTGTGGGTATAGTGGTTTTTGATTTTTTTGGTCGATTTTCCTGATATTTATTCTTAGTAACATGGGATGCTTTTGTCATTATTTTAAAAACACGATATTTGATCGTGTGATCTAAAACGATTTAAAACATGTCCGTAAACTCGTAAATTATTATCTTGGTGTTTTTTTGTCCACCCACTATCACCCATTATAAATGTCATTATACAATCATTATCGAATGAAAACGCCGGGGATGTTATTTATTTTCTCTTATTTCCATAGCGTTTGTTATGATTTTATTTTCGGCTGGTACATTCATTGTTACGTACACCAAAAACCCAGTAATTCATAGACTATATTATATATAAAAAATAAATTAATACAATAAACAAACGTCTCATTTTGAGTAGTCATAAAATATTTTTCATAATTGCGTAAATATTTTTGATCGAAACCTAAAATCACAAGAACAAATGCCTTATTCAATTTTCACTATACATAATATGAATATAAGTTATCCAGAGGAAATAATCTAACCTTACTATTAAACCAAACCAGTGGTTTATGGTACTCATGTGCCTAAAATGATTTTTTTTTTTTGATTATGCCTACGCTTCCCTAATAAATTGTATATACAATGTATATTTTAAGTTAATCTCGTAGTTATACTTTTTCCGGATCCTCAACAAACCAAATATACTATTATTACTCTCGACCTTCAATAACGTTATAGATAACTTTATGATACTCGAAGATATCATATCGAACATAATCTCTGATGATATGCTTTTGAATTATAATTACATGCATGGTATAATCACTGTACAATAAAATGATTATTTTGAAAGTAAACTTTAATAGATAGTAAACTACATTTTGTGAACCAGTCCATATTTTAACTGTATAAATACATTTCAAAAAGAGTCGTTAATCTAATGATATTTACATCAATATGAGTTGGTCGTAGTACTGTAACTTAAAATTACAATCAGAAATATAGTGAAATCTATTGTAAATAAATAATGGTACTTTAGCTTTAATTTATATGTGTTGCTGCAATACAGTCGAACACAATGATCCCGATCATATCCTTAACGTGTTTCAAAAAATAACAATTAAATAACTAAAATAACGGTATTGTATAAAATGTTTTTGTAAATATGAGTACCTATATTTATTATATTTTTTCAACGAACCATTCAATAACTTTACATGAATATCATACACACATATTATAAGGTTTAAAAAAATCATTAATTCTTCCTTCACGTGTGGATAACATTTTCAGGATCACTGGTGAAGTACTTGTCAAGTGCTGCGTGCACCCATTGCAAACGTTCCGCTTGATTACTAAGCATTAAGATTATTTGTTTAGAAATTACATTAATCAAACGATGCGCTTATGATGTTTGTAAAATATTTGTACGAAATATTGTGAACGAACTGCTCGAAATAAAAGTTCACCTGTGTTTCCTATGAGTGCGAGTTATGGTTTTTACCTCGACAACAAAACTGTACCACGTTTCAAGTTACAAGAGAAAGAGAAAGAGAAAGTGAGAGAGAGAGAGAGAGATCGGGTCGACTTGCCGCATAACCTGTTATTATTGTTGTTTCTTGCACAAAACACGAACCCTGTTAATCTAAAACCTGTGTACCATGCTAATTAGACTTAACAATTGTGATAGTTATGAAAAACAACAACGAAATATTCTTTTTGTTTTATTTTTTTTAATAAACAGATATTATTGCACAACATAGAATTAATATAGAACTAAAATCGCAATGAAAAAATGTAAAATAAAAAACGGTTAATTAATATTAAATTGATATTATTTTAATTGAAAACTCTACTATAATTTACTGTGTATATCTTGTTCAAAAATTGTAAGCTCGTTTTATTGGTATTTTAGTAAGCATATTAAGTGGAATGATTTTTTTTTAACGAGCAAATCTAATGTTCTCGGCCACTGTGATTGTTTTTGGAAATAATTATTTTCATATAGTTTGAAGTAGTAATTGTACATACTATAATATGCAAACAATTTTTCTTTTCTTACTTGAATGATAATTATTTTAATTCTGGACATTTTTTTATGGAAACATTTATTTTGTTAATTACCTATAATGAGTTAAAATCTTATTTTGATAGAGTCAATAAATGAAAATTAAATATCCAACCGGTAGAAAGTGTTATTATAATAATTAAATTTTAGACGAATCATATGGTGATATTTAAATATTTGTCATTCCATTCACTAAGCAATTCAGTACCAACTTAATTATTATACTTTATCAACATATTCGAAAATTTTTAATATTCTTTTTGATAGTATTCTAATTGAAAAAATAAAAAAAGCAAAACACTGCACGAAAAAAACAAGAGTACATTATTTTTAATAGGTTTGTACATTTAATAGAAATGTTGTTGAGTAATGATTCATTCGTAATAAGTTCACGAAAACCCCCAAATAATGAGTCGAATACTAATGATATGCAATAATGTTTGTGATAGTACAATAATTGTAAGTGCGAAAAATACACAGAATTGATTGTCGTGTAACATTATTCGTCTAATTTGACACGACACGAAATATGCATGTTGCGATACAGCCATGTAATATAAGGATATTGCAATCAATAAAAATGTCACCTCTAATGAGATATTGGCTTTAATGATCATAATACACCAATGTCGGTTCCTGCAAAAGGACTTAAATTTATTATCAATATGTTATTATGTAGTGTACGTTATATTATGAGTTGGATGAATCACGATGTCGGTATACCATGATATGTTTATTTATAGAGGGAAAATGAAAAGCAACATTATTGAAGTGACGTTGATGTTGACATTTTGAGGATATGAGTCAAATAGTATATTGCCTTCTATCATTATTTATATTTTCATTGAGTTGCGGGAGCGTTGTACTAGTTGTTGATGGTTAATATGATTATATGACTGTCGAAGAGTTTCTAATAAAACTTGTTTAATCACGCATAGGAAAATAATAATTAGACGAATAGAAAAAAAAAATCTGATTATATTTATATAAGACAAAGGTACTATCACTTTTGATCCATAATATTATATATTATTGGCTAAACAAATATAGTCTTCGTATAGTACTAAGTACTCAGCAATATTTGTATTTTATATCATAACAATAAAAATGTTTAGAACATGTATTTATGTGAAATATCAAATAAAGTGTAAAATAATTGAATGTTCTTTAAATATTTTGACAAAAGAACATATTACTTTGTATTTTATCATATTGTATTGTACTGAACTATATGTTTATGAGAAAGAGAAATAAGTAAAATTCAATATTATTTAAAATAAATGATGTTTCCATTTTTCAATAGGAATACATTTTTTATGACAGTTTTCTCTTTTTAATAGATATTGATTGTAAATGGTTTACCTTCAACGGCTACGTCACTGTTTGTGCTTTCGAAAATATTCAATTTTACAGGAAATGAGAAATTTATTAATTTTTAATTATTCTAATTAGGTATGGTAATTTGAAGATTTTGACTAACCCGTTATGAATATTAATCAAATACGATATTTAAATAAAACAGTAGAACATTTTTTAATTCATACATCAGTGTAACCTTGACTTTAAAATAAGTAAAATAATCTGGGGCTTAGCTTTTATATGGAAAAAATGTCTCCATTACCTACATTCTGAAATATGTTCTAAGTACCTGAAATAGTTCTTAAAACTTGCTGACCTTAGTTATTTTTAAATACATGTATAATATATTTTTTTTGTCGACTGATTTAAATTATATTTCAATTGTTTTACATATTAATTTAATTAATAAATTAAAAATTAATTTGTTTTTAAATTCTTATCTTTTTCTTATCTGAATTTTGAATATTAATTGATGATTTACATTTTAATTCACAATCATAAAAACAATTTTAGAGGGTTTTCGATATAACCTTATGTATTAATATTAACACTTGGAATTAAAATAAAAGCTTTACGCTATCTCAATCAAAATTACATAAAAAGTATTTTGGTATATTTCTAAGTTATTATATATGAGTATAATTTGATGTGAATTTTCAGTCTAATATGGCTTTAAAGGGATTTGATTTTTCAATAGGATCAAATTCATATTATGTAATAAAAAACGCTTCCCTATTTTATTTACTTAAATGTTTTTTTATAATGATAAGCCTTTAAATATAATAATTTTCTAAAAATATGTCGAGGTAAAAATTGCAAGTCCTCGGATACGATGGTCTACTTAATGATTATTTGTTATATACCTATATTTTAGTCGACACATCTTAAATTTGGTCAAATTAAATGTTTAATATTTTTATCACATAATTTTATTGTGTTTATGATATTTTTTGCAATTATTTCAGGAGAAAATACGCCGGATGAATATACCCCGGATAGACTACCAGAGTAGTTGGATCATTAAATAGCACAAAATTACTGTCTCAATTATAAATGTGAGTGTTTGTGTGTGATTTATTTTATGACGTATCAAATGTATTTTATTGTTCTCCTTTGATCGGATGACAATTATTGTTGTCATTGCCGCGCCGAGAAGAAAACCACCACTTGGAAATTCTATGGAAAGTTTTAGACCTTTAGGTGGTTAACGTATAATATAAATTAACCTTTTCGGGACTAGAGAAGTTTTTAACGGATTGAATCGGACACGCCGGACATAAATTCGTAGAACAAGAGCCCCGCGGAAACAATCCGGCCGGAAATTAAGGTAATCGAGTATGGTGGGGAAGATCTTTTTCGTATTTTTGCGAACAACAGTTTGTGCGGGGAGTACGTGAGCGAGCTGCAGGAACCCGGAGCATCGAGGAGGGAAAGAGACCATCAATTAAACCACGCTCACAGGTTCAACGAATTTACAAGAGACAATAAATATACCCGAAATATCTGATTCAGTGTCTAACCCGCCTCCACCGGTGTGTGTGTGTGTGTGTGTGTGTGTTCTCCACGATTTCTCTCTCTTTTCGCCGAACGACGCCTTTTGCCAGTGTTACCCCCTGGGAGTGATAATACCCACGAAAGACCGATAATGACTGTATTTATTCATTATATATATGGTACATAAATTAGCGTGTGTGTGTGTGTTGCTTGTGTAGTAACAAAGTCAGTTATACAAGCAAAGCAAAAAAAAATAAATTAAAATAAATTGAAAATGAGAGCAGAAGATGACAAGAATAAAAGTGTCTTTTGGACGGTGACATACCGCCGTCGGTTGCAATGACCAAAGGAAAAAGGATAAGAGTATATGGTACGATCGATTTAACCGCAAGGTCACCTGGGAGACATTTCTGGGCAGATTATAGTGACTTTTTTCACGCTGCTTACGGCCCCCTACGGTGCTATTCACACGGCCGATACCAATTAGATGATGGTGAAAAAAATATATATATGAAAGAGACTTAGAATACAAGATAACCGAAAATAAAAAAAATTTTCATATAAAATACGTAAATGGATAATAGTAGTAATAATACTGCGTGGACGAAAACTGCCCAAGAAATTCAAGCAACCTTTTTCGTAATGATATTTGTGATTAAAATAAAGTTTGTGAAAAAATGCTCGTTTAACCGATTAATGTTTGAATTCAACCATCATACTTTATATTGTGATAACGTTTCATTTGTTCGTATGTTATTTGTGTAATTTTATTCAAAACAAATTAAATTATTTTAAATAAGATCGTGTTCGATACGATTATTCGGCAGAATATTGTTCAGATGGCGTTAATCTTCTGCGTAAGGTACGATACTATAAATGTTTTTTTTTTTATACAGATTTTGACAGCGAATACAACAGCAATCACCGCCGTTTTTTAATTACAAATTAAAAATAATTAAATCAGTTTGCAGAAACCGTGAAAGTTTTTGCATTAAGATCTTAAAATAGATATTCGCAAAAGTTGTTTCTTATGGAATTTTATCAAAAAACAGGATCCTGGGAATACATTATTGTTGTACCTACCGGATACAATTAATTAATGTCTAGACAGAAGCACGTTTATAAGTGTTCTAGGATTGCTTATAAGTTAAATGTATTGAAGTTTATATACATTTTGAAAACCATTAAAACTATCAATGATTACGAAATTTGACGTAACCCCATCGTCCATCTTTATTGATATTGGTTGCCGTCATTTCAGGTAGGTTAAACAAAACAGCAAGATTATTGTGCTTAAAGTGCACGTTGCTGTAAAAGTAAAGTTATTTATCCTCATATAAATCTATAAAAGTGTAACTGTAACATAATACTTGATTTTTATGTTTGTGTGTACTACTCTTTAATTCGTAACGATATTTAAAGTCAAAAATTAATTTTATCATATACATGTATTTGGAAAAATGTAATACTAGTTATTGTACTGTAAGGCGTTGATTTTTACTGTGACAAACTATAAACCGAAATATAATATATATTTACTTATAAAAAAAATCATTAAACTATTGAACTTTACTACGAATGTGTAGACAGTATGGTGTACACCACAAAACGCTAATGTATATATTATGATATATAGTTGTAATTTATTTGTTTTAGTTATTTTATTTATGTAAATCAACATTTTCTGACGACGGGAAAAATAAAATTAAAACTATTTTTCATGTTATTTTTTTTGTTTGCTGTTAACTCTTCAATAACATTACAAACTTACGTGTATGGGGAATATGATAATATTTTAAAGTTATAATGAAATTTCATGCGGAGTAAAATAAAACATTTTTTCATCACATTTCAAACTGTTTTGCTATTATTGGTATTTCACGATTTCTAAGAAGGTATTTTTTTATTTCTTATGCGTGTTAGGTAAGATAGTGTATGACAAATGAAAATCATCACTTTGAAAAGTAAAACCTTTTTTTCTTTTTAAAATTTAAAATACCTGCGAGAAGTTTTGACATATTTTAGTACCTTTAATATTTTCACTTTCTCATATTTTGTAAACTACTTTTAACCTTTGATTTTCCAGCAGAATGTAGGATTCCAGAAACTCAGAAAATTATTCTCACAGATTTGAATACCTGTTGCTATTTCTATTATCACGTTTTGCATTCGGTCACCGTGATTTCATACTTCGAGTCGGCAGCCATATTGAAATACGATTATTCAAATACCTTTCTATTTTACACAGCACATAATTGTCACGCCTGAGCTCAACGTAAATAACGACGTCAGTACATATGTATTATATTTAAGGTCCGCGGCATTAAACGCATATCCTTTGTAATTAAGTTATGGGAAATCGATGGACAAAAATACGCTTTGATTGTGAACAAGTATACTAAAAATAATAGTTAGTTTTAGATATTTTAAAGACTACAGTGTTTAACATTCAGACAAACGCTTCTGCAGAACGAAATAGAGAATGTAGAACAGAGAATATTGATTGGTATACAGAGCTATGCCGCGCCACAGAACTATTATTATACTATATCATACTATGGACTAGGAAAATCCAACGATCTCATATCTCTATATTTACGTATTACTTAAGAAAGCATTGCTCGTATTATTGTGTGTTTTCCACTTAATCTATTCCCCAGTTTTGTTTGGATTTAATCAATTTTATTACTTCAAATCCATTTAAGTTCTAAACTCAATTACGTCCGAGATAATTTGCATTTATAATTGCGTAAATTAATTTAGCGTTCATTGTGATAAAGAACGGTTTCATCATGTACGAAAAAAATAAAACATAAACCTCAAGCGATACTTGTTGGAGAGCTACTGTACATTAATTGTATTTCCTCGGAGGATCCGTTTTATGTCCATGACACACTCGACGGTCGTAAATAAAAAAAATTAAACAATTTAAGACAACTCAATATTTTTTTTCCTTCATATAATTATGGTATGTAAATACATATTCTATGAAGCGAACACTGATTCCCTGCACTAGACATAGGGAATATAATCAATAATTTCGGTTTAAACCGCATTACCATAAGACTCGTTGCCGCGTCCGATATACGAGTACAGGTACGCGAAGACGAAATCGTATTAAGCTCGTACCGAAAACAATGATGTTATTATTCACGTTACCAGCGGTGATGTGCCACGTGCGTTTTAAAACGATCGTGTAAATTTATTCGTTCCCCGTGCGGCAACGTGTTCCGTCACGGTCAACTTACTGGTCATGTCATCGGGGGGCAAACGGGTACGACGGAATCGCGTGAGTAGTTTATATTAGGAATAATATTATATTACCGCGGCGCGTGAAAAGTCCATCGGCCAGTGTTTCAGCGCGTCTGCGACAGTAATATTGTTACGCGCACCGCGGTTGACGAGCACACCTTAAACCCGAATGCGTCGGAGCTGGAATCAAAACTTTGTGGCCGGAAAACTTTTCCGGTTTGTTTGATTAAATAACGCAAAGGGCACGCGTTCCACCGAAGGCGTGTCATCTGCTCGGTATAGCTGCATCTCAGGTTCAAAGTTTGACATCACTCATCAGTGTCGGTCCTGCTCGTGATCGGACAACTAGATAATGAGTGATAATCTCGGTGATTTCCAACGGGATCCCGCAAATTTAATTTTGACTTAAAAAAAATATAAATATAATAAGTTATTATATTTATATTTTTTTTCCGGACGCAATTTTAAAATTAGAAAATCAAGGACTTCCGATATTTGAAGCTATTGGAATAATTAAAAATATTCAAAATAAATTAGAAAATATATTTTGTGAAATCGGAATTTCAGTCCATGAAAAATTTAAGAAAGTTATTGAAAAGAATATCGGATTTGAAACTATTATTAAAATAAATGATATACTCACTGGTCAAGGAAAATGTTTCGATGGTTTACCAGAAGACTTAACAATAAACGATATAGCTTATTTTAAATACGCTCCACTTACATCGACCGACGTAGAACGAAGTTTTTCGAGGTATAAGAACTTATTGGCTCCAAATCGAAGAGCGTTCGAATTCGAAAATTTAAAACAAACACTTATAGTCCAATGCAATAAGGTTTAAAATTTAAAATATTTAATATGTTTAGAATACGCATAGATTATTAGTTAATATTTATTAATATAAAATGTAAAAAATATATTTTTTTGACAGAATTAAAATAAAACATCTATAAATTATAACGAAATGTTGTAATTTTTAGTGCAATTTTTAATATTTTAAGTGCAATTTTCGGTATTTTTTAGTGCAATACTGCAATCAATTTTAGTAGTTTTTTACTACTACAACATCCGTGCCCTAATAATAACTGTCGACTCATCAGAAAATACTAAACTTTACCACTTGATCAAAGTGTTTTATTGAAAAAGAAAAATAAGTATTGAATGATTTTCTCATAACCTTTTCACCATTAGAGTTGCTTGTAATGTATCTAATTGTACTTTTTATTATTTTTTTGATTTTGAATATGGGCCACCAATGTTGAAAATCAACCGAAGGCTTCTGGTGAGCGAAGCCGATGACACTGGTTGAGATATATCCACAATGACAGCGTGTATGTGTATGTGCGGTATGTGTGTGACAGCTGGAAGTCAGTTGTTGAGGACGGGCTTCACATATTAAGGACTTGCAGGGTACTGAAGCTGTCGATAAGAAGACGATGGGACGAGGATCCTTTCATTATTATTTGAAGGTGAGCCCCGCGTTCCAGTTTCGTGACTTAAATACAACGTTCGAATTAACGGCGGGTACCTATATTATATATATAAAGCTACGCGTTACTATTCCTCGTCGGACCGTATACAACGGAGAGCTTATTCCTCCCCCTCACCCCGCGTGTTCCGTTAGCGAACGTTATTATTACCGCCATCATTAATATGAGCAGACCGGAAATTTAATTTCGATTATTACTTTGGCCATATTGCAATAGGATATCGGCTCTGAACGTGCGAGTGGGTGTGCAAAATCGTTACTTAGGGCCAACAGAGAAGCACGTAAACGGGATCCTGTGCACGCGCACGTGTATAATATATATGTGTGTGTGTGTGTGTTTGTGTGAAGGGTGATTTTTAAAGGTTATGGAAACTGCAATTATACTGTATTTCCATCCCACCGGTCTTAGGGCTATATATATATATATTTATTTATATATGTACAATAGCAGGTGACACGTATTTCGACATCGTACTTACCTTTTCACGTCATACCATATACGTTTCGGTTTCAATCTAAAAAAACATTAATGGGGCCATTTCGATTATATCAAACCGTTGACGACGACCAATATAAAACACGACGATCGCACTTGATTGTCGTGAAACTGTAACAATATATTTTTTTTTTCGTTTTGTTCAATGCTCGCTTTGGATCGGACAGTTGCTATAAAAATCCGTCAAACATGCACTTATTCTACCTTAACCAATGAGTTGGTCGTATAACGTATTTACATCCGACCACTGCACTGGCCGGTATTAAAAATATAGACGAGCAAATTGATTTAATAAAAATCGTGCGGTGGTAGATATGTTCGATTTTATTAAATATTATTCAAGTGGCTGTGTAGTTATTAAAAACCGGAAGAAATTTAGTTGTATTTGCAATGGGTTTTATATGATAATTAATTTCCATTTTATGAGATAATTCCAATAATTAAAATCCAGAAGGATGTTTATATTAATATTTTTAAACTTGTATTATATATTTGTGTAACCGCACACTGTGGAGACTGATTAAATCTAACCAGTAGGTACTGAAGTTTTAAAATCATCCAGCAAGTCAAAGTTTGGAAATAATTTATGGTTCGACAAAATAGTAGATACGAATGTTGACTGGTTAAGGATTTTCATTGTAGATTCAAACCATCGACCCTTGTTGAACTTGTATTTTTATGCAAATCTCACGTCCATAAAAACGTTGAGTGATTCAGCAGTTTGATTAATAAGTATAACTGTGGTGGGAAAAACTGATAAGATACTGTTTCGTGTATTATGTAAGGCGCCTTTTGCTCTGTATGTCGTATTTATTTGCATACTTCTGAGAGTCACTACAAATCATCGCATTCGAAAAGCGATTTTGTGCGGAAGTGGATTATTATATAGATTTTGAATATCTTATATAATAGCACATATAGAATTATGACTCAAATGCACCATGTTATGAGATTAATACATACATTTGTAATAAAGTCTGAAAAAATAAAATTGATTTTATCACGAAAAAAAGAAAACACTAAGAAAACTAAAAATGAAATCAATTATCATTATACTTGATATAAATCGGAACAACGGTCAATTCAGTCCCTTTACTTATAAGCAGGCTATAAACTTTGCTAGCAGAAGTCTAAGTTTTCTTATTGAAATGTCAACCGAAGTTATCAAATAATTTGTTATTGGTATGAATTATAATTATTATTTGAATAAGTAAAATACATCTATAGTGCATATTCTCAGGATATACGAAATAATATATTAGGTAGTTGAAAAATTTAAATGGGTCTCACGACGAAAAAAAAACAATCATATAAAGAAAAACGAATATATGGTTTGCGTGAATAAAACTAGTAATAATCACGAGTAAGTTATTTTCATTATTTACAAAGGACACGGGATTCAAGAACTTTCTTCACGAATTTAACTGTAAAACCACTATTATAGTACTACTGTTTTTAAAATAATTCTCATTTAAAATGTAATATAATAATAATTATATTTCGCTGAAGTCAAGATGATATTATGACAATTTTCTTTAGAAAAATAATGTTCCCTCTGTGACTGTTTGTATGTAACGTCTATGTTTATACAACTAATATAAATATTAATTGAATTCAATCTGAAAACAACAATGAAAAAATTATAGCAAAAAAATTGTTCTTTCTGTGAAATTAAATGTTTTATTATTAACCTTTAAGACGGAAAGATTATATATTTTCATTTCATTTTATTACTCGTATGTATTGTCAGTCATATTAAAAATACTTGCATAAATATTACGTCATTTACCTGCGGTAGAATATGTGTTATGTAATTTAAAAGGTTATTACTATGACAGTGTCCTGTGTGCCTAAACATTATTTAAATTGGTCAGCCACTCGACCATTTGATGACCACTTTATACCACGCCATACGGAGAAAAAATAATTTACTGAGTATTTATCTTAGGTGCGTATAACAACAATTGTTTTAATCCTGTAGTCTATTTTATCGTGTAGTCTAAAGATTGATAAGTAAAAATGATAACTGACTTAAATTGTATAATGAGTTATATATGTGTTGTATTTCTAACTTAAATATTCGTAATCAAATATGAGAGCAAAATTATACTCAGTTAGGTTAATTATTAACACAAGCAAACCTGGTTTTTGATTAGTTCTAGCACAATCGACCAATACTGTAATTGTGTATACAATATTTATGACATGACAATGATTTTTTATTTTATATTGATCGTGCATTATGATTTTTCGTTCGTTTCGTTTGCGTAACATTATTGTTTTACCATCATAACGACTATATTGAATAAATGATTACCACGACAATTTGAAAACTAAGATTATTTTTAACTAGTACGATATAAAGTTTCCGTTTTTGTCGTCATTAAGATAAATTTAATCAGAAATAACGTTGCTTCACGAAGATTCAGAGTCAAAAAACATTAGAAATTACATAAAGTGCATTGTCAACATTTCCTAAGACACAAAAATAGGATTAAAACTTATAAAGAGGAAACGGTCACAAAACGCTTTTATCGTAACATTGTACTGTAATTAGTTATATTATGCGTTTAATTTCACTAGTTCTCCGTAGTGGAAGGTTTATAATTATATTTTCGTGTATGATTGTTTGTTTGCAGTCGTTTCCTTTGTAATTTTTTAAACATTACACAAAAAATACATACATTTATGCGAGTTTTCGCATTTGGAGTCAACCAAACAGGGTCATAATTATGAAGAACATTATAAATATTATAACATTCATAATTCAATATCACGTTATTGTTGTAACATTACATTTACCGCAGTCAACATAATAAACGTTACGTTTTTTTTTCAGCCTTACTGTAAAAAGTATCACCGTCCTCTGATCTGTTATGATAATTTTATTTTTACGGTCTTGATTAAGTTTTTTTATGGTTCTAAGAAACCGACCGTCACTATTTAAAAGAGCACTTTTTTTGTGGGAGCAAAAATTGATAGTAATAATGACATTTATAAAATCATGTGATTCATTCCTCTAGGCTCTTTAATCATAATAATCAACCGGAGCAGCAGCCTTCCATTTTTTTTATTCGACGCCGTGGGCTGAACACTTCGATTTAAAGTTATGGTAAGATCATTGTTGTATCTAGGCGAGTTTACAGAAGATTGGGCGTCCCCAAAGTGTTATTTAAAAACCAAACAGTGTAAATGGGTTCGGGGTTGAGCTCCCCTCGGTCGTCTATATCTTCATATCGGACTAATCGTACGAGCTTGTTGTTATTATTATTCTTGTATTTTTTTTTTCAACCAAACTGTCTTCCTAATTATATTATCCAAAAGTGATTCAGGATTGTCAAATGCTTTTTTTTTGTTAGTTTATCATCCGCTGAACCTGTATCATTTCTGTACGTATGGTGGGTAAGATAGTTCATATAATCACAACAGTTTTTCAATCTACCACGTATAATATATTAAAGTTATAAGTATTTCTATTAGTTTCATCGTAATTATTATTAGCATGATTCAATCTAAAAAGTGTTCAATTATTTACTGCGTTTGATTTTTTTTCAAATTTACATGTAAATGTTATATGGCTAAATACGTTATTCCGAAAATTTATTTCCGTTACGAGATTGTCACCATTCCTTTATCCCAGTGGACTGAATTGATAAATTAATTTCTACTTTATAATAGCTATTTATAAGTGTTATTAATATTGTTATTATTCATTTCCACGTTCAACCCATTATTTACTGTCGATATCACTAAATATTTCACCAATCAAACTTAAGTTTTTACTAAACTCTAGGTGTCCTTTACCACCATAGATACAATGCATATCAAGTACTTTTCATTTTCTTCTACGAATTGATTCGTTGTTTTGGGTTCAGGTGAAATTCAACACCATGCAAAAATGATTATTGCCTAGTGTCAGCTATCTACAATTACCAATAAAATAACACCACAATATAAATTATCTTCGTTAAATTATTTTTACTTTTATGGTTTTAATTTGAACGTATTTTGAGAAACACTAGCAGAAAATTATAAAATACAAGGTAATAATAGAGAACTTGACAACGAGAATTGGTTTGTGATCGATTAACTATACGAATATCTATTTTATTAAATTTAAAATATTTAGTTTTCAAAGAAAAGAGTTAGATTTTACATTTTCTAGAAGGTGGGATATTATTATCGTGATCTTAAGCATGGAAAATTCAAGTTTTTTTTTTTAAAAAAATTGTATCCAAACATCTTACGATATTTTAAAACAATTTAAATTAATTAAAATTCAATCTACAAAATAACAATTTATATAGCAAGGATATAAATGGAAATTAGATTAATGTTCAGAAAGCCTTAATTTACATTTTAAGAGTCTAATGAAAGTCAATCAAGTTATGATGAGAAAAAGAAAACATCAATTTATGCTATTTAATTTTAAATCGAAAACTACTTTGTATTCTATTTAATTGTATTAACTTTTTCTTATTTTAAGATTAAAAAAAATTAGAGATTATTAATTTTTATTCATTTATTTAGTTATTAAATGTAACTGAAGGTTTTGAACTCGTCAGTCATCTTTAAACATTTTTTGACTAGGTCAAGATGTAGTTTAATTAATTATTTGAACACAGTTAAAATGTTTAAAACTATAACATACGTGTAGTTAATTTTTTAACTTTTTTCTGATAAAATAATTTATAAAAAAAACTTTCGTTTTAAGCGTGACAGCATAAATTCACTTAACGAAGATGTAACAATGAAACGTCAATTATCATTCGACTCGAGCAAAGCATGTGAAGAAGATCTCAAACAACTCGTACGGGATGAAAGGAAATCACACTATCAGAACAGATCAACGAGATGTATAAAGGTACACCGGGACAACCTGAGGTAAACGAAGAACAAAATGGATACACATGTGATCGTAGAAATTATCGCAAATTGGGATACCAAATTAAAAAGACCAGTGGCTGCTGGATGATCATTATAATTAGAAACATCGTAATAATACAGCACCGAGTCACGGTAGCGAAAGAACAGAAGATTATTATATGTAATACTTGTTGTGAATCGATGAATATCCAATGAAATAAATATAATATTATGTAAGTTATCGAAAACGGATGCTCACTAGTCGACCGTGACGGCACAGCACAACTATTAAAGGTTCAAAGCGTTAAACCCGATTTTCCGAAAGAAAAAATATTGTAAATATTTATTTTATTTTAAAGTGGGGAAAACCTAAGCTCAAATGAATGTTCCCAGAATCTTGTCACCATTGGTTGGTTGAATTTGAGTGCTTCAATTCAACGAAAACGACAGGCGGAGGGCAATCGACATAATAGAAATAAAAAACACTATCCGATTACCGTCCGTTCTCATAATACACTATCGACGCAGAAAAATAAATTCTTAGAAACACTGGAGAAACTGATCAATTTGATGAACAAGGAAAGCCAGTAAACCGAGTTCGGCGAAACGTATAGACCGTGTCTTTCAACCTATAATGGTAGCGAATAGTTTTGAACAAGTCGGCAAAAAATCAAAAGTAGAATAAATAATATTTTCACTTTAAATTATCAGCGTTAAACAGTTTTATAATAATTTACGATCGTGTCCATAGTCATGGTAGTAAAGTTAACAAAAAATAAATAAAAAAATATTCCGAACGGCGTGTCGCATAGGCAATTCTGGTACATGCATGTGTAGTTTAGAATATATAGCTTGTATCCGATGCTCTAGAACAGCTTATTTCATAATATATTTTAATCGTGACTAAATAATAGTGTTGAGAATAATTTTTAAATGAACGTTAAAAAAAAAAAAATTCTATACAATATTTTCATTTTTACAACCTTCCTGTATAAAACTGTTTTAAACAAAAAAAAAATTTATGGAATTTAACAATTATCAGTATAAATTCAGCATTTTGGTAATTATAAAATCTTGATTTAATATACTTAATGCGTCGACATTCACAAAAACAATTTTATTCACCTTTAGATTAATATAATAATGAACTAAAATTACTTAACCCACATTGTTTTCTCGGTATCAATTGTCAATAACTTCACTAGATATTACTATGAAAATAATTAATAAAGATTAAAAGTTTATTGGTTACATTAAAAATTGGGGAATCACCAGAGACTCTCAAACATCTTTGTATTGATGCACCTTGAATATAATGTTTAAATCAATAAGGTTCACCTTAGTTTAACACGTAGACATTTTTTTTATAAAAATGTATAATATATAAAAGAGGAATTTCTATTTCTTAACTAAATACTTAATAAAATTGTTGAATACAAATAATGACGCGCCTCCCCCCTTATATATACTAACGGCCGTTGCATCCTAAATATAAAACGAACAGACGCCCAAGGTTTAAGAGGCACTGGACTTCACAAACAAGCTGTTGGTATAGACTCCAGATGACGTTACCACCAATAGTAACAAATGGTATGATGTACCGAGGAATCCGATTCCTGGAAAATATAGACAACCAATAATGACCTTAACCGCCTTATAGTGATGTTCGATTATATTTTATTAATAATGTTCAAGCTTTTTTCCAATTGGATTTCTCCTTATGACTTAGTCGTTTATAATTTGATAGTAGTATCATCTTTATTTTATGAATTAATCTATTACTTGTATTGCTTTTTCCGAACAAGCATTTACTTCTTTCCTCGGATATTTTTTGAACATAACCTTTTTTATGCTTTTAAGATATTAATTTCTATGGTAGACATACGTTGTATTCGGACTATTGGATCTTATAAGACATTCTATTTGGGGTTTTAATGTAATTTAATCGTAATGTTTCATTTTATAACTCGTATTAACTTCATACAATTCATATACATTTCTTTTTTCATTGACCCTATTCCTATTTCGCATCTTTGCTTTCATGTTCTATAGAGTGACTATTAAAATAGTTAAAATATTTTTATCATACAACACGATAATGTTGTTCGTTAAATATATATTTTTGATTTTGTTTTTAAATTAAATTTATTATTAATTTTTGTATATTAATGGATCCTATACGAATATTTTTATTTTTGAAAATCAATAGAATTTCTTTATTAAGGCTAAATTGCTGTTAGTGTGTGACATTTTGTTGCAGTTCCACTCATTATCTTTATATAAATTTAATAAATCGATAAAGGTTGTAAATTAATTATTTTTAACACAATTTTAATTTTTGATACACAGTGCATGGTCTCTTTTTTGATGCTTTTATAAGATAACAACATATGTGTGAAAGTTTTATCCGACATACATTATAGTTCACATAATCGTAACCTAACTTAAAGGTAACCTCATAATATTCTAAGTACTATAGTGATTCTAAAGTATGTTTTCGGGTTCAGTGTGAACATTTTCTCCACTCAGGAGATGCTGTTGGTGCGACTGCGATATTCACTATTCGTTTGAAACTACACACACACACAAGTACAAACCGTAAGATTTTGTACATTTATCGCAATATAACGCTCGAAGAGTGCAACTACAAATCTCGCTGGGTATTATAATCGTGATCAAGGTGCGATTCCTGTTTTCTTGTTCCATAAACTTATTTTTTTCTGATGCTTCTTTTAAGTACCATTTGGTTTTTCCTCTAAATTACTCTACATGATCATCAGTTTTAGGTAACCGTTGTGATTTATAGATATGTTAAAGACCAAGACAATTATTCAGTTCATCTTATCAAATTCTTAATCATCATAATCAACCATGCGATTTTTGCAACGTAGTTCACACCCTGATTATTATAAATAAATAAAACATGGTGTTTTTTGAGTGAGTGCGCAAATGAATAAAAAGATCCATGGTCTCCACTTTTGATAGGAAATATTTTGATACAACTCGGATCCAACTAAATGGCCTCAAGTTTGTTTTAACATAAAGTTTCAACTGTACCGAATTCCGAGCATCTTATACGACCGATTAAGTGAATAACATGCGAAATATTTTAAACAATATTTTAAAATTATCAAGTAATTGCAGTTGACACGGATGGTTCCATTACTCTTCGCACAAATACTGTCGATTTGTTACTTGATGCTCGTGTACACTACGATTCGTTAAACACTGGACACTGTACTTGCATGTGATTGGCCTGTGAAATTTTCGTAATGGACAAAGTTAAATTAACCACGTGAGCACGAAAATATTTACAAACAATGGTTTATACATTACAGTTAAAACCTAAAATTGGTCAGAAAACAGGCTTGTCAATACTGATGTTGACTAGTTATTTGTATTAGTTTATTTCGCTTCTGTTGTGAAACATTACAGCAACGCAATAAAATATAACATTTTTTTTTCCTATTTGGGAACTGCTTAACTTTAATTCATCTCGACAATTAAAGGCAAATAAGTATAAATACTATTTATTCTTAAATGGTAATGATCAGGTTGACTAAAACAAGTCGAATGCAATGATTAAAAAAAAAATCGTGAGGGTCATGTTGACTAATCAAAACTAGAATTGATAAGGAGTTCAATGTTGATACTAGTTTTAAAATACAATTTTTTAATAAATGTCAACTTGAAATAAGTATCAGTTATTATTGGTTTCATTGGCTTTATCAAGGCAAACCATCGAGGTATTCAGAATTACGTGAAACGTTTTTTTTTGTTTTTTTACGAAAGCATCGCTTTGTTCCATTTTACTTTTTACAAGTGCACCTCACGATATCTTGTTCTGATGCCAGTGCGGCTGCATAAAGGTTATTTCCTTGAATATGATTGGCAATGATGAACATCTCTTGCAACAAAAAGCTCAGATTCTAGTGATAATTTCTCAAAATAATTCTAAATCATAAATTATAATTAATACAAGTCAAAATCAGTTTTGACGAACGGAATTCTTTAACACTAATTTTAGCGGACTTTGGATTTTAACTGTAACGTGTACAATTCAAACGATTCTAAATAAGTTCAAAATAAAACCGTTGAACATATTATTATCATAGTTATAATTATAATATAATTTGGCGTTTAAGAGAAGCATCAACCGTGGTATGAATCAAATCTACCGCAGGATATTGAATTATCGAAAAGAAAATGTACGATCCCTTTACGGTCTAGCCAATTTTAACGTCGATACAATGAATGAAAAATCGTTTTACATTCTGGGTTGTAAAAATCGATAAACTTCGTTGTGCGGAAAATGAACAACAGGAAAAAAAAGGGATACGATTCAAACGATATTCCGGAAGAGTTTATAAGTATCGAAGACTGGAATATAAGAATCAATAGCCGTTTACGGATGGTGCATTTATGTAATGCTTGTATTAGGAATGATGGCGCCGAATAAGAATTAGTCCAAAACGGACAATACAATGCGAGAAGAGAAGAGAAACGCTTGCTATAGTACACCGACGTGTTTCTCGTCCATCCTTTCTATCTGGGCATAATAATAATAATAATATAAAGAAGTGTTTCTCGGTTTCTTGGTATTTTTTCCCCATTCATTTTTTATCCTCCGTTTAATAAAGTACAATGCTTTTCACCGTCATCCGGTCCAGATAGTGTATATTATTATGTGGTGTGCGACTCCACGTAACGGCATTTCTAACTGTTAAAGAGAACTGTACGACCAGACAGTGGGTAGTTCGCTGATTCGGCTTGGTCGCCCGAGAATCCACGTGTACGACGCATATGCATATTGTTCTTTTTAATTGGAACGCGTCAAATCGTTCTATGAAATAATAATATAATACTGAAACAATAGGTGCGACGCGGTTTGTCGAAGTAAAACCGACCATTGCTCTTAGTGTTCACCATAGGGGCGCGTAAAAATAACACACGCGATGCGCATTGGTTGTTGGATCGGTGTAATAATTGGTCGCGTGACGTCTTGAATAGCACTCGAGATTTAACTTGCCACGGGTCTACTGTTTGAACTACTAATGCAACGCACATATTTTACGGTTATAGTCGTAATGGGGGTGTATACCGTTGGAAAGCAAATTGAGTATAATAAACACTTATCTTGCAGTTCACCAAAGTCCAGATTATCAAATATAATACGCCACATTATTCCTGTCGTCATGGTTTTAACCATAAATGTATTGAACACCTATACCATTACAATATCAACTTTCATATTTTTAAGGTCTGGTTTTCAAAAGTCATGTAATGCCTTTTGATACGTTTCTTATTCATACGGCACCAGACATTCATTGTTTCTCATCGGATATCCACCGATTGAACCCGTGTTTAAACTGAAAATTTTGTATAATCACACTCGGTAACTATTATTGTCGGACGCCATTGTTTGTCACCGCACACCGGATGTGCTCGTGTTGTAGCAGTGGTATCGACGGCGCGCGGTGGCAACATTGGCAGGGCGTTTTCCCCGTTGTAGTTTTAACGTAAAAAACATGCGCACAATCATTTTGGCCGACTAATAAATAAAACTCGTACGGGACATCGATAGCTGCGAGTGTTTTTAAATTTTTTAATATACAGACCGGGGACACATTCCGATTTCGGGAAACAATGGATTATGGCACAGATGTGACGCATTAATCAATCAGGCCACCACGGCAGGTCTGCGTTATAATGTTGACCAGATATTTTGTTTAGGGGTTATTTTTGAAGCGCTGGTCTGGTGGATGGAGAGTTTGGGCTGGGGGGCGCGATCAGCACTGATGTAATTCGCGAATCATTACAATAAACATTTTTCCACCTCCCACCTTCTCCTCTTCATTATTTCGCTCCGTTCCTTTTCTCCTCCGGCTAATGGAAGTTCGAATTAACACACATACTCACACAAACACACACATATAATGTGTATATTTATATTTATGCTTATACGAGTTTAGTATATACTCAGTATACGCACCTATAAAGAGACAACTAGTAATTTTTTGGGCTCATACGCATGTTATCGACCATATTATTAAACTCATCAATAAAATAATAATACACTAAAAAATAAAATCTAAACCTTTCACCGGTGACCATTCAAAAATTAATTCGAGCAATCTATGATACGCGAGTTCACGGATTAACGCACGGTGTTTTGCTCGCATCCTGTACAGCTCGTTGAATTTAAACATAATATTGTTTCGAATAATGCGTGGTGATCTAACCCAACCGGAACAGTATATGACACTAAATTAAAACGCTCGAAATGAATATTGTTCTTCCGAAGAATAATATCATCATCAGAAACCCAATTTCGTTTGTAATATCGTTTGGAAGAGTGCAATGTTCGCGGTATACTGTTATATACGTGCGAAAACCGTAAAATGGTAATAAACAATAATCGATATCATTATGAATTGATCTCCGAGAATAATTTCAAAAAATAAAAAAAATAATAGACATAGGATAATTAATATTAATGACTTTTGGAGCAAATCGAAACGTAACGAAAATAAAAAAATATATCTTTCGAGCTGGTCATCATTTTTCGAATACGACTCCGCAAAGAAAATAAAATCGTATAATGAATACATTTTAAATAATTTCAGTACTCTTATTGTTCCGCATGCCGAGCAGAGGGATGCACGTAGCTATATCGCTTTTTTTATGGCATTTTTGTGTTATTTTTCCAGACAACCTTTTTCGGTGCAATAAATTACAAGCAAATTTCCATGTATGTATTATTTTAAGAACTCCGAACACATTCAGATAACCGCTAAACAGAAATAACAATGTTTGGAATAGTTTACCATAAGAAACCGATCGATTATACATTTTATTCTATTATTTTAAAGGTAAAATCATTCCGAAAATGTCCGCATACTCTGTGTACCTCGGTTATTATTAATTTATAAAATGTTTTATATTCTAACGCAGCTGGTTGTATGTTAAATTTATAAAAAAGCTAAATAACGTACGAAATAAATTTGGTTTACACTTACAACACTACAATTCATACGTTTCCGGTGGACCACAATATTGAATTCACCCACCGGTAGGTCAGGGCAGGTAATTTTCGAAAAACTCTACGAAATCGGTGGCTAACCACGAAGTATTTTCCAGGATCAAATGAAATTTAAAAAAAAAAAACGACGAACGCTTTAGTGAACCGAGACCCGTTTAGAAATGGCCTTTTGAGTGCAACGATTAATCATCATATTTTCAAATTCAATACAACACTATCTTGCGGTAAAGTCGGAAGAAAACGACGAGCGTTCGACGTCAAGTCTGCGAACGTTATCGGTTATTCACTTTTATCGTAAAAACGATGTGTTAATGTTGTAAATAAAAAGTACTATCCGCAAGACACCGCGCATGATATGATTATATCAGTATTTATGATATTTCGCAACGTATCTGCGTAGGTACGTAATACGTATTTAACACTTGAGTTGGATTGCTCCTAAAAATAGATCCAATAATAAATTGTTCGGATAAAAAATAATATTTTTACCTTTATAAAATTATTTTTTTACGAATAACGAGACACAGACCTTCAGTAGTAGCGGATCGATAGAATCGATATGTAGTCGTTTGATGCGGGCAGTATACGATTGCACATATCAGAGGCCTGCCAAAAAATTACTATTTCACCCTTATAACGACACGATTGTGGACCGTTTCAAATGGAACATTACCAATTCATTACCTATTAAATATATTGCATATATATAAAATGTATATATTTATTCTAAAACCATGGCGTCAGTTTGCCAAATCTTAATAACTAAAATAGCAATTAATGATTTATAACTATTATTGAGTACAAATGTATTTATTTTTCCTATGATAACGATCTCCTCTACCTCCTAATTTAAAAATTGCAATTCATTTCCATGGTTTTTATATTCATCGAAATACTATTAATGATGAATTTGAGTCGTCTGTATATTTTTTTCGATACATCTTTTAGTCTGCCATTGGTAATCTATAATATGATTTTAGTTTGCCCGGAAGCCTGGGTTTCTTTCAAAACTGAAATTTGAATAACAATTTTTCAAGGATAAAAACAACCAAACAACGTTGTGAAACACGTGTGGTCCACGGAGTCGTGTTCCAAAAAAGGTGAGATCGAAAACGATTGTCCGCAATCTCGTACATCTCCAGTTCGATACGTACCGAAATGTATATGCCGAAAACGTCGTGTTTTCGATCAAACATTTCATAATCGTAATACTATTACATTGAAACCAGAGAAAATAATAGCAATCGTAATGATTGCGGTTTAAACCTGATAATGATGGGTAGGGGAGGAGCGGTGGATAAAAAAAACCCGATAAAATGTTCGAGTGTTATAACAACGTTTCATATGACGGCAAAAAGATGCAAATTTTTCTCTCTCGTAAATCGCTGACCTTTAATGTATAGATTATATAAAGTACGTACGTGTGCGTATTACGATCGTTCCACGCTAACGCCCCTCCCCCCTCAGCGCGGACGTTTACCACCCCTATCTCGGTGATATCATAGTAATCTCCGATATAGTAGTGTAATAATGTAAAGTGTGGAAGTGGTGTTTAATTGCGCACAGCAAAAACATCGCGGACCCGAGCCGCTATTACAATACAGTGTACGGTATCGTTTTGCACTGGTCTTTTAATCTAGAGCAATGAGGTCGGTTCAGCAGCGTGGGCGACCGGGGGAAGGGGAGGGGGTGCGTGCGCGTTATTGCAGCCGTGCACGGGGGCAACCAGAGCTCGGCGAAATGTAGCGGAAGACGACGCGATTCGGACCCGGGCGAATTAATTCGTTACGCGCGCACTCGAACTAGAGAAGGCGCCCATAAAAGCCACCACCATCGCGGCACAGCGGCATGCAGTGTGGGTCGTCGTTAGCCGGTTAATTTTTTTTTTAAGCCGCCGACGATAGCAACGTCGTTATTACAATAGTGAAACCGTTTCGTCGTCGTGTAGCCGTCATCACGACCGCAGCCGTTCTCCGCCGGTCCTAGTGTTATTGTTGTTCTCGACCGCGATCCGACGACGACCGTGTCCGAGAACACAATAATAATGTATTACGGCCGTGTCGGTTTTCGACCGAACACGATTTGTAACAGGTACGTGATAAGTAGGGCTGTGAATTCATAGGAAAGTGCATTTTTTTTTGGTGATTGTAAAACATAGCTTTGTGAGTACATAATTTGTATTATGTATTAACAAATCCATCTATGAAACTTTTATTTTGCATATTTTTGCATTTTTTGACGTTTTTAATTTTTTAGGTCATTTTTTCGCATTTTTAGGTCATATTTTGCTTTTTTAGTTCATTTTCTAGTATTTTTAATCAAATTCCGTCAATTGACTTGTTTGAAATTTTTTTTTTTTTATTTTACACGGGCTGTATATATTATGTCAAATTTATATTTTATTAAATAATATTTTACACAAGTCACACGCTATATACGGTTTAGGTAAAGATAACGATTCGATAAAATATGGCAATTGCTAGACAACTAGATAATTTAGATAAGTTATTGTGGCATATCGTATATCAGTCACGAATTTCCAGGCATTTTATATTCCTTTTTTTTGCATTTTAAGTGCATATTATGCATTTTAAGTGCATATTTTATTGCATATATTTGACATTTTTAATGCATTTTTTAAGGTTTTTTAGTGCATTAAATTCACAGCCCTAGTGATAAGTAAAAAAAAAGAAATTTTAAAAAATTTGAATTGTAACGAATACAATTTTTTTTTTTTTGTTCGTTACAAACTATAATATGCACACGTATAGTATATTTACGAAAAAAACTAAAATGTAATTGTTTTATGTGAATAGATGTCGGATCGGTGTCGTGTGGTAAAGGGTAAACAAGTTATGTAAACAACGAATACAATATTTTCATTTCGCGGAAATAAATTAATGCGTGTATCAGTTTTATCGCAGTTTCATAATTTTTTAAATAAAAGCGGAACACCGAGTTATCCACGGGTTTTCTTATATCAAATTCTAGGGACCGGGGAAAAAGTTTGAGGTATCGTCGAATTCGAGTAAAAACGTTCGACTGTATCATAATAATATTGTTGAGGTCGTCGTCGTGCAAAAACGTCCGCTAACTTCTGCGAAAACTTCATCACCACGGTCAAATATTTAGCTGCGTATCACTACTATTCTGCCAACGGCGATCCATCGACATCAGATATTTTGAACCCTGGAACATCTTCATAGCGCAGTTCAGTCATCACTTCATATCACCTGAGTTCGGACTATATTTATCGATTTATAATTATATCTTCGAGTAACAATTTGATTAGAATAAATTAATAACGACTGTGTCATTATGACTATAAGACTCAGCATTTTTAGGATATGCCTTATGTTTTTCTGTATAATCCTGTTTATAACTGCAGACTTAGCAATAGATTCTGTACGATTACGAGTGTAATAGCTAAAAAATAATAAGCTGCATTCTGCATATTTTGGCAATTTCAGTTAAAATTACATGTTTAGTTTTTATTTTTGTGAAAGGTGCACATTTTTAAACATATTCAATGTATGCAACAATGGTGCTGAACATAGTTAAAGGTTTGATGCATGCACATTTATTTTATGATGTTTAAAATAAAATTATCATGTAATTTTTGCATACCGCGACTCAAATATCACTCAAATGCATTTTTAAGCTTAAATTCTGGGTCGAGGAGATGTTTAAAAGATCTTCAATAAAATAAATACTTGAGCAATAATAACTACACATAGCTACACATATCCAAATATCCATGTGTGCATTAACCTTAATTTATAGCATACATATGTATTGTGTACGTAAAGTGAACTGCACACCCTTAAATTTTTACTCGATTGCATATCTTATAATTTGCAGTTCGTGCTTACCTACTTACTTACTGTCTGGCAGTTTATACTGGCTACAATGCAATGAATCCATATAAAATATTATTAATGATGATAATGCGTGACTCAAAACCTTGGAGCTGATTGTATCGGTATTTTAAGTGTTGATCATTTCGACGAAAAATTGGTTTTCCGACGTTTGCTTCAAATATTTTTTAATCGAATTTTTTTTCTTTCCAAAGATTGGAAGCTAATAATTAAACGGCCAAGTATTCTTTTTTTTTATAGTAAAAACATTCTTTAACGAGTTATCAATAATATCCATGTACGATGTTGTTATCGACACACTGACGAACGTTGAACAGGTTTTTGGTACACTAGCTGTCGGCATATTATAGTTATCGACGGTCTAGCACAATTAGATTAATTGGATTCTGAAATGAGATACCCGATATGATTTTCATTCGATTAAACACCTTTGTATGTGTCCATTTTTCATATTAACTTGTTTTTATTTTCTTCTCACTACAAACTACTTGGTAACAATTTAGTAGTTTATCGCGTAAAATGTTCGGGATACTCAATATTGATAAGGGTTGCTATATTGTATCCAAGGAACTTTTAGAGAATAACAGAAGTGACCCGTAAATCTTAGTCAGCAAAAGTGATGTTTCTTACGGGCGCAAAGCACCGTCTCGTGTTAGGAAGCATTTCCTATTGTTGTATAGTTGCTCCCAATACCTATATAAATTCTTCCGTGTGCAAGTTGAGTTTTAACCGTTTTTGATGAAAAAAATCTCCGAAAAATACTCATTTCTATTGGTGTGCACTGATCGATATAAAATAATAATAAATATATTCAATTATGATAAGCTAGTACTTAATGTTACAGTGTTATTATGGGAAAAACGACAAAGCCCAATATACTATATCTTTACACGTAGTATGTACATTCTAATGACAACGAAATGGTTGTTATCATTATATTTAGGATGTGTTATAAAAACAGTAGTTTATCGATCAAATTTAGTTTACAATTATGTGTTAAATAAAAAAAAAAAATCTACTAAAAAACTGTATTTAATGATTTATTTCTATAAGAGTTTCAAAATACATCGTCCACGTATTAAGGCATAAATATCCGTTTGGTACCAATTTATTGGCTCTCAGAAATAAAATCATGTCATATTTCGTAATGTAATCGAAGTCGCATAGAGAAAATGGTTTGAAGAATTTCAGTGTCATATTATTTTACTTCCTACAATTTTATTTACATTTTAAAATTAGATTTACTCCTTTTCATATTTTGTAGTAAAAAAAATAAGATTGATAAGTTGTACAAAATAATCATATATTTTATGTTGAAAGAAATACTTATTTTAAAAGCCAAAATAGTAATAATTCAGTATTTTTGTGAATTAGCTTCAATGTCAAAAAAATTAAAGGGCTATTTAATGATAAAAATAATATATTTGCTGCGTTTTCTTGTTCATTTTAAAACGTACTCTCTGTTTACGTATATATGTTCGACAAGATAAAATTAACTTACTGTCTTTCTGTTTTCGAGTAAAATCATACTTGAACAAATATACGAACATTATATTCCACGTACAACAAAAATAAATCTCCTTGTTTTCGTAAACTTACAGTAATTGCGTTCAAACCGTCTCTTTTTATACGTTCATATTATATTTTAATATTAGTTTAAGTAATAATAGTGAAGCAACTAGAAAAACAAGCTATACGATTGTCTTGAAGAACATAATAAACGGTAAGAAACAGAGCAATGAGTACAATCTATTGATGTGAAAAATAGTGTTTGGTTGGTGTAAACTTTGTATGTATAGAAAATCACGTCATCGTTAAATCTAAAAAAAACAATAATTTATTATAAAAATATCATTTTAGCTTCGTATTGCGAACGAAAACGACCTTCAATTTATTTTCACATGCTATCGATTTTCGTTGACTATTAGTTGTAAAGGGGGTACAAAAACGTATCAAATGCTGGAGCTCACGTTGAAGGTAAATAATTATGAACGAGATGAAATGGGTGAATATAATAGAAAACAAATTTTTGGAAAATCTATATTTTAGAATGAGTAACTTTTAAAAACAAACTGTGTCTTATAATATGAATTATTATTATGAACTATTGATATAGACTTACGATAAAATCACACATTTATGATCGGGAAGACGGGACATATCAAAATACATGTTATATAAATATATTTCTAATTATAGTTTAAATGAGTTTATGAAAGCTATTACTAATGATCTTACCTATTAAAATGTTTTATATTCATATTTTATTTTTGTTTTAGAAAATTGAACAATCTTTAACTTGAAAATGAATAAATTATAGTATAATTTAATACATAAATAATGTATTTTATACCTGTACGCAGCTAACAAATAAATATTTCTTAAACTCAGCATTCTAAACATTTTATTTTCTATAACATTGCTTTCTCGGCATTACGTATATATGACACTCTAAGAACTTGCTCAGCCCGAATCGAGACTAACACGCACGACAAGAGTATTTTGCGTCTTATCACCGATACTTAGTCGAACATTTGTTAAATTATAGATCGTTCAAACGCATATGCACGTATAAGTATCCGCCTTCGTTATACAAATGACGATTGCATAGCTATTTATTTTTTTGTTCTATATGAACACGCGAATTTATTCGGTCACTATGAATATACAACAGATGATTTTTTAAACCATGGTCACCGCTTTTGTGGCAGTAAAAGAGCTAAAATTTGGATTTTTTTTTTAACTGTTTAGTTTTTCGGCGATGTCTAAAATCATTTTCATTTATCAATATACAGATTTTTGTAAAAACGTAGCGCTTCGGATTCTATTTTCGTTAATTTTATAAACGGAGAAGAACCGTAATTCTGTATTCGGAATGTAATACGAAAAAACGGTGTCAGGTTGGGTGCGTGCAGGAGTTATGAGTAGATGGGCGTATTTTAGGGTCAAAAGAACAGTGGTGCAAGGTGGCGGTGATAAGGAGAAAAGAAAAACAAAAATTACATTATTCGATAAACCACGTTGCCGGAAAGTTTAAACGTGGCGGCGCAGCTCGGCGACATGATTAAAATATATATATATATATATATATATATATATATATATATATATATATATATATATACGTAATAAGTACGTCGAAATGGAAAGAAAAGTAATGCCGCCGAGTTATTTCCGTTCCCCGGTAATGACTACGGTTTAAACACATCTGCTGCTGTCTTTTGCACGCGTGAAATGATTACCGCAGCCGTAGTGGGAATAAAACAAATCAACCGTGACATTTTCGACAACCCACACTCCGGACTGCAGTGCGCGACGCCACCGCCGCCGCGGTGAAAACCTGTGAAAAGCGCCGGTGGAAATAAAGTTGAATAAAATATGTACGTAATGTGCGTACGAAAAAAAAAATATTTATACATTTATATATAATATATATATAAAATATGTATGTATATTGCGCGCGCGGTTCGAGATCTCGTTTTTCTCCGCCACCATCGCTCTGCCCTCTGCAGTCCACCCACGTTGCTCAGCACACCCGAACCCTACCGCGAGTCGCGCAACCCGGCTCGCCGAGCGTATGATTAATTCAAAACCGTCAATAATAGAGCTGGTGGTGTGTGGCGTGGTTCTCTCGCCCGTACGAGTGGCCGAGATTCCACGAGACGGAGGGGAGGAAAAACGAAAACTAAAAAAAAAAATGTACATATAAAAAAAAATAAAAATTCCCGCGAAAAAACAATCCTTTTATTGCGCCTAATTGGTTTTCAACTCAATCGCCCCCCTCCGGAAACCGCATGATTCCATTTGTCCGTGGGCGCGTACAATAGAGTTTTAGATTTGATTGTGAATGATGTATGAGCTGAGGCTGAATCGAGGGGAAACTATCAGTTTTCAACTTTGCATTTCCATCAGTCTTCAAACGCACGCACGCGTCCACTTTAAACTGCACTTTTTTGTTGCCTATGAACATGTAATACAATTTCTTGCTAATTCCTTTTTTCAAAAGTACAATGTTCACAATTCAATTTGGATTAAAAAATTATTTATTTCTAATTCTATTCAGAATAACTTAATGTTAAGTGTGTAATTGCATTATTCCAGTTTTTCCGATGTTTAAGGGTTACAACAGGTGCGTTCAACCGGCAGGCGCACTGCTGTTATATATTATGGAATATATATGACGACATACATCGAGTGTATTCAAATTTGAGAATGAGATTAAAGCAACGAGTAGGTACGGCTTCACTTTTCTAGTATATTTAACGTCGTACTAGATGATGATATTGTATTTTTCTCGGACCCGCGCTTTATATCGTTTCTCGCGTGCGCACTGCACAATAACCGTAGGTATAGCTGTTATACGTTTTTCGGCACCGCGGATGCCATCGTCGTAAACTTTCTGGTAATCCTTACACTGGAGAATGATCCGGACAAGGTGAGAACCATCAAATATCCTCTTGACAAAGATTTAAAAAACACCACCGTCGTCTACGTAGATTCGTTTATGGTGCCAGTTTAAACTGGCAATGGTCCAGGGACCCGAAAGGTATTTCAACGTGTTGTGGTATGTTTACGACTGCTTGCGACTCAGCATACTGGTTCTGATGTTTGCCTACTGGTGGGCAACGTATTTCCATTCGCAAATCGAAGACGATAGTCTGTGCAAGACAAAGGAAGGCGTTTACTGGTAGCCCTTGAAGTGAAACTCGCTGTGGCTGCAGTGATGTCGTACGACTGTCATTTCTATGCCAGATCAATTACGCCCTGGGTCCTATGCAAGTGTCACTAGGAAAAACAATACCTGGCGTACCTCGGTTCGCAGTTCTGTGTGACATCATCATTTTGGCTTCTAACCAATACTACAGCGGCATGACGGATACCGATCCGGTAACCGGTAATGAAGTCACGCAACATAATTAGTTTATTGACGTTTTTTACACATTTAAAACCCTGTTTTTGGCCATATTCTGCATAACTCTATCCACCACCGGATACGTGGTTATCGAGACGTCAATGAACGATAACAAGTACCAGGAGGTTGGGGGCAGGAATCATTATTTCACCCAAGCCATTGGCACACCATTGTTTGCGGTGTTTGAAACTATTTCGGTCATTGTAATGTTAAAAATGTTAGTAGCTTCAGTGACAAACAGGTTCCAAAATGTGACTGGAATCTCATATATCGAATGGATGTCCACACTCATTACAACAAAACCGTATATAATATAACAATATAATATAGTCTTTGACATTATAACTTAAAACTTTCATTGAAATAAGTTAATCAATATTTTTTGATTTGGTACTAGTACTTGTTATTTACTCTTAGCATTTTTTAGTGATTTACCACGATTAATTCGTGAAGAATCATACGTAAGCAGGGGTTATGTCATTACTTTCTTCCGAAAAATTCTTCAACAGCTTTTTTTTAGAATTTCAGTAGCAATTTGTGTCGACCACACTTAAAATGAATGTTATGGCGCTCGTGTAACGATAGTGAGGGAGTTCATTGTTAATACCACATGGAATAATTTCTCGTATTGTCTCAGGGTAAACCGGGTTATTACGCGCCGCAACGAAAGCGTTTGTTTTTACATGGCCACGTTGATATCGAGCAATAACAATTACTGTATAACAGTACCTCTCGTTTGGAATAATGTAACGAATGGGCGAAAATTCCTATACGCGCGCAAAGGGTCAATCAAATGTCTACTGTTGTAAAGCACTACTTAATACTTTTAAACATACACTAAGATATAACTCACAATCTAAAAACATAATTAATAAAACAATGTACGACAAACAAATTGACAATACATTATTTGAATATTGTACTACAACATTTAAAAACAAGTACGAGTAATTAAGCTACACGTGCAAACCATGAAGAGGAAGTCACAAGTGCCCTTTGATCAAGGACTACATTGGGTCAGATGGGAAAAAGACAGAACAATAACCGACGGATATACAAGCAACGCGAACAGGGTAAAAACAGCTCCGGACTCAGACGAAATCAGACGTATCCATTAATCATTCGGTTAAGAAGCTCTGCCAGTTAACATCATCAACGTTTTGCTATTACCAGTTGTTTTTGTCTATGTTGATTTGTTCATAAAGTGTAATGATAAGGCGTTATACTACACAAGTATGCCATATTCATTTAAAAATTACTAACACATTAAATCTTAAAAACTGTTACTGTTGGTTCAAAAACCGACACGTAACACTGTAATTTGGTACTAATGAAAATACCACCACGTGAGCACAGGATCAACGAGTAGTGACGACCGATTACGTTTATATTCTAGAGCAGCATCTAATAACTGGAGCTCACAGTCAGCGGGCGCGATTATATTTTAATTTTTATTTTTCAAGCTGCGCCAACACGTCGTGCACTGGCTTCCCCGCCGCTATCCTCGAATTATTAATCGTCGTATACACAGATATATATATAAAGGTATTTGTAATATTACAAGTGCAAACAAAACGCAAAGTCATAATGTTTATCCTTTTCACCGTTGCCTCTTCGAATTGAAAAAGGTAACCGACAATGAATTTCAAAGCGGCTTATCCAGTTTATTGTTGAAAATCTACCATGGAACGGTACACGACCGAACGATATTTCAAAATATATTTGTCAAATTTTCTATGCTTTAAAACCTAAGCAACAATATGTTTTTATTTTCTCGGGCAGAAGATTTATGGTTATTCTTAACACCGCTCTATGTTGCCCGACTAGTATTAATATTTCACCGTCAGTTAGAATATCATTATTATTCTGAGGTACCTACCTATCAATTATTACGGTATAACATTTCTGAAGTTTGATTTTATTGTTATCAAAAAACAACGTTGTTTACAACATTCACTGATGTACCGTTTACCATTCGAATACGCTCCAATCAACGTTGAAAGTTCAATATTATATTAACATTTACTCTAATGCAACCAAACACATATTAATTTTATAATAATTTTTATAAGAAATAAATATCTTCGAACTTATCGGACTTTATCAACAATTATTTTCTGATAAAAATATATTATACCTTGAAAGCATCATAAGTGATTTGTAAAATGCAGTAACCTCAACGTATAGAATTCACCGAGCCCCTGTAAACTATTATATTGTATCATACCTGAATATGTATTGAAAAAAGAATTATTTATTTATTATTATTAAATTAATAGCTGGACGTAATATTTTCTGTTGGGAATTAATATAACGACTCAAGAAATGTCTGCAATATTACGCAAATTAAATATGTACACATTGATTGAGGTATAAACATTGTGAACAAACATTTATTGAACAGTTTTAATATCAAGGTAGTATTTATTTAATCATTGTTTTACCCCCATAACGTTGTTTACGTATATTTTGATTATATCCATTCCGGAAACTGGCCGTTAGCCATTACAACATTTAATATCTATTTTATATTTTATTGTTTTCAATTGTTTCTTTCCACTTGGTGTGAGCTGATAATTAATAAATTACTACCTAGTTAGCGGCTACGCTGCAAGCAAACGTAACGACCACCGACACAAATTAGTATCACCACAACCGGAACATTTATTCTTGAGAATGATCAATCCGTGATAACAACAGAAATTTAGGGGTAGTTCTCGCAAACCCTCAAATCGAATAACATGGTACGACTGTTTCAACCAAAAATAACATTAAACGTTTACGATATTAAGGAAACCTACAATGCTATTTTCGAATGCTCGTACAACGATAATTTTTTTCCTCTCTATAAATATTATCAATCGCTTTAGATTGTATACTCAATATCTTATCAAAGACTATTGTAGACTAACAATCTTCCTTTGAGGTACAGCAACAAAAATCTTATAATACCGTTTTCTCTACCTGTGCTCAGTCGAAAATTGTCCAAGGATTTAAGTTGTCGTTAAATTAGGCGTGTCCGTAAATGTATGTAACCAGAATCGTTGGATCCATAACTTCCTAGAAGTACGGTTTCTAGAAAATAAGCGACGTGAACATTTTGTATGTGTACCGAAATTAGTATATTTAGGTCAACGTCGCTATAATAATACGGTGATTATGTTGAGTAAATCGTATTGTAAGAAAGTAAAGTAACAGTCATAATAATATACAGGAATATACATAAAATATTTCAAATAACTATCGGTTTATTGACACTTTTCGTTATCCTATAATTTAAACTATTTTATCTCGGTAAATAAAAAAGAGCCCCTAATTCATCAGCAATTATCACTATAATGCTGCACACGATCTGAAACACTAAAATACTCTTAATTAATAATTTACGGCACCTAATGGAGCGCTAAAAATATTCATACCAGCGAAAACTTCTACGCATATGTATATATCGATATTCCGTCTATATGAATGCCTTTGTCTTCGATTGAATATGAAAATCCTTACACTTATATAACCGATGAGCTTATGCACTTGTTATCAGACCAATTACGAACGGCTAGATTTCTCTTCCTCCGGGTACCCTATTTTTAAGATTTTTCTAGTTTCTTAGAGGATGTTATTTGTATGCAACGAGGTGCAATGAAAACATAAATTGAGGTTATAATAATATGTTTCATTGCATTTCTACGAAGATCATTCAATGTATATGTGCATTAGATCCGTGTTACAATTTTCAAAAGACAGCGTATGATATGTTCAGTTCTGATCTTAGAAAAATACCTAAGCTTCTAGTTAGGTTTTCTACACAGAACCATTCTAAAGCTTTAAACTGTCACATGATCATCCCCATAGGATTGAACTTAAAATATAAAACCTAGTGATATTACGTTTTTTCACTTGAAAAAAAAATGGTAACTTCAATCAAAACCAACTGTTTCACCTACGCTCGCCATACCATCAAAAATAAATACTGTTCTTTCCACCTCTGAAAATATAATATAGTCTGGCGACCTCCTAGTGAAAAAAATTCTCACCCAATGCATAGTGTTAAAAATGTTTATTGTTCTTTTTTAATTTTGTTCGCATGGACTGCCGGAATTTAATGAAAATGTACAACTAATTAATAATCTGATTAAAAATGGACTAGATAAAATTAGTCATACGAATTTATTAAATTATTATAAATTATAGTAAAAAGCTCCATGGATAATTTAAAAATCAAAGTATGATACAAAAAATATAAAAATATTAAAACCCTTTGATCGAGAGCAAAGAAAAAAAACCAAATGAAATACAAAATATCGTAAAATAAATCACGTTAAACAATTCCTATAACTTTTGCGCAGACATACTATCTTTGAATTTGTTTCACTTGTTAATTTCAACTCCAAGGTTCATAGCATGTTTTAAGAATATTTATTATAATTAGTTTAGTAATCAAGCCCAGTTTGAAAAAAAAAAACAAATATCATAATAAATTATATATTTCCATCGAGATATTCTTTAACTTGGGTAATGAATAACACAACCGGTATTCATCTTAATCCGTGTTTTTATTTTTTTTTTTTATTACAACACAAGTACTCCACTGAAATTAATTTTGACGTGGTATAGCTAAAACAATGTTATATATTTATTTATTTGACTTAAGGTTGCACCTAGCTTAGTGATAAATGTTTAATTTTTACGTTACTTCGTTTTTCTCGTAATCATATCGAATCAATTATTTACGTCGTTTGCCATTTTTACTTGGTTCGTGTGAGCAATCATTAATCGATTGCTATATTTGGAATACTTTAATATTTGTCACGTACGATATTAAAAAAATGTTGTGCACCGATCAATTACATTTTAAAATGGCTGAAAGCTTACTAGTTGACATAGAGTCAAATCATTTTAAATGGGAAGCCAATTCTTACCAAACTAATCTATGCTACATATCTTTTCATGCGCATCTTTTAAGGTTTAATTATTTAAAATATCAATATAAACAAGTCATAAATACTTGTTGATAATTTTTTAGATAAACAGATATATAGGTATATACATATACTAGACAAAATGTAAGTTCTTTTTTATTATTTTATTATTTTCTCGTTTATTAGTACGTGCTATATGATGATAATTATGATTTTTTTTTTTATCTTTATCTTCGAGAAATAAATATTTATATTTACTTTTTGAATTCACAATCACTTGAGTATTGTAACCTCTGTTATAAACATAATAGATGAGTGTATTATTGTTTTATCTTTATTTTGATTTTTTTAAATAATATCTGTATTTCAATTTATGTGTAAGTAGAATTATACTCGTAAGTATGTTAATTGAATTATGAAAAATATTATATGACCTATGAAAATATTTATAATACCAAGTGCATTTTTCTAGAATTTAAAAATTATTAATTTTAAAGAGTTTAAATATTTTATACCAAACGTAAATTACAATACAAAACTCTGAATAGGTTGTTATCGTTTTCGATAAAAACAAAAATAATTAAATAGATTTCTGATGAAACCTCACGAGTGATTCTAGCTTGAACAAGTATTCTGCAAATCCATGTTAAGCAAAACAATACGTTTTCAATTTAACACTGTACAGAAAATTATTCAAATTTTCGAGTTAATTTCACGATCATTAAAAACTAATCTTAAAACAAATATTCATTCAGTATACTCACGAAAATTGCATTATTTTGATTTGTCTGAAATACATTTGTACTCACCTAAAAGCAATAAAAATTATTTTAGTATAAATATTAGATATAACATATTCTAATATAATAATATAACGACTACTGCTTATTAGACTACATAGCAACATAGCAGGAACTAAATTTACAAGTATCAAGCGGGTATGCTCAAAGAGTATGTCTATACCAAATAGTGAGTAATGATACATTATGAAAAATATTTTTATTCGACTTAAGAGGGGGGGGGGGGGGTGAACGAGAAAAAAATAAATTAAAATCCTTCAGAAGAAAAGTGAAACTGTGAAAGTAATAATGTTCATCGTTTCTTCGAGAATTCTGGGTAAAAGATATTTTGTAAATATTCATCATGTAGACTTAAGAGGTATACGCTTTTCAAAGCAAATAAATAATATACTGAAAAACCACGTTCGTAGTGCTTTTTTTATGTTTGAGATGCATCCCAGAATTTTAAATTGTCGCATGAAAAAATAAAAAAACATAAAAAATATCTGCACACACACTCATATATAGCAAATATATTCATAATGTTTAAAAACAACATTTGCAAACAAGGATTTCGATATTGAGGTGGTTAAATGACAATGTGAGTATTCCCCAAACGCGAAAGAAATGAATTGAAAAATAAAATATGTAGTCTCACTAGTAAAACGTAATATGAAACACAGCGTTGAAAATGAAACAGCTGTCGCAGAACATGTCTACCCACACATTGTTATCGTGTTGTATATTACGTTCTGAAGTCCAGATGAACTTTCTTCTTATTTTTATTATTTTCGTCTAAGTGAGCCACACAATATAATATTACAATAGGTAGTGCATTGTTAATAACTGTTTTTTGAGTACGTAATATCATAACGATGCCATTGTTCGGATAATGAAAACGAAATACTCGTATATCAACAAATTTTTCCTCGGGACCGTATTCTCGTTTCCATCATAATATCTCGTCAACAATGTTGTGACTGAATAACGTTTTAACACTCGACGTTTACACGATTATATTTCAAGTAAAATACCAAACAAAACGTATTGTAAAATATGTATTCTAAACGTTCGAAATGTTTGCAATTAGTTTGAGACGTTACACAGACACTAGAAAGATATACCAGGCATGACCAATAACTGCGACTCACGTCTTATCGTAAATCACAGAACATTTTCACAAATTCACTTTTTTATATGAATATATAAAACAATTGTGTTCAGAGAAGTATAAAAATTATTAAATTACAGTGTTTTGGATTTCATACAATTATAACGTTATGTTTTTGATAAAATACACCTATGGTTTTTTACATTTTAACGTGTTTTTTAATTCTTAAGCTATACCGGATGAGACCTCACGTATTTGCTTGTTGTGTTAATTATTTTGTAAGTATTCCAAAGTCTGGATTATGATTATAAAAGTGTCATCAGATTATTTTTTTTTACTCCTGCTCTAGTCTCTTACATATTTTCAACTATATTGTGTAACTTGCGACTGTTTAATCACTGACCACCACCGATATAATGTACCGCTTTATGCGTTCGTATACATTTCTGCTCTATGCTTATCAATATCCGACTGTATCCTCAAACCGAACGGCCTATGGAGTCATGTATTTATGTTATCTCCATTATATTGTCCATGAATATTCTCGTTTTGACGTCTTCCAGAGCCTTTTTTAAATTGTTTCGGTGAACGAGCACAAAGCTTCAGGCCAGATCAAAATATAATATAAAACATATAAATAATAAAATACTTGCAGAAGTCCCTCATCAGCTCTTCGGTAGTATAAATTATCGTTATGTATAATGTATAATGTGCTCGTCGTACAAAAATATGAAATTCTATCATTAGAATATAGCCACACAGTTTGAGCCTATATTGATGTCAAATACTCATATACTTATCGATCACTTCTCAACGGAATCAGATCGTGTCGGGATTGAACCCGTTTCGATTGACCCGTTCGAAAATTAGGATATACAATATTAATCTGCCCCACAGATAATCGCAAACATTAGGATGTTTTTCACGATGTGCATATTAAATTTTTATCCCCCTTAAAATATTCACCACCAATATCCGGATTTCCGAAATCATTCCGCGAAGCATTGAAAACATAATATGTTCCAGGAGAAATTAATAAACCAAACGCGATACTATATAACTTCAAAAATGTTCTAGTGGATCCAATATAGAAAAATCTAAGACGAGAGCAAAAATATTGAACAGAGACGGGAAATTGTAAGCCTAAAAGATTACGACTACAAACAAGTTATAGATATTTTTCGTAAAAAAAACCTACAATTATAAAACGTTTGGGCACAGCCGGGAAAAGATTTAAATGATTTTTAATGGAACGGAATACTGTCGATAAAACTATAAAGATTTTGGGTCGATACAAGATGATTTGTTCAAAGATAACGCCCACAAAAAAATAATTTTAAAACTTTTTTAACAAACTAAATTTTATCTCGTTGCTTTGTATATCATTAGTAATGATTCATTACGCACTTGTTTGCCTAACATAAATCACTTACAACAGTGCACGATATCTAGTTTATTCAAACAATTTAATGTTAAAACAAATTTAAAATTGTCTCTTCTAGGAAAGGCAATGTTTGAAAGGTAGTACATAAATGGTTCAAAAAATTGTTTTTTTGTTTAACACATTAACCTAAAACATAATGTTACTGAAAATCCAAAAAAAAACTAACTAAATCGTCATAAATTTGTTGATTTTAATAATTTATTGTATTATACGAGTATAATATTTTCATTCGAAAGCTGAAAAATATTAAAATGTGTAAAAAAAAATGTTGCCGCTTATTTTATGAATAATTAAATATTAAAAATTGATAACTTACTTTATCGTGAAATAATTTCAATGAATATAAAGTTAATCAACCTCACAAAACCAAAAACCACCACAATACAATTACTTTAAGGCGGAAGATACGCATTATCATATTTTTCGTATAAAAAATAAAATATAATATTGCGCGTTTTGAAACACCATGAAAAGAAAAACTATCGTTTCATTTATTGCGTCTGTAACATTGACCTGAATTCTGTTAATATTATCCTTTTAATGTGTCTATCTCGTTTTAAATCAGTTGTCAGTCCGCGTTGCGTTATCACTGAATCGCAATGATAACGGCGCCCGTTGATTTTAATTTTATAATATTTGTCGTAGGTACAAACACGTGCGTCCTGATCGGCAAAAGGTCATTGAATATAATACGAACCGGTCGGGAGAACGCAGACGGTGCACTTAATTATATTGGATAAGGTAAATTAAATGTTAATGCGGAGCAGCGTAAAATATAGGTATATACACCAGTACGAGTAATATGCGTTACATTATATCGGTGTGCACAACACACCCTCTTTACCGAAGAAATGTTCGAGAGCCGGTGTGAAGTGTCTCGACGTTCTGGTTAACGATATTAACTCGATGGGAAATCTAATTACTGTCGATTCCATATTTGTAAAGGGATCAATCATCTTATTTTATCACTATTATATTGCGCACTAAGACCATCGACATTTTATATATAATTACGGTGGTATTATAAATTCAACTAGATAACCTGAAACGAACACGTCGTGCACGCGATTAATTTCATTTTTTTTTTTTTACAAGCTGATGAAATTATTACACGCACATAAATGTATTTATGACGAACCTAGTGGAACAAAACAATTTTTAGAGCTGAATAATTGAATTCGAACGGATCTGATCGAAAACATCCGTATCGAACATAAAAAATTGATTGAGGTTGCGATATCACTCATAAAATATTTCATTAGAATCGTTAATGATTAAAATGATTTCAATTTCAGTATCGTCGAAAAGCACCGCCCAATAAAATTCAAAATATTTTAATAACACTATTAAAGTTGTACTAATACAAATAGGCACTTCTAATAGTAGTCAGTGTCCTGAAACGTTGTAATAATGTACGATAAATAAGGAAAAACCACATGATTGTGATATTTCTGTAAGAGAGTTGCTGATACATCGTCCTACGGACGAAAATATAATTATGTATAACGCTAAAATGTTTTATGTTCACGTTAAGAGTTTAAATTACTTCGTGATTATTACAAAACCTTAAAACTTTCCTCTGATTTTAGTTTATTTTAATTAAAAAACGGTTGATTCTAAAACATGTTTTTTTTTAACGTTCATAATATTTAAACGAAAGAAATTACATTTTCTCGAGAATAAATACAGTGCAGATACTAATTTATTATTTTTTTTTTTATTATATTTGATTATTTACTTACTGTACTATAAATAAATATATAAATTAGTATATTATGTGGTTTTGCTAGAGTGAGAAATTTCAAATTACAGATCAACAACTAACGAAGAACGGGAATTGAGCCGGACGTTGACATTGAGCGAACCAAACTCTTGTGATTGCAAAGCATATAGGATAGAGCAACGGAATTATGAATAAAAAAAAACGAGAATGTACAAAATGTATCGGTCGTGATGATGCAGCCCGAGTTGTAAATCGGTTAATATTAAAAACGAATAAATTCATAAGTATTACACGGTAATCGATCCCTGCTGGATTTTATGAAATCGAAAAATACCTTTGATCTATGACATACAGATACTAACGTATCTTATATGTATACTCGTATATTATATAAATGAGCCAAACTGTAGACGATTGTTTTTTAATGAAGGAATTATTGTCCAGTACATTTAAGATCACACCGCGTGTTACGTGACGAGTATTTTCATATGCACGTTCGCAATGCAAATAGACGCGCAATAAAAGTCGAGTGCAAAAATAAAAATGCGACCAACTGGTAATAACGATTTACAATAATGTTTGATTCGCACTAGAGATATACAGAGTGGCCAGCAGTTTATTTTTACCCAATGCGAATTCTCCTGAGATAATGAAGATATTCAAATTTTGTTTTTTTTTTTCATGAGACTCACAGGGACGAGGATTAAAACTATTTCATAATTTAAATGAATTAAATGTTTCGATAAAAGAGTAAAAAACGTTATTTTTGAAAAATGTTCTAAACTTTCTGGAAACTAAAAAAATAATCTCTATAAAATAGCCATGTAGAAATTTTTCGAAAATAAAAAAAATATTTTTTTAAGCTTCTGTGCTAAATCATTTAATTCAATTAAACTATGAAATATTTGTAGTCTTTGACCCAGCAAATCTTATGAAGAAAAAAAAAAGGATTCTAATATCTTTATTATTTCAGGAGGTATTGTAATGGTTAAATCCTCGGTGACACACCCAGTGTACATACTCGTGTAAACACATTTACGCATTACATTGAAACATGACTACGAGATGTGCACACTGTAAGACGTCATTGCGGAGTGCGGTACGATATCAGATTTCTCGCCAAGCTCCGTATGTATTAACTAGTGCTGTAGGTGGACTTGGACCGACTTCGCGAGCGCTGCCAGAGAGCTGTAACAGTTATCCACTGCCATCGCCGAGCACCACTTAAGTACACGCCGTATACCGCCGCTAACCCACTGAAACCGGACGAGCGCGTACTTCACGCGTGTCACTTTGATCATTGTGTTAAGTAGACAATGAATCATCTCCGAAGTAGCTAGTACAAATCATCACACCGTACATGATGTAACGGCTATATAGCTAAATTACCCGACTTTGCCCGAGAGTCTAAGGTGTATGTGTTTATAAAAATACGTATACGTTTATGATGGTACGAAATCGATGAGCAATATTATACAGGTTGGAATGCTGATACTATTGATTTATAAAGTTGAGTGCAAAGTTCAGAGCACAACCCGATCACGAATTCGTCATAGTGATACACTCTTAAAACCAAGATGTGAGAATTTATGATGCTTGCCGTAGAAGAAAAATATATGAAACGCATTGTGACCTAAATTCTTATCCAACAAATAGATACAATCAAAATAATAAAACTTACGAAGAGAAGGATCATTTGGTAGAACGCTGCGGGAAAATTCGAAAAAAATTTTCACTAGCTTCATTATAAAAGTAGTATATTCAAGCAAACACGTCATCCTCGTTTCTCTTAGAATCTTTAAAGGATGACGTGGGAACACGTGGCGATAGTTAAGTTATTGTAACGAAAAAAAAAAATTAAAAAGAACGATTTTTTCATTATATCATATATGTTCCTGTATTTAATGTAAGATTATACTTGTACCATAAATAATATTTGAAAAAAAAAACCAATCAATTACTAATTTCGGGTATGAGTTTCATCGTTTACTTCTAAATGTTGTATTACCTACATTTTATAAAATAATTAAATTATCTTATTCGAAGAGATTTTAAATTAAGGTTAGTGAAAAACAATACAATGTGTTGTATTGGGTGTCTTTAATAATATATTCTATAGCGAGTTTCCATTTTCAAAAATTCCATACAAAGAAAAATAATTGACTTTAACAAATCTTCTGAATCTTCTAACAAGGTTAGGGCTAGTAGGTTAGGGATCGCCTTGCATAAAACGTTCAAGCACTTCAAACTGTTCAGAAGATAAGATTACTCATTTTATCAAAAGAAAATATAAAGTCAGTTGAAAGTTGAATTCAACATTATTTTCCACTTTTCCTTGATAACTACCAAGTGTAAATCGATGAAATACAATTTTAAAATGCACTATGTATTCAACTTTTTACATAAAATATAAAAGGAACTATTAAAATAGATTTTCTACCAAAAAAAATTATATCCAATACAGAATCTAAAATCATATACTTTAATACTCGTGTTCCATTTATGTGTATTTGCGTTATTGCAACCATTCAAATAGTTTAACATTATGTTAATATATACGAAAATATTTTCCTCAACATCCAAATTATGATATTAACTGGTGTGTTCAATTGTTTTTCTTCATTTTCCGCGAGATCGTGTAACACTTCACATCACGATTACTATCCCGGCACTTACCGATTGCACTGTCACTATATCTCATCGCGTTTCACGTGGGGAAACAAAGCACAGGTACGTGGACCACGAGAATATGCGTGGATAACAGTTCGGGTTCTGAGCATACACGATGCATTAGGAAAACAAATGGTGCGACCCACATTACATACGTATAAAATACGAGCCAGTGCCATTCGGGGGAAGAGGATGCATGGTTAGCTACTAGCCTTTACCGTATAAATGTAATATCTAACGAGGTTACCCGTTGCAATACACTGATTTATCGCGTACGACTTGTCGAGTTATAAAAAAAAAAAAAATGTGCGACTCACATAAATGAATAACATAATGTTATATTTGTCTCATCGGATTTTAATAATTCTATAAACAATTCAAACTTGCAATATATCAGAGTCGTGTATCATAAGAATCGATTTTAAAAAACTGAGTTTTAACGAATGATCAAACGTTATAATGAGATGTAATTTGTATTTTACAACTATTATCTTTTTTTCATTTAGAAAATTGTATTTACCATATTGTTTCTATTATATTTGCAGTGTTCTCAGATCTTATAAATTATCATACGATTGTACATATTGTAAATTAACATATTGATGGTGCACACGATAATCGTCCATTCAAAGTTATTCTAGTCACACTAAACGATTGTTGGAAAACATTAAATATACCAATAGCAACCGAGGCATCGTTTACACGTTCACAAAGTGTTCCAACGGTTCGGAAATTATTAAGAAATAAACTTACGATTTAAAGGACTCGCGATCACGTCGTATTATACTTTTATAACCAATCTCACGTAATAATATTTTAGTACGCGGTTGTTTGTTTGTTCGTTTCTAATGCGGAGAAGGGTTGACTTTGAAAAAAAAAAACAAAAAAAATACATTTATATCGAATGACCCGGTCCAATCCCTACACAAATGCGTTTTAAACTTTTTTGTTGTATTCGAATATGTTTTTTTTTTTTCATACATCTGGCCCTACCGTCACCGAATCGGTCTCGACCGATTGCAGAGCCCGGCGATAAATCCAACCGGCCTGTCAGCAAATTTGGTTTTTGCCATTAGACCAACACCACCACGCGACCTCCGACACGGCACTACACAAAAACCCCGTTGGCGCACGCGAGTTTTCCCTCTCACTCTCTCTCTCTCTCTCTCTCAATACGTGTCGTTCTCTCTCTCTCAAACTCTCTCGCCCGTTCCTTTTACTACACGTATTGTACAGCATAAATACGTCTTCGCGCACACCCCGTATAATAAAGCCATTTTTGAAATACTAACCGTCCGGTGACCGTAAATCAAACGCGTTTGTCTGGAGTGGCCGACCGCGCCACCACCGCCGCCGGCCCGTTTACGCCCACGCGATCATAATTCATGACCTGCGTCCTCGACGACGACCGGCGGTTCGGCGTGCACGAGTTCGGGCGAGAGAGAAGAGCACGCTGTTTGCGCGGTTGCACGCGGCACAACACCCGCGGTGGCGGCGGTGAAGTCGGCGGAAGAAGTGAAGTTATACGCTACGAAGGGGGGGCCGTGGAGAATCCTTAGCGTCGGTCGTCGAGCCCAGCGCCAGGTCGACCTGGCGCTGCAGGATGATGACCGCGGTATAACAGCAACGGTGTAGTTCATGCAACCGCGCGCGTGCCGATTGTCTTATAAATCTCAGGCGTCGAGGTCATATCGAGCCCAATGTCTATACGATTATCATTTCATTTTTTATCGTTATTGTTATTATGTGCAGTCTGGTGTGTTGTACCGAAACCGCGAGCGCTTCGGGCGAGTGACTCAAAAAATGCCAACGAACAATATTTTCGACCCGCAGGACGATACTTAGAAGTCGTGCAGATAAAAACGTCAATTTGGTTTGTGGGTCAACGCTATAACGTTCTTTAGTTATTTTCCATGCGTTTTTATCACCGAAATATCAGTAATGTGACCGCTCACTTTTGGTACTTTAAATATGATGTTGTCACGTATTTATATGGGTAGCTGTCAACCTAGGGGAGGTTACCACGCAAGATAAAAATCTGGGAGTCAAAATAAATAAACATATACTATACATGCTTACTTCCTATTAATTACTTTTTTGCCTTTCATTCGTAAAAATGAATACGCAAGTTCAAGTTATAAGGGAACTGGATAGAATGTGCTTTTAGTTACGTCTTTGTGACATTTAACAGCCATCGAATAATTTGTATACTTTCCCGGTGGAAATGACTGATAAAATAAGATTGCGGTTTCATTTTTACATTTTATCGTTTGTTTACACAATTAATAATCTACTTGTAGAATGAAATGATTTCATTTATGTAAAGTACGGTTTATTTTATTGTTAAAATAATAATTTGAAATTATCATTTCATCAAACAAAAATTACATGTAAATAATATTTGACAAAAAGGAATAACATAAGACGGATCTCCTCTATAGCTAATGTGCGTGTAAGAGAGAGATTCCATACTAAAATTACTAAACTAATAAAATTGACGGTCCTAAGTGAATATGAAACTAAATTAATCCATTATAGTTATAAGTACACTTTAACGAATTGGGTGAGTATAATAGTTATTTTTATATTATTACTAGTACAGATATTTGTTATTAAAATAAGTTATAAATATTATAATCCATCCACATACAAACATTTTTGAAAGTCCCTAATATTTTCACTGTGACCAGCGTTAAATTTAATAAAAGAATAATTTATTAGGGTAGTGTTAATCAGAAAATCGTTCTCATTTTCTGCGAGTATTTGTATTTTAATTTATTTTTGGGCGTTGGTTAACATGTGAGCATATAATATATATAATATAGGTATATACCCTATGGCATAATATCATACTATTCAAATTAAAACTTTCTGTTATCATTTTTTTTGCGTTCTGAGATTTACCTATTATATGACTGATTTGTAAAATAAAATCTATTCGTCGTAGACATAACCAAACTACGATAGTAATCGATTGTGAAGCCCATATTGTGTCAACTTCACTAATCACAACATAGTCGTTTAGTGATATATTTATTATTTAATTAGTTTATAAGTGATAATTTATCGATTGTACATACAATCGTTTTAATATAAGCTACAGACATCAATTGTCAAAAAAAAAAAAAAATCAAAAAAACTTTCTTTCTAAATCTTAATAATATAAGTATAAACATTTACTTCATCTAATTCTAAATTTGTCCTTGGCTCTAGGGCCTAGAGAACTCCTTAAATGTAAATTCACATGTTCAGGAACGGTTTCGTTCGCCTTCGAAATGCAATCTCAGAGTTCATAATATTGTAATTATATTGTTTTAGTGTAATGATTGAAAATTATTTTTACACTTGTGAAATACTGTACTATCTAACAAGTATTATTTTTCGATCAAAATACATTCGAGCACTGTAAAATCGTAAACTATTATTTGATGCTGCATGCACGTACAACACGACCACCCGATCAATTCCAAAGGGTAATATTATTTTCAGCAGTGTACAGTAACCATTAAGTTGAGAAAAAAAGGGACCACGTAAATAACTTGTTCTTAGTACAATTATAACACGATGAATTAATTATTTTGCTACAACAGACTTAACGAGTTATACGATATTAGTTATGAAAAAAAATGTAAATAATTTCAATGAAAATTATTTTTGCATGTACAGCAGCGTGCAATGAGAAAAAAAAACAATATCAATTAAAATGGAACTTCAGACTAATATAATATTAATGAAGTAACTTTTTTTCTATCAGTTTTTCACAACCCATCGCAGTTATTAAAAATAAATCAGTTTCTTTCGCAGAAATGTTTTGCGTTTCGTCAGTAGTATATTAATTGGTTTCAAGTATTTAATACGTATTATATACATAATCTACATCGCATAAAACGGACAGAGATCATTTTCGTTGCAGACCTCGACGGTTGCAAAAAAAAAATACGATTACGAAAATTGAAAATTTCGAAACGAACGGAAAACTAAGTAAAAAAAAAATGATGTCTTTATAATTTTCGTGATGCACCTAATGGCGGTGATATCCACGTGCAACAAAGCTTTGTGTTGGTGAAAAGGATCGTTTTCTACGATCAGTTATCAAGGAGAGTAAAAAAAAGATCTGTTCAAAGTTCAGTTACCATTGAATATACGTGTATTCGTCGTAAACACTTGTGTATATTATTAGGACTATCAGTTGATATTCGATAATCATAATTATAAGTGTATCTAAATCGAAAACAATATCGTCAATATGAAGTCAACAAAATGTTAGACCAAGTAGTTGACAGAAAAATAAAAACCGTTGGGATTTCGTACACACTTGATAGTAAAGAAAACAAGTAATAGTACAAACGACTGAAATAATTAATTCACCACCCGATTTATTTTTCTCTCTCTATCTCCCGGGACTTTTTACAGCGCTGTCGAAATTATTTACTCGTGCGAACACGATAAAATATTGAAAAATTATGCGCAGAATATGAAGATGCGTTTAATAATATTATCAAACGCGTAGTAAACATAATCATAATTTATATTAGATATTATTTTTCAAATTCGAAAAAGGAAAAACAAAATATCACACGTTGACTCGTGGCCAAAATCCATCTGACTCAGCAGAATTAAAAAAAAAAAAATAGAAATAACGCAAACGGTCGACGCGCGAGAGATAGTCGCGTCGGCGTCGATTCGATTTTCTGTCGCGTACACAATTAAGTTAGGAAAAAAAAAAAACCATAACGCACCGGATGGATCGGCCATGACACATCCGCGGTGAGGAAGTTGTCTGTAAATTGAAATGTACTACCTCACACACACACACACACACTCACGCATACACATGCAATCGCATGCCCACACGTTTGTACGTACGTATATACAACGGAAAATGTGTCGCGCGTAGAAATTATGGGCGGAGAGTTCGGACCGGTGCGGTGGTGTGGCGTTAAAAAGACCGTCGAGCGGAATTTCATTAAATCAGAACACGTACGCGTCTGTGTCTAACTACGTCAAATCTTGTGTCAAGTTATATACGCGCGGCGCGGCTGCAATTCAAACGCGACGGCACACTGCAAGCCCTTATAGAATAATGTACCCTCCAACCCGTCCCTTTATTTATTTTTCTCCTTTAATTTTAATTAAGAGTACAACGCCGAGTGGTAAACATCGTCCGCGTACACTCATGTAGAAACACACTTCTAAGCAGCGTGCGTATTGTGACTTCGAGATGTAACAAAAAATACACACGCACACACTCACACACACACACACACACACACACACACAAACCACAACTACAACCACTAGCGCACAAGATTTTTATTCGATTATAGCACATAAATAATATTATTTTCAAATTCCATTGGCACGTCAGCCCGTCATCTTACTGCGAGTAATATGATTTTTCGTTTTCGCACAACATAAAGAAATAATAATAGAATTTACGCAGCAGACATCAGTCTATGCAGTTCCGGCACATCACGCGGTAATGCCAAATATAATAAGTATAAAATAATATAATACTGTTTATGACACTAAAAGTAACAATATGGTTATGGAGATAAATCGAAAAAAGTACAGCACTGTTAAACGCGTAGACATATTTTGTCCAGCAACGAAGAATAAATTAAATGCGTTTTCGGTTATAAACGATATATTTATACTACTATAAAATAATATATTTCATAAATACAACTTAAGTAGATTGTATATAGATGCAACTAGAGCCCAATTATTATGGTTACTGATGTTGTGTTATTCTTAAAGACGACCCATGTCCAAGTAACATTCCACAATGTATGAATTACAGTAAACATTTTTTTATTAAAGGGCAAGGGACTACATAATATTAAAAACTTTAATTTATATATATTATAATATAAATATTATAATTAACACGTTAGCTGTGGCTTGTATATCGTTATTCGGTTGAGGAGGAGTCCTACGACGATTGGTGAGATCTAGGGATTTTAGATTACCAAAAAAATAAAATCATATGCGGTGACCGAGCAAGCACGCTGACCACTGAAGATTATGCTGGTTGGGGGTTAGGCGAGACCGTGAAAGTGTTCTCGCACAAGGCTTATCACTATGAGTGGGCCGATCCTTATTATTTAACTAGAGGCTGCGCGTTTCAAATGAGTAATTTCCCTCGCCACACCCTGTATAATACGTTGTACATTTAAACGTGTCCGGTGACCGTACGGTATGATGAGCCACAGATATAATTCAAATGATTCCTTTAAATATCATCAATCGCACTGAAAACATTTCGTGAAAACCGTAATTAATGCGGGTTCTGAAATATATTTGTTGTTACCACCGATGCACCGCGTATGATTAGCATTACGATATTTAATTATTGTTTGTTTGCGACATAGAACACAACAGAATCGAACTCTGATTTCAAGCAGCAGCTGGGGAAGTATTAACGTATTATACTTTATTTTGAATGTCAAGTGAAACGTGTTAAGAATCTCCGTGCAGCATAACGTTCGAATATTTGGGATAAGACGGCAGCGCAGCCGGAAGATCACGGCGATGAGGTGAAATGTCTCATCCGCGTTAAGCATGGCGTAGAGTTGATTACAATGCATGCGCACAAAGTACGTATTCGCTTTGATTGCGTTGAATTAAAAATTAAGAACTCGAAACCGCAAGCCGTTAATAATGCATTTGACGTGTGTTGTTTTTCTTTTGAGTAATATACACAATTTCACACGTACCACGCACGCGCACCACACGTATACGTATTAGAAATATATGAGGGCGATGACGGTTCTAGGTTTACGGGACGCAATATATTTGTCCCCGCGTGTCACGGCAAATCTTTTAATGCCATTCATTTTTCAATTTTATTTTTTATTCCCACGTTTTTTCGGAATGCGTGATCTATGTGATATATGTTTTTTTTTTTTTAAAAAAGTTTCAGAAATTCGATACTCTTAATGACAAATAAGCAAATGAATAATATATATAACTGGTCTAGATAACCGTTAAAAAATTTAATATTAATGTAACTATTGAGAATTTTTAATGGCATAAAGCTTAATATAATGGTTAATTTCTTTTCCTGTTTTTTTTTTTTTTATATTATTTTGTATATTATTTGATAGTTAATGTACAATTTCTTTTGTTATGATGAAGGAATAATATGTATTTTGTACGAATATTCGTTATAATAAAACAACATTTTAAATTGTAGAAAAATACATTTTGTAAATCATCTTCGTTTCGAGAAAATAAAAGTATACACTTTCTCAACCGTGGGGCATAAACTGGTGATAGTAAAATGGTCTTGTTACTAAAATTATCGTTTTTAACACACGTAAAGTTATATTTTATTTTAAAAACATTGGATTGCTGTTACTCTTGTATACTTATTTTGAGATTATGAGTGAAATAATTTTATGAAAGTACAATATTCCAACCAAATATATTTGCAGTGAAACTGTTTCATTTTTAAAATGTACCCAGAAAAATGGATGACCATAACTTAAAGTCACGTTCAATGCACATATATTGTAAGTAAAATATAATAATTATATGCATTATAACAGTACCTACTTAGTAGAGGTAGAATTCTTCGTATTTCTGGTAGAATAAACTTATTCAACGCATTTCCCTACAACTACATTCAATACCAAAACAATTAAATTTTTTTTCTACTTATTCATTTAATCAAAACATCATATATACATACATATATTGTTCGTGTAAGTTATACATAAATACACTTCTGAGTATATTGAATTTCATAATACTACACAATTTGGTTTTATATTTCTATTTAAAACAATTTCGATGATCAAATACTTCACAACAGTACACGTACAAATATCATATTTCAGTGTTCTCAATATATTTTATTACTTTTTGATAAAAGAGATGAGATCAATCGATTACGAATTTGTTGAAAGCATTTATGAATAAATTATAAGTAATGGTGTTTTTGCCCACAAATAATAACGCATAAGACCTAACACCTCTGAAGACCAGACACCGTTTTTTTGCATGACAGATTAAATGTTAGTGCTGGATTGTAAAAATATCATGCATTCGTGTTCTATTTGAAGCACAAACATGGATAAAATAATATGAAATACTCAAAATGGCTATTCAAATTGAACTATAATCTTACACGAGATGCAAATTGTAAACTGACCTTATGAGTGCATCATATTATCAAAACGGGTGAGCATTAGTTAGCAGTGAATCACGTTGAAAATAATAATTGTTGAAAGTATAACACAACTAATTTCTTATAATAAATTCGTTTTTTAAAATTATATAATATCAAAAAAATATTCTCTTTGTGCTTTTGTGTTTAATGTTTTATTTTTTTTCCCCATACTATTATGTCGTCACTTATCATTTACACTGATGAAGATTAAGCAGTAAACACCCGTACGCAGTCTAAGTCTAGAAATGCGATTTTAAGTTTGGATTCCGGCGAATAACTGTATGATGTAGGTTAAAGAGGTATATTATAACGAAAGCACGCATAGGACCTTTTTTTTTTTGTCTGCAGGACGCAACTTAACTGCTGATTAAAATTGGGGACACAAACACTATATATAATGTACCGCATCTTCTATATTATATTTTTCATTTCGTACGTTTGCGTTGTAATTTATAACATGTAATCTTTTGCGTGCTATTTTAATTTCGTTTTGTTCAGCCGACTGACTATTGCGAAAAAGCGTTCATTTCAGGACCTCAATAGAAAAAAAAAAAAAGGAAAAAGGAAAAAAAAATGGTAATATTACAATAACGAGTAATGAAATAAACGCGATAAACTACGGTTAAAATAAATACTAACTGCGGTGAAAAAAATAGAATCGCGTATACCGTTTCGAAACGCTTTATCGAAATGAAACCATCGGGCGATGATGATAAATAACAGCTACGAACCATCGCCGTGTCCCATAGACGTTTTTGACACATAGCCGACTGAACGATAGTCACCGTTTGTTGAATAACTTCTGATGTAATCTTAACCGCGCGCTGTTACAAGAATCGTAGTATTATGACCACGGCTTGGAAGTTGTTGGATTTGCATGTATAATTTATCTGTATACTTCCTGTTTTTCGTCGACCACGTTCTGCACTGTGGTGAGCTTAAAAATCGAAAATTTAATATGCTTAGTTTGCAGCATATTTCTTCATTTTGTACGAAAAGAGCATTTTTGTATTTACTTTACGTTTCTGCAAAAAAATTGATCCATTCGACAAAGTGGTTGCGCATCACACAATTGCGTATTTATTTTATGAAGTTTGTGAGATTATAATTCCAGTAAATATTTAATTTTTAATTATATTGTTGTCTAAGTGCATTTTTTATTTTTTAAAATTGAATTTACGCACTGTGTAATATGTATTCTATTTTGTTTTTGTGCCAATATTTTATAATTTTTTTTGTTTATATGAAGTGTAAGTATGCATATTTTAGCATTTTTAAGCTTCTATAACTATTCAGCTCTGTTTATAACATAAACGTTCAAGATCATGTATACATTTATAATGAGTGTACCAATGTATAAACGAGACGAATACTTTCAGATACAAATTACTTAAATTATTTACGACTCGTTAAAACCCACCAAAATGAATAATTAAAATAAGATCATAAAGAAAATATTCTATCACTTATAATTGTATAAACAGGTATTATGGTAAATGTATTAAAAACCATATATTAATCTTCAAATGTTTTTAAACATTCCATTATTTGATTTGTTTCCATTATTCTACATCCTAGCAGGACGTTATTTTTACTTCGTAGACCTTGAATGACAAATCATGATTGACCATTTTATTGTTCTTATTTCAAAATACATTCAAAATGATTTTATTTGTTACTATTTATTTTCTTTATTTTGTTTACAAAACAGTAAAATGAACGCAAACAAACATTAAGATGAATGTAATATTTTGACTAACTTTACAAGCATGACTGATTACATATAATCAATTTTATCGCTTTCAGATAATGAACTGTTTGATGAAGATATCATATCTGGTAATCATGTGTAAGATACACAGATATATATATCAGAAAAATGTCAAACCTCTAAGATAACTGATATTTATATTGTTATTTATTAATTTTAAAGATAATAATACACAGTTATATATTATATACAATGAGTCAGTACGAGGGAAACGTATAAACGTATAAACGAAGGTAATTTTGGTTCTTAACTTGAATAGCATGATTGAGGAAATTGCCCATTGGTAATAAAGGTAATTTTGATCACAAAGTTATACTTCATAGCTGATGAATGAACTATGATGTTGGGTACATATTTCCATTGTAGAAAATATGGAATATAAATGAATAATTTTTTCCTCAAATGGGTAAAAATTATACAGTTCTATAACAACCATTTATATGTATTTTAAACTCAAAAAATTTAAAACAAGTAAAAACCAGTTGATAAAATTATATTTGATATTGACAAAATTGTCTAAATTTATAAATTATAAAAAGTTTAGTAAATTGAATACAATTATTCTGTCTAAATTATCCATTTTTTTAAATGCTTCTAATGAAATAATTCGGTGATACTTATAATAAATATTTCGGTTATAAAGACAGTAAGTTTTGATCATTCATATAAAACATTTTCTTTTGGTAATTGAGTCTTAAAAATGAAGATAATGTACAAAAATAAAACTCAACAGAATGTATGATTTGAAGTCTTAATCAAGGAATGAAATATGAGTGTGTAGTTAATATTTTATAACATCGCAGTTACATGCTTTATATTGGCTATTGGAGATTTTTGGTGTTCCGAGAAAAAATTAAAGAAATTACTGTCTACGTGGTTTGTTGGGAAATTTTGAAACATTAAAAATGTAATACACAGTTTATACGTTAAATGTAACGTTGGACGCCTTGTATGTCAGGTACTTTAGACGCTTTCGATCACTTTTTAGAACGACGAACGTTTAATCTGGGACTTTGATTGAACAATGCGAAAACACCAAAACCCAACAGCATAGTATAGAATATATGGTAGGTATATGCCTAACAGTAAAATGCTATGGTAAACGATTCAAGTCTTGTTCCTTTATTTGGCATTGCAATGATATTTTGGTCGATAAAACTACTGATCAGCGGCCAAATCACCGGAACGCGTTAAACGACCGGAGCGTGTCATCGTCGCCCACGTGATCTGTCATAATATTATATATTTTATGCGGTTTCATCGTTGCGCCCGTCTTTTCGGTTAACGGATCGTGGGGGGTGGAAAAAAGCAACCGTACGTGCGCACGTATTGAACCGTTACTTCGTGTAACACGATAATTATTACGAGGGCGTCGGATGTGTATTTATATAATTATGTATATATATATAAATAAATATACCATAACGCTGTAGTAATAACAACTGTGTGGCATTACCGACGTGTGGCGCGACCGCAAAACGACCCAGCGGTACGGTTATAGCTCGCGTTTCGGCGAGTCGAAAAAAAATAAAAAAAGTAGTAAAAAACTTGTCACGAATTGTTTTTTTCCGTTCCATTCCACCCCCCATACGCGCATCATTGTTGGAAAAATATTCGGTTAAAATTATTACGGAAAAAAGACCCATCGCGCACCACTGCCGGACGGCGGCGATTGTCGGATTATTGGCCACCGAGGCCTGTGCCGGAATACGAAATCACCTACCATCCCCCCGCGACCGACGCGAGATCGTGGGAGGGAGGGCAGGGCCGTCCCTTTACCCTGCCCGTAACACCAATAGTTCCGTCTTTCCCAACAGCTCCCCCCTCACGTAGAGCCGGTGCCAGACAGAAAAAAAGGACGGGTTGGTCGTGAAAGAGAGTGAAAGAGAGAATGAGAGGACCGGGGACAACACGAGTCGTATAATTTTGATCCCGAGAAACAAATGTTGCACAGCGGTTGACCCGCCACACACTCCGGGTCGTTGCTTCCTTGAATTTTAATAACCACCCATCCCTTCATCCGATGACTCCAATCCACCCTCTATCCTTTGCCGCCAGTGACTACCACCACCGCTGCCGACCGACGGCACGACCCGTGGCCGTCCGTCACGCTCAATCTCTGAAACTTTTCATTTTACAACTGTCCGCTTCACGGTTTCTGGCACACGTCCCACCGCGACCCACTGCCGAAGGGTTGGAATGATAACGCGGCGCTGTGCAATGTCCTCTATTCACCGAATGCCACCGCCACCGATGTGGTCAAGTCCTTATGAGAAGTAATTCGATCGCGTCGCAGCAATAACCATGTTTCAGCAACACCGGATTAATAAAGTGTGGCCTTGCTGGGGTACTAAGAGATTTCTCAAATATAAAATCGGTCCACTTATACGAGCTCCACGTTTAGGGCCTTATACTGTTTAATTCTTCCAAATGGGACATT